>VDFB02086081.1:88985196-89333700 GCA_007258455.2 Sequoia sempervirens
CTCTCTCTATCTCTCTCCCCTCTACCATTAACCCTAAACCTTAAACCCTTAACCCTTAAACTCTAAACCCTTAATATTAGGTGTGTATTAAAACATTATAAAAGTATAAATTTTTGGAGTTCTATTAGGAATTGAATGATAAATGACGATGAATGGGAAAATCTAAGGCATTTAATATTTTCAACTAAAAAGTTAGAGTTCAATTAGGATTAGTGTTCACTTAGGGTTAGGTTTAGGGTTCAATTAATGTTCAATTTGGGTTAGGATTGAGCATGAGGTTGGGGTTTAATTAAGGTTATGAATTCAATAAGAGTTCAAATAGGGTCAAGGTTAAGGTTAGGGTTGGGGTTAAGGTTCAATTAGGATAATAATTAGTGTTAGGGTTAGGATTAGAGTTCAACTGTAGTTCAAAGTTACCTAGGTTATGGTAAAATTAGGACTACTGTTCAATAAATGTTCAATTAGGGTTAATATTTAATTAAGGTTAGTTTTATAGTTTAATTAGGGTTTGGGTTAGGGTTGGCATTATGAATCAAGTAGGTTTGGGTTAGCATTTGATTAGAGTTAGGTTTAGGGTTTAGTTAGAGTTAGGGTTAGGGTTAGGGGTAGAATTCAATTATGCTTAGTGGTCAATTACAATTAGATTTCATGTTCAATTAGGGTAAGGCTTAGAGTCCAAATAGGGTTAGGGTTTAACTAGGATTAGGATTAGAATAGAATAAATTTTTGTGTTTAATTATGATATCTAGAATCTAGTATAATTTTAGAAAATGAAATGATTTGGACACAAAGAAAAAAAAGGAAAAGTAGATTTTATATAGATCTTATTTGTTAATTTATTCTAAAATTCTATTTAATAATTGCTTAATTAATTTAAAATGAATATTTAATTTAATTTAATTTAATTGTATTAGATAATTAGTAAAACTAAATAGATAATAAATAGTTTATGGATTTTAAAAATTAGAATTTAGTTTAATTTTATTTGGAATGTCAAATATTAAAATTTTAGATTGAAATACTTAATTTCTTTTAAAATATTTATAATTAATGTTCAATTTATAAACTAATATTAATACATTAATAAATATAACCCGCGGCATAATGTATTAAAGACACATCAAAGTATTTATCATTCCTTCAGCTTCATTGGATGAGACATGTGGCACTCGCAATCAATAAAAACCTCACAACTTTTGATCATGCGATGGCTGACAACCATGGATCTCAACCATCGGCAATCCTATTCGTTCAACACAGTCGCCAGCCTTGTTATTAACCATGGAGCACCTTTCTACTGGGATTATAATATCTCTGTTGATTTAAAACATGTGCATCTTATAACTGCTTTAGTAACCCACGGCATAATGTATTAAAGACACATCAAAGTATTTATCATTCCCTCGGATTCACCGGATGAGACACGTGGCGCTCGCCTATGATATCATGATCAACTAGTGGGGTCATCACGGGATGGCGAGGAATGGCTGAGATCACATGACGATTGATCTACGGCCATGCGAACTTGTCCCTCTGCAAAATAAAAACATTTATTAGCTAGGGGAGAGGGCCCAGTACACGTGGCACTCGCCCGTGATATTGTGATCAACTGGTGGGGTCATCATGGGATGGTGGGGAACAGTTGAGATCACACGACGATTTATCTATGGCCATGCAAACTTGTCTGTCTGGAAAATTAGAACATTTATTAGGAGAGAGGGACCAATAGTTGTGCGGGGTGCAAAATAAAAACATTTATTAGGGGAGAGGGTACACTCAATCGTGATGATAATACCCAGTCTTACCACATATTTATACTATATATTGTAAATAAACAGTCCAAATGTAAATAAAGAAAAAACCAAATGTTGATAAAAAAATTGACCCATACTTGAACACATGAGAACCTCTAAATGTTATATGAAAAAAACATAAATACATTCATGAAGAAGTGAAATAAGTATTTTTTTGTTTCAAATAAAATATCACAACTCTCCACTATAAGTATATCATTTAATAAAATAAGACACTCATTGAAACAAGTATTGTTATCATAGTGAAAAAATATTGTTCTTATGTGTACAACAATTGGGGTAGCAATGTACAAGCATTGGATAATTTTATATTAATAGTTTGTCCTATCACAAATATAAAAGGTGAGCACAATAAATAACATGTATTTTCCCATTAAATGTGAAGGATTTTCAAAAAGTTTTAGTGTTCAACTATTGGTCCATTTTTGTTCAATATAAGTTGTATTTAAATCATTATGTGTTGTTTATATAACAACAAATAGATTTTTTGTGTTCAACTATTAGTCATTATGTGTTGAATATAAAGGGTAGAGATATCAAAGATTTATGGTTATTAATAAGTATTTGGTCCACTCAGGTTGTATATTAATTTTAATTTAAATAAAACTATCATATTCTACAAGTAACAAATGATATTTTTTTGGTTCAACTATTGGGGGTTCCATGATTAAAAGTTTTGGTTGAACCTTTAAAAAGTCAAATTTTAGACACTTCTCAAAAAATATGCCAATGTGGCGAGTTGCATGATGAGTCGTACCTCCAAACCTTAGTTATAGATAAATAAGAGACCAGACTACATTTCAAAAAAAAAATGAAGGTTCTACGATATTCCAGTCAATTGCTACATGCTGAGAAAGTTAACCTGCATGACTATTGGGCCCTCTCCCCTAAAGGAATAAGGGGACATCACTAGGTCGACAACAAACAATGACATAAGTTTTTTTAATGAGGGAAAACAGGACCAACAAAAGACTTAGGAAAAATAAAGTCAGGTGAAGGAAATAAAACAATAAAACAAAAGGGGGCCTAGTCTAGACGTACGAAGCGATGGGGCTTAAGTCCTTTTAAAGCCTTCCCAAAAAGTAACGGCCAAATAGATCCCATCCAAGGTGTAAGATGAACACTAGGGTTTTACATGAAGACGAAGGTAAAACCCCATCCTTATGCTTTTCCCAATAGAACACAGAGAACAAAACTTTTAAGTCTCATCACTACCCATAACCCTAAACCCTAAACCATTAACCCTTAACCCTTAAACCCCAAACCCTTAAACCCTCTACCCTCTCTCTCTCTCAAATCTCTCCCTCCTACCCCCTCTCCCTCTCTCAGGTCTCTCTCTCAAGTCTTTCCCTCCTACCCCTTCTCCCTCTCTTAGGTCTTTCTCTCACTCACTCACTCCCTCTATCTCTATCTCCTCCACCCTTAACCTTAAACCCTTAAACCATCTACCCTCTACCATTTTGATAATCCCTTAGCTTTGTGAAAGCTCTTTCAAAAGGGTCTAAAATTACATCATATGGACTTACATAAAAGGCATTCCTTTTCATGATACTCTCTTCAATGTTGATTATGGATGTATTACTGATAAGTTTTTTTCTCTTCTCTTTCCATACACAAACTTTTCTGGGTCAAAAATCCTAACCTCATCAATAGGCAATCTAAGATTATTCACCATGATCCCAAACTTTTCATACCCCTTAGGGGCAGTAACTTTGAAGTAAGAAAAAGTGCATTGGGGATTCACGACGGTACCCTTCTTGGGCTTCGTGAACATTTCATAGTCCATAACATCAATTTTCCACATGAGTTCAATATAGGCCAATCTATCGAAGAATATAGGGGCAAACAATGTGGTGCCACCTTAGGCCCATAAGCTTTGATCAGAGTATATTCTAAATGCAGAAACCAATCTTCTCAATTATGTGTTGTATTTGATCCTGGTATATCTTTTGGGTGCATGATACTTCTGATTGTTGGAGAAAGCAAGTGGATAGGTGCGACACCCAACGCTTCTAGGATACGAAACCTTATAATATTAGCAAACATGGGTGTGCGAACCCCAACCTTGGTACCTGCAAAACAACAAGAGTAAAGGAGTTAGACAAGTGATTGCAAGCCAAAATAAGGATTCCCCATGAAATCCATTTACAACTTCAAACTAGGAAAGCAAATAACAAAGAACACAATGAAAATGATGAAACAAAGATTAAATCCTAATTAGATGTGCAATATCATGATCCCATGGGGGAATTGGTGCCAATTTGATGTGAAAATTGGCCCTTTCACAATTCCTATGATGCAAATTCGATATGTTGATGAAGATTGATCCACTTTGATGAAGAATGGTGAGCACTCCAAGCCAAAATCTGACAAAACCTAGCTATGACTCAATGATAATGGATAAAATTCAAGAGATATTTGAGCATGGTAACTTTGCCTAGATTGTGGATGATGAAATGAGGATATGAGCTCTTTATTTATAGGATTCCAAGATGGATGAATGTCAAAATTTGAGCAATGTGGGACTAACATTCATCCAATGATATGATGCCACTTGTCAAGCTATGAATGAATGAAGGATGTGCAAGATTTGGGGTTTGTACCAATAAATGCAAATATTTGAAATTCAAATTTGTTGAAATGACATGTAAGAGGGAATGAAAAATTCAATAAATGCCACTTGGCTCAAGGAAAAGGACATGTAAGATGAATTTATTGCCTTGTTGGATGTACATGTTGACTTGAAATTTTTGAATTCAAATTGAGAGAATATTTCAAAAGATGCCTTGTGAGGAAAATAGAGATTTAATAAATGAATTAAATCTATTTTCATGAGCAACTTGCATTATCTAGAGGATGGGACATGAGATGAGATTAAATTAATCAAGGGTCAATTATTAATTTAACAAGAGAGGTTAGATGATGTGACCTATTTGACTCAAATTTATGGATTAATTTAAATCAAATAAGAGAGGAATATGACAAGAGATTAATTAAATAAGGATTTTGATTTATTTAATTAAAAGAGATGGTGTTAGATTAAATCAAGTAAGGTTTTAATTTATTTAATTAATGGACAAACTTTAGAGATTTAATCAAATAAATTGATTATTTAATTAAATAGGGATAATTAGATCAGATGGATTGATTTAATTAACAAAAGAGATTGACTTGATTAGATAAAATGATTTATTTATTCAAGAGTGGAATATTGATGAATTTAATCAGATAGGGGGATTTGATTAAATGGTTAGACTGAGGGATGATTCAGGAAGAAACGATGTTAGTGAGTCAGGATCAGATGCACAACGTCAATCAGTATATTTTACGTGTCTACATTTTTCCCATCTTTGAAGCAATGCACTCATTGTGTTGGTTCAAAGTTTAATAGATCTTGATCAAAGCCAAAAAAAATTGATATTTAAAAACTTGACCCACTGCTGCATGGTGAGAGAAAACATGCCATTATAATGCCCCCTCAAGAGATCAGACGAAAAATTTTAATTTTTTGGGTGATCTCGTGAAAAAAGGTGACAAAGAACCCGATAGCTCTAAAAGGGGTCCGAGAGGCTAAAAACATGTCTAAACGCAATAAAACGATGAAAAACAAGCCTCAATCAGAAAAAAATAGGTTCGGGGGTCCAAAACCCTAGCAGGATAGCTATTTAGGGTTAAAAAACCCAAATTTTTAGGCTTAAAAGGGGCCCGAGGGGTCACTTTCAAGTCATTTTCACACACCTTCACTAGCAACCTTAAGATTTGAGCTCTGACTCTTCGGCGATATGGCGCAACGACAGCTTCCCCTGCACATCACTGATCGAGTTCGGACATACCAGCGGCTACCTGGCATCGAGGCACCGGTATGTGACCCTTACCCAAGCTTGGTTTTTTCAGTTACTGCTTTAATTAATGCTTTAAAGGAGCACCTCACCTCCAGTGGCATTATATAGCACTACTCGACATTCAAATTGCATCGTGCGGTGCTGTTTTGCGCCGTAGCGGTGCAGTTCGGAGTTTACAAACTCTGACGCTGGGCTCGGGCTCGGCGGGCTGATTTGATAAACTGTGACGCGGCGTCGTCCATTTCATGCAAACTACGACGCTGGAAGGGAAAGTGCACTGCGGCGATGCATTTTTTCTCTTTTCTAGCTCTAGCGTCGAAGTTTGAGTAAAATCAAACTGTGACGCCATCACAAACTACGTCGTTGGGGACGTTTTTGAAGCATTCGACTAGGAATTTTTCAAAAAATTTAACACGCTGACCTTCCTTGATGCAAGACGCGGCGAGGGAGCTTTACTCTCGGGAGCACCGGTCGTGAGATTTGGCTAGCGTCTTACGGGACCTAAGCGACAGGGACCAGGATCGACTGGGAGTTGCGGGATTGTGGCACATTGCGTATGCGGCACCCGTGCGCACTCACCTAGGGATGTTATCAGCACTGGCCGAGAGGTGGCACAGCGAGACATCATCATTTCATCTTCCCACTGGCGAGGCCACTGTCACTCTGGAGGATGTTTGGCACATTCTATGATTGCCTATTCATGGCCAACAGGTGATATTCGATATGGACGAGGGACATGAGTCCTGCTGTAGAGTCCTCACCACATGGGACATCATTTACTGTGAGG
Organism: Sequoia sempervirens; assembly: GCA_007258455.2. NCBI lineage: Eukaryota > Viridiplantae > Streptophyta > Pinopsida > Cupressales > Cupressaceae > Sequoia > Sequoia sempervirens. Next base: position 88,991,640 of record VDFB02086081.1, read on the forward strand.
GACAGATTGAGCTAGAGCGATACAGGGTTATAGCACCTCCCTATCGCTAGTCAGTTGTAGCTATCATTTCGGGTCTCATTCCCCCAGACAAACGAGGGCGGTATTTCAGTCCCGGCTGGGGATATTGCTAGGAGCGGATGGTCTGAGATAGGCCCGTTCACTTCGCATGGGGGCCTATTCTCCTAGCTTCACTTTACAGGGACCTACATGAGTACGTGTATATGGACGACAGAACACAATGGAAATAGCAAAATACACAATGGAAATGATAAAACAAAGATTGAATCCTAATTAGATGTCCAAACTTATGATCCCATGAGGGAATTGGTGCCAATTTGATGTGAAAATTGGCCCTTTCCCAATTCCTATGATGCAAGCTTGATGTGTTGATGAAGATTGATCCACTTTGATGAAGAATGGTGAGTACTCCAAGCCAAAATCTGAAAAAACCTAGCTATCACTCAATGATAATGGATGAAATTCAAGAGATATTTGATCATGGTAACTTTGCCTAGATTGTGGATGATGAAATGAGGATATGAGCTCTTTATTTATAGAATTTCAAGATGGATGAATGTCAAAATTTGAGCAATGTGGGACTAACATTCATCCAATGATATGATGCCACTTGTCAAGCTATGAATGGATGAAGGATGTGCAAGATTTGGGGTTTGTGCCAATAAATGCAAATATTTGAAATTCAAATTTGTTGAAATGACATGTAAGAGGGAAGGGAAAATGCAATAAATGCCACTTGGCTCAACAAAAGGAAATGTAAGATGAATTTATTGCCTTGTTGGATGTACATGTCTACTTGGAATTTTTGAATTCAAATTGAGAGAATATTCCAAAAGATGCCTTGTGAGGAAAATAGAGATTTAATAAATGAATTAAATCTATTTTCATGAGCAACTTGCATTATCTAGAGGATGGGACATGAGATGAGATTAAATTAATCAAGGGTTAATTAATTTAATGAGAGAGGTTAGATGATGTGACCTATTTGACTCAAATTTATGGATTAATTTAAATCAAATAAGAGAGGAATATGACAAGAGATTAATTAAATAAGGATTTTGATTTATTTAATTAAAAGAGATGGTGTTAGATTAAATCAAATAAGGTTTTAATTTATTTAATTTAATGGACATACTTTATATATTTAATCAAATAAATTGATTTTTTAATTAAATAGGGATAATTAGATCAGATGGATTGATTTAATTAACAAAAGAGATTGACTTGATTAGATAAAATGATTTATTTATTCAAGAGTGGAATATTGATGAGTTTAATCAGATAGGGGGATTTGATTAAAGGGTTAGACCGAGGGATGATTCAGGAAGAAATAGTGTTAGTGAGTCAGGATCAGATGCACAATGTCAATCAGTATATTTTACGTGTCTACAATGGGATAATTGGAATTGGGATAATCCTAATCCTAAATGTGTGTCCACATTTGTACTAGAATTTAAACATTACTTTCATCATCTCTTAATCTCAATTTCAACTTCCTTTTTCATCCATAATCACCTTCAAATAAGGGCATATACATTAGCAAAGAATAATAAGGGAAATGCAAAGGGAGAACCTCCTTTAAATTGAGAAAATCCTGATGCATTTGTTTAGAAAAATAGTTGGCATTTAATCAAAACCAGTGTCCTGATTATGACTCTGTATATCCGCCACCATCACCAATAAGTCAGGGGCTATCCTCACCTCAAAATTTTGGACCAACACTTTATTTAGGAAATACTAAGTGTTCTTGAAATAATCCACAAACTCCTCACATTCAAAAGGCTTAGCTTCCTTAGGGAGAAATCTCTCCTTGCTCTTTCTATGTCGAACAAGCAGTCTATTTCTATATGCAAATCTATTATTCTCATATTCATCATATAGCTCTACACACTTAGATTTCATAGTGTAATTGGGATTTAACCCAAATATCTCCACAATCCTCTCCTTTGTCACTTCAACCTGACCACATCACGATTTTCACTCCCAATTTTCTTGTCAATGGGATGATAGTGCCTGGCTAGTTCCATCATCAAGTCCACCTCTACAAACACATTCTGCACCACCAACTTTCCAAGGTTTAGCCCCCAAAAGTAACACCAAGCTTACTAGAATACTACCTATTAAAAGAATACTAGAATAGTTGCCACCTGCTCTAAGGCTAGGCCAACTCACCAATTTCACTGGCACCATAAATTATCTTGGAAGTCATGACAACTTGACCCATAGGTCTCTTGCCAATTTGTGACCCTCCTTCCTTTATATCTCCAGTGGCCTCCTGCACAAACCTTTTCTTTTTCTTCTTTGCACTTCTGGACTTAGTAGATGTTGCAGGAGTACTTGGTGTAGGGTTAGATATTGTAGGTGGTTCAGGCTTAACCTCAGATGAAACATCCTAAGTTTTAAGCCTTTTAACCCTTTTTTCTTTTGGTTTTCTCTTAGGTCTAATACTAGATTCACTAGGCTCCAGTTCACTCATGTTTGCAATGCATGAGAAATAGGGTTTACAATTTCTTGCAATCAAAAAGACCCTCTTAGGTACAAAAAATCAAAGGACCACTTATAGAACAAAATATTTCCCAATTTGACCCAGTATTTATTACCAAATTGAAGATATTACAAATAGACAAGCACATTATCTCCCCAATTCCCTATCACCTTTCTAGAATAGTGCAATTTAGTATTTCAACTATGAGGAGATATACAATTTTCTTACCCAGTTGAATGATCGACACATTTTCTACGTAATAATTCACCGAAGCTTCCCACACAATTTCTTCAGCTTTTGGTATTCCTCTTTGCTTCCAAGAAACTCTAAATGCATGACCAACTAGGTATCTACCTTCTTTATGGCCGAGAGATGGGCATGCTACCATTAATGTTTGATAGTAGGTTCGCATGAGCAAACTGACATTTGGTCATTCACGTTCAAACCCTAGCTACTGATCACTCTGTTTTAAAACCATATCAATGATTCTCAATTCACCTTGCTACTTTCTTTTTTCCTTTATACGATGTCCTCAGGATACTTTCACATTGCCTTTTCATTCAATAGTCATCACTTATTGCTAATATATTTCACCCCTTACTAGTTCTATCAGTGATGTCAACATCCAAGTGATGAAATCTTAGCCCTTGGATCTATGGCCCATCCTTGATCACGTTCACCTTACCATTGCGCATTGTTGATTCATACTTCGAACTCTGGATCACATTAGCAATAGGAGATAAGGTGAAGAGGCCAGATTAATACATGTGCACCTGCATGAGAATTAATGATACAATAGACATCGCACATAAGATCTATTCAAATTAGCAAAAGAAACTTGAATAGATAACCCGATCACTCATCGCTATTTTGAAACTTAAGATTAGGAATGAATCCATGATGAGCGATTAAAGATAATAGAAAAGCATTAGGGCCATCGCTCATTGCTAATTCTCCCCATACATTTTGCAAGAAATTAGTGATGAGAGATCCCAGCGATTGCATCGCATATCTCTTATACACAAATTGACATTCAAAACCAATCTACGATGCATGAAACACATGACATATCACATATCACTCATCACTATTTGAAATATTACCATTACATCACCATCCACGATGAGTGATGAAGGAAAAACAATAGGCCTTAAGGTCATCGCCAATCGCTAATACAATATTCAAGGGTAAAAATCCATTAACGATAAGCAAAAAATCAATCACTATAAGGAGAGGAAAGAGTATCGCCCATCGCTATTTCAGATTAAGATCTCTCAAATCTATCTATGATGAGTGAAGCTAAAACAATACAGCTCATCACTTATCTCTGATTCAAAACATACACTCCAAAAGTAATCAACGATAAGCGATAAAGAGATGTGGCCAATGGGACTTAAGTGAAAAATTTTAAGCACGTTCCCAAAAGTTGTTCTAATGAAGGGGACCCTCTAGGATGATGCGAGAAAAGGGGCTCAAAAGCATCTAAGTCATAAAATGCAAAGGATGTAAAGGCCAGAAAGGCCCTCATTTCAACCTTATATATAAAAATAACATGAAACTCTGACTTAGGCATGAGGGACCAGTTACCCCACGACGTAAGATGTTTTAATGTGACTAGCAATGGGAAATAGAAGGTCAAAAAAAAATTAGAACCTTGCAAGCATTTAGAGCTAAGGGTTTCTTAAGGAACGATTCCAAGCTTGACACAAAAAAGCTTCAATAGTGATGACAAGTAGAACCCTAAGCCTTCATATACCAACCCAATATTCAAAATGTGACAAGATTTTGAGATGGAACATAAAAAAATTTCAAGTTCCATCACTCCTCATGCAACTAGTCCACTGACACTCAGTCTATGTTAACAATTCAATCAAATCTCTTAACTAAATAATGCAAATAGTTTACTAAGTCATGCACTCAATTCATCGAATCATGTAGTCAGTTAACTAATCAATCAATTCATCTCAACAATTCTCCACCATCGATCTTTTTAGTTCTTCCTCAAATCCTCACTATTCATCCAATCTTCAATTTCTATAAAATTAGGAATTCATCCTGTTTTGAAAGGAACCACAATCTTTCATATTTTTCTATCATATTCATTTGATCTTATTTTCATTGTTCACACATAAAAATCTAGGATCAACATAGCTTACAAAGAAATTTTTTGAAGAACAATGAAGGTGATTCAATGTTAATGTGAGAAGGTATTACTTTGATTATTTCAATTTCTTAATTTCTTATGTCACTTTTTTCTTCATTGTTAGATTAGAATATTTTTCTTGAATTTAATAGTTTTGTGTTTGTTGTTTATGATTCTTGTTTTTAAACTTATTTTCAGTCATACACTACCCATTCTCTTGCCTCCTATATTAGTCAAGCCATTGTTTTTATATATTTTTTCTACTTTAGTGGCACTAGGGGCACTATTTTCTTAGCATGATGAGAACGAGAAAGAAAGAGCAGTGCACTACATAAGTCGCACACTTGTTGTATATGAACTTGTTAGCCCTATTCATAAACTTGAAAAAATTTAAACTTTTGAGTAAAAATCGTTGTACTAAGAACCTCCTATTCAAAATTATTCCAAATCTCCCATAAATGTTGGGCCTATTTCCATTTGAAAGTGAAATCATCATTTGTCTCAATCAGAAGCCTCACAAGCAGTGATGTGGATTGGCAAAAATATGAAATAAATTAAATTTCAAAAACTATGAAGGCTCAGTAAAAAAAAAATTATGGGGATAATCTTGATGATGTCACATCAAACATGGCCTATTTCAATACCAACCCACTTCCCAGTTTCTTAGATATTAAGGCTTTGATTTTTGTCTTGATCAGATTATGGAGACTATTAAATCTGAGGTTTCATTCAGTCAAAATAGAATTATATTTTTGGATTTTTGTTGCAATGCCTCTATCAACTATTGGTGTAAATACGTGCTTTACCTATCTAGTAACTAGTAGGTCCTATTTACATTGTTAAGTCCACTTAGGTCCTAGTTTATTTTTCTAGAAGTCTTAGTTGTCTAGATAAGATCTTAGCATACCTTATCTATTTGGCTTCTATTTAATGCATGTGTCCTAGGTAATTTAATATTGAGTTATGTCATTTAATCATGACACAATCATTTAATGTTGGTACATCATCACCCTTGCCCATATAATCAAGACTTCATATGTACATATTCAATCAATTCAAGCATCAATCTATAAACAACAATTAAGTTCATTCAAGCAATCTTGCATCCAAAATCATAGAATAATATTTTTGACATCTCTCTTGTGGAAGCTATTTCATCTTATACATGATCTTGGAGTGTTGAGGAGTTCACCATAAAATCCTACATGGTATTAGAGCTATCTATCAACTCCTAAATGGTATTAGAGATTTTGTGCTGTAGACTTCTTCCCAAATCTGAGTGACCAATCATGTTATGAAATTTTTGCTAGACATAAGTTGGGGTTTTTAGATCTTTCCATTCAATCCAAGGCATTAGATAAAGTCAGTTTTGGCTTTTGTTTCATCAAATTTTATCAAATATTACTTGATTTATGAGGGTTTCAAGTTGGAAAAGGGTTATTAGATCCATAAGGTATCTTAATTTTTGGAGCACTTTGGTCCAAAATTCCCCTTGTCATTGTAACTAAAAGGCCCAAAACCCCCTATTTTCATATATAATATTTTATGTTTTGGTGCAAAAAAAAAAATCATCTTTTTTCGCGTGACTATCTAAAATTTGATACCCAAATGAGCATTAGAAAACACTATGTTAAAGTTGACGGCCAAATGACCATCCTCTAATACTATTTTAAATTTGACATCTAAACGACCATCAAAATTTTGTCTTAAATTTGATGGTCAAACAGTCGTCAGTAGGTTGCTCCAATTGGACCCCCTCTCTATCGACAGTTTTTGTTTTGGAGGAAAACTTCAAAGGCCCATAACTTGGTCATACAGACTCCTTTTTTAGTACTTTTTTTAATTTAGGGTATAATTTCACGCTCTACACAATGGTGTAGTTGGTTTCTAATTTTGGTGCCTTATTTTCTAGTTATAGATTCTCACAGGTGTTGTTGAACCATTCTCATTATGAAAACTTCTAAGGCTCTATTCTCTCTCCTATGGTAACATTTTAAAATGAATATTTTTAAAAAGTACATAGTTTCTTACATAATTTGTATTGACCTGTGATCATATTTATCTCATCTTGCATAAATTTTTTACTTTGAGCTTATGGCCAAACATTTTGCATGCACTAAGGACAAGCTCACTTCATTGTTGTTGGGAAGTCGCATTTATAATTACAATACTTGCATAAAGGGATAACCTCGTGTCTTTCTTTGGGGTTTCATTATTGAGTAATTTGGGGGGCAATCTTTTTCTTTGTTTTTCAAGTGTGTCTCTTGATTGGTCTATTATGTGACTGAAATTGAGGAGTTTAATATGGGCATCAAAAAGCATCCTATTGTAATTAGGTTAAATTGATGGAACTTTATTTCTTGGTGAGATGGAATCCTAATAAATTGTAGGTGGCTTAATCTCTTTCCCTATCTTTATGGACTAGTTCCTAAACCTTCATCAAAGTGGAAGAGAGTTGTGTGGGACATAAAAACAAAACATATCTTGGGAGTAATTTGTTGTAGTTGTGATATTAATACACAAATGGCCACTGATGGTATTGAGATCCCTCGTGACCTTATGACCAAAATTTGGGAGATGTATGGAGACTTGAATGAACTTCCATTCCCAGTGGATCCTATTGTAGATTGTCTTGTTCCACTTGTATATTTTTGACCTATTGATGATAAAACAGTTGTTATGCTTGCTCATTAGGAAAGGTTTAGTAGTTTTGATGATAGAAAACCTTCTCCTTCTCCTCCTATCAAGACTTCTATTGAGACTTCAGTTTCTATGGCTCTTAATATGGATTTAGAGGGTTCATCTTCTTCATCTATGAGTTGACATCTTGAGGTTGAGGACTCTTGTAATCCAACATTGACAGAATCATCTAGCATTCTTAATGATGAGGACATAATGGGGGATGATAAGTGTAATCGAATGACATGCACTAAGATGTCATCTCCTTCATCTACTATTGTACCTAATAATGCTTACAATTCCATAGATTTGGATCCTTGTGATTCACTGCAACAGGACATTTATTGTCTTCCACAGTTGGCTACTTGGGATTACTTGACAGACATTGCTAGTTTTCTTTGTGAGTCCCGCATTTTAGATTTTGGAGACATCATTGATTTCATTCATCTTCTCTTTGATGGAGATGATCCTTATTCAGTTGTTGTGAGAGAACACTTTGACCCTCTTGTTCATTCTCTACATGATCATCCTTCATAGTTTGGCATGCGTGTGGATTCTTTTGGAAATCATTTAGAGGAGGCTTATTTTTCTTCAGAGGAGGTATCTGTGTCTTTGGATTATGTTCTAAAATAATGGAAATAGGGTGCTCCACCTTTTAGGAGATGGAATACTATGGTTAGGACCTATTTTTCTCAAGTTTCACTCAATGATACCTTAGAGATCTCAATCCAATGATAGAATGAGAGAGAGAGATCTGCAATAGGGTGTCCTAGGGTATGGTTAAAAGATTAAAAGGGGGTTCACCACCAAGCTAGGGCTTGGAAATACTAGTAACATGCAAGATCTAATGATGAAACCTAATGCTATGTAAAATTCAAATGAATGACCTAAAAATGAATGCAAATAATAACAAAAAATTGAGAAATCATAGAGGTGCACTTGGAAACCTGTAGCAGCTTGGAACAAGGTCTGAAATGTTGAAAATGTTGGAATTAATGCACACTAGGACCCATATGCCAAGCTGGGCGATTTAGTCCCATATTAGGGATTTTGGGCAGGAACATAAATATAGCAGTGACAAGTCTGAAACTTCTAAAATCTAGAAAAATCATTGTACTGGGACTCATACGTCACAAGTGGCATATCAGTCTTGTTCTACTTTCTCAAAAAGTAAAAGTTTGAATCTACTCTTCAATCTATGCTCTTTCTTCCTGATCTGATTTCTAGATTTGAACCTGTAAAAAGACCTACAAAATAGAATATATTGATGATTTTCTTATGGGGGGTTTTCCTTGGTCAAACCCCTAGTTTGATAATTAAACCTTGATAGAAACAATGGATCTTGAAATTAAATGTGAATGTGAACCCTAACCTTGAGTGTATCTAACATTAGGAGATCTGAAATGCAATGCAACCCTATTCTAATGTGCTAGAATGAGATGCATGAATGAAGCATGAAAATGGATGACTCACATTGGGGGATGTCTAATCACCCTAATAAGTCATGATAATGCATATACTTTCCCTTAGGATGAAATTAGAATGATAATGGAGGATGGAATCACTTAGGAAAAAAATTATTAGGCTTGGCTTGATGGCTAGTTGCATCTCCTCAACCTAGAATCCATCATCACTATTTGAAAATGCTAGATATTATATGAAAGTGAGCTTGAAGACCTACAAAAACACTATTATGTTGCTCCAAGACTTCAACTTTTCTTGCTACTTTCTCTTGAATGCTCTTGTAAAAAAAAATTTGAATGCTTGTGGGTGCTTAGATCTTGAAATACTTTCTCTAGATGAAAATAATGACTTAGAAGCTTTCTTATATATGCACTTTACCTAATTTACCATTTATTAGATCTCAAATGCCGACATCAACCAAAATTTTGAATTAAAAACTTGAATTTCCCACTCAAACCCTTAAAAGGGGCCACACGGGACTCATATGCCACTTGTGGCATATGGGTCCCACCTAGGGTGACTCATATGCCCAAGGTGGTTTATGACTCCCACCCTGGATTTTTGGGGTGGGCCAATGATGGGTTGTTAGAAAATTTAATGATTTTGTTGATTTTTTCTAGATTTTAGTTGAAATAAGCCTTGAGATCCGAAATAAAGGGTCTTAGGGGCCTATTAATGATAACTTAAATGGGTCATGAATGCAAGGGTACAAAAATAGTTCAAAATTAAGTGAGAAATTGTACCATCTCTAAGAAAGGAGTACAATTTCCATCACTACATGTTCTATAATCATTTATACGAGATTCTAGATTGTCTTCTTCTACAGTATAGCTTAGAACACATGTTTGGAGTATGCCACCTTTCAGCATTGACATGGAGACACTTAAGAATTCTTTAAGGACATCATCCATCATCCTTCTTCCCACATCTTCCTTTCAGGAATGGGAAAAAATCTTGCATACCATCTTGGTTTTGTTTCTTCCTAAGGGGAGGAATGTTGTTCAATTATCATGGATCATCTTCAGCATTCATTGTCACACATCTATCATCCTTACAGGAGACTCTATATTGAGGGGGGGTTGCATGGTCCATCTTCTCTATTATGGGGGGAACTTTTTCCTCGAATGGGGTTTTGTTCTTCTCATGCATCATTGAGAGAATTTTTTTTTCTCTTTAGGGGATGAGTTTTTCCCACTTGGTTTTCTACTTTTCTCCATTTGGGAGAGATTGCATTGCATTTGTACATGGATACCTAACATGGCCTCATAGCTGGGACCCATCTTTGTGTCATTTTCATAATTATTTCCTAAGTTGTACTTAATGAGGGGTGTTGGTGTAAATAGGTGTTTTACCTATCTAGTCATTAGTAGGTTTTATTTCCATTGTTAAGTCATATTAGGTCCTATTTTCTTTTTTTAGAAGTCTTAGTTGTTTAGTTAAAATCTTATCATATCTTATCTATTTGAATTTTATTTAATGTGTATGTCCTAGGTTATTTAATATTGAGCTATGGCATTTAATCATGACACACTCATTTAATGTTGGTACATCATCACCCTTGCCTATATAAGAAAGAATTCATATGTACATATTCAATCAATTCAAGCATCAATCTATGAACAATAATCAAGTTCATTTTGACAATCTTGCATCCACAATCATAGCATAATATTTCTGCCATCTCTCTTGTGAAAGTTAGTTCATCTTGTAGGTGATCCTGGAGTGTTGAGGAGTTTACCATAAACTCCTAGATCAACAGCATAGCCAATTTTCAAATCCAAATTCTTTTCGGGTTGTAAGATATTAAAACTTCAATTTTTCACAACAAGAGTTAAGGAAACACCTAAATTTAAATTTTCATAAAGGATAGAGAAAAATGGTTTGGCAGGGAGGTTTATGGCATTATTATTGGTAATGTGGTCAATTTTCATGAGAAAATTTTAATCCATTCAAATGTTATGTCATTTTTTCTTCACCATGTTTACAAGCTTGATGAACTAATTTTATCCAGTTAAAAGGTTGTGGAGTCTAAAGTTTCTAAACTTGAAAGTTGTTTTAAGTTAAGATTTGAAGTTATAAAATAAAAGTGTAGAACAAGACTTCGTCGACAATTTTGTACAAGTTGCAAAGGAATTTTTAGGAGGCTCATATTTACACTAGCAAAGCCTTGATAAAATGATTAAATAGCTCTTAATACCATTAATAAGGCCAATAGGGAGATTAAGTTTTGTTATAAATAATTATCGGCCAGTGTATCCAAGTTAGTAACTCCTTTCTCAAGGCCGATGGATAGACAAAAGCTTACAAAGTCTTATTTAATCACCATTTTCATATATGTTCTTAATCTCATTCACAACGTCAATAACAAGGGAAAAAAAGACTTGACGACACCTTCATAAAACTTAAATAACTCTCTCCATGTTGCCAATCTTGTGTTAGTAATAAACCACTCTTCAAATGCCAAATAAAAGAAAGTTAATAGTCAATAACAATTCTACACAATTTAACAACTTGCTCCACATCACTGATGCAAGATGTGAAATGAATGTGAAATGTCGATCAAAAACAAATTAAATGTTGTCGGCATGTTCATGCCAGTTTCCAATTCCTTTTCAACTATCCATGGTGATACAAATGTTAGTTTATAACCCATTTCAAAGTTATGATGATAAGAATGAGCTCATTCTTCTAGACAATTATTTCCACATTACCAACCATTTATATAACACCTATCAAGAAAGTCCATGAAGAATTTTGTGAGGGGTCATAACCTCTGTATTTGGTAGTTATTATAACTACCATTTCTTTCATCAAGATATTAAGTCTATCATCATCATTACAGGTGATTAAAATCTTCAGCACAACATGAACATTTATTGGATGTTGTAGTCGCAACTGCTCTGGTTGGTGTGTATGTGGAAGCATAGACAATGCTCGTGAACTCATGCAATGACAAATATGTTGAAAAGGCTTTCAAAACTTTCAAGTGTATGCACTTTGCAGGTGCAACGCCAACTTCCACAACCTTTTCCATCATCCTCCTTGTTCTACACCAAAATGGAAGCCTTGCAACTCTATCCAGATAGCATATAAGTAAAATTTCAAAGCATAATGAAAAATGCATTTATGTTACATGTTGAAGTTGCGACTGCCCTGGTAGACCTGCATGTAATTGTGAAATCATAGAAAATGCACCTGAATATGTTTGGTGATATACATTAAGCATTGAGATTGTCAATGCAAGGGACAAATTCACCGTCAACAAATTCACCTCCATCAATTCATCATCAACAGTTCATCGCCATGAAAAATTTATCTCATGGGAAATTCACCGCTAATAATATGATATGAATTATTGGTGGTGAATTTTCCACAAGATGAATTTTTCATGAGGATGAATTGTTGGCGATGAATTGTTGGAAGTGAATTTGTTGATGGTGAATTGTTGACAGTGAGTTTTCCTTGAGCCCAATGCAAGTGGTAGAAGTAAAGAGGAATTGTATACCCTTTGTAGGTGTTCTCCCTATCTGCACCAAAGTGGGAGTCTTGAAGAATACACAATGTGGACATAGAGAAAAGTATCATGAGTGGTTTGACTCCCATGCTTCAAAGAGCTATCATCTTATGCATGAAAATGCAGTAGAGGTTGACATGTGAATTATTTCATAAAATTGCCTCAAAGAAATGTGGTTTCATCAAATACCATGATTGTAGAACATGCAGAAAATGAATTCGATGAAAATCCTTTCCAAAGTTTTGAGAAAATGCAATTTGCATGGCATGCATGCAAAATATGGCACATAGACAAGGCTTTACATCAAAGGCAAAGAGTTACATTTGGTGGTCTATAGAGTAAGGATGTAAATAATCTTCTTGATTGATTGGAAGCAATTGAAAGAAGGGAGGAGAGGACAAAAGTTCTTCAAGAGCTTATCAGAAAAACAAATTCCTTTGAAACGAAGTGGATTTTAATGATAATTCTCAAGGAAATGAAGTTGGGTATGGGAAAGAAAACTTTGTTCCATTAGTTTCATCTAGATGCAAAAGATGTTTAATTTGACTTGTGACTTAAAAATGATTTCTGAAAATCTTAAAGATCAAAATAAAAGGTACAAAAGATAAGACATTGAGGTGGGGGAAACCTATGCACCCACAATTAGCCTCTATAGTGCCGATGATGAGGTTGTACAGAGAAAAAGTTACATGGCAAAAAAGTGGTTCCAAGTGTATAATAATAGAAGAGAAGCTCACTTCATTTCAAGGATTTTTTCTTAACCACAAATAGTATGAAGATGCGATGTCAAATGTTATCCTCCAAAATGTTCGAGTGGAAAAATGTATACTTGATGGTGAAATGCTAGTTTGGGATAAGGGTAGAAATTAGTTTGTAGACTTTGGAACAAACCAAGAGATAGCAAAAGCTGCTAGGGATGGAGTAAAAACCAATCAACAACTTTGTTGTATCCTATTCCATTTCCAAGATAAAATGGTTATACTAACATTGCATACTTGAGACCTAAGTTTTTATTTCAAGGTGAACATTGTTGGTCATTTGTAGCCCATAGTGCAAAAGATGTTGTAAACTTTTTTTCCAAGAAATTGTTTTTGATTATAGGAAAAGTAGGTTTTGAAGGGGCCTTGAAACCGAGTACAAAAAAACTGTTGGTTTAAAAGTAATAAAAAACATAACAAGTAGCCAACCATCAGCAAAAAACCAACAAAAATGTAGGACAAAACCAATAGGAAACAATAGACTTTTCAAAATATTAGTCACTTCAAGATCACGAGTAATAATCTACTTGTGCACTTCCACCACCTCGGAAATCTCATTATTAGGAACCCCCAAGTTCTTTTTAGTCTTGTTATGAGTTCGGGTGTAGGGGCCCTTATCATTCTCCCCCCCTCTACTTCTTGTCTTTAGGGAGATCAACCATAACAACAACTTCCTTCAATGCATCAAAAGACTCACCTTTCCACAATCTGGTGTTTCATTAATAAATTGAAGACCCTAAGCATTATTGTGGAGAGCATAATGACTAACTTTGACCACAGTATCAAGATTTTCATAGGCTTTGGTCATTTTTTCTTCCAAGGTAGAGACTCTATACTCAAAGTCCTTTATTTTCAACATTTCATCAGTAATTGTCTTCAAGATATCAAACAATTGATTAACCTAGGCTAGACTAGAAGACTCGTGAGAATTAGTATTAACCTCAACATTTTTAATTTCAAGGACCAAACCTTAACATTGGTAAGGCTTAATTCACTGAACAACCATTTAAAGATTCTGAAGAAAATTATTGAACCATCCTTCGCCATGCCCAAAACATTAGATAACTCTTCACGATTGCAATTAAAAATATCCCTCTCATCAATCAAATTATCCTCAGGAGTAGCTTGGGTCTCCTGCACAACCCACATTACCTTTGTTGGGGGCATAGTCACCATCAGGGACTTTTATTTTCCACTTAGGATTCTCCACCTCAGCAAGAAAAAAATGACCATCATAATTTCACAACTCCTTATCCACCACAAAACCTTTATCAACAAACAACCGATGTTCACCACTCAAAATCTCCTCCAACCACAACCCATCCAAGTCATCACTAGAATTATTCTATAGAGACTATTTCTTCCTACCAGCAGACTGCTCCTTACCCTTGGCCTTCTTCAAACTATTACCACAATGCAGACAAGTCTTCCTTTTTCACTCCAAAATAGGGGAATCGACCTCAACACAAGCTTCATCTTCAGCAATTGAAGACAACTTCTTCATAGCAGAATAATGGCCCTCACTCTTAGCCATCAACTTCTTTTTCCTCTCCAAGATAGGGGATAGGAATTTCCTCTTCTTCACCTTCTGAACCTTAGAAAAAATAGCAGGGATCTCATCCTCCTCACTGTCAATTAGGTACCCTTTAGACTAGGTGGCCTGCTGAGTCTTTTGCACCTTCTTTTTCTACTTAGGATTAAATTCTTCAAGTGGCTCTAAGAGCACCTCCATAGATAGATTCATCAAACCCTTCAACATCCCCTTCAGCTTCCTTAGAATCAAAACCCATGGCATAACTTGACTTCACATGTTTTAGATGACTTTTAGCAATTTTCTTAAGTTCATCCATAATAGAAAAATATTTAGCATAATCCATGATCAAAAGATTAAACCCTCATGCAAAATAGGATTCTTAGGGTTCCTCTTAAAGTCCTTAATCTCATTTTCTAAAGAAACCAACAAATAATACAAAAAAGACACCCTCTTTTTATGCTTGAAATGGTTCAATAACACAAAATGGTAACCAAAGAGGGAAAAAAATCTATCATCAAGGGTTATATACCTCATAATATCCACAACTAGGCCAATCTAGATTGGTTTGATGGAATTTTGATCAAAGACACCACATTTTATCTTCTGCAACTGGTCCCTTTCCTTCCTCTTGAAGAACATCACAATAGGCACATTAGACTCCTTTTAGATCCTTGTACACTTTTCTACCATGAATAGGCAAGCCTGTAATAATACCAATCAACTCCTCAATGATGTTGATGTTGAACACCCAAAATACTAAGGGGGTGAGGGTGTGAATCAGTATTTTGTTGAACCATTTATTTGCTAACCATTCAATAATCAAAATATTTCTAGATCCAGGTGGAAAAAATAACATGAAAGGAAGCATAACACCACATAAAAAATGAAAACCAAGATTTTTACGTGGAAAACCCAAAATGGGAAAAACCACAGTGAGGATTATCTCACAATATGTTATAACTTGTTATAAGATATTACAAGGCACACTGCCAGGACTCACTATCCTTGAAAGGCTCATAGCCTAAAGTAAATATAAAAAAGGGAGTGTGCCTCACTGCCAAAATGATGAACTGATGAAATACACCTTCTGTGTGTTGAGTTAAGTTCCAATTAGGCTCTAGAATACAAAATATTGTATCAGTTTGTAGGTACACAACAAATACATCAAATGTACACAGCTTTGCACAATAGTCGAACATCACTTCTTATTACTCTTTTGCATGTCACAGACTACATACATCTACCTATCTATATGTACATCTCTTTCAATACAAAAAGATGTTTCATATGTATACACTAATACAACTTCATACATCAATTAGGTCAGCCTAATTGGATGTAGACATACTTAATTTAAAATGTAGCTTGTCAGCTTAACTTAGAACACCTTTTCACCAAAACAAAATGTGCAAAGCATAACTTAGGTTAGACCAGACCTAATAAGGAACTCTTTAAATCACCAATGAAGTGCACACCACTTATCGTTGTCGGCTAGAAGAGAACTCATGCCAATTGCACAAATACTAAGAAAAATACTATAAGTTGAACTCTGTCATTCATAACTTTCATTCCTTTCAATAAAAACCACTAAAAAATTTTGCAGAGATGCAACTAATATTCCTTACCATCATATTAAAATATCATGGAGCAATTTTCAATTGAAAGCATTTCTGGACCAAATTACTAGATCAAAAAAATAGAAACATAGTTTTTCCGAATTGAAAAAAGTGTTACCAACCAATGTTGGCATCAATGACAACACACCAGAGGGCTTCTTCTTCATTCTTCCAACAATCTCCCCCGTTTTCATTGATAGAAACATGTGCCAAAAATCAGATCACCAAAAAAAAATGACTTTACTCCCCCTTTCAATTGTACAGACTAAGCAAAATCTTCTTCATGATAACAACAAAAATTATATACTTTCCACACATATTCTCCCCTTTTGACATCAAGGACAAATGGTGTCCCGATGATAAACTCAAAAAATAAATAAAAAAATGTAGAAAGTATTTAACTAGAGCTAGGGGCGCCATCCAATTCTTTTAGAATAGCTTCTTGGAAGCCGGTTTTCCTTCATCCTAGATCCCTTCCACTTTGACTAGTGTTTTTTGTAGTGATTCTAGTTCAACCAAACATTTTTCTCCTTCTTCCAGAGTGGATGGGTTAATTTTTATCTTGTCAAGATTATATGCATCCACAAGAGCATATGATACAGGAATACGTTAGGACATAACAAGATCTCCTAGCTAACCAAATCATCTTATTGCATCCTCTTTTTGCTTCTATAGAGTGAAGAACTTCTTTTGTAAGTCTGTAATAAAATTCCATGTAGTATAAGTTTTTTCATTTGAAATTTTGTAGGCTCTGGAGGCATGCTCTAGTTGAGACTTTATTGAGTCTATTAAATATTTGATGCCTCTAGTATCATTTGGCCACCACATGCAGTATACAAACAATATTTTTGCTTTGTCTTCGCATTCATTTACCTCTTTTAAACTTTACAACACTTTGCTATGTGCAGTTGCACATGTATCCGGTAGCTCAAATAGCCTTTTCTCTAAAATTTTTGATTTTGATTATTTATTAGTTTGTAGCTTAAGACTGGAGGAGTATTCTTTGATGGAATCAACTAGAAGCTTCAGGTTCTCAAGAGGGGCTAAGGAGGTATCAATAGTAGCACTGGGTGCTAACTCTTGTAAAGCCTTAATAGCGCCATTTATTAACGTATCTATTTTATGATAAGTTTCAATCATTTCTTTTGTACTAGAGTTAAGAGAAGTTCCACAGATTTTTACACTTTCAACTGGTGAGGTCTTTCTCAGATCCACATACCCTAGATGTGAAGGAAGTTGAATCAACCATGGTTGCAACATGAGCTGTATTTGTGATTTCCTTGTCAAAAATTCCTTAAGAATATTTATGGATGATTCTCTTGGAGGCTTTTATGGATCAACGGTCTTGGACATCTCTTCTTCACTTCTTTCAACTTCAGTATCTTCCTTATTTTCTTCCTTCTTTTCCTCTTCTTCTTCTTTTCCAGAGGATTTTCCTGAAGTTCTGTCTTTATTTTCTTCTTCCTTCTTATCTTCATCATCTCTACCATCATCTTTCTTTTCACCTTTGTTTCCTTCATTCTCATTCTTGTCTTCTTCTCTATTTCTGGTATCCTCATTATGTTCTCTTGGATTGTTACTAGTGTCACCTTTTTTCTATTCTTCAGTATGTTTATTGGTTATTTCTTCTATGTCATTTCAAGCAACAAATGTCTCTGAAACAACATGTGTTTCACCAATATTTTCCATAATAGGATGGTCTTTTGTTTCTATAATATTGGCAGGCTTTTGTGCTTGAGCTATATAAGATGAAGAGCTAGTTTTCATCCCATAATTCTTTTCCATTTTTCTAACTATTTCAAGGGTTTCTTCCCTCAATTTCTCAATACTTTCCTTTTCTTTAGTCATTAAGATAGTGACTCTCTATTTGACCCTAAACAACTGGGAACATTCTTTGAGCAAGGAAGCAACATCTTCCTCAGACAAGGAGGATCCATATGTGTTTAAGGCATCGGATTTGAATTTTTCTTCAATGGTTATAGCTTCATGCCTTCTATGAACTAATTCTTCCCACACATTGTCAGACACCTTCTTCCTTATAGATTCCATAGACTCATTAAAGATAACCATATATTGAACAAAAGCATCTATAATTGTTTCCTTATCCTTTTTATCAACTTAATCAAATAATCTAGCAATAGCTAGCAAATCCTCAAAATCTTCCATGTTATTAACTATTGTTGCCATTTCCAAAGGAGAGTTATCTCTTACCAGAGAAGAGTTGGGCATGTCCTCCATAGGTCCTAATGTTCCTTCATCCTTCTTCTTCTCATGCACATGGATTTTGAATGCTTCCATTTCATCTTTTGTCTCTTCATCATCAGATAAGATCTCAACCTTATCTCCAGTTTCAACTTCTTCAATGCTTGTGGAGGAACTGCTCCTTTTTCTCTTCAACTAAATTTCTTCTTCTACTCCAAGTTCTATTTCTTCTTGCACTGCATCACTCAAATTTCTTTTCCTACTATCCTTTTTCTTTACTCTTTTTGGGGGCGGTAGATGGTACAATAGGGGTACATCCATTTTCTTAGAGGCCCTAGTGTTGGGTCCAAAGGAGGCAGTTATGTTAACTATTGTAGGGAAAATTTTCACTACCTACTTTCCTTTCACTATAGTAGTTGCACCAAGAGTTTTTGGCAATGTAGAGGAAGTGGTGGAAGATGCTCTTCTTGATCTCCTAGGTTTGGAGGGGACATCAACTAATCTATCCCTTCTTTCATCTGCAAGTCCCCTTAGCTTATCAATATCATCCTTAGACAATGTATGTAGATAGACATATGCCTCAACTTTTTTGTTCACCATTTTCGCCCTTTGCAGTTCTAAAGTCTCCAAATGCACTTCAACAGACTTCTCTTCATAAGTACCATATCAAGGCTATGTAGGATCCTTAGGACTATTCAACAATATTTCAATTAGTCCTTCAGCTACTTGTTCCTCTATTTCATATCCAAGAGGAGCTATCCACGGAGTCCTTTGTTCTACTACCTCAATAATACATTCATCAGTAGACAATAGAAAGATTATATATTTTGCATATTTCTTTAGCAGGCTTCTTGGAACTCTATCTCTCTCATATATATTATTTTGGAAAACTACAAAGTAAGAGAATTAATTTGTGCCTTGTAGTCTCCAATACTATGAAAATGTTCAAAAATATAATGTTCTACTGGTCTATTGCAATCCCATGTGATATTCTTCCTTCCAGGAAGCTCACTCAAGAAGTAATATAACAAACAAACCATCATTAAGCCAAACTTGAAAGAATATTTATTTATTTTAGTCTAGTTTAGGTTATCCATAAGTTGTTGTCGAAGCAGCTCACACAAATCAAAATCCCTTCCATTAACCACAATTTCATATGCAGTATGAATTGTTGTAGCTAACACCAAATTGCCTCGATTTGTAAAATATATTTTCTGACCAATCATAATAGCAGTGTACCTCACAGGCGAGTTTGTGATGGGCTTTGTTGTCAGTTCTCTTCCATCATATGTGCCACCAGTCAACTTCATGACCACATCATTCTTCACAACTTTCAACATTGGTATAGGTCCAGTGTCACAAAGACCAGTTACGGCCCTAATTACTTCCTATTAATCACTCCACCAACACTTTTCCATGCAAATTTTTTGTGCACGAGCTACTAAGTGCCATCCTCACAAATTTTGTGAACATATCACCAAAAAAATTTGGGAACCTATTCAATACATCTAGTTTCTTCTATACTAGGTTTTCATAGTCTGGCTTCATAGAGTAACCATCTCTTGACAATTCCTTTTCCCATTGATTCATGAGTTCTTGATGGTCAAATTCTTCTAGTTTTGTGTGAATGTAGGTCCTAGTATCTTCAGTAGGTAAAACAATACTTGGGATTTGTGAAAATGCACCCATGAGGTCCATTTCGCAAACTCTCCATGAATATCTTTTAAACCTAGGTTGGGGTTTCTTAGAGGTCTCAACAACAGTTGGTGTGATCATATTTCATTAATTCTTCTGAATATTCTTGTGAGAATTGCTTCCAATTCAAGCCAACAGAGTATTAGAAACTATAAATACCTCTTTCAAGCTTTGACAAAATTAGGGTTTGATGTCAAGTACACTAAAATGCCTTTACCTTTGTTAGAGCAAAGCACCCAAGAAAATCAACTACAGAATAAACCTTCATGAGATAGAGAGGAGCACTATGCTAATTCACCAAAAGAGAGAGAATGAAAATGAGATGATTTACATATTGTACAAAGTTCCTTATAAAGGCATAAAAGTAGGTGATGAGAGGGAAAACTACCCACATGAGAAAAAACCACCCAGGAGATTAAATGCACTAATAAACTATTTTTCCTAGGTAAACTTAAGTAGGTAAAAGGTAAAAACCATTTACTCTAATTACCTTGCTTTAGCTCACTCTGCTTTCTTTCGAGTGTGTAAAATTTATTTGATTCAACTTGAGCTTTCACTTTATGCTTAACTGATTTACCCTAATTCGCATTAAATGTATTCTACTTTAAAAAGTTGATAGACACTTGTGAAGCATACTATAAACCCTAAAAACCTCCACAAACTTCCAAATTTGCACTTTTTCTACCATAATCTTTTTCAATAGTTTCATAATTCCATTCTACATCAAATATCTTTGTGTCTCTACTTGACACTTCTTATATTGGGGATTTGTTAGATATATTTGTAACTGCTCCCCCTGAAACCATTACTGGGTTCAATTTTTAGAACAAGCATCAACACCAGTTATGGGTACAAATGCATTTGATTCATCCTTATTCTCAAGTTCTTCCTTTTTCCTCCAAATCTTTTCCATTTCCTTTCTTACTTTAGTAGGATCCACTTTATTCACAGATTTGTTCTTTTGTTCTGGATCAGGTTTCTTTCCATTTTTTCTTTTGCAAAATTTTGAGATATGCCCTCATTTATTGCAAGTGTAGCAAACAACATTTTTTTAACCAAACTGATTTGAATTTATCCTTGATCTACACTGGTTAGCTTTATGTCCAAAAGCATAACATGTGTAGCAATAACCTTGAATAGATTGATCCATTCTACTAGTATTGAATCTATTCATCATTATTTGACTTCTGCACTCAGTAGCTCTATGTCCAAAATTTTTGCAAGGAAAACATTATCTAGAGAAGAGTCTAACATTTTGATTCATTCTACTTCTACATTTTGTTGCCCTATGACCAAATTTATTGCATGAAAAAAAATACCATTGAAGATGGGTACATTTGTGTGTTTGGTTGATGGATGGGACTTCTTCTAGTATAGCTTCTTTGGTTCTTGAACTGTCTATTGTTGCCTTGAGTCTTCTTTTGATTGTCAACTTTGTTGGGAATCTAATTTTCCTTTGAACCTTGTCGTTCTTCAAGTCCTAAACCACCTATGTCTTTAGAGGGTTTCTGGAATGCAATCAATTCATCAAGCATTGTAGTACTTGTTTTCAATTTTTCTTCATGATCTCTTTCTTTCTCCAAGTCAGATCTTAGAGTCACCACTTCTTGTTCGAGCTTTGTACATTCATCAATTTTGTTCTAAATTTCAACTTTCTAACATTCTTCAATTATTTTCTTTTCTTCCACTTTTACCTTCAGTCTGGTGATTTCTTCATTAGCTTTCTTCAGCTGATCACTGACTTCTCTATGCCTTTCTTTGAACTTCTTGATTTTCTCTCTCAACTTTCTGATGCATTCATTTGCTTCTTTCAAGTTTTTTGTTAGAGTTTCTTTCTCATTTTCACTTTTATCCAATTCTTCGAGAGCAGCATGGATTTCTTTAGTTGCAGAAATTTCTTCCAGAGGAATAGGATACCTTTTTTTAGCCATTTGTTCAAATTTAAAGATCTTCCTTAAGCTGTTAAGCTTTTCAAAATGAACCAAGCTCTAATACCAATTATTGAACACCCAAAATACTAAGAGGGGGGTGAATCAGTATTTTTCTGAACCATTTAACTATTAACCATTCAATAATAAAAACATATATAGCTGCAACTGTAAACAAGAACATGAAATGAAGCATAACATCACATAACAAATGAACACCAGGATTTTTACATGGAAAACTCAAAATGGGAAAAACCACGATGAGGATTAGCTCACAATATGTTATAACCGGTTATGATATTACAGGGCACACTGCCAGGACTCACTGTCTTTGAACAGCTCATAACCTAAAGTAAATACAAAAAAAGGAGTGTGCCTCACTTTCAAAATGATGAATTGTTGAAATACACCTCCTGTGTGTTGATTTTAGTCCCAATTAGGCTCTGGAATACAAAATATTGTACTATTGTAGGTACACAGCAAATACATCAAATGTACACAACTTTGTACAATAGTCACGCATCACTGCTTATTACTCTTTCATATGTCACACACTACATACATATACCTATCCATATGTGTATCTCTTTCAATACAAATTTTTTTTTCATATATATACACTATTACAACTTCATACATCAATTAGGTCAGCCTAATTGGATGTAGACATACTTAATTTAAAATGTAGCTTGTCAGCTTAACACGAAACACCTTTTCATCAAAACAAAATGTGCAAAGAATAACTTAGGTCGGACTGGACCTAATATAAGGAACTCTTTAAATCACCAATGAAGCGAACACCACTTATTGGTGTCGGCCAGAAGAGAACTCATGCCAATTGCACAAATGCTAAGCAAAATATTGTAAGTCGAACTCTTTCATTCATAACTTTCATTTCTTTCAACAAAAACCACTAAAAACTTGTGCAAAAATGAAACTGATAGTCCTTATCATCATATTAAAATATCATGGAGTGAATTTCAACTGAAAGCATTTCTGAACCAAATTATTGGATCAAAATAATAGAAACATAGTTTTTTTCTATATTGATAAAAGTGTTACCAACCAATCTTGGCATCAATGAAAACACACTAGAGGGCTTCTTCATTCTTCCAACAGTTGAATTCCAAACCAAATACTTGTAGCACCCTATTCTGCTAGCCATTGACAAAGGCCTAAGACACCATAGAATCAAAGTCATGAATATTTTTTATGAAAGGGGTAACACCACCCTCCTCCAAAAAACCCCAAATCTTCTTATTGCTTCTTGTGGCATCACTAGAAATAGGCTCAATTTTGTTCATTTCACCCCCCATATTGAACGCAAACTAGAACCATAGCAAATGCAGGAGAAAAATGTAAAGAAGGAGAAGCCATGAGAAGAAAAGGGCTCTACAAACACTCATAATCCATGTGGAGCAAGTATCAAAAAGGCTGAAGACCATCATTATCTTTAAATGTAGGACCTTTCGAACAACTTCAAAATCATTAATGAGAGTCAATCTCCCCACAAAATTATCACATTGTGACATGATATTGGCAATAACATTATAAATGTGACATAAAATAATCTGTATAGAAACCCCCTCCCTACATAGTCTACATTTTATAATTAAAAATGGTTTGAATATCGATGGGAACAGGATCTAACTAATGCTAAACTCTAGGTTCAAGAACCCCAACATTATCAAACTTATCAGCTAACCCATTACCCTCACAATAAATGTGAGAGATAAAAAATTGCTCAATATAAATAGAATCAACAATGATAGGCTCAATATACAAACAAGGAGGATTAATCTTCTTAAGGAAATTGATGACATTTAATGAATCACCTTCAAGACAAACCTTCCTAAAGCCTTTAGACTAAGCAAGTTTTATACCATTATAGGATTTTGAAGCTTTTGCAAATTGTTTTTCTGGGTTCCCAAAGGGAGCACCAACATGGAAATAAACCTACCATTAGAGTCGCACAACACTCCCCCAAAACCACCAAGTCTCGGATTCCCTTTTGTGGCTCCATCAAAATTGACTTTAACCCAATAAGAGGGAAGAGATTTCCAAAGACATCATCCCTAGAAGACTTTTCTTTCTTCAAGGGGAGAGAAATATCATAGGAATTTTTCCAATTTTGGGAGACAAGAAAGTCACAAGTAGGGATAACAACTTGAGGCCCATTCTAAAAAATCACCTAAGAGAGAAATTTTTCCTTAATAGCAACACAAATCTTAAAAGAAAGACTGAAAAGGGGAAGAAAAAAATCCCTAAAATTTTTGTTATTTCTTTCGAACCAAATACCCCAAGCAACATGAGGCAAAATAAGAGACCAAAGGAAGGCCTTTCCAAGAAATTGTTGAAAATAGAGATGAAGGCATAATTTTGAAGGATTTAGATTTAAAATGGGAACCTTGTGATTGAAGTGGAAAATAAATAAAGTCAAAACTAGATTTTATAAATACTAGATCTAATATTGATTTTTTTTTATCATAAGAGGTTGTTATGGATCTAGATTCCATGTAGGAGAGCTTACATATAATATTTCAATAAGATACACTCAAATAAAATGATGCTCCCTTTTCACTATTTATATGCTCATTATTATAACCACTTAATAGTCAAGATTCCTTAAATCTAGGTATTTTAGTGTGTGCATGGATGTGAAGTTATTAAGATTCATGATGAGGAGGGTAACCTTATTAATGACTTTATAGGAAGGGTAAAGAAAGAGGAATGGAAGCCATTGAAAAGAGAATTTTGAACTATTATTTCTTTAGATACCACACAATATCAAATGGTTGTTAATGTTATTTTGAAAATAGGTGCACAATATGTTTATCGTGCATTCAATATTTCGATGAGAAGGGAGCCAAAAGAGAAAAAATTTAAAGATATATTTGAGTCTATAAGGGATCTAGCGAATGAATCTTGTATTTTTCTATTATGGTTGCATCACATTTTCCTAGACTATGGGAAACTAAGTGCTACATAGTAAACCAATATTCTCAACACATTGAATGTTGTAGATTTTAAGTACATGTTTCTTGATGCAAATCATCTCAGAGAAATTTTTCTATATTATGACATTTGTTTATTTCTTTCTAAAAATGGTAAATAAGATAACAGAGGAAATGCTTATGCAAGGAATATCTTCCGGAAGTATCAAAGATAAAGTAGATGGATATGGAAAGCTACCTCGACAAGATCAATAACTTTGTCTTTCTTCAAACTCATAAGTTGTTGGTAACCGTTTTGTAAAAGTGACTAATGTCACTTATTGTAACCAAAATTTAGAAAATGAACCTTGTTTCTAGAAATATGACATAAATCCTAACCAAGTAAGGTTATTGTATTTCAAAGGTATTTAGGAGATAGTTCTAAAGGGGTTATTAGTTAGTTATCATGGAGAGTCTAGAAATATAAGGCTTATCTTTTGTAAAGGGAGACTCTTATTGAGGGAGAAAAACTTTGAGAATTTTTTAGGGAGATTGTATCAAGACTTTTCACTTGAAACTTTGTACCTAAGGGTTTTTGATATTGTATAATTTTGTGAAGATAATCAAGAATGTATTTCATTCATATGTCCTAATGTGTTTCTAGATTATTATTGCCAATTTCTCGTATGTTAATTGGAAATCCCTTTTTGTGTAATTATGGAATCCATTGGTCATTTGCATATGCTTGATGAGACATGTACGTACCCTAGTATCTTGGTCTGAATGTGATAAGGTAACGTATTTCCTTGTATATTGGAATTTGAACATTATCTATCTTTCATCATTATTACATATTAAAACATATTTTTTGCTAAACACTTTGTAAGTTGTTATCAATTGTGAAATATCAATTAGTACTCGTATGTCTACCATTTGGGTTTTTGTTATTAACTTTCCTTAGCTTTTCCTTTTCTCCTTTATGTAATTTTAGGTTAGAAGTACACAAAAATTAAAAATACCCCCATCACATGAGGGAGTTTCCCCTCTCAAACATAGAGGAAGATCATCATTTCATAATAATTTCTCCAACTATTAGAGTGTTATTGCCATTTTCCATTGGGTGAGTCAAGTATCATTTCAAGCGTCAATTTCCTTACCAATAGAAATTAATTACACACCTATAGAAATGCATGTTTAGCAATGGTATTTAGCTCTCAAAAACTTATACATTACATGCCTAGACATTCAATCAAACCCATTTCCAAGGTTGATCTTCCCAAGTATTTACTATCATGAACATCTTTAACAGATCTTATGGCAAAGTGGGTCATGTTTCTTAGTGAGTTTGATATTGAGTATATGGATTTAAAGGAAATTCAAGGTAAATTTATTGTAGACTAATTAGTAGATTCTCCTTTAGTGGATGCTTACCTATTGCTTATAGAGCTTCCAAATGCATTTGTATTTACTATTTATGAACAAGATTCATGGAATTTATATTTTGATGTTTCATTCACTCAGTATGATTCAGGTGTGGGCATTCTTTTTGTCACCCCTCAAGGTGACTTCATTCCTAAATCATTCATATTTTCCTTCCCATGCATAAACAACATTGCAGTGTATGAGGCTCTTATCGGTATTATGAAGAGAGCGGTCCAATGGAATATCAGTTAGTTACATGTCTATGGTGATTCCCAACTTATCATCAAGCAATTCAACAATGAATTTCAAACTAAATATGATAATATTCTTCCTTAAAAATGTGTGGTTGATGATTTCAAGAAATATTTTGGCTACATCTAGTTTGAACAAGTGCCCCATATTTAGAACAAAGTGGAAGATTCCATGGCTAAAATTGGATCCTTATTGGACATGCCTTGTGGTTTCCATGAATGTGAATTCTTGGTTGAGAAACTATTAATGTCTACAAATTATCTTCCAAAAACCAAGATGGTGTGTGAAATCGTTGGTCCCTAGTCACCTTGGTATCACGATATTTACAAATTCCTCTATGAAAACATCCTACCACCTAATCTCACTCACAATTAATGTTGATCATTCATCCAATGCTTATCTCGTTACACTATCCTTGGAGACACCTTAGATCATAAAGGGTATGATGGTTATTTACTGTGATATTTAAATATTACAAAAACTAAGTTGGAATTAAATGAAGTACATAGTGGTATTTATGGGGCACACGATAGCTGTATGGTCCTTACAAAAAGCTTTGTTGAACTAGTTATTATTGGCCTACTATGGAGCACAACGCTTGTGAGTATATTAAGAAATGTGTTCCTTGTCAGCAACATGCAGATCTCATACATGCACCATCACAAGAATTATAACATATCCCCTCCATAAAGCTATTTTCATAACTGGGCTTCAATATTGTTGGAAAGATCCACCCTCCTTCATCCAATTTCCACACCTTTATCATTACCACCACATAATATTTCACCAAATGGATGGAAGCCATTCCACTCACCCTCATTATTGGCCTCCAAATTTCTAAATTCATCCTATATCATATCATTTGTTGATATGGTATCCCCTTTGCCATCATTACTTACAATGGTAAACCATTTAAAAATCAACACATGTGACAACTATGTGAAAAATTCCACATCCAATATTGTTGGCCTACCCCATGTTACCCCAAGGTAATGGCCAAGATAAGGAAACTAATAAAACCTTAATCAAAATCCTTAAAATGGTTGTCAATAAATTTGGTTATGACTGGCATCTCCATCTAAATATTCCCCTTTGGGCCTACCACACTAGCATCCATACCCCTACTGACACCACTCCATATTCATTTTTATATGGTCCAAAGATATCTTTCCAATAGAAGTTGAACTCCCATCACTTTCTATATCATTAAAGAATCTTATCAATGATGAGGAATATTGGGTTGCATGCTTGAGTCAATTAGATCTTTTTGATGGATGATTCCTCAATACCTAAAATCATCTCCAATTTTATCAAAATGGGTTGAAGAGAATTTGTAGCAAGAATATTTGACCTTACCAATTTTAGCTTGGTGATATTTTTCTCAAAGAGAATCAACACACTTAACAAGACTAAGAAAAGAAAGGAAAGTTTGAGACTAATTGGTTGGGTCCCTATGTCATTACAATAAAGTATGGTTTAAGAGCTTATCAACATCATCCACCTTAATAGGCTCTAATCCTAAGCTAGCTATGTTATCCCACCTTTTCAAATTAAAATAATTAAAAAAATAAAAAATGTCAAAAAAGCAACACAAAAACATTATAATAAATAGTAAAGAGAAATCAACGGACATATGGTGAAAACCACCCTTAGTGGCACCTTGGACTAATATATTTGGTGAAAACTTAGCAACAATTTTCCATTCATAAAGGGCTCAACTATTATCCACCTTGTGTCCCCTTTTTCCATCCACTTCTATTTGTTCACTTTTCATCCTATATGTCATATCCATATGCATAGCTTATCTATTATCCATCTCATCCATCTCAATATTTTTACCCACTTCATGCTATATTTTGGTTGAGCATTCAACACATTGGATCTACTATCCCAATCCCTGAGCTTCATTGATTTGTTTTAGAGTACATACACTTGATTCTAATGTATTCTTGACAATTAACATCCTTATATAGGTTAGGATTTTGTTAGTTGTCATCGGTTGTATATAGTGTGCATAGTGTTAGTCTTATCTTTTCATCTAGGTTCATCATTGGATATATTGGTCATTATGTCCCATCCCTATGTCTCTTGTGTTGCCAAGATCCCCTATCATGCTGACACTTCTACAAAAAAATTCAGCCTCCTAAGGTTTCAAACATCCTAATTATCCCTTGTCGTAGGAATCCTATAATCTACCCCATCCATATTTGGTCTTCATAGGATATACTAATCCCCACATCATACCACATCAATACATCTATTTTCCTCATGAAGAAGGGTATTTTAGTTCTTGTATTATTTTTTGGATGCTTTTGAATTTTTTTTTATCTTTTTGTGCTTCCTACTCTACCTACCCAAGGTTGCCATGATTTATCATATCAAGTTGTTCTTTGACTGATAGAAATAGGGGTGCATATATTTGATTTGTGTGATCATGTTTTATTGGTTTCCTTTTGTTTTAGCACCAAGATCCATCGCGATCTTGTGTTACATTGGGGCATCCTCTTGTGTTTTTGGTTTTATAATATCAGCACCTCCAAAGCCCTTCGTGACTTTGTGTGATGTTGGACCAAACTTTTTTTTGTGTCGAATCTATGCATGAGATACAATGTCACCTTGGTTATTCATACCTTGGTGCATAGTATTCCATGCTAAATCAAATTAAGTTCTCACTACATGGGCATCAATTTTCTCAATGTCTCATCCTACCATCTATCATTCCTATCATGTTATCTTTCATACCCATTTTTGTTATTCCTTTCCTAATTGTTGGATTTTAAATGTGCAAAATAGTCCCCCTCTATCTTTCCTATCAAGTTCGGTTTAGTTTTGATTCATACAATATGGTTTTACCTACTATCTACCCATATTTGTATCCTTTGACTATCATTTCATTTTTATAAAGTTGTTTAGAATTTATTATTCTAAGAATATTCTAATCATTTGTTATCATTTCATTTGCATTAAGTTGTTTAGAATTTGTAATTGTTATAGGAAGGTGGCACCTGAGATTCACTGCTAGGCTCGTCGAGTGACTCGAGAGTAGTGACAAACTCTTAGGACACCAGAACTTGCTTCATCACTAGGATGGCACATGCTAGCACAATACCACCCTCTGAAGAAGGTGGACTCCTCTTACACCCCCCATTGTTGGATGGGCCAACCTCTATCTTTTGATTCGTCAAAGGATGCAAGTTCCCCATAGACAAGGCAGAAGGTGTGGAGGAGGAGGAGAAAACTATGGTGGAAACCACCGAAGTGTTCAGCATGTCCATGGGCTTAAGAATGGTGGGATGTTTGGAAGGGACATCAAGAGAGGGGGATCGATCAAAGGAGCAATAAAAACCTACACCTTTTTAGAGTCAAGAGTTTTTACGTTCGCAACAGTAGCTGAAAGTAACATAGAGGCTTTATGAATTAAAGCAGAGGGGACGAGAGAGGACACCATTGCAGACACTGAAGCAGGAGCAGTCGACTCTCCTTCCTTCCTTTGTAGGGTGGCCTACATAGCGGCCAGAGCTTTTTACCAGCGCTTGTGCTCATGCACAAGGCAGTTCCTATGAATCTAGAAGCTAGATGTCAGAAGCTGAGATGAAATAGAAGGCTCTTACTTGGCCATTGGAGTGTCCACAACAACCATTTTTGGTGAATGGAGAGACTCCTAGACAAGAGAAAGAGAGAGAGAGACTGAGAGGAAGTTGGAACAATAGTGGGGGGAGTCAGCTCTAACACCTCAGCGGCATGCCTCTTCCCATTCACTGCCTTAGAAGCAAGACTAGTAAGAGGCCGTAGAGGTTTGGACATAGAGGATTCCTTGCAAGGACCCTTCCTTTTTCCATACAGGTAGGGCCAAGTTCCAGGAGGCATAGTAGGAAGGTCCAATATCTGAATCTTGGCTTTACACCAAGCAGGCACCATCATACTTCTTAGGCAAAATCCAAGAGTAGTCATCCAGAACTCCTCTTTAGAGAGGGGGGTCAAACCAGTGCCTTGAGAATGGGTAGGCCTCTCCTTTCCCTTTCAAGAGGAGGAGGCAGCTTGTTGTTTCACTACTAGAGGGGTTGCTTTCAGTTGTCTCTTTCCCCCAGTTTTGTACTTTACGTAGTTTCTATAAAACAGGGCCATTATAGGGTTAAGTGAATTGATTGGGGCAGGCAAAAAATGATCCAATGAATGACCCCCACAGGATACCAATGGTTGATATCTAGTGTCATGCACTACATACACAACACCTTCATGAGAGAACTTTAAATATTTGTGAATAACGGAAGTGATTTAATTCATGGAAGATAGCCACGAGATGCCTAACTTCACCCTGAACAGATCAGATTTTGGAATAACGTCAAGGGTTGTATCCATAGCCCTAGGTCCAAGTAGGACATAAATGGTTATAGAGCCATATGGCTTAAGAGAGATATCATCATGCATACGTATGGTAGACTTTGTTTCTTCATATTTCTCCCTCTGTAAAGAATTTAACCATAACATCTCCTATGTGATAACATTTACCTGGCTCGTGGGGCCAAGTAGGACTCATGTCATAATTTTTCCATTGAGGTGAGCAGGAATGTATAGAGGAGAGGGCTTATTATTCAAGGGAAAGTCTTGCATGGTGGATGTCACATCTGGTGAACCAGTCACAGGCTGCAGGGAAGAAGTAACTGAGACCATGTTAATGTATGTTGAGAGTTGAGGAGAAGCATCAAAAAGGTCAATAATCAAGTTCACAGAATGAGATGGAAATAGGTTCGTGTAAATCTGCAACTCACTATTGGCCTTTGCTATTGATTTATGTATGTTTTGTTTCTTCTCATTGAGACAAATGGTACCGTCATCGATGTGATCTTGTATCTCATGACGCAGGTGCATGCAATGCTCAATATCATGCCTGTTGACACGATGGTACTAGCAAAAATCATTCGCATCATACCAATTAGGATAAGGTTCCTTTAGAGGTCAAGGTTTTTCCAAAGTTATGATCTTATCCTTAACAAATTTTGCAAAATGGAAGAGTGAGATTCTACTAACTTCATGAACTTCCTGTTGTGTCTGAGGTCGTGATCATTAGTCACGGTGACTAAATTTGCAATAGCTTTACCTTTTCCTGAGATGGACACAATAGAATTTCCTTCTGAATGAGAGCGTGAGAAAGGTCCCCCAAATTGAACTACCATTTGTTGATACTCTCGCAACACAACACATAGTTGCACAAAGGAATAGTAATTCATTAGGGAAAACTTCTCCTACCAGGCTCACTGTAGGTTTCCTATGAACACCTTTTGCACATCAGAGTCAGGAAGTGAGTATAAGATCTGTGAAAAGAGTACTTGGTATCACGCTATGAAGTCAGTTACCTTCTCATTATCTCCCTCCTTACATCGGACGAGATCCGAGAAGGTCATCTTTGGACCGATGTTAGCCTAAAACTAATGGAGAAACTGATTGACAAGCTGATCAAATGAGAATATGGAATTGCCAAGAAAGGAATAGTACCACTCAAGTGTTGTATCCTTGAGAGATCGAGGAAAGAGTTTCACCATCAAAGCATCATGATGAAATAAATCCGTACACATGGCATTGAAAGTTGAGACATGTGTCTATGGATCCCCTTTTCCACCATACTTTTCAAACTTAGGAATCTCCATTCCCTGAGGGAAAGGAGTACTCAAAATTTCCACCAAAAATAAGTTGTTGGAGGAAAGGTTGAAAAATAGGCTAGGCGGAGGCCTAGGAAAGGCTCACCAACTGATTTTGCATCCAATCCATGTTCGAAGAAGAGCATTCAAAATAGGATCGGATGATGACAAAGGCCCAGTGAAACCTCTAGAACCACCTCCAGATCCACTGTTGTGACCACCACCAGAGCCACCACCACCAGTAGGGCCTCCACTGGAGCCACCTCCACTACCAAAGCCACTACCATAGCCTCCACCAAAGCCACCTCCTCTAGTGCCACCCCCGCTACCAAAGCCTCCACCACTCATTCCATTGAAGCCCCCACCGACAGAGGTAGTAGGAGGGGTGAAACTAAAACCAAGGGGTATTCTACTCACCTTGAGAGTAGGGGGCTCTTGAGAAGTAGATAAAATGCTAATTTAAGGGCCTATCTCAGCCATGCATACATATATGGTAGGTATCAGAATGCCTATTTTTCTTTCATAGGCATTGATCACCTCTCCCCAGGTAGTACTCAATCTAGTCTTGTATGAGGGCATATAAGCTTCGGTTAGATTGGTAAAGCCACTTAAGAAATCTATTCCTATCTGATCCTTGCCCAACAAATATCTCACCTCACTTGCAAGCCTAGAAACTCTTGCCATGTTCAGTTCTTTCTCCAAATGATTCACAAGTTCTATCAATCTATTATCCAATGCCAAAAGGTCTTCTGCAGGGATATGCACAGCATTGTCCTCATGGACAAAGCCATAGGGGATATTGAAGAAGTAGGAGCATGAGTGGTCTCATCTATGAAACCCATCTCGTCAATAAAACTTGTAGGAAAACCAGTGGTAAGGTCAATAGCCATACCAATGGAAAAATTGGAGATGAAACTAGAAGTGACCTTCGTATTTTCCATCGGTCCTAGTGTCACACACTTCTCCTAAAAACATACCTAGAAGTTTTGGACAAGGTTGCGATACTCATAAAGTTTCACAACACTCAGGTTTACAATGGTCATTGTGTGCAAGGAAAAAGTCTCAACACAAGCAAATGGATAGATGTTGTTCACATCAGGTTCACCAAAATGTAAGGTAGGGGGACCAGCCACACCAAGGCTCCAAGTCATAGAGAGTCGAGAGTGGAGGGCTTCCCTATCTTACCTTAGGCTAACAGGCATTTAGGAAAAGAATCAAGAATGAAGAGCACTCTCAAGTGCTTCTTGAACAATAGGAAAATGGGTGCTTTATAACCTAGGTCATAGAACACCACTATTCTCCTATTATTATTCAATAATGTCCTAGGATTCCTAATTGGATTGGATAACAACCTCACAAGGTGAGTCAATTCATAATGAGGAGGACCTAGGAGGGGGCTTTCTCAACTTTAAAGGGGTTCACCACCAAGTATAAATTTGCAAAAGAAAATGTTGGAAAATACAATGCGATATGCAAATGAATACTAAATGACCTAGAAAAATAAACAAAATGCAATAGAAAACTATGAAACTAGAAATGTACACCTAGGAAGTCTGGACATATTGTGAGGATTCTAGAAATGTAAAGAGACTACCAAAAAGTGCTATGGAGGACTAAGACACCCAAGATGGCATATTAGTCCTGCTATTGTTTTTCGGGGCAAATGCGGGGTCTTCGGATGTTGAAATTGGATCTAAAGGAATCTCTAAAAAATATGCTTGGGAAGACTAAGATTCCCAAGGTGGTGTATTAGTCCCATTCTAAATTTTTGCAAACTCTGAATGTGATCCTAAGCTCCAAGGTCTACACTTGCTTCCTTTTTATCTCAGGTTCTGAAACTTTTGAATTCAGCCTATAGATGATTTTCCATGAAGATGACAACTTTGTAATGCAACTTTGCAACTTTTACAATTTTGCACTCCAAATGATCCTAGATCTGCAATCACAAATATGCAAGATGTGAAAAACTTGTTTTTTTTTAGTAAATGGAGGTTTTCCTTGGTCAAACCCTTTGTTGGTAATTAGACCTCGAAATGAAATAGAAATAATGAAGGAAATGGTGAATGAACAACATGCAATGCTACAACTCACCAAACCCTTATAAAGTCTGCAAACTTGTGTGCAATGGCTACAATGGATATGGATCTTAAACCAAAGGAATGATCTTGAATTTCTTTCCTTGAATGAAAACCCTACATCACAAATGTTAGTACAACACACATTATGCAAGAAACTCTTTGATATGATGCTTGAATCTTGATAATGGCTCCAAATGCTTGATAAATTTTCTCTTGAATGCATAAACTTGCCTTAGGAATGAATACTTGAATGCTTGTTATCTTCTTATGAGAAAATGAGAGAAGGAACCTTGTATTTATACTTATTCATGCTTAATATCCTAAAATTACATCAAAACAAGAGGATATATGAAATCATTAATTAAAGGAGGCTAAATCCCACCAAGATTTGAAATTGAATCCCAAAAATAAGCCAAGGAGGACTAAGATGCCCTAGGTAGCATCTTAGTCCCAAGGCTTAAATCTTGGGGCACAGACTCCAAAAAGGGGCCTTTTTAGGTATATTCAAAATCAAGCTCCCAAGACCCATGGAGGACAAAAACACCCTAGGTCGCGTTTTAGTCCCAGTCCACAAATCAAGGACACATAGATATAATCATTAAATGATCAGTTATCTTTTGGTGTTTGTCAGGATTTTCCATAAAAAAAATATAGTATATTAGGCTTGTGGATGCAAATACAACCAATTAATCCATAAAGAAGCATAAATAAAGCAAGGCAGGCCCAAACAAGTGTGAAAATGCAAGGGTATGCAATTTACTAGACTACACTTCTATCACTCTATAGATATGAAAAACTTAAATGAGGCTGGATTAGTTGATTTTTGGAGTCCAAACTGCACCTCAGGAAGCTCTCTGCCTAAGGACGGTAGCACAGGTCTGGGACAACAATGTGGCATGCTAGCATCTATCTAGCACATTGGAATATGTACAACCAAAAAACATGAAATAGAGTATTGAAAAAAAGAAAACCTACTAACTATCTAGCTAACTAATTTTAATGAAATAAACAGAATAATAAAATATGATAAATAGCTATATAAATGATCAAGAAGGTAGATGAAGATAAGGGTGGTAAATATCGACTCACTGAGGCTCTAGTTCGCCAGTGAGCTCCAACCACATGTTCACCTATACACAGTCAAGAGAGGGAAAAATGGTGGGTTGTATAGAATTTTGCCTCAGTCAAACCCTCACTTTGGTGTTTCCACCTCCATGGACAACCAGGAAAGCCACGAAGTAGAAAATGTGATAAAGGAAATAGAAAGGATAGTATTGAATACTACAAAAGATACAATGCTACTCTATGAAACCACAATAAGGAAAGGAAATTGAAGCAATACCACATCCACCCAAAGGGTCTCAAGGCCAATGAAGGGAGAATGCAAGACAACGAGCTTGGAAAAGTTGACACAGTTGCAGTGGTGACAAAGGGAGGTTTCACAAGACTCCAAACTCGTAACTTCTATGGCAGAGCAACACATAAGAAAATGAAGCTGATGAAGTAACAAGGTTGCTATAATGCTCAATGGAGTTGTGAAAATGTTCAAGAGATCTAGTGAAGTTGCTAGAATTGTGAAGAAGATGAAGTAGAATGCTAAAGAGATGCTAAAGAGATGCTAAAGAGATGAAGTGAGTGAAAATTATGCATTTGAAGGAAGATTAGGAGGGAAAGAGTCATTTTCAGGTTGACTGGTCGACATAGAGGCATTACATTTCATGCCCAATGAAGAACATAACATCCTTGCAGATTCTAGAGGTAGGAATCTATCAAGGATGGCAGCACACCGAGCAGATGTTTGCATGCCACACTCACATCCTTGACAAATATTCCACCAACACAAAGGAAAAATGCCAAGTGGGTGGAAGGCAAGTGCGTGGTGTGGAATTTCTCCTTCGGGTTTGATTTTCTAAGGTGAGGGGATGCAAAAGGGGCATTTACACAAGGGGTGAAAATTTTCTCCTATACAGAAACATGCAATTTATGTCTAAAATGGTTTAGTGGGGTAAAATGACACTTGTATATGGATTTGAAACTCCCTTTGAGAGTCACATATATCATCACAATTTTTGCCACAAAAACCCAGATAAGTTTAATGGAGATGTATTCATGACCTAAGTGCAATTTATTCAACCTACTTTTCTCCCTACATCCTTGAAGAAGATTTGCAAAGCCTCTTCCCCAACCTTCTGGTCTTTAAAAATATTTCTACCTTACATATAAATTCCAGACACCTATTCTATGAATTCCTCATTCATAGTAATCCCCCAACCAAATAGTAAAACCTTTATATTTTTCACCAATTAACAAATACTTTAGTCATTGATAGGTTGTCATTAGGTCCTAACACTTTAGTTGTTGAATACATTAATATATCAACTGAGTAGTGTTCGAAGGCTATATGCAATAGAAGACATCTTGACTATCTCTCTCGGGTTTTTCTAAATGTTGGAACTACTGAAATGAAAATCTAAATTAAGAAGCCACTAAACTTAGAAAGTAGGAAATCATTTATCTAGAAAGCTAGAAATAACTAAACTAGAAAGCAGAAAACTATGAACCTAAAAAGCATAACAATTAAACTAGAAAGCATGGAAATGATTACACTAAGAAATGTGTAAATTGCCGAAGAAGAAAAGCTTGTAAAGAAACTATGAAACGTCTATCTAACAAAGATAACAATCTTAACAATTAACAAAAAAAAAATTAACAACTGAAAGGAAGTGCTCTAGAACTTCAGACAATAGAACTTAAAGATTACAGACTCAACGACAACCTACAAGATTGATAGAACTACACACATGAAAATAAACTTCAATTCCAATTATCATTTACTAAATGAAAGTAACATAATTAAAAATTAGAATACTTATCTATCTAATCTACAATCCCTCAAGTGGCCAACTCTTGGGTGCTTCTACGCCTAACTTAGATCACATACACTGGTGACCCAAAATTACTTCATTCAAAATAACATCATTCATAGTACTCAGTAACTCCAAAGGTGATGGGAAAAACTCATTTTATTCATAAGAGTGTAACTCAGAAAACATAATGATAGCATAACAATATTCTTCTATATATCATTGCTTTCAATAGTTACATATTTATATAAGAATAGCTAACAAAATACTACATTTCAGTTGGTAAATTCTTCAACTAATTTTCAAAAAACTGATGATCTTTAAATCCCATGACATAAAGCATTAAAGGGCTCGAAATGATCCATAAAGTCTTCAAACTTAAAATAACAAAAACTACAAAAAACTCGATCCATCATGCATGCTCCTAAAGTTTCAGTGCCCATTCTTCAGTGCTTGTCTTCAATGGTGTTGAAGTTTGTGTTGAATTTCTTTGACTAACATGATAACCGATTGTGGTAATTAACCTATACAATTCTCAAAAACTAAACCATTAAGTCATTGCAGGTTAGCTTATTTCGATTAATTTCAAGAAATAAAGATTGTACACATTTTCACAAAAAGAAAGCAATTACTTATTTTAAAGAAAATTAATTGGTAGGGTAAGGATGGCTAGAAGATGTGAGGTTAAGTATTTAGTTCATTATATTGATGAGGTTATTTTTACCTCATCATTTCCTCCCCTTCCTAAGCTCGAACAGGTCCTCTTGCTCTTTGTTGTGCTTCCTACCCTTCATTTCCCCAATTCTTGTTCAACTCCTCATATTTAGCACTGAGATCATACAAATCATTTTCCTTTGTATCCAAATCCTCAAGTTCCTTTAGAAATCCTTGGTGAAAAGTAACTCTTTATACCCATCTTTCAAAACTGTCATCACTCTGATCTATGTTGATATATATTGCAGGGGGCAGTGAAAGAAGTAGAGGAGGTCTATACCTCATGCCAATCTAGTTAATCTTTAATTTCTCAAGGATATCAGTCAAGGCTACTGCCCTTCTATATGACCATCTAATATTAAGAGGTGAAATTTCCTCTCTTTTCTTGAGATACATAGGAAGAGGAGTATACCTTTCTTCACATGCATGCCAAGCTTTCCCTATCAACTTTGGTCCTTGATCTTGAAAATGATTATGGCATAGCCGGAGGTTATTGTTATATTTTCTTTGTACATTCTCTTTGAGTTGAACACCCAGGAACTGTACCTTGAAATAGAAAGGATTCTTGTGCAGGTATCTCATTTGTAATCCAACATTTTTCTCTGCATGTGAATACTCCCTTGATTGATCCTACCATTGAATCTAATTATGCATGGTGGATAGGAATGATCTCAACTGAAGTTCACCCACAAAGAAGTTAACATAAAAATATGTATAATTTTCCAAGAGAAAATTATGGACAAAGAATTCATATAATAAATCCTTCTAATTGGGATTTGACTAAACAAATATCTTGACAAATTCTTTATCATTAGGATCATGTGGCTGGTTATTGTAAATTCTAAGTAACTTCCATCCTAGGAGTTGTTCATTGAGGAACATAGAATACAACCTAGATGGTCTTCTACAAGCCAACAATAACTCACCTATTTGACAAGCATCCTATTTGGCTCTATACACTTTGTCAAATGATTCCTTTAATAGTATTAACTCCTTTTTCAGCCTATAATTCTCAAATTTTACATCTCTCAGGAAGTAGCATCTCTCCATCCATTTCATTAATAATGGAGGGATACGTACCTAGAACCATTCTAAAACAATCAATTCTATTTGTAACCCATTAGATTCCATTCTTAGTTTGATGTCACTTTCTTGCAAGTCTTGTTCTAACTCCACAATTCTACTGACAGAAGCATTAAGTTCAATTCTTTGCTTGTTCCTTTCTTCTTCAAAAGCATTAAAAATTTGCATAAAAATATTTTTCAAACCTTGGATGTGCTTGTCTTTCTCAGACAAATCAACCATATGTTGCTTGCTTTCCTGATTCCATTGTTGTATTTGATATTACAACAGCTCAATGACCTTGTCTTTTTGCTCCATCTGCATTATCAATTTTTTAATTTGTTGATCCCTTTTACTTATAATTGTAGCATGTGCCTTTATTTCTTGTTGTTGGGTGATTTGTTCTTCATTTCTCTGTAACCAAAATTTTAACTCAGCAATTTTTGCTTCCAATTTTTCTAAGTCTTCCCCTTTCTGACCAGATTATGCATCCCCTGCATTAACAAAAAAAAGTGGATTGGTGGATTCCATATCAGTATGAAGTAAATTATCCTTAGTACTAGGTACATTTTCAACTCTATCAAGAAAAGGGTAGAATCGTCCCACAGGTTCATCTTTAATATCCACAGCATGTGGCAACTGTAATCTTCCCTCTTCCTGTTCCATTGGAGATGGCATTCTCTTCTCTTCATCCTTGGGAGATTGATTAACTTGTTTCTCTATTTCACTTATTTCCTCATCACCAGGCTGATTTTTCAGTTTTCATTATTCTTGCTCGAGTCCTGGGCTTTTTCTTTTTAGAGGTACTTCCTGTATCATAGGTCGCAGTTTCAATAGACTCAACAAATAACTGCTTGCTTCTCCATAGAGGAGGGGTTTTTTGGAAAGTGACATTAGTTTGCCTCTTCCTCTTATGATGAGGCTCTTCTCCTTCTCCAAAATTCACAATTCCTACATCCCCTGACTGCCCTAGGGTTTCTAATACATCAGGAAAAGTTTTCGGCGCATCGCCACTAGGAGTCATTGAAGTTTGTTGGGATTCAAGAGCACCTAAGGCTTCAGAGGATGGTTCTTCTAAATATTGGTCTCTTTGTTTAGATGACTCACCCTCCTCAAGAGGTCTTTTGGACTCCACTTTTTTAAATTTTCACAGAAATTTTTTCCACTACTTTTCTGGCTTTTTACGAAAATGGTACTTACATATCAATTATATAAGGCCATGGTGTTTGAGTGGCCCTGTCCCAAATTTATATTTTTCCATCATGGTGGTAACTAAATGACACAAAAATGCTAGTAAATTAACCCTAAGAGAAGGGTCTTCAGCACCATGGCGCAAATGAATAAGCAGACGGAAAGGGTGT
The DNA here is from genome assembly GCA_007258455.2 of Sequoia sempervirens. Lineage (NCBI taxonomy): Eukaryota > Viridiplantae > Streptophyta > Pinopsida > Cupressales > Cupressaceae > Sequoia > Sequoia sempervirens. The sequence goes on from VDFB02086081.1 coordinate 89,031,998, forward strand.
TCTACTACTGTGGTTATTTGTCCTTCACAAGTAAAACATTTTATTATCTAGGCTATGGTAGTTCTCCAGGGTTTTGGGATGGACATTCTATGAAAACCTTTGTTTTTTCCCCTAGTACCTATGGTGATTATAGGTTGAGGCTCCCCCTCCCTATGGAACAATTCTACCATTCTTTGATCAGTAATGTTGGTAGTTTCAATCAAATCAATGCTTCTATTCTCAAGACCAGAGAGACAAGCAATAATTATTGGACTTACTTGGAAACGCTTGCCATGCACCACAGTTTGTCCATCTACAAATTTTTCTATAAATTCTCTTACCAACTACTCAATATATCCCTCAAACTTTTTCATAAATTCAAGCCACCCAAATTTTTAAAATAGGCCTGCAATGTTACTCAATGCCAACAATTGAGTTGCTAAGGCTGGTTCAAAAAATTTCTTGGCTCCTCCCATTTTATCTTCCCTTGCTGCTCTACTAAATTTTGTGGAAATTTTGTATCGGAAAATGCGCAACTATTGTTGTACTTCAAGCAATCATACAATAGCACAATTTTCAAAATTAAGAGAGGGAATGGTTCAGGCCAATTAATTAATCTCTATTCAAAATAATTACTAACTTTAAGCAAAGAAAATCGTATGCACCTTACGTCTAGTCATTAAATAAAACATCACTCACCTTTTGCTGGCATAATAGGATAGTTACATAATTTGGTGAGGGTGGCGGTGGATAATTATGACATGGATGGGATGGTTTAAATGATGGTAAAAATTATTATGAAAAAAAGTGTTGTCATAATAATTTCATTTATTATGAAAGGATTTGATATGATATGGTGAAATGACAATTAAGGCGTGGGTCTCAAGGTGGTAACAAAATTTGAATAATGGGCATGTGCAGAACTTAGGAAAAATAAAAATACTGAAGAAGGAAAGAGTTTACAAGAATTTGAGGCATTGCTGAAAAATGCAATCAGGTGGAAGAAGAAAAAGTTTTAGAGCATTGCTAAGAGATGTCGGTGAAACACAGCAAAAAAATTAAAGATTACAGAGCATCAGCAAAAGATGCAGCCAGAGCAACAACCAAAAATTTTCATAGCATCGTTGAAAGATGCAACCGAAGCAACAACCAAAAAATTTTGGAGCATCATCAAAAGATGCAATCGGAGCAGCAACCAAAAAATTTTGGAGCATCGTCGAAAGATGCAGCTAGAGAAACAACCGAAATTTTTTTGTAGCATCGTTGAAAGATGTTGTCAGAAGGAAAAAAATAGCACAATTTCAGAGCATCATTGGAAGATGCAGCCAGAAGAAAGAAACAACAAAATTTCAGAGCATCACTGGAAGATGCAGCCAGAAGGAAGAAGAATGTGAAATTTTGTTCTTTGACTTCCCAAAGCATTGTTGAGTGATGCATCAAATTGTAGGATCAAAATGAGGAACAACACAATTTAGTTGTACAAGTTCAAGAGCATAGCAACAACTGAGCCAACAAGTTCTAGAGCACTGCAGCAATCGATCCAACAAGTTTTAGAGCACCGTAGCAAGATGCGCCAGAATTTGTGTTTACTAAATAAAATGAAGTCCTACAAACAATAGATAAAATTTAGCCAAATCCAAATGATGAATTCGATGAAGAATTTGAAAGAAACATTATGAAATGAAGTAAATCCATACACATGCTCTTTTTTCTTTCTTTTTTAATTAATGGGAAAAAACTATATTGAGTCTACCATAGCAGAGTCAATGCACTGGATTTCTCCTTTCATTTCTACCATTTTTTTAAATTCCTCTTTATTAACAGGCTTATGGTAGATGCATAATCGGTGTCCATTAACTAGGAGAGTTCGGGTATCACCATCAAGTGGTTTTAGCTAAACCGAACCATTTACAAATAGCTCAAAAATTTCATATGGCTTGAGCCAATGTGTTCTGAGTTTTCCTTAGTGATCCTTGTATTTGGAATTGAACAATAGTGCCCAATCCTCGTTATGGAATTCTCTCTCCTTGATATGGTTATCATGCCAAACCTTGTATTGTTGTTGCACCAACTCATTTTGATGGACAACATCCAAATGGAGTTCATCCAATTCACTAAGTTATAAAACTCTCTCTATCTGGGCTCGTTTAAGATCTATACCCAACTCCATGGCTGTCCTAAGGGTTTGGAGTTCAAATTTAATGGGAAAGTGAGGTTTCTTCCCAAAAACTAACTCATATGGACTATACCTAGTAGTTGATTTCCATGTGGTATTATAATCCCAAATGGCTTCAAGTAGTTTCTAAGCCAAGTCTTTCCTTCCTGATGAAATTTTTTTTGTTAAAATGTTTTCTAATTCCCTGTTAGTGACTTGGACTTGTTCGTTCACCTGAGGGTGGTAGGGTGAGGACTTCTTATGGCTCACCTGAAAATGATCGATGAAGGCCAATAGAAATTTAAACATAAACCAAGGGGCCTAATATGTGACGAATGTCTTAGGGGCTTTGAATCTGAGGAAAATTTTGTTGTAAATTAAATCAGCTACTTGTTCCTCCTTAGCAACTCGTAAGGCTTGTACTTTTTCCCACTTAGTCAGGTAATCAGTAAAAGCCGAAATGTATTGTTTTCCTTATGAATGAGGGTCTATAAGGGCGATAAAATCCAATCCTTATTTTTCAAATGGTTCAAGGACTACCTGAGGTTGTAGGGGAATTTCATTAGATGCAGTTGGTCTTCCTACCCTTTTCCATTCATCACATCTACGAACATATTTCTTGATATCCTTATGCATAGAGGGCTAGTCGTATCTTGCTCCCAAAATCTTGTGGGTTGTCCTTTTGGCAGAATAATGCCCTCCAAAAGGATCATCATGACAGGCTCTAAGGATACTATAGGTCTCATCTACCCTAGCACAATGTGTAGAAACATATAAAATCCACATCGAAATAGGATCTCATTAATCCATTTGAAGGGGTCACTTACTCTAACAAGGTGTTTCTTTTATTTTTTTATGAAAAATGAGGTGATACTTCTGCAGTGGCCAAGTAGTTTGCAATATCGACAAACCAAGGGGTTTTAGTAGATATGGTGAACATATTTTCATCAGGGAACTCATCTTGTACCAGAGCACAATCACCATCATGTTTAATTTAGGATAATAAATCCGCAACTACATTGGACTTCCCTGGTTTTTCAATAATTGTTATGTTGAATTCCTGGAGAAGAAGCAACTACCTAATTATCATCACATTTACTACCGGTTTATTCATAAGGTACTTGATGGCTGAGTGGTATGTGTACACTGTGACTTTGTATCCTCTGATATAATGTTGAAATTTCTTAATTTTATGAACTACACCCAATAATTCCCTCTTCGTTGTGGTATAATTCCTTTCTATTGGAGTCAAATTCTTACTAATGGAATATATGGCATATTTTCCCCCATTCTCATCTTCTTTTCCTAATATCGCTCCAATGGCATCATTGAATGCATCAACATAAATATGGAACGGAAAGTTCCAATTAGGTCCACAAAGGACAGGAGTAGAGATGAGTTTCTCCTTGATGATTTCAAATGATGACTAACACTTAGGTGTCCAGATGAATTCTACATTCTTCTGAAGAAGGGAAAACATAGGGGTTGCAATCTTGCTAAAATTTTAGATGAATCTTCGATAGTATCTAGCATTCCCTAAGAAACTTCTCAAGTAGGTCTGGGTTTTTGGGGTCTCAATTTGTTGTATTAATTTTATTTTCTTAGGATCAACCTTAATCCCTTCACCTGAAATATGGTGTCCCAGCACTATTCCTTGTTCTACCATTATCAAACATTTCTTGTGGCTTAGGGAAAAATGATCCTCACATCACTTCAACACCTTCTATAAATTTTGGAGGGCCTCATCAAAGGTTGAACCATATATAGTGAAGTCTTCCATATAAACTTCCACACAATCATTCACCAACTTAGCAAATATAGCCAAGATAGCTCTCTAGAATGTTGCAGGAGCATTACATTGCCCAAAAGAAAGAACCCAATATGTGAATGTCTCCCAAGGGAAAGTAAAGGTTGTCTTATCCTGGTCTTCTGTTGCTACCTGTATCTAGTTGTAACCACTAAATCTGTCTAGAAATGAAAAATATTTCCTCCCAGCCAAGTTATCCAACACTTGATCTACAAATGGTAAAGGAAAATAATCTTTTTGTGTTACTTTTTTAAGTTCCCTATAGTCTACACACACTCTCCACTTTCCATTTTTATTTGAAACCACAACCAAAGGTGACACCCACTTACTGTCAAAAATTAGATAAATAAACCCCACTTGTGGGAGTTTCTCAATTTTGGTTTTAATGATATATCTCAAGGCAACATTGAGTCTCCATTGTGGTTGGTGAACAAGTCGAACATCCTCGGTATAGATATGGTGAGTACACACACTCGGGTGTATTCCCCTCATATTTGTATAGTCCTGAGCAAAAGCTTTAGATCTATTCACTATGGTATCAAACAATTTGTGTTCTTCCAGCTTAGTCAACCAACTGTTAATGTTCAAAGTTTTTCCTAGAAAAAGCATAATGGTTTTAACTCCTGGATGGTTGGATGTGACAGTGTACATGGGCCTTGTCAAGGTGTTAAGAGGAAAGCTATGAGATATGGTTTTATGAAGTCTGGCAACGTCTGCAAAGAAATGGTGCATTTTTGGAACTAAGTTCGTCAAAGGACAAGGTAATCCCATGAAACTGGCATTATCATTTTTTTGTGATCTACATTGATTGGGTGTCCTAGGATCTCTTCTACGTCTGTCATCTCCTCACCACCTCAAATCCATAGTAATATTTTCCATGTTGTTTTCCAATTCATCCTCTAATTCTTCACCATGTTGTTTGATGACTACCATGGCCAGTGAAGCCAAATTTTCTTGTTTGTTGGGACTTTCTTGTTCATCAACCCATACTTTATTGTGTTCAACAGGCTTGGCAGGAGGATACAAAAATAAATGTTTTCTATTGGGACCATGTGAAATGGTCATTCCTCCCTCTCTGTAATCAATTTTAGTTGCAACAGTATCCAGTCATGGTCTTCCGAGAATTATTGGATAACTATCTTTAGGTGTAAGGGACTCAATTATTTGAAAATCTATTGGATATTCCCATCCATCCACCTTAACAAGAACATTTTCAATGACGCCCTTAGGAACAACTATGGATTGATTTACCATCTGCAAGACTGTAGTTGTGGGATGTAAATCAGTAAGTCCCAACTTTTCCATCACATCAACAGTCATTACGTTAATAGATGCTCCAAGGTCCACCAAAGCATTAGGTACTGCTACCTCATTAACTGTTACTATTATAAGTGGACTACCTAGATCATCATATTTTGGAACAGTGGTCATTCCAGCCAACAAGTCAACTAGATAACCGTTTAGGTGGAAAATTTTTATTCATTTTGGTTTCCTCCATGGAGTTTTGACACACAACTATTTGACCAGTTGGTTCAACTCAGGAATCTCCTTACTTGTTTGTAGCAAAGGAACTTCAATCTATAACTATTTAATTTATTGTATCAACACAGTTTTGGTAGATGTGGTCATTTCTGAAATATCTTTCACAGTGATTGGTTTCAAACACTCTAGAAAAGGTGCTTTAATTTTTTCTTTAGGAGTGATTGGTTTCAAATGCTCTAGAAAAGGTGCTTTAATTTTTTCTTTAGGAGTGAAATCCTTGAAAGGATCAGTTAGAGATTGACCCCCCTCCTCCTCAGGTAGGTTGAAATCTCCAAATGAAGATGGTGGGTTGGGCTTGTTTTGAGTAGCTTTTGGGGCTTGTTCGACGGATGTGGGCATTGTTGTAGTTGTCTCAACAAACTTCTTAATAGATTCATCCATAATTTCTTTGATAGTCAACTACAAAAGTGTTTTCCCAAACCTCAATTGCAAGTTTCCACAGTGTATTGTGTTAAGTCCAATAACATTATCTTGTTTTATGGAATACACTGGAGTATTCTGGCGATTGTTCTTTGGGTTCGAAACAAGTTGCACTGGAAGTTGTGGTTGGTTAACTTGTTCATTTTATTGATTATTCTGGGGAGGTGGTAAGAGATTTTTTTGTTGATTAGGCATCCTTCTAGGACCAATATAAAACTGATGTTGAGGTTGATTCCACTAAGGAACATGATTCTGAGGATACCACTATTGTTGAGACTAGTTAGGCTACTGAGGATTTTGCCAAGATTGATTTTCCCATTCACATGGTCCCCAAGGATAAGTTCCCCAATTAGGTGATATTGGAGGTGGTTCCTAAGGTCAAGGTGCTATCCATTGATTATTATTCTAGTTGGGTTGAGGTCTCTAGTTATGGTTTTAATTCTGGCCATAGGAAAAATTCCCTCTAGTTCTTTGATTTACAATGTTGATCTCTTCCTCAATCGAAGGTTTTCTTTTCTTAGAATTCTTGATGACGTTCAGAAGCTCACACTAATCAGTGGGGTGACTCTTGTCACAAACTTGACAAATATCAATTTTTTCAACTTTTTCCAAAGGGAATTCCCTTAGCAAATGTTTATTTCGGCACCTGGGGCAGTAAATGGACAATATCTCAGGATTTCGTGTTTTATCCTGTATGCCATCTAACGTGGTGTTTAACTAAACAAGAATATCATTCTTGAGGTTGGATATCTCTTCATGTAGTTTTCTTATTTTATTGGAACCTTTAAAGCAAGTAGACTTTCGGATACCTCCTCAAGTACAAGAGAAATTATGACATAATTCAGTAATATCATCAAGCCCCAGTTGGGACACGTCTTCTTTTCCCATTAAATCCAAGCTCCTTCTAGCTTCGTCATCGAGACCCTTAAGGAATAGGGTCTTTAGAATATCAAGACTTATGACTTCTCCACCACATCACTTAGATAAGAAGATAAACCTATCTAGGTAATCCTCTAGACTTTCATCTTCATTTTTCCTTATTTTGAACAGTTCTTCTTTCCTATCACTGATCCTACAGTAACTTTCGTATTTCTCCAAAAAGGCAGACTCCATTTCATCCCAAGAGGTTATCGACTGAGAAGCTAATCCCATAAACTAGCGCATGGCTAATTCTTTCAAAGTAGAGGGAAAAATATTTAGTTTTTGGTTATCACTCTTGTAGTAATATGTCTAACAAAAGACTTTAAACTCAAATAGGAACTGGTCAGGGTCCTCGGTAGAAAAACCTCGAAAGGTGGGAAAGAAAGGTGGTGAGATATTTTTCATAGTCATGTCGTCATCTACATCAATACCAATAGGATAAGTGAATGTGTGTGGTGGTGGAGCGTTATTGTTAGCGGCATTCCTACGATCACCCATGATGTTGAAGGGGATGTGGTCCTCTTCAAAAATTTGCTTAGTTGGGCGAGGCTCTAGAGTTTACAAAGGAATACGCTCCTCTACAACTATGTGTTCTCTTTTTGGGGTATGTGGGAAGGTCTCAGGTTGACCCTACTCAGTCAATTCCTCAATAAGTTCTTGATTTGAGTTTCCTTCCTCCCTACTTGTGGTTGGTACGTCGATTGGGGGGGGGGTTTGGTATGAATCTTCCATGGGGGCCTTGTTTCTTGACCATGCAAAAAAAGAAGCCAGAGGACTATTTTTGTTCCTAAAAGAGGTATTCAAGGTATCCCTACTAACACTAGAAAAAGAAGACTTCCCTAGAAATGGGGCCAAAAAGTGATAGGTTGTCATTAGGTCCTAACACTTTTGTTGTTGAATACATTAATATATCAACCGGTAGTGTTCGAAGGTTATAGGCAATAGAAGAGATCTTGACAATCTCTCTCAGGTTTTTCTAAATGTTGGAACAGCTGAAATGAAACTCTAAACTAAGAAGCCACTAAACTTAGAAAGCAAGAAATCATTTATCTAGAAAGCTGGAAATAACTAAACTAGAAAGCAGAAAACTATGCACCTAAAAATCTGTATAGGAGTGAATTTGCACCCCTTAAGCAAATTCCCCTTTTTACCTTTACTCACCTTATAAAACAAGTTCGGAGGCTTAATTCCACCTAAGCCCACTGTTGGCATCCCACATGGTGCCTATTTTGAGCATTGGTGGAGGAATTTTTATCGGGGATGCTCACACAACATGCTTACGTCCCTAGCAGATTCATGTGGTTGAACTTGCAGAGGCATTACTCTTCTCATTGGAGGTGAAGTTGTAATGCCCCCTTCGGCCGACCGACCCAAATATGGCCATTTTCCTCCATCCCTTCTTCAAATCCACTCCTTGAACAAGCATTTCATCTTCTTCCAAGCATTGAGCTCACTCTTCACCACTTCAAGCATTTAATCCAACACTTCTAGCAGCATTCCAAGCATTTCATTGCAACCAAAGGAAACACTCCATCACTTCGATAGAGCACATTTGGGACCATGCCATTGTAGCTTAGAGGCTCAAGTACTCTCATTTCTCCCCCAAGCAGCCTTGAGTGCTCTTGGTGGAGGTGGTAAGCTTCCCTCTCCTCTCCTCTATCACTTGGTTGAGTAGCATAACACTGTTTTGTAGTGCTTATTTTCTCTTTACTGCATTATTTCCTTTATCTTGTTTCCTTGGTTGTCCATGGAGGTGGAAACACATAAATAAGGGTTTGACTGAGGCAGGCCCCTATACAACCACCCAACATTTTCCCTTTTTTTGTGTGTAGGTGTGCATGCTTCTCGAAGAACCAGCTGGCGAACGAGTTCCTTGGTGAGATTCTCCTTATTTTCATCACTCTTGCATATTTGCTTTATAATATTTGAGAGTATTTAATTTATCTAGTTGCATCATTTTTTCCCTTTAGTTAGTTAGTTGGGCCGATAGCTAGTTTTCTTGGCTTAACCTCATCTTTATTGTTGTCTAGCCGCATGGACGACATCACACTTTTGAGACGCTAGTGTGCCACGCTGACGTCCAGAGATCGTGGTTTTGTCCTCTAACAGAGAGCTTTATGAGATGTAGTGTTAGACCTAGAAACCAGCTCGCCTAGCCTTTTCTTGTATTTCAAGTCTGCAAAGTAACTGAGAGGCCCTACAATCCCTATTACTCTAGCCTTGCATTTCCTAATCATTACACTTAGTTGAGGTAAGTTAGGGTAGCCTCTCACATCTTGACCCTCTGTGACCTAGGGTCTTGCACGCAGTGCTCCCCCTCTCTTACATTTTTGGTGAACCTGACGTGAACCAACGTCTGTTCATCTGTTGGTGTTGAAACTTCCCTTGGGTACTTCGTGATTGTTGTGTTCTTGAGAATTGTGAAGGTATATGAGCATCACAACCATATCCACAACTTCTAGGTATATCGTTAGGAGAAGTGTATGGTACCTTCTGATGGAAAGGATGAAGGTCTCGATTGATCTCTCTACAGGCCTTTTCTCTGGCCCTCCCATTAGTTTGGCTGCACAAGAGCAGTTATCAGGGAACGAGATGGGATTCGTTGAAAAAACCAATCATATTCCCACTCCCCCTACATCTCCTACACCATCAGTGGTGGATGAGCATGAGGTCATTCAAATTCCTGCAGAATACATTGTCGCCCTTGCTAAAGGATTGGGCAACTTAGAAAACCACTTGGAAAAAAATCTAAAGATGGCTACAGCCACTTAGGTTGTTAGTGAGTTAAAACATATGATGGGTAAAGATCGAATAGGCATAAATCTTCTAAGTAGTCTCCTCGGTCTTGCTGAAATGTGTGCTCCTTCGGGCAACCCTAGTTTTGCACAAGGATTCACTTTCAAAGAGCGTGAGGGACAGTTGGGGGTATCGATGCCTCCCACTTCCATTTACATGGCTGATGTGGTCCCTTTTATCAGTATCCCTTTTTCCCCTAAGCACCCTGAAACTATCAAAGTGAACAAGGTCCCTTTGGGATTTAGCTTTACCCCTTCTGTCATCTCTAGTGGTGAAGGCTTTGGTAGTGGTGGTGGATTTGGCAGGGCTGGCTCCAGTGGAGGTCATGGCGGTGGTTCTAGCGGAGGCCCTACTGGTGGCGGTGGCTCTAGTGGTGGCTCTGGCAGAAGTCATACCGGTGGCAGTTCTAGAGGTGGGCTTGGCAATGGTTTTGGGGGAGGTTCCTCTGGCCCTCTATCTTCTAATGACCCTATTCTAAACACTCTTCTTCAGAATATGGGTAAGATGCAGAGCTAGTTAGCAAACCTTTCCAAAGCCTTTGCCCAACCTATCTTCCAGCCTTTCTTCTGACATAGTCCATTGTCGATTGCAATATTGAACACTCCTTTCCCTCAAGGAATGGAGATCCCTAAGTTTGAGAAGTACGGTGGTAAGGGAGATCCGCAGACACACATGTCTGCCTTTAATTCCCTATGCACCGACTTCTTCCATCATGATGCGTTGATGGCTAAACTATTTCCTCGATCTCTCAAGGACACAACACTTGAATGGTATTGTTCCTTGCTTGACAATTCTATTTTCTCATTCGACCAACTTGTTAATTAGTTCCTTAGACAATTCCAAGAAAACATCAAGTCGAAGATGACCTTTTTGGATCTCGTTGATGTAAACAAGGAGATAATGAAAAGATTATTGATTTCATAGCATGCTACCAAGCGCTCCTCTCACAAATCTCATATCAGCTGCCCGATTCGATGTGCAGAAGGTGTTCATAGGCAACTTACAAAGGCCTTGGCAAGAGAATTTTGCCTTGATGAAATACCCTTCTTTTGCGCATTTTTGTGCAACTTTAGGAGAGTACTAGCAAATAGTTGTGCAGTTTGAGGGTTCTTCCTCGTGCTCCCATTCTGAGGGAAAGTCCATCATATCAATCTCTGGGAAAGGCAAAGCCATTGCGAATGTAGTAGCCACTGTTGATGACAATGGCCTCAAACGCAACTGGAAGTTCGTGAATTTGTCAGAATCTTATACTTCCATCTTTAAAAAGTTGTTGAAGGATAATATCGTAACTTTACGGACCCCTAAGCCCATTAAGGAACCCTACCCTAATTGGTATGATGGGAGCACTTGTTTCTAGTACCATCGTGTTAATGGACATGATATCGAATGCTATATGTGGCTACGTCATGAGATACAAAACCGCATCAAGGACAATACCATTCGTCTTGATGGGAATAAACAAAATGCTAACAAATCAGTGGTGAAAGCTAATAGTGAATTGCAGATATACATAGACCCATTTTCATCGTATTCTACTAACATGATTATCGATCTCACTAATTTTGTCACTCAACCTGAGGCCTATGTTAATATGGTCACGGTAACTTCCACTGTTCCACCCACACCTAGTTCATCAGACATTACATTCACATCACAAGATTTACCCTTAAACAACAAACCTTTGCCTCTCTACATTCCCATTCATGTCAATGGTAACATTGTGACAGGAGTCTTGATTGACCCCTTGAGCCGTGTGAATTTTATCACTGAAGAAACATAGTATTAAATTCATTGCAAAAGGAAAAATATGAAGAAACAAAATCTACCATTCATACACACGATGGTATGAGTCTCAAACCCTATGGCTCAATAACCTTGTATATTCTGGTTGAACCTAGAACTATTGACACGGATTTTGATGTTATCTCAGAATCTGATTTGTTCAGAGTGAAGTTGGGCATTCCTTGGCTAGCTTCCATGAATGGGATCGCCTCTGTTATCCACAAGTGTTTAAAGTTTTCCCACGAAGGTGTCATGCATGTAGTACATGACACCAGATATCAGCCCTTGGTATCTCATGATGGATACTCATTGGATCACTTTTGGCCCTCCCCGGTCACTCTACTCCCTCTGAGAACGGACCTACTTTACAAGAACTATGCAAAGTATAAAACTGGGGGAAAAGGGGTGCCAAAGTTGACCCTTCCCATGATAAAACAATCAGTTGCCTCCTCTTCCTGAGAAGAGAAGAAGAATCCTACATTGACTCCTCTCCCTTCCCCGAAAGGAAAAGAGAATTCCACGCCGGCCCCCTCTCCTTCTCGTAAAGGTAAAGAGAAGGTAACCGATAGGGTAGGGTTGGATGAGACACTCATTGTCCCATGCTCTGGGTCTCACCTTGGAAAACCCTTTGGTGTCACTCTCCACCTTCTTAACCTTTATGCCCTAATGCTTGTTAGGCACCCCTGGTTCTCCTGGCCAACCCTACTATCATCTGCATTCCCCTAACCAAGCCAATCTTGGTGCTTTCTCCTCCATTCTCTCCTTAGCCCTTATTCTTCCTAAAGGCTAGCTAAACCTCCAAACCTCACTAACCTATTGCAGGGGTGTGTGGTGTCTTCTATAGCTTCAAAACCATCTCTCTAGGGTTCTTGATCAATCACAAGACTCCAATTCTCCATCACTCTCACCAAACCCTATTCTAGGGTTTAAGAAGGGCTACTAGCCCTTGAGCCCCAATTAGGCCTCCTAACCCAAGAAAATAGGCTTAAACTCCAAATCTTCTAAAGAACTTCACAAACTTCCTTCTAAGACCCTAGTTCATTTTCCAACCTCTCAAGGATTTTTGAGGTTATAGGCCTCCATTGTCCGTACACAGGCGTAACCCTTATTTTGTAAGATTTAGGGCTTTTTAGGCCATTTCTTGACCACACAGTGATTTGCTGCTTCTTTCAACCACCAAATGGATTGGTGGAGCCTCTTGTTTTTTGTCAAACCTTTGTAAGGTCTCCTTCATCCAACACACACCTTGGGTTGCTAGGGAATTGACACCCCTACAACGTTAGGGCTTGGTTTTCACTGTTTTTCCTAACCGGGCACTGTCAAGCTCGTCTAGGAAAAGATCTTGACCATGCTTCCTTGACACCTACTGACTTCTAAACCTAAAATATTTATAGGCATGGAGCTTAGCCTCATTCCCCCACAGACTATACACCAGGTATAGTGGAAAAGAGAGGTCTAAGACTCCATGATTGACAGCTTACCGGTCTAAACGGTAATGAAAGAAACAAAACTAATAAAGAACAAAGCTAGAAAATGATAAGACAAACTAACTACTGAGCACACAAAGCTTGGAAAGTAAATACCACACATGCCACACACTGCTCAATGCCTGGAACCCTCCATTAACACACAAATAAGCACTAAAAACCAAAAAATTACAAGAAACTCGTTGCTTTTTCCTATGACCAGTAAACTTCCAAAAGTTACAAAGTTTTTCCAACCTCAAATCCAATTTGAGGTTCCTCTTTTAAAGGTTCATAAGTGGTTACATCTTCCTTGATCGGACATAACCACCCTATTAGGCCAAAATTGCATAATTGCAACATTTTGGCTTTATTTCCCAAATTCTAGTGATTCCTAGTGAAAACAAATTGTGCAACTCATTCAATCTACCATATGCTACTAATCAACCTTCATCCTAACATCTTCTAACACCTCTAACTCAAAAAAAAATGGTCAACATGACCTTGAAGTATTAAAGTTTCAAAATTTCATGCTAGGCTTCCAAATTTGCCTAGTGCTACCTGATGTTGCCTTGGTGCTCCTGCACCAGTAACCTTCCCCCAAACTACCTCGTCCTCTCCTCCCTCCTGGGAAGAGTATTGGATGAGTAAGCCTGGTGGCTACCAACTGACTCTGATGATTCCTCCTTAGCGTAGGCCCAAGATCAGGATCACAGACCTCCCTAATGAATACCCCAGACCATGGTATTATTTATATGGCAAAAAGAAAGGTTTTCATAGAGAATTTGATCTGCGACCTCCTACTATTCCTTCCCCTAAGGCGGTGAGTGGAAAGAGGCCCATTGTTGAGGCTCTCGAGTTGACTCCTCCTGTCACTCCTCATCCTATTCCCCCTACTCCTGTGCAGGAACCTATCCCTTCGCTAAAAATGGTCGTGGTGGACGTTCCTATGGTTGAGCAAGAACCCTTTGCTCCCTTGCAGCCTTCAGCCTCTAGCTCCAAGAGCTGAAGAAACCACCTTGCGCGCAAACACAAGCACCCAAAAAAGGCTCTCCTGGCCGAGCAGGCCGCCTCGCAACAAAAGGAGGAAGAAAGGACCACCCCTGCTTCAAGGCCTCCTATAGTGTCTTCTTCCTCCCCTCCTACTTCTCTCCAGGCTACTCTTGTACTGCTCCCGACTTCCATTGCGAGTACGAATGCACCTAACCCTAAACAGGTACAGGTGTTCATCACTCCTTCAGTCGAGCCACCTTTGTTGATCTCCATTCTAGATATCTAGCTTTTCTCGAAGCCCGTGTACATGATTAATACCTCAGTTGTGTCCATTGCGATTATTTCTTCCTCTTCCTCTACACCCCTAGCTTCGTCTGTGGGGAGTTCATCTCCTCCAACGAAGAAAGAGGTGGAGGGTAGTCCTAGCGATGAAGGACGTAAGAGGAGCCCACTTTCTTCACAAGGTGGTCATGTGCTGACTTGTTTTGTCCTAGTAACATAACCAGTCCCAGCTTCCCCTGAGTTCGTCACTGCTCCTAAGTCACTTGGCGAGCTTAGCAATGAACCTCGAGCGCAACTTGTCCTGTCCGTTGAAGTAAGACATGACGCTCCTATGGGGTGCATGTTTAACTCTGTGGATGAGGTTTCGGCCCTATCGGAAATCTTTGCAAAATCATTGACCATGACTCCACAAGAGCTTAGTGGAGAGGACCTTGAGGGGCCCTCTTCCTTGGCCCTTGTTGCGGGAGGGTCGAACGCTCCTCCTCTTAACATCCCGCCTTTGCATGCTCATCCTCCTTCCCCTTATGAGGATTTAGATTGGGAATTAGACGACCTCTTGGCTGATCAATGTTAGGAGGAGGCCCCTTCTTGATCTTGTGTGTTTTGTAATGTGTTCCCCCATACTCATACTATGTGTGCCTGGATGACCCTCGTCACCCCTGTTGGTGCTTGGATACAAACGTGGTTTTTGTGTCATAAACCTTCTTCTATTTTTATCATCATTCTTCCATGTTTGTGCTTGACTTTCGATAAATTGGGGATGATGCAAAGTGTTGGGGGAATTTAGGCTTCCCTTCCATTTTGATCCAATTCTTTATTTTTACTTTGTTTTCCATGCATTCTTCTTGATCTGGTTGGGATTGATGATCTTTCGCCTTGCATTGAGGTTACCTATTATTATATGAGCTCGGATGGATCTAACCCCACTAAACTAGATCCCCCTGTGCCCTGTGTTTGTATTTTTCTTTTTTGCTTTCTCTTTATCTTTCTCTCTTCTTTGCTTTAGTTGTCCCTTTCATGTGTGACAACGCCTTCTCTTTAATATTTTATTTTTTTAGAAAATGCATTCATTGACAACAGATCTTTTTTTAAAAATCTGTGCAAACCTTTCTTTGGAATCACATTCTCAACACGAAACCCTAACGGAACATGTTTCCTTCATCACGGGTTCATAAAGAAAGGACTTGAGAAACCTCCTTCTGAAGCGGGAACAACTTTTGATCTTCCCCTCACGTGGGGGCATATTCTTCCTTTCGAATTCCTTGATGAAGTGAACATCTTTCAAAAGGATTCCTTAATGAAGGATTGATTCGAGAAAGAGAATATTTACTTTTGGACTATGTGTCCCTTGAGTGGACCCCTTATTCATGACGGGTCCCCAAGGGACCCCTTTTGAAAGTTTTCAAAACTATCGACAGTCCATGCAACTATCTGCTTACCTACCTATGTGGCTGCTTCCTGACTCTGCAAAGCCTGCTTTCTCAGGTTTCCTCCATGTGAGAGATCTTGGGGGATACCTCCCTACAAGACAAAGAAATTGTAAGGTGCTTTCCTTTGAGCTTCCTCCATGCGAGAGATCTTGGGGGTGGCTCCCCTGTAGGACTGAGAGCCTGTAGGGCACTTCTTTGGGTGTTCTTCATACTTGAGTTCATGGAAAATACCATCCCCTATAGGACTGAGAACCTGTAGGGTGCTTCTTTCGGTATTCTTCATTCTTGAGTTTGTGGAGAATACTTTCCCCTACAGGATTGAGAGCATGTAGAGCACTTCTTTTGGTATTCTTCATGCTTGATTTCATGGAGAATACCTTCCCTATAGGACTGAGAGCCTATAGGGCACTTCTTTCGGTACTCTTCATGCTTGAGTTCGTGAAGAATACCTTCCCTATAGGACTGATAGCCTATAGGGTGCTTCCTTTGGGTCTCCTCCATGCTAGAGTTTTTGTGGGACACCTTCCTTACAGGACCGAGAACCTGTAAGGCACTTTTCTTCTTTAACTTCATAGCTCTAAGCAACTATGAAGCCCCTCACTTTCCCTGACCTTCTGGTATGCTAGACCGAGCACTGCTTCCTCGACAGTTCAGGTATACATTTCTAAACTTACACTCTTCTAGATCTACTTTACCAAGCGCTCATCAGTATTTGTGCTCGATAAAGTGGGGGAAAAATGTATAGGAGCAAATTTGCACCCCTTATACAAATTCCCCTTTTTTCCTTTACCCACCTTAGAAAACCAAGTTCAGAGGCTTAATTCCACCTAATCCCATTGTTTGCATCCCACTTGGTGCCTGTTTTGAGTATCGATGGAGGCGTTTCTGTCGGGGACACCCGCGCGGCGCACAGACATCTGTGCGGCGCACTTACATCCCTGGCAGATTCCTGCAGCTGAACCTATAGAGGTGTTACTCTTCTCATTGGAGGTGAAGTTGTAATGCCCCCTTTGGCCGACCGACCTGAATATGGCCATTTTTCTCCATCCCTTCAAATCCACTCCTTTAACAAGCATTTCATCTTCTTCCAAGAATTGAGCTTACTCTTCACCACTTCAAGCATTCAATCCAACACTTCTAGCAGCATTCCAAGCATTTCATTGCAGCCAAAAGCAACACTCCATCACTTTGGTAGAGCACGTTTGGGACCATGCCATTGTAGCAGAGGCTTGAGTACTCTCATTTCTCCCCCAAGCAGCCTTGAGTGCTCTTGGTGGAGGTGGTAAGATTCCCTCTCCTCTCCTCTATCACTTGGTTGAGTAGCATAACACTGTTTTGTAGTGCTTATTTTCTCTTTACTACATTATTTCCTTTATCCCGTTTCCTTGGATGTCCGTGGAGGTGGAAACACCTAAATGGTGGTTTGACTGAGGCATGCCCCTATACAGACACCCAACATTTTCCCTCTTTTTGTGTGTAGGTGTGTGTGCTTCTCGGAGAACCAGCTGGAAAACGAGTTCCTTGGTGAGATTCTCCTTATTTTCGTCACTCTTGCATATTTTCTTTATAATATTAGAGAGTATTTAATTTATCTAGTTGCATCATTTTGGTCCTTTAGTTAGTCAATTGGGCCGTTAGCCAGTTTTGTTGGCTTAACCTCGTCTTTATTATTGTCTGGCTGCATGAACAACAACACACTTTTGAGATGCCAGCACGCCGCACTGACATCCAGAGATCGCAATTTTTTCCTCAGACAGAGAGCTTTCTGAGACGTACTGTTAGACCTAGAATTCAGCTCGCCTAGCCTTTTCCTATATTTTGGGTTTGCAGAGTAACTGAGAGGCCCCATGGTCCCCATTACTCTCGCCTCGCATTTCCTAAACATTACGCTTAGCTAAGGTAAGTTAGGGCAGCCTCTCGCATCTTGACCCTCTATGACCTAGCGTCTTGCACGCGGTGCTCCCCCTCTCTTACAAAATCATAACAATTAAACTAGAAAGCATGGAAATGATTACACTAAGAAACATGTAAATTGTTGAAGAAGAAAATCTTGTAAAGAAATTATGAAACATTAATCTAACAAAGATGACAATCTTAACAATTAACATAAAACAATTTAACAATCTGAAACTAACTGAAAGGAGGTGCTCTGAAACTTCAGACAATAGAACTTAAAGATTACAGACTCAATGACAATCTACAGGATTAATCTTGACAAAACTACACACATGAAAATAAACTTCAATTCCAATTATCATTTACTAAATGAAAGTAACACAATTAAAAAGTAGAATACTTATCTATCTAATCTATAGTCCCTCGAGTGGCCAGCTCTCGGGTGCTCCTACGCCTAACTCAGATCACATACACTGGTAACCCAAAATTACTTCATTCAAAATAACTTCATTCACATTACTCAGTAACTCCAAAGGTGATGGGAAAAACTCATTTTATTCATAAGAGTGTAACTCAAAAAACATAGTGACAGCATAACAATATTCTTTTGTATATCATTGCTTTCAACAGTTACATACTTATATAAAATGGCTAACAAAATCCTACATTTCAGTTGGTAAAGTCTTCAACTAATTTTCAACAAACTGGCGATCTTTAAAGCCCATGACATAAACCATTAAGGGGCTCGAAACGAGCCATAAAGTCTTCAAACTAAAAATAACATAAACTACAAAATAATTGTCCATCATGCATGCTCCTAAAGTTTTGGTGCCCATTCTTCAGTGCTTGTCTTCAATGGTGTTGAATTTTGTGTTGAATCTCTTTGACTGCCATGATAACCCATTGTGGTAATTAACCTAGAAATAATGCTCAAAAACTAAACCATTAAGTTAGTGCGGGTTAGCTTATTTCAATTAATTTCAAGAAATAAAGATTGTACGCCTTTTCACAAAAATAAAGCAATTACTTATGGGTGAAATCACAATGTTGTTTCTCACTTTTTTCCCAAGATGGACATTTACATCAATATTTTTAGTTGAATCTTCATCTTCTAAGACCTATAGCAGCTAAACCATTAAGAATTTAGAGATGATGTGAACTAGTGATTTGTGGAAATTTGTGTGTACAGATTCTAAATATCTTTCTTTTTCAAATTTTCTGAAATAAATCATGAATCTTTCAACGTCTCCTTTAATAACTGGTTTTAGACAAAAAGCGACATTTTCAGAAAGTAACGTTTCTGTCGTACAACATAATTTTTTTTCTAGAAAGGATTAAATTCTAATTTTTGAAATGTAGATTCTCAACATTGATATCTAGGGAAAGAATATTTTTTCATAATTTTTTGTTGCATATTTATTTTTAAATTAATTTTTGAAGTCATTGTAACTATAATTTGGACATGTGTGTGTGTTGTACAACATAAATTTTTGTGTATATATCAAAATCCATTTTTTCTTTTTTGGGTGAAACAAGGACATCAATACCTAGGGAATGGGTATTTTTTGAAAAAAAATTGCAATGGTTTACTATTTTTCCACCTCTGCACAACAAAGAGCTTAATGTTCAGAGAGAAACCTATGTTTAGTAAAATTTAAAAATTAAATACATGATAAAATGAAAATATATCTGATTGAGAAGGCGTGACAGGAGAGCGATGTTGTGGGAGACTATCTCGTCGGGTGCCTGCGGCCTATGAGGCCTGGCCTACATGCCTGTTTCCTTTGCTGCATGCGCGTTCTTCCATTTGGATCAGTGGAGTTAAGGTGTTGTCTGGAGTGGGGGGTGTTTGTTGCGTTCAGGGGGGTTCCTTTCTTTATTTTTTGTTCTCCTTTTTGTTCTTTGGCTGCGTAAGACTTTGTTTCAAGTTGTGGTGTCTGTCCAGAGCTCTTCTAAAAGCCTTCTGATGTGTGTGGTTTTGTTTAGGGGGTAGCAAATCATGGATCCCTGTTTACTATTGTTTTTTGGGGTCGTCGGGGTTTGATGTGGGTAGGCTCTTGTGTGGGGTGGGGTTTGGTTTAAGGCTGTCTGGAGTGGAGTTCATGGATTTGCAGGGTGGCTCAGAGGAGGTGAAAAGAGATGATTTTATGATGGAGGTTGGGGATGGGGTTTTCAATCCCTCTTCTTCGCACGATGGTTTGTTCAGGATCAATGGTTTTAAAGTGCAAAAGGTAAATGGTTGTTTGGAGAGGGCTCAAGCCCGTCCAGTGGTGGTTATTCAAAAGGAGGCGGTGGTAGAAGATCTTGAATATTTTAGTAAGCATGTTCTAATCTGTAAGTTTCTGGGAATGCGGGTCTCTTTACCCTTCCTCAAACCTTGGATTCGAAAGACTTGGAATCTGGAGGGGGATTTTGAGATCCTGCTTGCTGCAAATAACTTCTTCCTGGTGGATTTCTCATGCATTTTAGATAGAAATAGGGCTTTTGAGGGTGGCCCTTACTTCTACAATCAAGTCGACTTGTTCATTAAACCATGGCATGATGGTTTCATCTCAGCGGAGGAGTTGCCGACCAAGGTCCCGGTGTGGGTTCGTCTACCTCGACTGCCGCTTGAATGTTGGAGGGGTGATATTCTTCAATCTATTGCAATGGTATTGGGTAAGCCGATTGGTCCCTCTCAGCAAACATTGGAGAAGATCTTTTCCTATGCTCGTGTTTGTGTGGAGATTGATTTGAGTCATCCTTTGCCCAATTCTATTGATCTGACAGTGGGATCTAGTTCATGGACACAACCCTTGGATTATGAAACCCTGCCATTTATATGTTGGTTATGCCATGAGTATGGTCATCTTCAGAGAAGGTGTCCAATTGCTTCTGGTGTGGGTAACTCAAGGAATGGGAAGGATTCTTCAAGCTTAGGATCTGAGAAGGGAAAAGGCCCCATGTAGGGGGTTACTCTGGATAATGATGGGTTTGTACCTGTTAGGACACGAAATAAAGGTCGAGGGATGAAGAGGAATTTTTAGGACCGCCAGGAGGAGGAGGTTTTCAACAAGTTTGAAGCACTAAATGATTTAATTCATGAGGAGGGGGTCTCTCCTGACATGCATGTGGGAGATAACCCAGTTACTTCTCACAATCTAGAGCCTATGGCTCTTATGTCTTCGGCCTCTATCCCTCCAATGACTCCCGGGGAAGTAAAAGATTCTTCTTTTCTTTCCCCTGAGGCAAGGCTTGGGGATTTGTGTGCGGGGACTGGTACTTCTTTGGTCTCTGTTGATGTTGGAGGGGGTGTAGCTAGAGGTTCAGGTTCTGGAAGCTCTGCAAAGAGTAAAGTTTATGCTTCTTCTCATCTTTTGGGTGTGCATCAAAAGTCTCTGAAAAAGGGTACTCTTGACAAGTCCCAAAAGGTGGGTAGGAAGAAAGATCAAGAAAAAGTTAAGTTGGCTGGTGAGATGTTGGTTGAATCTGGGTCGGTAAAGACCTTGGATACTCATTTTTCCCAACCTTCACGATGATTGTGCTTTCATGGAATGTGAGGGGTATGAATAGCATCCCTAGACAAAAGGCTATTCGAGATTTGGTTCGGGCTCATTCTTCGGATTTGGTTTTTCTCCAAGAAACTAAGTTATTTGTTGATAGTATGATGCAGAGTGCTTCTAAAATTTGGAATAGAGGTCTTTGTCAATGTGTGGGGACGTTGGGGAGCTCTGGAGGTCTTGCTTGCTTCTGGGATCCTCGGCGAATCTCTCCTATTTGGTGGTTTTCTAGTAGATTCTCCATCTCTCTTGTTGCGGTAAGTTTGGAGACCGAGGAAAGAGTTTTTTTGTCCAATATCTATGCTCCGTCAGATGTTCCTAGTAAGAGTCTTTTATGGTCTCATATAAATTTTTTGAGATCTTTGGACCCCTTTTTACCTTGGATCATGTCTAGTGACTTTAATGCAATTGTATCTCTCGAGGAGAAAAGGGGGGCTGTGCCTCGTCTGGACGCATCCTCTGATCTTCTGAGGGAGAACATGGCCCGTCTTCGGCTTGTGGATATCAAACTCGTAAATGGCACATTTACCTAGAATAATAGGAGACTTGGGGAAGAAGCTATTTCTGAAAGATTGGATAGGTTCCTAGTATCCAGTTTTTGGGTTAGTGACAAATGGCTAATAAACTCTAAAATCTTGGATTGTCAAGGATCAGATCACTGGAAAATCAAGTTCTCTACTCGCTTGGCTGGTGGTTCTAAAAAGCAGACTTTTAAATTCCAGATTATGTGGCTCAAGGAGGAGGGTCTTTTTGACTTAGTGTCTAACTGGTGGGATGAAGGTTGACCAACTTTTGGGACAACGATGTACACTTTTATGAAAAGACTTCAATATGTGAAGTATAAACTAAAGTATTGGAATAAGCATCAGTTTGGCAACGTTTTCCAACAGAAAAGGGCTGCCCAAGAGCATCTGGATTCTATCACCAGGCAGATTAGGGAGCACGGGTTTGATGTGGCTTTGAGTAGGTTAGAGGAGGAAGCAGTCAAAGTTCTTGAGGAATGGGAGCTTCGTGAGGAAATTTTTTGGAAGCAGAAGGCTCGTATTGATTAGCTTCAGGAAGGGGATAAGAATACCTCCTTCTTCCATAACTCAGCAAAGGCTAGAAGTCAGGGTAATACTATTTCTTCTCTTCGTTCTCCTGAGGGATCCGTTCTTTCTTCCTCTTTGGAAATTTCTAGTGAGGCTGTTCGTTTCTTCTCTAATATTTTTTCTGAAGATACCCCGTTGGCCATTGAGGAGGAAGACTCTATCCTGGATTGTATCCCTCCTTTGGTTACAATGGATATGAATTCCTTTCTTCTTCATCTAATTTCTCTGAAGGAGTTAGAGGATGTGATGTTTCAGCTAAAAAAGGGGAAGGCTCCTGGTCCTGATGGGTTCCCTATTGAGTTCTATCAGGAATTTTGGGAAGTGATCAAGCTTGACTTACTGGAGGTTGTGCAAGAATCTCTAAGGAATAAGCAAATGTTGAGAGCTATGAATGCCACTTTTCTTGCCCTCATCCCAAAGCGTGAGGGTGTCGATTCTTTAGATCTCTTTCGTCCAATTGCTTTGTGTAATGTGGTGTATAAAATCATCACAAAACTAATTGCTGAGCACTTGAAGCCTTGGTTGGATAAGCTAATCTCAGAGGAACAAGGGGGATTTGTAGCGGGTAGAAAGATTCTCGACGGAGTTGTGATTGCGGTGGAGGCTATTCATTATATGGCCTCTTCAAGGGAGAAGGCTATGTTTATAAAACTGGACATGTCAAAGGCCTATGATAGGGTCAATTGGGGCTTTTTGATCAAAATTCTTGGAGCCTTTGGGTTCAGCAATGAGTGGATCGATTGGGTCATGTGCTGTGTAAAGATGCCCTCCTTTTCAATTCTCATAAATGGGGAATCCTCTGCATTGTTTGGTGGCTCAAGAGGTCTTCGACAGGGAGACCCTTTATCCCCTTATCTATTCATTTTGATGGCTGAAAGTTTGGGGAGGTTCGTCAAGTTGTAGGTTGCGACTGGGCTTATACATGGATGGAATTGGAACAACTCCCTTGCTCCTCAAACACATCTTCAATTTGTGGATGACTCTGCCTTGATGGGGGTGGCTAAGGTGGTGGAAGCGGTTGCTTTGCGTCAAACTTTGGATTGCTATTTGGCTGCCTTAGGACAACACATTAATGAAAGTAAGTCTTGCATTTATTTCTTTAATACCCCCAGGCTTATTCAATAACGTATTGCCAAGATCTTAAGGTTTCAGGTGGGGAATCTTCCCTTTACCTACCTAGGTATCCCTCTGGATGTGCACCCACCTCCTAGGCATTTTTGGCAGGAGGTGATTGATAAATTCCGAGGACTGGCTTGTCATTGGACCTATAGGTGGTTATCAATGGTGGGCAGAGTCACTCTTTTAAAATCTGTTGTGCAAGCTCTACCTATATACAAATGTTTTGTGATGACTGCCCCTTCAAGTTTCATCAATGATTTTGAGGGGCTTTGTAGGCAGTTTTTGTGGTCGGGTAATCTCCCCTCGAGAAAGTGGGGCTTAATTAAGTGGGAAGTTGTTTGTCGACCGAAGTAGGATGGTGGCTTGGGACTGCGTAGAGTGGATTGGAATGGACAAGCGTTGGCGGCTAAGCTATTTTGGAGGTGGTGTTCTCATCAGCATTAGACCTGGGCCAAGATTCTTACCTTCAAGTATCTTGGGGAGGTGGATGGCGCTGAGGTTCTGCGCTTTAGTCTTTTGGGAAGAGGGTCTATGATCTGGGAAACTCTTAAGAGGGGAGCTTCGCTCATTAAGCAAAGCTTGTTCTAGATTTGCAATAGAGGTTCTGATGCTCTCTTCTGGCTTGACTCTTGGGATGGCTTCCCGCCTATCCTCTCCTCACATCCTCACTTGGAGAATTTAAGTAGGATTTTTATTCAAGCTGGCTAGAGTAGAGTGATGGACTTCAAAGCCCCTCAGGCCTTGGGGCAGACTGTCATTTATCAGTGGAAGGATATGCAAGAGTGGCCTCTGGGCGAATCCTTGGAGGATAGGAGGGAGTTGTCCTCCATTTTAGCTGGTAGAGTGTGTTGTTCTCTTCCAGAGAGGGATGTGTTGGCTTGGGGCTCAGATCCTAAAGGGAAGTACTATGTTGCTTCAGGGTATCATGCTCTAGGTAGACAGGCTTTAGGTAGTGTTGAGGTTCCTTGGTGGAAGAACATTTGGAATAAATTCTCCTAGCCAAAATGCAATTTTTTTTCTTGGCTAATGGTGTATGGCAGGTGCTTGACGTGGGACAACCTATGCAAGAGGGGCTTCCAAGGTCCCTCTTTTTGCTATCTATGTCTCAAAGATGTTGAGACTGTTTCTCATCTTTTATTCCAGTGTCCCTTTTCTAGGACTATTTGGCACTTTTGGTGGGGGGATTGGAATATGTCTTGTCAGCATCATTCATCTCTTGGCGAGTTCTGGAAAAATGCTAGACCTACTACAGCAAAGACTTCATTTTTGCGCACTGCCTGGTCTATTGGCCCTAGTCTAATTATTTGGCAGATTTGGTTGGAGCGTAATCGAAGGATTTTTCTAGATAGAAAGTTACAGGTGGACCAAGTTTGGGCTCACATTCTCAGGGCTCTTCAAGAGACATTACAAGCTAAATGTGATTTGTCTGTTCCAATTGATTCTGGAGATACAGGGGTAATTCAGAAGTTGGGGATTCCTATTGGTAGTACTAGAAGGCTCAAGGTTGGGAGGGGCAGGTGCTCTAGAGAGAAGGTCTTCAGAGGAGGGCATTGGATGTTTCCTCCCACTAGTGTCTTGAAAATCAACACTGATGGGTCTTCAAGAGGTAATCCTGGGCACACTAGTATTGGTGGGGTGGGCAGAGATAGTTCTGGGGTGGTTGTGTTCTTTTTCTCAGAGTATATGGGACAACACTTCAATAACCTCATGGAGGCCTTGGCGATTCTTTCGGCCTTGAAGAGGGCATACGCTCTCGGCTGGAAATAGATTATATGTGAATCTGATTCTCAGGTGGTGGTTGACTTGATAAATGGACGACACTTTAATGCTGTTAGTTGGCATTTGGCGGTGGTGGAAAAACAAATTGCCAACCTTGGTGATTTACTGGATTCGGTCACTTTTTCTCATATCCCTCGTGAGTGGAACAGGGTGGCTGATGGGCTGGCAAAATTGGCTTCTGAGAAGAATGGGACGTGGTTGGTGGATGATTGGGGCAGTTTACCGAGTGACCTTGCCCAGGATTTGGAGGGTTGGGTTACTGAGGATGTGAAATGTTGCATTAATGATTCTTGATCTCTTGCTTGTTGTCTTGGGGACCCTTCGGGGTTTTATTTTGCCTAATTCTTTGTACCTCTCTTGTTGATTAATAAAAGTTTTTACCCCTCTTTTATTAAAAAAAAAAATGAAAATATATCAAACCTATACTTGTTGGAAATCTCATTTTGAGGGCTACAATCTTGCAAAATATAATTTTTAAATGATGTTATTTGATCCCTCAAAAGGTAAAGAAAAAGTAGGTTTTTTCCAGCATTTTGATAGGTGTGAAGGGGACTCCATTGTGGGTATGATTTAATACTAGAGGGGTTCTATCCAAGGGGGTTTGATCTAAGGGGGTCTTATTTATCCCTCTTTAATTAAAACCATTTAGATGGAGCCTCTCAAGACTTAAATCAATTCTTTTTCTAAAAACTGTGATTTAAGGCAAAAATCAGGACATCCGAAAAGTGAGACACAATATTGTGATTTCACCCTTATCCTAAAGACAATTAATTGGCAAGGTAAGGATGGCTAGAAGATGTGAGGTTAAGTATTTAGTTCATATATTGATGAGGTTATTTTTACCTCATCAGTCATCATCAGGTCATGGCCATGAATCTTTTACATGTAAGGAACTAAACTACCTTGGACTTCAAAACATTCCACACCTAAGGATTTTGGTAGACCTCAACAAAATTAGAGGGTTCCACTTTATTATGCTCTCCCAACATATGTCTCCAACAACCTTCTTCATTATTCATAGATCATCCTTTTTTCCCTAAATCTTTACATCTATAGTAGATTAAATATAGAAAGGTCTACTGAAAGAAACTAAAAATACTCATAAAGTGTGTGAGCTTCCCTTCCATCATAATTTACACATCACTCATTAAATGTTCCCTTTGTGTGATAATCATTAGACAATATGATTTTTTCTTATGGGGGAATGGCCACATACTCCTCCCAAAATATTAAACTGGCATATTCCACCCCAAGGCTTGCAAAGGAGTCGACAAGTTTATTTCCCTCACAATACATATGTCATAATTTCACCTCATCAAATTATTTCACTAGTTAGATTGCATATTTAATAAAGGACTCAATGGTCCAACTAGGAGTTTGTATGCCATTTAGATACTGGATAATATTTAAGGGATCACCTCAACTCAAACATTTTTTGTCCCTTAGAGTGGTAAATTTGCATACTATTGTATATTATAGAAACTTCAGTTTAATGGTTTGTTTGAGACCCCAAAAGGAGCATCATAGCTAAAATAAACTTGCCTTTATCATTTTTCAACACTCCCCCACCTCCCACCGACCCAAGGTTATATTTGGCCATCTCATCAAATTTGATCTTATCCACCCCATAAGTGAAGGCTTCCAACACACCATCTCTCTTGGTTTATTCATGTTCTTGAAATGTACAAAAATGTCACACTGTAAATTCCACCCTTTTGCAATTAGTAAATCACTATTAGAAACCCCTAATTTAGTTTCTTTGGATACTTTAATATAAATCTTTGACCTATAATTCTATTTGATATATACAATAAAAAAAATTCCACTGTGTCTTCTCAGGCCCACTTTTTCTCTAAAAATACAATTATTTCTCCCCTTCCACAATCCTCAAGAAGTGTAGGGAAAGATAAGAGACCACCAAAAAATTACGAATGGGTTGGAGGAAGTGGGGATCTATTGGTCCAAAAAACATTTAGTGGGATTAGGAAAGATCCAACTAAGATTCTAAAGGCTTAACATCTTCTCCCAAATAGCTCTAAAAATGTGCATCCAATTAGAAAATGGAAAGCATCCTCCAAATCATTCTCACAAAATGTGCATCTATTGGGGAAATAAAAACCTCATTTGCAAAGGTTTTCATATGTTAGGACCTTTTCTTGGGATGATATCAAGAAGAATATGTTTATTTTAGGAGTTAGTTCAAACCACCACAAGCTAGCCTAAAAAGGAGGGTTGTCTTCAAATTTTATAATAGAGGCAAAAGTCAAAGCAATAGAATAAGCACCATGATGGTTATTACACCAAACCATTTCATCTACTCTTGGAGTACGAGGAATATCAAACTAAAAAAAATGGGATTGAAGCCTAGAGTTTCCCAAAGATGAAGGATTAACAACAACAACATTCTTCTAAAATCCTTCTTCAATATAATCCACCACCCTATCCCAAAAGAATGTCATACAAGGATCTTTTAAAGGTGTAACTCAATCACATTCTAAAAGAGGAATATCCATAATCCACTTCTCATCCCAAATATTCATAAAATCATTGTCTCTCAATTTCCACTTCACCCCTTTATTAATAAGACTTCTACTTTGTGAGATATTTTTTTCAAAATACTAGAGCTAGAAAGAAGGTCTATGCTGCTTAGAAATTATTTCAAACACCTATGATGTGAAAGGTATTTTTTATTAGAAGTCTCAATCCATTCATTATTATCCTTCATGATTTTCCAAACTATTTTGACTGACATGACTGAGTTGAACTCTTTAATTTTTCTAATCCCTAAACCCCTCTACCTCTTCGATTTGCACACTTTTTTCCACACCACTAACAAAAGCCTCTTTCTATCCTCCAAACCAGACCATAGAAAATTATTCTAAACTTGTTCCATTTTCTCAAAAAACCCCAAGAATTTTAAATGGGATAATAGCATAAATAGGAAGGTTTTGCAAGGTGGATTTTAAAAATTGAATTATGACAATAGAATACCTTTCTATCTAGCCATCTTGAATTAAAATTCCTCCAACAATTCCAACCAAAAGGAATTTGGCACTTTGTTAACAAAGAGGGGTAATCCAAGGTATTTGGAAGGAAAGATAACCACCTAACACTGAAATATTTGAGAAATATTTTAAGCTAACGATGAGTAGGAGTGTTTAAAATAGTTATTTGTTTATAGTAATACAATTTTTATTTTAAACATGGTTTTCTCCATTTGATGGGGAATAAATTTCAAAATGATATTTAACTCATACAATGAATAGTTTTGCAAGTACTTTAGTTTAAAGGACATGAATTATATATCTGATTTTAGAATATATAGGAACAATGAGAGCTTTCATTCCATAGAGAAATTGGAGGTTGTCATTAGTGATTCTCCTCTGGGATTAAAGAAGAGAAAAGTTATAACTGAAGATATCATTGACATTTCAGAAGAAAAGGAGAAAGAATCCCTGACTGGATCCAGATCCCTTGAACCTGATGTCATCTAGTCTATGATGGTTAAGGGAAAGATGAAGAAGATTGGTGAATTGTGGAATGCAACCTCTCCTATTGATAGACTGAAGATTGATGATGCTTTGGTATAATATCTACTATGGAAAGGTATTGGAGTATCAGCTGTTTTTGATTCCTTGCCGAAAAATCTAGTTGAGATTGTTGAAGAAAGAATGTTGCTTGAAGGTCCAGAAGGACGTAAGTTTGAAGCTTTGGATGAAAAGATGTGTGTTAAAGCTAAGGGGAGATTATCTGAAGTGATTATGGAAACAAAGAAATGCATTAAAGAAATATCTGATATTTACAAGTATTGTCTCCGGTGGCCTGCTTCAGTAGATAATTTCAGAAGTAGAATTGAAGCAATGAATATGAAGTGAACAACATTGGAAAGAATTTTGACATCTTTGAAGACAAAGAAGGGAAGCAAATATTGAGAGCAGGTGAATTACAAGTTGAAGTGGTCATTGTACAAAGATAGAGAGATGATGTAGTAAAAACCTTATGGCTCCTTAAAGAGGTTGTTGAGGTCTGGTTAGATCATGTTTCTGGAATATTTATTGACGTAGAAGATGTTGAAAGACAATGCTCATATTGGTCACCATATTTTACTCTATTAAGCTTATTGGAAAGCATCTGCACAAGAATGGATTCAGCTACATTTAACTGGAATAAATTGCATCCAATTCTTGAGGAAAGATACAAGAAAGTGTTTCAGGTGAAGAGTATCATCTTTACTTGAATCTTGAGTGTTCAATTTCTATTGTTTTTGTTGTGGAGAAGAAGAAAAAGAAGAAAAAGAAGTTAATTGAATTGATGTTTGAAACTTTTGGATGGCTGGAAGTTTTTGAAGAATTCGATCTTTTTTCTTTTGATGTCACCATGTTTAAACCTTTGTTTACATCCTTTTTTGGCCGCCCTTTTCCATTGATGTCAAAGGGGAGGGAGTTAGAGCAGAGTTAGAGTATGGGGAGAGATTTGAAATGTTGGGAGAGTTTGAAGGAGAATTTTTTTTACATGTTGCCATCAATGACAAAGGGGGAGATTCTTGGAAAAATGAAGAAGATTGACTATCTCTATAGTTTTGTGTTGTCATTGATGTCACTGTGTTGTGACTACAAGCTTAAGACAGTGCTTGATCCAGTATTTTGGTCCAATATCTAAACCAGTATTCAAGCTGCACTCTCTGGTATTCTAGTCTGCATTCCTTTGTAGTTGATTATTGATGCTTGTGGTTTTGAGAAATTTCTTATGGTTGTTGAAGGCATGCATGTTCAAAATATGACGTGCTCTGGTTCTCGTACAGTGTTGTGGAAACCAATAGAATGTTTGTTGCTTTTTTCATTGAAGTCTATTGCTAGCCGACTTCTTGGGGTAATCATGATACGGTGAATTATTTTTTGTTATGTGGATATATGTGTGACCTATTTTAGGTCTATGCTGACATAATGTAGCATATTGGAGGTTTGAATTACTTTCT
This sequence comes from Sequoia sempervirens, assembly GCA_007258455.2. Lineage (NCBI taxonomy): Eukaryota > Viridiplantae > Streptophyta > Pinopsida > Cupressales > Cupressaceae > Sequoia > Sequoia sempervirens. Next base: position 89,061,967 of record VDFB02086081.1, read on the forward strand.
TGGAAATATTATGGGAATGATTGGAGCCGACAGTTAGTATTTTTGGTAAATATTAAATGCATCTAATTAGGTCGACCTAATTGATGCTTGCAGAAAGGATCAGGGTATATAAATGAACATGTTGGACAGTTTTAAGTGTGTGATAGAGAAAAAAATAGAAGAGTGTGTGTATATGCACAATCAATGAGGCAGTTGTGAAAGAAAATTTAGAAGTGAGCGGAAAGGATGAAGTGTGTCAAATCAGTCTATTGAGCATCACCAGAACTGCATCAACACTTGTTAGGTGCACTATTCTCAGTTCATTTTGGTTGTAAAGCCCAATTTTGTTTTGTAAATCTTTTGTAGGAAGTAAGCCTCTCATGTAAGCAATGAGCTTTTGTATCAGGACAATGAGTCCTTTCAGGGCAGTGAGCCTTTAATTTTTAGTTTGAAACTACTTTATATTATGAGTTAATCCTCACTGTGGTTTTTCCCTCCTTGGGTTTTCCACATATAAATCTGGTGTTTATTGTGTTAAATTACTTTCTGCTATCTATGTTTCATGTTCATACTTAATAACAGATAGTGTGGTTGTGGAATTGATATGTGTTGGACTTTTTAAGGTTGAATTCTATGACAACTGATTCACCCCCCCCCCCTCCTCCCTCTCAGTTGTCCTGCATCTTTTAACAAAAACAAGACAGCCATAATCAATGAACTATGAAGATTTCAAACAAGAAATAACTCCAAAAGGTAAATTATAAATTAATATAAGATATTATGTATAGTTTCTCAAGAGTGTATAGAAGTTGAACTTCCATGGTAATATTGTTAAGTTTAATATGAGAAAGACATTTTTTATCTTTGGCAAGAGCTTCTAGTTGGGATTTGTCATTGATTACTTGAGTCTTGAGTTGAGCATTACTTTTTACCACCTCCATCAGTGCCTTAATAAGTATTGGTAGTTTTAAAATAGTATTAGAGTTCAAAGACCATGCATTATCACTCATGTTGGTGGGAAGACTTTAGAAATTTTAATTTACATTTGTTCATATGTACATTAAAATACATTGACAAAAGAATATTGATATCTTATTTTCTAAACAAAATGGCCTTAAATTTTTTATACTTTTAGCTTAGGTTTTTTGTTAAGCATAGCAAGGAATGGAATCATGATAGTTTTCCAAAAAAATATGCATAATGGTTATTGTCCAGAAGTCATGTTTTATAGTCTTTATTTTGTGGTAGAATGGACACTTGACAACTTGAGTGGTAAGGAAAGTAATGTGTTCTCTCACATTAATTTTATAGTGTATAATCCTCTAAGCTAGAAATTGATCCTTAGCCTCTACTATTGATTTCTAAATAGAAAGGCTCAAGTTGAACCACCTAGACTTTGACCAATTTATTATCCATTTTATATTAAAACTTGATTGAATGTGGATTGGAGAAATAATTTGTAATTAGATTAGCTTGACAAGGAATCTCTCAATATTATATTGTGAAAACCATCTTCAATCTTTAAAGAAATTGCATGAGATGGGAGTTCAAACTTTTAACTATATTTATTTGAAGGAACTAAAGATTAATGTTTGAGTTTCATATCACTTTTCTAAGTTAGGGTTGAGAAGTCCCAAATGTATCTAAATTCCTTGATTCCTCTTCTAAATAGAATCTTATTAAATTGTTGACTACTAAGAGCCAAAGTTTGATTATTTAAGTATATCAGTGTATCAACCTAGTATACTCCACTAGGTTGATAATGAATAGAAGTTGAACCCATGACAAAGTGAGTAGTTTTTCTATTGAACAAGAGATTATATTTTACAATACATATTGATCACACACAAAGCCAAGCTATGTCCAAATTTCTCAAGAGATCAAAACAGTAGATTATAGAGGGAGAATTTTACATAAACATACATTCATAATACCCAAAACATGAGAGAGAGAGAGGACCAGAAAAAAAACCTGAGAACTTCTGCCAGAGAGCTTAAAACATCAGATTTAACATTTACTTGGTCGACTTCAACTTTTGATCTTTCCTCCTTCTTTTTCCTCCATTCCTTATTTGCGCTCTTCATGAGAAAATAAGTTCTTTTGACCAGCAGAGCCGCCTTGAAATCCTTGGCAAAGTAAATAATTAGACCATCTTGTTTCGATTTCTTAATTAGACCATGGTATGAAAAGAGACCTGAAACATAATCTTCACCAATACTGGTGTCATAGAGATTAATAGCCAAGTACATTTTTTCTTGAGGACTGAAGTCCTTTTGAACATAAGTCTGAGACAACATGTTAACAAAAACTCTAGCTTAATTATACCCATTAATTTGGAGAGGAAAATAGACATTGTTCTGCTACTATGTAACCTCAGGGGATAACCAATCAGAATTTTCTTTCCAATTACCCTTCTAATGGATTTCCCAACAAAATTTGATTGAAGGATAAAGGCAACACTAGTATTATTAAGAAAACAGGATTCAAAGTCCTTTTACTCCCAGTTGCTAGGAAGCAGCAAAATCCTTCTCTTAGCAAGTTTGTTCTCCATTTGCATAAAAAGTGAGAAGGGAAATAAGAAGTATTGAATATATAAGCCCCTCTTTGGATTCTACCAATTTCTATCGAATCTATGTCTTAGCTAACTATTGAAATGAATAAAATTTTATTTTATTAAAAGAGAGTTGAGAGTCAATTGTAAAACAAGTCTATAACATCCAAGGCATTGTTTAACTCTTCTTGAGAATTTTGAATGAACAGTAAACTATTAAAAACCACTTCATTTCTAAGTAGAGAAATGCCACTTATTAGATTCAAATTTTTATTATAGTTTAGTAAGTATTTAAGAGAATCAACAATGGGAACATAAAGGAATGATGCCAAAGCATAAAGTTGTGCTATTGACCTTTAAGGAGAATAAGTTTGAGTTATGAACCATTACTAGTTATGCAGGCATTAGCATCAACAAAGAGGAGTTAATGTAGGATATGAGTTCGGGATCAAAGCTTAACCATTTAAACATTTTTAGGATGAATTGCTGCCTTATTTTGTCATTTTTCTTTTCAAAATCCAATTTTATTGAGAAAGTAATTTGTCCTCTTTAGTGAGCTCATTCAACTATTTCTAAGTTGTCTAATAGAAATCCCCCTCCTAAAAAATTAGTTTGTTCAATATTTATGATTTTTAGAGCCCTCTATCTAATTATTTGAACTATGGCCTTAGCTAAAATCTTGGAGGAGTTATTAAAAGTAATAGTTCTCCAACCTAATCATTTTTTCCCTTTATCAACTCTTGATTAATAAAAGGATGGATGGATCCTTTTCTTAAGGATTCATTGTAAACCTTCCAGAAGTTTTCCTTGATGAATGGCCACATGGTTTTATAGAATTCTACAAGTGGACCATATATTCCAAGGCCTTTAGAGTTAGTCATATCCTTCAAGGTAGTATCAAACTCCTCAAGGGTGAATAGACAATCTAAGTAGAATTGTTGGTCAAGATCAATCTTAATAGGTATGAAAGAGCCAACAAATTCCTTAGTTATATCTTGAAGTGAATATCCTTTACTAGGTCAATAAACAATTATTTTTATTCCTAGAGGAAAATTGACTTAATATCATCAAGGTTGGCATGGGCCTACTCATATTGGTTTGTAATAGAGATTATTTAATCTGATATTGTTTATGTTAGAGATAGTTTAAGATGAATTGTGTACCCTATATCCTTCATTCATCTAATACAACCTAGAATTTAATCAAGTGTCTCTATCACATTAAATATAAAATCTTCTTTTATTTCATAAGAAACAAACACTCATTGTAAGGAACTATTAGTAAGTGTTGAATCCAGAAGATCCCTATTTTTTTTCTATTTGGTTTCTTAATTTTTTTCCATTTTAAATCTATTTCTAACCATCCCCTTTCCATGAGATCTTAGGAAGGAAGTGATGTGCTTAATTGCATCTTTCCACCATTGTATCCAACTACTATCTTTGTCAATTCTAAGAGCATCATTCCAAAGGGAGATTAGGGATGCAAGTAAATTAGGCTAATTGAGGTGGGAAGTATTTAGATTGAAGGGTAGGGTATTATGGTCTAAGGAATCATTTGAAAGGTGATAGGTAAAAAAAATATTGATGGGGTATGAGAGGGATAGCATAATCTACTTTAACGAGGTTGTTTTACAAAGATGGAATGATAAAAAGAGAATATATTAAGAAAAATATCAATAAAACTTAATTCCCTACCTTATCTTGAGTTGGACCAAGTGAGTCAATGTTGAGTGTGAGTAAATTTTATTTTAAATCATGGGTTTAGAAATCACCATGATATTTCTAGTTAGGATCTAAGCATTGAATTATTTTTTAGCTTGTGCTTGAGAAAGTAATACCAACTTTTATCTTGGCTTTTTTCACCATGTTAAAGTCATGTCCCCAAATCAATTCAACCATGGGGAGGGAATTAACCATTAATTATTATAACTTTATTCAAGATGATGATTCAATGGGAGCATAAATAGATCCAACACCAAAATATTATCCTTATCTAGTAGTATCAAGCACAATTATTGAGGGGATCTACTCATAAAGAGATGAAAAACATAGCTAAATAGGGTGCAATTCCTATCATTACAACCTCATTTCCTTCATTTTTTTAGGTTTAAACCAACCATCTTTCCATATATATTGGAGGGGGAGTTAGAAGTGATTTCTTCTAATTTTGATCTCTTGTAGAAAGATGAAATCAATTTTGTGAATTTGTAAATCTTTAATAATGTATTCTTTTCTCAAGGAATAGATCTAGACCCTTAACATTCCATGACAATATTGAATTCTTCATTGGTATTAGAGGAGGGTTTCTATTTCCTTTGAATCTAGAACTTTGAATTGATTCTCCAATGAAGATTTATATTGTCAAAGTGGAATTATTGTCCTAGAGGTCCTTAGCAGGGGATCCAAATCTTTGTCTAAGAAGACCTAGAGAGGGAAATCTATCTCTAGGAATACCTGTAATTGATTTCTATATGACCCTATTCACCTATATGATGGTTTGATATTTCCTTCATTTTCTTAATCATTCTTGATCCTTCTTAATGATAGGGCCTATTTATACAAAAAAAATCTTGAAGATGAAGCTAGTAGAGGTGATTTAGGGGGTAGATGGTTAGGGTGATGGGATGGGTGAATGAAGGATTAAGAGAGAGGGTCAAGGCTCAATGGACACCATTCACAAGGAGGTAAAACAAAATTGGTGGAGAGGTTTGGATTCAATATAGGGATGGAGTTTTTTGGTTTGTAGATAGGAAAATGTCTTGTCAAATGTCCCTCTTTGTGATAATAGAAGCTTGACCATTTAGTTTGTTTAATTAGGAGATATTTTGGTTAAAGTTACAACCTAGCCCTACTAGTTTGAGTTAATTAGAAGGCAAAGAAGAAGGGTATGAGAAAAGGCTAGGGTTTGGGGAAATTCAAGTAGAAGAATATGTTTTTTCTTAGATTTTTGCATGCCAAGCTCAAAGATTGTTATGGTGGGTGTTGTGTAGGTATTTGCTCCATTTTCCCAAGGATTGGAGAGAGAGAGGGACACTAATATTCATCTAGATCCATGAGTATGGATTCTCAAAATCCTTTTTTCATGGCTATTGGGAAATTATGTGAGCCTAAGCTAGATGGATGAACTAGCAGCCAAATCCATTATGATTTCCTCAAAACTTGTTGATGACAATGATGAATGGATCAAAACCTAGAAGAAAAGATACTTAAAAATTAATAAGATGAAATTATGAATAGTCATAATCCCATAAATCCATTGCATATTTATAGGATAAAAATACACCCTATAAAATGTCTAATAAATCTAATTGTCTAAACAAAATGGAATTTAAAATCTTAGAGATAATTATTGATATTCATTAATAAAAGGGTATCCATTGATCTCTAAATCTTCCATTAAATCCTTTGTATAGGGAATTGTTGGCAAGGCAGCACAGGCCTTCTGTGAAAGAAACCATAAGTGCTCAAGCTTGTAAAAGCTAAGGAATCTGTGATGGTGAAGCATGTAGAGTTATCTTTTAAGTTGAGCATATGGCAGTCTCCGGTATCCATTAGGGGTTCTCTGAGAAGAAGAAGAAGAAGAAGAAGAAGGGGGTATTGTACAATGGTGTTTGGGGCAAAGGAAAGAGAGGAGTCACTGAGAGACTGGTTTTAAATGTAGCTATAGTTTTGGTGAATTTTAATGATTAGATCATGCAAGAGATTACTAATCTTGCATGAGAATGTGGGTATTTCGAATGTGACCTTTGCCTAAAGAAATGGATGGAAGTCTGACGGTTAACATTTGTGTTGCAATGGATGATTTGTTGTTGGATCCCATACAATCACTGGGGTGACGCAATATTTTTAACGTGGCGCACAACACAGCTTAAGCTGTGCTTTTGTGTTGTCAATGGCTGCATCTTTTTTCTTGCTTTACAAAAAGGATATTGCTGATGTGCAATAGCAGGAAGGACACAACTATCTAAGGAATCTGCATAACCATCATCTATTGCTGGAAAACCTAGGTTAGCTATCCTTAGGTTTAGAATAAATTGCCTTTTTTTCCTTATTCCTAGGCTTTCCATTGTTGTTATGATTAAAAGGAGGATTTGTTGTGATCAGTCTTTTAAAGGGCTCCCCACATGAAGATACCTAGATGATAAACTAAAGATCCCTAAATATTTAGGGTTTTAGTGTAGTTTCTACCCCACCCCTTTCGTTTTGATTATAGTTATAATTTGGGGGTTTAAACTTTTGGGTTATAGATTTGGGTTTAAGGTTGGGTTTAAATTTTTGTTGAAATTTTTTGAATAATAAATTTTGGTTTCTTGTGGGTAGGTAGGATTTTTTAATTTGATGAGAAATAATCGAAAGGGATTTAGTCAATTATTGGGTTATTATAATCTATTAATTTCATGTCATTTTTTGTGGCATTATGGGTGTCTAATTCAAAATATTATAAGAAAATAAAAATAGATATATATAAAGGAGTTGAGTATGATAAATTGATTGGAGTGAATTAGCTAAGATATAAATTAGACATGTGTTAAAATATAAATGAGACGATTTTGGGTTGTATACTTGAAATTAGTCAAATGTGGATTTTGTTAATGTCACATTGAGATAGGAGATTGATAGGACTCATATCTAGAACTAGATTATAGATCATATAAGAATAATGAAATCTATTAAATAGAGCATCTATAGGATATGATTGTGCTTGTAATCTTACAAGGTAGAATTGTGTTGTCTAAATGGTTGATTTTATCTTCAATAGAGTGAGACCCTTAGTACTTTCAAAACTTCACAATATGTGTGTTTAAAGTAAGGAAAATGTGGTGATACTAACAAGCACCATGACGCCTACTATGAAGGATTGAAGCTCAAGACTTCCTTGTAGCTTAGCTTGACTATGAAAGTGAGCTAATAGTGGTAAAAGAGATATAAAGTGTAGTAATGGACTATGTCAAGGTATGGTGACAATGGCTATTGCAAAGTTGATCGTTGATATCTTGTTGAAGCCCAAAGAAAAGATTAATTGTTATATCAAAGAAATCTAATGTCAATTTGTGGATCATTATTGTCATTCAGTTTTATGCCTGGTGTAAGCATGTGGGCATTAATGACTAGTTCCTAAGAAGGGAGAAAACCTTTTATGGTCTTTCAATATGTTATTCTTGTGATATGATGATGTGTGGTTGTCCTATGATTGATACCCATGAAAGACAAATGATTGTTAGGTCTAAGAAATGTTGACCTTAAAAATAAAGCAATTAAATATGAGAAAAAGGAGGTGCAATCCCACCCACAATCTAATCCAAAGAATAAAATTGCATGTGTGGGCCAATTCAAAATAAAAAGAATACTAAAAGTTAGATCAAACAAATTACCAACTCAAAAACATACTACATATCAGAATACTAAATTCAAATTTTAAAATCCAAAAACATACTTAAAAACCAAATTCTATACTATAATCATACATAAAAACAACAACCTAAAATAATATATATACATAGATATAGAAATATGCACTTTTCCCTTTATAGTACTGCACTTGTGTATATACTTTCCAAAAAGAACTTATCATATTCTCTTAAAAGAAATTGTCTACGAGAATATTTTATACATTAGATTTTGCTTTGAATTTATATTAAATACGAGAATATTTATTTATTTGTTTGTTTTCTAAATCGCCATTTGAATTGCAACCGCGGTTAGATTTGATGGCCACTTCACCGCCTTTGTACAAAATTTGACGGTGACGAAACATTTTGATTAACCGTCAACTGAAAATTGTGATTTTTCGCATTCCGTACAGTTACGCATTATTTAACTTCATTTTGTATGCAAAATTAAAAACATTGTATGAAATTACACTTAATAGAATTGACGTTTTCGGAATATTTGAGCACGCCGTACAATTGACAGGGAATGTAATTCCAAGCACTTCAAAAACATGTGAAACAAAAGTTAAAAAGCATGAAATGGGTAGGTATCAAATCTCAGCTTCTATTAAAAAGTGCTTGAAAACAAAAACTTTTTATTTTTACACACTTGAGAGTGTTGGGCCAAAATAGATTACATAATAATCATTAATAATGAATTCGCTTTTATCATTAACAATGAATTAATCTCATGTTTAATTTGAATTTTAGTATTGGTTGTTTGATGTTTTGTTTTGGGTCAATTATTATATTTCGTCGTTTTGTTATAATTAGATTCTAAGATCTTTGTAATACCTTTTTATCTTTTAATCCAAAATAGTGAATTGATTCTTAGATTAAATCTTAAAAATGATTAAAAAAAATTAAAAATAATCAAAATAGACATAAATATATATGTAAGTACAATATAGACACTTATTTATAAATTAAAAAATATGCAAGTATAATTACAAAATACATGATTTTATGATTGAGTAAAAAGAATAATTATAAATTAAAATTTAATTAAAACATAGCTAAATTATAAGAATCAATATGACGATAATAAAATATGATTTCGACCCTCGTTAATGAGGTTGGTGGTGTTGAGGCCTAGAGGTTACGAAAAGAAGCCAAATGGGAACCACCACTGAAGGGGTGGTTCAAGCTTAATTTTGATGGTGCATCTCGAGGAAACTCAAGATTGTCAAGTATCGATTGTATCATTCGATACTAGGAAGAAAAAGCAGTTAATTGTTTGTTTAGAACACTACCAAATGAGATCAACGACAGGGTAGAATTAGAAGCATTACTTCTTGGTTTGTAATTATTTATAAAATTAAGTTTAAAAAGAAGTTAAAACAGAGGGGGATTCCATGACTGTGGTCAATGCGGTAAGAACAAATTCAATTCACAACTAGAATCTCAGAGCTGTATTGGAAAAGATAACCAATGTGGTAGCCAAGTTGGAGAACTTTATAATAAATCTTGTTTATTGTGAGGTCAATGTAGTGGCCAACGAATTTGTTAACTTGGTGATTGATGTGACAAAATAGTTAGAACTTTTGAGTAACCATCTTTATTGGCAAATAACTATTAATAGGAAAAGAAAGTTAAGCTCTAGTGAGTAATCATTTCAGGATCACTCAAAGTAATGTTTGGAGATGGTTTAAGATGGATTCGTGAATAGACACTTAAAATCATTAATAACAAGTGTGTGTGACCTACCTCAAAAAGAATAAATTCCAATTAACAATGAAATTGAGGGGTCATGTTATGTAATAGTTGTGTTCTTGAGAAGGGAGGCATGGACACTCCACACTGCCACACCAACTCTCATAGACATATGACCTTAGGAGAAATCAAGGAGAAGAGGCTAAAATGTGTGTTTGAAACCCACCACAGGTTAATTTTACATGTAATGGAGTGTTGAGTGAGGCTTTCATGGAACCAAACCATAGGTACAGGGTTAATGCTAACATCTTGTCCATGTTTTTGGCCTCTCTCATAGATTTGGGAGAATTGATGGATGCGACAAGAGAATTGTGTAGAAGGTTGATAAGGAAGCAATTTCTAGGTGATATGGAGGATGTGTTATTAATGGTACTCAAGGGCAAAGGAATCCATCTCCTTGAGGACTTATTCAAAATAAAGTATTAAGGAATGGAGGTCAATAGGTTCCCTTTGGTTTTCACTTTTATGCACTCTTCTCTTCCATGACACTACCAAGTTGTTGAAAAGAGTGCTTTGTTCCTGAAGATAATCCTAGGAATGGCATCTACTAAGGGCCTCAATTGCCTTCAGAAATATATATAACCAAGGAGCACTTGGATTGATAGAGTAACCGATCATGTATGATTAGCATATAAAAAATAGAGCAATAGGAAAAATAGTAGCATAGTTTAACAAGTAGCTTCATTTTGTATACTCTGGGAGCAAGATATATATGTAAATAGTAGAATATAAGGGATAGAATGTAAGGCCCCCAATTTTGATATTTGTATATCTTGGGAGGCAGAAATGGCCATGGCCAAACCAAAAAGTATGTAAAACTTTTCTTTAATAATATAATGGGAGTAGTCCCCAAGACTGTACTCTACCTATCATATATATGTGAGATAGTGAAATGGGATCTAGGGTAAACACTTAACCTAACTCATACACTCCACCACCAAAATTGGGGGACACAAAAGTAACCAAGAGAAACTATTTGGCTAATGTCCTCCAGGGAGAGACAAATAGTTAGTCAAGGTTTTGGTCCCCTTTTTATAGGTTGATGAGATGTGATGATTGATTATGAAAACATTATAAACTAGGTGAAATTGTTAGAGAATGCCAAGATCATAAAGCATGCTCATTGATAATCATCCACAAGTGAAACAATAAACACAATAAGATATCTATCATATAATATGAAGTGTGTAAATACAATGAGGTATTGCATATATAGGCAAGGTAGATGAGGTATGAAGGTAGAACTAAACAACTGACCAACCCTCCAAATATGCGACACTTGTGAGCTCACTTGGCAAGTGTGTGAGCAAGTGGTAAGTATGTGTGCAATAGGTGTCTCAAGTGATGAGGACACATGTCTCAATGCTATGAAGTGAGACAAAAGTATGACCTAATTAAACTTAAGCTAGGTGTGAATATATCATTCCTAGAAAGGTGATATCCTATCTAGATGGATAAAGACACTATATACACTAACAACTGGGGCTGATGCAAGAAGTTGGATCCACAAAAAACTCAAAAAGTGGAAGTATTTTTGTTGTTTTTCAGAATTTGTCACACTTGGACTGAAAATTTGAGGCACTTACACAATGAATCTGTAAAAAAGTTAGTAATACGAAATTTACAATTTTGAATCTAGTTTCCAAATATGTAATTTATTCAAATACCCAAATGATAGAAATTGAATTTTGATAGGGATGTATAAAAACTACTTTTTAAAAGTATTTTTTTTTACCATACCATGCACGTGTATGGACACCACTTTTTGAGCCAAATAAAAGTATTTTGCTAATTCTTTTTGGAGAAAGATAGCTAACAACATGAAGATTGATGAGGATGTTTTTTGTAATTTTTTCTGAATTATTTTTTTATTAATTTTTTATTTGCTTTAATTGTTATTTTTAAAAATCCACGTGTACGAACAACATAATTGGACCTAAACTAAACATTTTTTGAATCTTTCTTTTTCATTGTGTAGAGAATTGTTTGAAGATTGATACCATATAAAAAAAATTACAAGAAAAATAACTTTAAAAGGTATGATATTTCAAGTTTATGGACTAGTTTGCTTAGAAATTAATTAAAAATAACAAATATAATCCAATATTTAAAAATATATATATATTTGGAAATTAGACATCGTGTTCTCTAATGGGTTTTAATTTCATAAATTGATTCAGAAAAAAATTTCATCAGCCATATTGCCAAAGTTGGTCATATATCTTGAACCTCCCTTAGTTTTTTAGTTGCAGGTAAAGGCTAAGGGTCGGGTTGCCAAGCTTTTCCCAAGCCTAAAACCAAGACAGTATGTGGGTTGAGGATTCAAAATTTTAAAAATGTGTATGCGGTAAACGCATACGCGTTCTTTATTTTCTTGATTATTTAAAAAATTAAATGCCTTTTAGAAACACACGTACGCGTTTCTAATAGAAACACACGTACATGTTTTGTGTTACAAAACATGTACACGTTTCTAATAGAAATGCACATACGCGTTTTGTGTTACAAAACATGTACGCGTTTCTAAAAGGTATTTACTTTTTTAAATAAATGACTCGTACGTGTTATAAAACGTGTACACATTTTTTCATGCATACACATTTTTTTAGGTTCGGGTACCCGAAGCATAACGCATTCATGTTTTTTTAATAACTCGTACACATTTTCTGCGAGATTTTTTTTTTTTCCAAAACTTCCCCCTTTTCGTGGACCCAACTTTTTGCTTTTACCCAACCCCTTAAGTGCAACTTAAGGAGTAATGTCCTGAAAAAGGAGAAAAATTATTGGGAAATAGAACTCCTCTCCAAAAGAGAAATGATACAGATACAATAAAATGTACAAGTCAAGAAGATAAGTGATAGATGGGGAAATCATCATGACCCCCCAAGACTACTTGTATCACATAAGTATAATGTTCATGTTCCTTCAATAGGAGAGAAAAGACAGAAGGTCTATGTGACCCCCCAGAAAATGTGAAGCAATGAACTCCATGTGAAGAATTTTTTCCTCCCAAAACTGATAGTAGAAGAGTAGCCATGCAACCTCCCTCAAAATAATGTTTATAGTGTTGGTAGATGCTCAACATCGAATTCTAAAGATGATCCATGATAATTGAACATCATTTCTCCCCTTGGGAAGAAACAGCACCTCAAATATTTTACCCTCACAGTAAAGCTACATGAATAGGTTCTGGAAGTTCCTCTCAGTTATTCCTTCATAGTACTAGACTATTGATATAATGTCTCTTCTATTTATGAGAGAAAACATAAGAAAATCAAACATATAATATAATGCAAGAGGGTACTCTCCTCTATTGTTTACAACTCACAATAACCAACAAACAATACTCTACCCAGATTACTTGCAGCCACAAACTAAACCCAGTGGCTCTACACCTTTGCACGCAGCCTCTTCAAACTTGGCGTTGCCCTGTTCTCTTTTGACAGCGTCGCCCCTTTCAAATTCCTTTTGATTTAATATAATCTACAAAAATGCTTATGTGCCCTTTCTCACGCCTCCCCTTAGTTCCTCTGGCAAGCGCAACACTCCCACTTTCTTCGCAGTCCCCATCAGTGCTAATTGCTTGCATTTCTTTTGACAACCCTTCTCCCTCTGCAGCGCCTCCTTCACTCCCTTTGCATGGATATTTAAACCTTAGTTTCAGTTCTGCCAAATGAATGGCCCGCCTCCTCTACTCATATGTAGCCTCACTCCATTCTTCCCTATCGGCCTTTTATTCATTTTGTATCTTTAATTATCACATTCACCTCCAACCTGCAATTTAGTATTTAATTTAAACCTTCCAATTTCCTTCTTAATCAGACGAAGCAGCCTCCATTAAACAATGTATGCCAATGCATAACTAGCATGCTTTTGGACTTTGGAAACTTTTTATTCACATAATTGTAGCATGTGCCCATGCATATACCTTGCAAATAATGAACTTTTCTTTTGTTCAACCTTACCCCTCTAATTTGCATATTCACAAGTTTTTTTTTTCACAATTTTTATCATTTGAACTTTGTTTTGTGTTTGGAAATCAATTTGATTTATGTTGATTACCATAAGTTCGAGATGCTCCTACATCATAATATCCCATGGTGAGTTTCATGTTGTGGTATTTCCCTTAACAACTAAGTATACCTCCACATATAATTAAAACCTAAAATATTGTGATTAGATAAGAAAATAGTTTAATTGTTTATACCAACTTATTGTTGATGAAGTTATGAGTGGTCCCTAATTCATTTAATAATGTTACTTTTTGAATTTTAAAGGAACATAATACCTTAAGGCTTTGCAAGCTACTAATACTTGACAAAGTATGGTAAGAGATAGTTGCGTATCATCTTAGTCTTTTAATATTGCTATTTCCTCTTTCTCATCCTTTTCTTCATCATAAACAACCTCAATGCAAAATTATTTATTCATAACACATTTGTGTCCTATACTATATTTTCCATCATAGTTGAAGCATACACCCTTTTCCTTTTCTTCTTCAATTTGTTGTGGTGTCAATCCCATAGGTTGAGAAATTGATGATGTATGGGTCCTCTAGTCTCTCTTTCTAGGGATTTCCTCCCTTCTACAAATATATATTCTACTTGGCTTGCCATAATCATTGCTTGAGACATATAATTTGGATAGAACATGTTTACCCCATAATTGATGTGGTCCTTTAAACACCCTAGGAAAAATTCCTTCAATTTTTTTTGTAAAACATTCTTCACTCTTGAAGACAAAGTTTAGAATTTATGACTAGCTCTTATATATATACCCTAATTATGCCTTGGCTGCCACCCAAGCCAACTTAGATAACATATAGGAAAACTTCATTGCCTAAATAAGTATATACTAATTATCATAACTTAATAAAGATTTAAGGTAGCCACAAGATGACTATTCATAACCCTATGCATACTATCTAGGTTTAAGGGCATATCAGTAATAGATTGAACATTTACATATAAAATGATCTTTATTTTTTACCTCATTTAGAGAAACAATATATTATATCTTTATGAGGGAAATTGTTGTTAGTTTCATTAGTGAAAACTAATGCATAATTTAGCAATGGGAATTTTCAATCCATGTAAAAGGTATTGTTAGATATAATTTGATTGTATAATGGTATTATCCTCGGTCTAGAGGAAGAGTTTCTTCTCTTAATATTTTTCTTTTCTAGAAACCAAATAGTTCTATAGCTTCACAAATTTATACAAAATACACCAAGACCTCTACCTTCATGTGTCTTCTCATCACCATCCTTCCAAAATAATCTAAATTTCATAAAAAACTCTTACTACTAGAGCTTTTGGACCCATGGCAATGAATATATCAACTATAGAACCTCACTTAACTAAGGTTTTCAAAATAAATGTGTATATGAACAAACATATCTCTAGGGATTTAAAAATCACTAAGAGGAGTCACGCCAATCACTAGAGGTTCGATGAATTCAATATCACACCAATAGCATATTTTTAATGCATAGGAAAGTAAAGAATATGATCCTTCCCAAATACATCATAGAGAACCAGTTCTTAATTCTAGTGCCTATAAAATTTAGTGCTTTTATGGTATCCCTTTAATTTTGTAAAACTAGTTTATCTATTTGCACTAGAATCAAATAGTAGTATGAAGACATTGAACATGAAAGTGTTTACAAATCTACCTTAGTTAAATATGATGTTAATAATAAACACCATATTCCTTAGAATCGATTAAGGCACAAGTAAGAGAATATATACATATATAATTATTACAAGAGAATATACATATTATAGGCATATGTACATTATAGGCATATGTACATATATGTATATGTATATGTATATGTATATGTATATGTATATGTATATGTATATATTTGTGTGTGTATCAATTTTTTTGTGCGGAATTAAAGTTAGGATTCTAGTGTATCAACCTCTCCTTTCTCTCTTAATTGACTAACCAAAATAGATAGGATGAGTGGGAATAATCAATCATTAATTGGTGCATCTCTTTCTCTCTCTAAAATTTCATATTTGATTTTAACATCAAACCCAAATACTTATATCTAAACTAATTATTCATTTAATTAAATTTAATATTTATGTGAGGTTTATCCCCTTAAAAGTAAAAGACTATAGATTGAAAGATAAATGTGAAGCTATGAAAATAAGCAAGGATGAAGAAAATAAAATATTTAAAGAAATAATGGAATATCTTACTGTGTTTCTCTTCTTTCTCCTCTAATTGAATTAAATGGAAAAAGGTTAAAGATGATGTGGATTTAAATATTAAAGGAAGTGTTGATAAAAATTAATTAGTATAAATCAATTAATTAAGTAGGTAAATTAATTAATTGATTTAATTGGAGGATTTGAGGAATGAGGTTATAAATTTATTTAAGGGTGAAGATGAAGGTAAAAAACGAATGAA
Source organism: Sequoia sempervirens (assembly GCA_007258455.2). NCBI lineage: Eukaryota > Viridiplantae > Streptophyta > Pinopsida > Cupressales > Cupressaceae > Sequoia > Sequoia sempervirens. Next base: position 89,078,061 of record VDFB02086081.1, read on the forward strand.
TTAAATAAATAAATTATTATTATTTATTTAACTAATGTATATGATAGAATAAAATCAAATGTGGTCGGGTATGAACAAACTTAAGAGTCTACAAAATATTTAAAAATTAAATTAAAATTTATAAAAATTAATTTAAAATACTATAGTAAAATTGATTAAATTCTTAAAATATATTTTTAAACAACAATAATTATAAAAATTTAAGTAAAAGAATTCAAATTATTTTAAAAATATCTTTACAATTATTTTTTATTTATTTTTACTACTTAAATTTAAAGTTTACATAATATATTCAACTTTACTTTATAATTATATTTAAAAATTGGATATTGAAAAATTAAATATTCTTAAGGAATACTTAATAGTATATAAGAAACTAATTTATAACCAAAAATTTATTTATAAATTAAAAGTTAGAAGGAAAAAAACTCCTTTTATATACAATCTAAATCTTAATAAGAAAGTTATGTAAATTAGCTTTAGAATAATTTCAAATGATTGTAATAATTACCTCGAACAAATTAGTCACCCCAAAAAATATTTTAATAAAGATGTAGATAAAACAAATAATCATACTAACTAATTCCTATATTTTGATTTTTTTAATTAAAAATATTAAAATTTAAAATTAAAATTATATTAAAAATAAAAATTTAATGAACAAAAATTAAAAAATATGAAATAATATTCTCAACTTATTTGTCCATCTTATGTATTTAAGATCGTGTTTAAAAATATAGAGTTATTTTTAATAACAAAATTTTTTGGAAGTAAACTATCTTAAAAATTATCATTTGATTTATTCTTATAATAAATTTTAATTTTATATAGTTAAAATTAAAATAAATTAAAATAATAGTACTAATTAATGACATATAATAGAAAATAGGATATTTTGTAAAGGAAGTATGTTGTTTCTAAAATATTGTATACTTCCTAAATGTTTATCTACTCTCTTATTCGGTATCTAAAACCCAATGATGATGATGATTGCCTAAGCAAGAAGACTCTGCAAATGATGTGTAATGATGTTCTTATGCTATGACATCCAAATCCCCTACACACAATGACCCCAAGTATTCTTCTTTCTATTGCTAACTTATGAGCCCTTTCATTCTACCTCTGAATCCTTTCAGTATACCCTAACAACTTCAAGCTCCTTTTTCTTAATATATTTTAATTTTAAAATACAAAATGGATCATGCTAAAAAGTTCATATTTCAAAATTTTAAATTAAGGTAGGATTTTGACAAGGTGTACTAACATCCTTACATGATGAAAGTGAAGCACATATCATCAAAATCACTATCATTGGCAATTCTATGAGGAGGAGAAAGAAACTACTAGAGGATTGAGTGATCATTGGCAGACTCATTGTGGTTTAGTTGTCAAGAAAAAGCATTTTGGAATAGGTTGCTAAAAGCTAGAGCCCAATGCCTTTAGTTCATTTTCTCCTTAGAGGCTTCTTTGCAACTATATTCTAGAGCATGGAGGGATCGAAATAGCAACCAAGGAGGGTGGATAATGGGGAGCACATTTCTATGCCTCCAAAGTTGGTGCCCTAACTTTAACACTTTGGATTTCTCTTCAACTAAATCCCAACTATGGTTTCAACTATACAACCTACCTTAGAGGTGATTGAATTACGAACAAATGAGGGTGGATAATGAGAAATGCATTTCCATTCCTTCTTCAACACTTTGAATTTCTCTTAAGTTAATCCAACTATGGCTTTAATTATACAACCTCCCTTAGAGGTTGATCTCACGATAGTGTGTCCAACATTTTTGCCAAAGTGGGACATTGAAATCAATATTTTTTACCTAAATTTTCACGTTATGTCAATTAATTACACTATTAAAATTTTGAAGATGATGTGAACTAATGATTTTTAAAATTTTGTGTGTAAATTATAAGAGTATTTTTTATTTTAAAAATAATTTGTGAATTTTCTTACATGTGTTTTAATAACTTGGTTTTTATAGTTAGCATTATTTTTTTAAATGGTATTTGTTCCATGTTGCATAACTTAATTTATAGAAAGGATTAAATGATAAATTTTTAAACATAGATTGGTAACAACACTATCTAGTGTGCATATATTTTTTCATAATTTTTTGGGTTTTTTTTTTTTTTTAATTAATTTTTAAAGTAAGATTAGTTATAATTTAAACATAGGTTTATTTCATATTGCATATTTTTTTCTATATATATGTACAAGTTAACGTTTTTTAATTGAAAATAGGACATCAAACTTAGTGTGATAGTTTTAAAAAATATCTACTTTTCTATTTTTCCATGTGTGTGGAATAAAGGACCTTGATGTTTGGTGAATGCCCTATGTTCAGTAGGAAATTACAAATAAATATAATATATATTAAATATATTTAAAATCATATTTTTTGGAAAACTTATTTTAAGGGCTATGATCTTGCAAACTATCTAGTCATGTTGATTTCATTTGTTGGTCCAACCTAAGGTTTCAAACATAGTTTTTTAGAAAAATATGAGCACCAAGACAAAAAAACCCATCCAAGGACTTTCATTTGAAGGTGTTAAGGACCTTCATTTGAAGATATCTTAAAATAAAGGTCCTTGATATGGCCAATAAGAAATTAAAATATTAAAAATTTGAATAACTTTCAAATGAAGGTGCTTGTTATTTTTTCTCCTCAACCATGCAATTTTATTTTGTCTCACAATTGGGACACACTATTGTGAGTCTAACTTCCAATTTGAGTCATGGATGGGTTATCTTAAAACAAGAACAAATTAGGGAACCTTGTGGCTATAGACAAGGAAATAATGAATAGTAACTTCATGCTATATGCAAGGATCCACATTATTTAAATTCACAAAATTCCCATGAATTAATAATAAGAACTAAAGATGGTGACTAGTTTCAGTAAGAAAAATTGAAGATAATAAATTCTTGTGTGGGATTTGGGAGTCAGAAACACTACTTATGTGACTGCCCTATGGTAGCAAAGTATAAACCAAAACAAAGATGAGTAAAAACTATTGGATATCAATCTCCACAGTACCAAAAATGTTCATATTCTTAACAATGCGAGTGCCAATGCCTATTTTTCTTTAAATGAGATGCCTCTAGCTTCTACTTTATGCTTAATGATTATTTCAAATCTTGATATCATGCCCCTTGAGACACATCCAAGTGAAGATGAGATTTGGAGGAAGAAAACTCAAACTTTTATGAGGCAAATAATGAGTTGGTAGATGTGTTAGGGTCACAAATTTGAGAAGCCCCAATCAATTTTTATCAAATATTTTGAAGGAAAATTTTTATTTTGGAAAAAATAGGGTTGGAAAAAATAAGCCACAAAGAGAAGAAAGTGTTATGTCTAGGGGTCAGTCCTACATCAACAAATATTTATTACAATGTAAGAGAGAAAACCCCTCCCTTAAAATCATTAATAACAAGTGTGTGTGAGCTACCTCAAAAGAATAAAATCCTATTAACAATGAAATTGAGAGGTCATTATGCAATAGTTGTGTTCTTGAGAAGGGAGGCATGGACACTCCAAACTGCCTCAACAACTCTCATATGCAGATGACCTTCTTAGGAGAAATCAAGGAGAAGAGGCTAGAATGTGTGTTTGAAACCCACCACAGGTTGATTTTGCATGCAATAAAGGGAGTGTTGGGTGAGGCTTTCATGAAACCAAACCATAGGTATAGGGTCTAACATCTCATCCATGTTTTTGGCCTCTCTCATAGATTTGGGAGAATCGGTGGACGCAATAGGGGAGTTGTGCAGAATGCTGATAAGGAAGCAATTTCTAGGTGATATGGAGGATGTGTTATTAATGGTAGCCGAGGGCAAAGGAATCCCTCTCCCTAAGGACTTCTTCGAAATAAAGTATTGAGGAATGGAGGTCAAGAGGTTCCCTCTAGTTTTCACTTTTATGCACTCCTCTCTTCCACGACATTGCTAAGTTATTGAAAAGAGTGTTTTGTTCCTAAAGATAATCCTAGGAATGACACCTGTTGAGGGCCTCAATTTCCTTCAAGAATATATAACTAAGGAGCACTTGGATTGATAGAGTAATCGATTAGGTATGATTAGCATATAGGAAATAGAGCAACGGGAAAATTTGTAGCATAGTTTAACAAATAGCTTCATAAGTGGGACAAAAGTATGAAATAGCCTAAGTAAACTTAAGCTAGGTGTGAATAGGTCAATCCTAGAAAGGTGGTATCTTATCTAGATGGATAAAGACACTATTTACACTAAAACCTTCCTTAAATGCAACTTGGGGAGTAATGTATACACTAACAATGAGTCCTGACTACTAGGCCATAAAGTGGAGAAAAACAAGAAAACATGGAATATATTTGAAATACCTAATTTTGAAGGGCCCTTGTGATGCCTTTTATATTTTGTTGTAAGAGAATCAACATATATATTTTTTCTCAATTGCCTATATTTGATGGAATGTGAGGGAGTTTTCATCCAAAGTGTGGAGCAAAGAACGACCATCAATATCAAGGATGTGAGTGTAAGGAGAAGGAAGCATTGGAGAAAATGAAGAGGAATTTTTACATTGGATCTACTTCTATATAAGAAGCCCTCAATACAATCACTAATTCAGCTGTTTTAAGTGTTGGGGTATATCAATGATCATTTGGTGCTCAAAACCTTCCTAATAAACATCTTAGATGTTTTAGGAAGGAAAATATGTTGTAAGTTGGAAACTATTAACTATGTTCAAAGACTATTCCATAAGACCATGATGGAAACTAACAGAAATGTTGATGAAATTACAAACACATGGGTGACCTAAGGTGTTTTTAAGATTGAGGCTCTTTTAAACAACAATACACTTCATGAGGGCTTGAGGTTGTTTACAATTAAGGTTGAGGTTGTGTAATCTATATTATTTCAAGAAATTGGTGAAAAAAACCCCACTTTGCTTTCCCAATAGTAGTTCGAAAGAGTTCAAGAACTAATTGAAGGTTTTTGGTTTTTATTGCCCTATAACAGTTGAAGGGCTATGTATCAAAATGAATTGATCTAGCTCTAGCCCAAAGTTGGTATCTATGTAATATTTTTCTTTTGATATTAATAGAAGGGATTTGTCCCCTTAGACAACATCTTGCCTATTAAATATATATATTTAAAGTTCTTAAATTTTAATAAATTAAATTATTAAATTAAGAAAATAGTAATAATAAGATATATGGAGAAAAGGGGGACATTTTTAAAAATATTTTTCATTCTTGAAAAATGTTATACTTTTTCAATATATATATACTTTCCTATCTATGCATCTAAAATCCAATAATGGTGGTGATTTCCCAAGCAAGGGGGGACTCTAAGGACTATATGGATGATGTTATGATGTGAGGGCATCCAAATCCCCTACACACAATATCCACAAGCATTCTTATTCTTCCTATTACTAGTTTATGATACCTTTCATTATGCCTCATAATCCTTTAAGGATGCCCTAACAACTTCAAGCTCCTAGACAAAAAATTGTCAAACAACTTTGAGGGCAATGTGAGTTGTGTGGAAATTGGCAACAACCACTTCCATTAATTTAGAAGCTTCACATTTGTAATCTATTGGAAAATGGCATGCCAATGAAGCTTCACATTTGTAATCTATTAGAAAATTGCATCCCAATGAATAAAATATGAGATGTCAATAGCTCATTATCCAAATGGTTTGTGCCTTACTAGTGTTAAAATATCATCCATTAGACATGTCAAAAAGTTGGTTAGGATTTTCATCTACTTATTGATTAGTAGATGGAAGCACATAAAACATTGGGAAAGTCTTTTCCCACAATCCTGAGAGGAGAGACACCTAGAATCACTCTTGGTGATGAACACTTTGAAGGATGAAGCATTACACAAAACATACGTTTCTTTTTTACTTCAATATTTTTTGGGCAAACCTTAATGAATGGATCTAAAAATACCACAACCTATATTAGAAGGAAAACTCTACATCAACCCTTGTGCTAAAGGTTTTTTTTAAGTCATATGTGACTTTCTCAAGGATAGGGATACGCAACTTCAAATGGGTCCTTGGGCTTAAAAGACAAATCCTACTTCAGCATGAAATCATGATATCCAAATTCAACCCTTTCAAATAAAGACACACTAGGTGAGACAACCAAAATCTATTATTGCACTTTTGGGGCTTCCACTATCTTTGCTCAATTGGAAATATTAGAAAAATTATGAAGAGTGGCATCTTTTGAGGCTCGCTCCTTTGTCATTCTCCTCTCTTCCTCAAAACTTGAACAAATTTTGGTGGAAATGAACCTTTCCAAACCTCTACCTAACAAAACTGGAATTAAGGTTCGATTAAAAAATGGAACTAAATGGTGAACTACAAAACCATTGCATTCAAGAATATACATTATTACACTACAAACATTAAGGTGGGTTTGCTCCAATATACCCCACCTTCCCCCCCTAAGAAATAAAATCCTCCTATAAGCAAAGCAAACCCCCTAAACTAAGCATCTTGGAAAAAAAGTAGCTAAACTTAGCAATCAACATGTTTTTCCTATTACAAAATTTATGATTGGGGAATGAAAAGACCTTATTTCCTATATCTCTTGCTCTTAGTTGTGCAATATATGAATAAGTTAATATTGCAAATGAGAATGAAGTCATGAAATCATGTTTGGAGGAGGTCTCTTCACAATTCCAAAGGTCTAAAATCAAGGATCCTCATATGGGAGACACAAATCAATGGGCTCTTATCAAGCAAATAAATAAGGCATTAAATTAACAAGAAATGGAAAGTGTTTGATAACTCTATTTTCCCATGAAAAGATGGGAAAGCAAGAACCATAGGTAAAATAATTTTTGGTTTAAATTGGTATTTTTGATGGCTTTCTCAACAAGGATGTTCTAAATAGTTATTCACCTTGCCTTGGATGGATTTCATTATTTGTTCAAAACATTTATTCTCCTTACCTTGGATGGATTTAATTATCATGCACTCCAATTTGCACTTTTTTTTTTCTATAATTATTTGTTCAAAGGAGTAACTTATAACTACACTTTACCGACCAAAAATAATAATAGTGCTAATATAATTTTACACTTATATTATAAATATAAATCCTAATAATAATAACACTAATAAACTTTTCCAATAAAGCCTAAAAATTATATATTAAAATTTGTGAAATGAGTTAAATGGATCAATAATAACTAAAACAAACCAACACAAATTATAATAATGTCATGGAATTTAATATATTCAAATATAAAGTGTTGAAAATCAATACCTTAAAATCCCTATTCAAAAAACATTGAGAAAAAACATTTTTATTTAAAACTCTAATTCTATAATTAATCTACCTTCAATAATTATTTTAATTTTAGGTAAAGATTTATATTTACAAGTACTTGGTCTTTAAGTACAATAGGCAATGCTTAATTTTATTTTTGGATGGTCCTTTAGGGCTCTTTAGATTTTTGTTTGAACAAGAACTCACATTTAACAATTATTTGGTCTCCGATTTCAATTAGACCATTAACATCAAAGATAAAGAAAGTAAAATTAATTATACTAATGATTAAGTTGATAGATATAATTACAAATTATAATAGAGTAAGTATATAAAAAAAACTCTAAAATAAATTAGACAATCATTTGTATTTCAAATACTCATTATGTCACAGATTATATATAGATCTATACATAGAAATCTAATAAACAATAAACTAGTATAGATATCTTAAATACATTTATCTAAAAACAATCAAAATACATCAATCTCAAAACAACCATATCGCAAATCTGATATAAACATTTCAAAATTACTCACACATCATCATTTAAACAAATACATCTACAAAATCTTAAATAATTGCTAAAATATAATATATTTATAATTTGAAAAAACAAACTTTGATTCTATTATTCAACTTAAATTCAATTAAACAATAACTATATCCTAAAACTGAACAAGTGAGAATAAACATTATATCGTTGATATACCTAAAATAGTATGTGTATATGTGTGTATATATATACATATATATATTATATATATACCCGGCAATTAACAACTGTCTTACTGCATTCAAGTTTACTTGCCCCCTGCGTGCTGGGATGCTAATGATACGTTTAAGACCGTTGACAATACATACGAAAATGCTATCCTCGTGTTTAAGAATAGAGAGGATGCATGCATGGTTAGAGGCAATGTTGGCCAACGTTTTTCGCGCAGCAGTTGCAATCTTAAAATCCAAGAGCTGATTCGGAAGGTCCCAGACGAATGGGTAGTACGATTTGTTTTCGAAACAATGCATGGACTGACTTACTGATGGCGGAGGAAAATTGGTATGGCCTGCCCACAGATGACTTTGATTTGACTGTGTGTGGAAATGTCTGGTCATAATTAATGAAAGTACATCCTGTAAGTGTTGGCCAGTTGGAAAACTAGGGCCTACCTCTGAATGTCTAATATGTCAGAGGGCGCCCGTTTGAAAATTTTGCCTGCGGCCTTGTCTATTGAACTCAAAGCAAGGCTGCCTGTCCCATCACACCCCATGTAATCTACAGTACACTAGCTGCCACCCATTTGCCCAGTTTACGCAGCCACAGCACCTGCCACCTGCGTAGCCGAATAAGTAGGTGGGAGGGTAAAGCGGGCAGCTTCGTTCTGTGGTTATAATGGATGCTTTCTGTAAACCTTCTACGCGAAGAAACAGAAAATGAGATTCTTCGATGACTTAAATGTGCGAATTCCGTGCGAAAGCAAACGATTATTTCATGTCAATTTTCCTAACAGTCAAGCTATTTTCTTGAAACCTAACAACGGCCATAGACCTCAAAAATAATTTCAGGTTTAGCAAGTTCCTAGTTTAGATAAGATTTTAAGATTGATTGTGTTGGTTTTTCAATCGATATTTCGGAACACATTCAGTGAATTATGTTAATTTCTCAATCAATATTTAAGAATACACTCCATAAATTGTGTTAATTTCTTAATCAACATTTAAAAATACATTCAATGATCTATTATCAGAAAGAAGAAATTCCATTTGTTTTCTTCTTTCTATAATAAATTACCACTGTGATCTAAACATTGTTTAAAAAATTCTGAGTTTTTATCATAAACATTCTCCAACAATCTATTATCCTCTTTCTAATGATGAATCACTGAGTGTGGTTTGAAACGTCGATTCAAAACAGTATATACAGTTAAATCCAGAAATGTTCACTACTATTATTTTTCACTATCTCATTCACCATTAGAAAGAAAGCAAATGCATTTGGGCTTAAAGAGAAACTTGTGCTTCTTAAACCCTACTTCGAGAGAGTGCCAACTTTCATCCGCACACTCGATTTTTGTTTAATTTTGTTTATACCACAAGTGAAGCAAAAAACCAAAAATGGACGCTGTGAAATCTTACCTTGAAACAGTAGTTCATTTAATAACAGACGTACAGAGGACCGATATGCCCCAGTAAGGCTTTCGATCCGTTGCTATACATGGATTAGTGTGTGCTTGTTTTTATATTCAATAAAAGGCTTCAATCAGTGAAAACAAATTGTCAGATAAAATTAATGTGCCCAACATACAGAAAACAAATATGCGCACTAATCAACAATTTGCTTATTAATATGGGTAAACAAGAGATGAGCTTTAGCTTCATTCAAACTGCGGTGGTTACAAGTTCAAAATGCTGCTGAAATGTTGAGTTAAAAACAGAAAGGAATTGACCTAGAAATGACAGACGGTCATCATCGAGAGTGGCTCAGACATTTTATTGTAGGCTGTTTAACTAAAAGCCTCGAACGGAAGCGGTTATATGTTAAACCATAACAACAATTCTTTGAAAAACTTGCCGGAAGAGAATGAAGACACGCTACTGCATGTTTTGTGACGAATTAGACTGGAATTAGGAAAAACGTACCACGGTATTTGTTTTTCTTATCAATGCCTTACACTTGGATGATTTGCAGTACTGTTTAGTATGGCAAGGGCCGAAAGCTGCTTACAATACAGAGATCTGATGATGTCTGCTGTTCGAGTCTCACAAAGTAGAGTCGTAAATAGACTGCCCGAACGGTCTGAGCGGCTGCATGGTTGCATCTTTGGAGTTCAAACCCAAACCCCCTTGGTGATGATGATGACGACGGTGCGATAAATACTCCACTGCAGCAGACGAATCCTCTTCCGTTCTCACTGCTGCCGGGGATTCCAACAGGTTGAACATCTGCTGCTCCTGCTCGTGCCCACTTTCATGATCACTATTGCCTACCATCCACTGAGAGCTTCCTCCAATGTCTCGAGAGCTCGATGTGCTCAGAGGCAGAAAGTTCTGAATAGAGGAAGAATAGCCTTCTACATCGGACTTTTCAGACATAATAGGCTGCAGAATATCCATGGGAGGCGATGGCCTGTGATGATGCGAGGAGTTGTATTCTGAACCAGGTCTCAGCCATGGCAGCGCCAGCTCCAGCCCGCTGTATTCCTGTTGCGGTTGCGTTCTCTGGTTGCACAGCCCCATAGATAAATTTGGGCCGCTTTGACTGTACTGCTGCTGGCAGTCCTTGTGAGAATGCTGTTGCAGCGCAGCATTGGGGTTCGGATTAGCTTTGCAATTGGCGGAGGCGTTCGGATTAGGGCTAATCTGTCCTTTGCTGTTTTGGAGCATCAGTGGAAGAGACATTGCGCTCATCAAGGCTTGTGATTCTGTTCTCCCAGGCGGCGCAACCTGTACACCTGGAAAAATCACCGCACACACACACCCACACGCGTTTCTATACCATAGCTTAAAACCCACATCCTCAAAACTTGTGTTGTTGAAAAAAGAAAAAAGAAATGTTATTTTGGGCTATGGTTTTGGCTCACCTCTTGTTGTGTCGCTGCTGCCTGATCCATTTTTATTGCTGTGCTCATCGTCTTCGACTTTAAGGGCCGGTGTGGGTGTTTCCGTATTAGAAGAAACTGCGTTTGGCTGCGGTTTGCGCCTCCGCCTGTTGTGATCGGCCAGACGCTTCCTGCAACTCCGCTTCGCCTCGTCGAATTCCGACAATGCGTGGAATCTGTTTTTCACAGCAAAATTCGTACTCTAATTACCATCCTTCTGCTTCAGATTGAAATAAATTGTATTAACGTCCATATAGATTACTAATTGCCCGCCCAGCCCAGTGGGACTGAAAGTACTGTAGTTCACCACCACTCATTCAATTGTCAAAGAAATGAAAGAATTTCTAAACCTAGAATTTGGCTTGTGAACATTTGAAATTTTCTGTGGTTCATATCTCTACACATCAAAAACTGCAATACTTTTTCCTAATTTTGACATGTGAAAGCTCTAAGGAACTGATTATTAGTTAGAAGATACTAATACAATGTTGATCATGCGGTACCCACGTTATTAATTACAAGACTGTGTCCAAGACAGTCTCAGAATGTCATCAGAAGAATATAACTTGCACTAAGATCAACCAATAACACTTTGTGTGAAGGTTGATTGGATATAATATTCTAACAGCCCCCAGTTGCTGCTGAATTATAAGTAGAGATTTTAATCTTCCACACATGTATTTGTGATGAAAAACATGACAGAGAACACTGAGCCTTTTCCGAGTTAGAAACCGTAGCCTGAAACTTGGCTCATGAAAACCATTTTTTGTATACAATTCTTTCAACAAATTATGGAATTGAAAGACTTAAAACCTACACAACTTAACAACAACAGAAACAAAGCTGACAGCTTATATGTGTGTATATAAAATGAATCTATACACACACAAACAGGCAAGGCGAATGTTACAGGCAGTAAATATATATACATATATATGCTTGTATACCTGCTGCACTGTTGGCAGAAACGTTGGTGGACGCTTCCGGTGATGACAGTGGCGGCTTTTGAGTGGAATTCACAGACTTTGTGGCGGCGGTGGTAGTGCTTGGCATTGGTTAAGTCTGCCTTGCAGCCCTCGGCTTGGCAGCGGGGTGCTTGCGAAGACGGAGGAAGCGCACGCGAGCGTTTGTAAAGCCTGCTAACAGCGGAATCCTCGGAAGAAAAATAAGCTCTGTGGCCCAGATTCAGCATTGTGGCCTGGTACTCGAGGTCTTCCCGTTTCACTATATCATGAAAAACAGCGGTCCCAGCGCCGGCGCCGTGCTTATGGTGGTGGTTCTGAATGCTCATCATTTGCGCCAATTGGGATCTGGAATCGCAGCCTCCGTAAGCAAAACTGGGCATTTCAGGATAGAGCAAGCTCTGATGAAAGGACGAGGAAGACGTGGGAAGGCCACTGTTGGAATCCCCAAAGGACCGCATCCCCGACGAATTCAGCATGCCCAGCGCATGACTCTGGTGGTGTTGACCGGAGAAGCTCAAGCCCATGCCATTGTAATGACGAAAGCTTGCTACTGTGGGCGCCATTGGAGGCGCTACTATGTGGGGCTTCTGGTCGTCTGAATCGGACTGGTCATGGTGGTGGTGGTGGTGGTGGTTGTGGTGGGGATGGTGATGACGCTGGTGAGACACAAGCAAAGGATTGTTATTCACAGTGGCTGCTGCAGTAGCGTTATCCCAATCCCAGTCAACACGGCCATGAAACTGGCGCGCAGTCTCGAGACCGACAGACATGGCGTTAATAGGCGCGGCGGGGTTGTCCCAGCTCTCGCAAACCCAGCTGTTATCTTCTCCTCTCTCCTCCGACGAGCAGCTCACAGAAGGGTTCATCACACACACACACAATAATTCCTCCTTTTATCCTCTGCCTGTACAGTCAAACGAATTCGATCCCGAGACCCCGCGAGCAACACAGCACACATTCTTGCCCGCTCTGACTCATCATTGCAAGGCGCATGCTTCTTCTGCCACAATGTTTGCGGATCGAATCGCAATGAATAAAATCAAATCACAAATCAAAACTCAAAACACAAAACCAAACACAACACTCCCTTCCCTTCCCTTCCCTTCCCTTAACTCCTCTCTGAACACCCCCCCTTTTAAGCTCGTCCTTTAGCAGCCCTCCAGTCCAGTCAGCTCAACTGACCCTTTCACCCCTTTAACCCACTCCAAACCCTGCACACGTCATCGACCCCAACACGTGTACGCGCAGGTTCCTGTTCCCGAACACTGCACAGGCTCTGCCTCCCAACTAGAATTACCATAGCCTAAGAAAGTGAAGGAGTGAATGTTTTTCCCTTTTAATCTTTATCGCCTTCTTTTCTAAGAGGATTTTGTCAGATAGTGTTCTGCCAAAGGCTGCCAACGACGGCGACATTGTACGTCCCGGTGGGGGACGTGTGTGAAATTGTTCTCTCTTTTACCTTGCATTATTACGCCGTAAAAACCAATTAAAATAACCCCCAAAAGAGGTCGGAACTAAAGTCGAAACTTACGTAATACAAGAATGTGAGGGCCAGCACTTAAACGGATACTTTCTTTCTTCTTGCTAGCCCAGCTGACTCCCACATTTTGACATTTTTGCCCCCTTCCGGTAAATACGACCAACCTTGGCTAAAGTCGGAGCGACTATTGCAGTACTTGTATAGTATTTCTATGTCCCGGTTATATTGGGGTTGCACTGTCTTCTATGAAAAATAATCTTTTTTTTTATAATGTCTCCCAAAGATGGAATACAACATAAATGCAAACCTCCACACGAGATAAACAATATAAAAAAGGTGCATATCCATTCTTACCAAGTATAGAGCATTTTTACAAACATTATATAATGTAGGGTATGGATCCAACTCTAAAGTGCATCACTTTTACAAACATTTTTATTTTTACATAATTTAATATTATATTGGATTTCATATACGATTTAATATATTATAGCATCATGAAGGATTAATGATTTTATTATATTGGATTTTCATAATTTTAATCAAATGTTTAAAAAAGGAAATAGAAATAATTGTTGTCTTCGTGGTGTGGGGTCATTTTTCGTTCTTTATAACACTTTGGGTTCATTTGGTGAAGCATATGAATAAAAAAATCGCTTAAATCATTGCTCATTATTCATGGGATCGGTATCCTTTTACTTGAAACTGTAGTTTTTACATATCAAAACGAGAGAAGTGGGTAGTGTAAACCAACGAAACTTATCACTACACTTGAATAATTTAGTTTGCATTTGTTACTCTAAACATAAAACATGTTATGAATAGACTGATTTTAAAAGCAAGATTATGATAAGATATGCTCTATCTATGAGGTGAAGCTACTTACAATAATTTTATTTATGAAAGCACCATGAAGGATTAATTATAACAAACCAAATATTACTATATTAGAACTGATTTTCAATCAAATGTTTTTAAAAGGAAAGAAATAATTGTTGTTTTTCATGGAGTGGGGTCACCCCTGTTCCTTATAAAGCAAGTTGGGTTCATTTGACGAGACATACAAATCAAAATTTGATTAATTCATCCTTCATTATTTGTGGGATAAAATCCTCCTACTCAAAACTATAGTTTTACATACCAAAATGGGAGGAGAAATGGTTAATGCAAACCAAGGAAACTTATCATTACACTAACATAATTAACCATACATTTGTGTTGAAGAGACTACCTTTAAAAGCAAGATTATGATAAGGTCTACTCTATCTACGAGGTGAAGCTACTTACAATATTTTAAAAAGTAAATATAAAGTTGGATTTACATAACTCACAACAAAAAAAGGTATTGGCCTAATGAGTAGCTAACTCTTGTAAGTATTGGAACGCTTTTAACTAATTATATTGATTTCAACAAAAGTTTAAGTTGTAACTAACTTTAAATAACTTGTCTAAAATCTATTGCTAGTGAAGACATTTTTTTCTATCTTTTCCTAAAGTGATAAATTAGAAAAGAGAAAAAAAAATATTATGAGATATATTTCAATGTTTAAATTAAGATATATTCTAATGCTTTGTATTACTTATTATTTATCACTATAAAATACTTTAACAAATCTAAGCTTTCTTATCCATGTTCTTCTAAATAAATCAATATATTATGAATATGAAGTTATTGATATTTTTTATAAATAATATAATTATTCTATATAATGTGAGTGGTCACTAAGAACTTCATATTCAACATCCTAAATTTAGAGGGAAAATATGACACAATATAATGTTACATAAAAGGAAAGACAAAAGTAGAAAGACATAACAATAAGGCTCAAAGCACCAACCAATTATTTGAGGAGGATCTCCCTCTTACAAGTCATCCCCATCCCAATCATAAACTATAACCTCATCATGTAGAATCAAGCTTTCATCACTGTGCATATTAAAAATCTTGAGAAATGTGTTATAAAAAGGTGAAAGTGTTATTTATTATTTACCCCATTATTATATGTTTCTTTGGTGGTGGCTCTATAAGAAACTCTAGTTCATGTTTACCTTGTAAATATTTCTTTAGAATCCATGTAGAAGAAGTGCCAAGTTTCTAAAAAAGGAAACATGCTTAGTTTTATCATTTACAAAACCTTTATTCTTTTCATTTCCTTTGGCATGTGAAAAATTACTTGTGCATAAGGATCTCTTGAATGCATGGACTTAAATCCAAATCCTTATGCACATGTGAGATATAACTTTTACAACTTGAAGTTCCTTAGACCTTATTTAGCTATTTTTATTGAATGCTTTGAAATAAGGTGCATAAACAACTTTTGATTTCACCACTCTAGACTCTCTAGGTCATATAGATTACTAATTAGATATTCTTCATTCTCCCACCATTGATCTTCTTTAAACCACATGTATATATCACACAAATCATCTTTATTTTTATAAGGGTTTTCTTGAGGCGTCTTAATAAATTGATTCAAATTAGATAAAGGATATGAATCTCTATGAACTTTGACCACATTACCTTAATGAACATATATAACAATAAATGCAACATGGCACTTATCAACAATAAATACAAAATGATATTTTAGGATAAAGGGATAGTGTTTGAAATGCATAAAGGGTGTCCACACTATATATAGTTTTTTAAGGGGTTTTGATTGAAAGGGGTTTGATCAAATTCCCCAGATCATGCCTACTTATGTGACACCCTTTATTATCCATCCCCTCTCATCCACATGTTAAAATTTTATAATCCAAAACAATAGCATTACATCATGTGCATGGGTAAAAAATCACCTAGAGATGAGATTTTATGTGTATGTAGTCATTAGATTTGGCTTTCCAAAAATTATAATATATTTTTTAATATTTATTTATTTATTTTATGAACAATATAGGTCCATTATAAAAAATAAAGACCTCTATTTGATACATTGGATAAAATAACAAATTAGGTCAAAAAATTCAAAAAAATCATTGCATTTGCATTAATGTCTTTGTTTCAACAAAAAAAACAATTTTGATAAATAGGCAAAGAGAAATGCACTACAATAAAATGTGGATCTACATTACCATTGGTACTAATAAATATAATATTCAATAAAAATTACCAAAAATATCTATACACTAGATATTGGAGTTAATGGTTTAATTCCCAAAATTCCTAGAAATATTATATTTATAATAAAAGATACATCATAGTAACATATCACTCACTATAAAATAATAGAAAAATAATGAAAAATTATTGAAAACTAACTAAAAATGATAAAATTTTATTAAAAATACAAATTGACTCTACAAATAAATGACATGAATCACTAGTTCGCATCATCTTCAAATTATTGACAATTTGCTTGATATAATTGATAGAATGCATTAAATGCTAAAAAATGCTTATATTTGTGGCCCAATAAGGATAAAAATTGGTCAAACTATTGTGCTTTCTCTCACAAATAGCTAAACAAAAAAGTATCGATGCACAAGTGCTTATTTAATATTTCTTTTGATAATCATATGTATATCCTTTTTGTGTTGGTTTGGCCATCTTAAAGCTAGTTAGCATGTTGTTTGAATCTCTCAAGGTTTGACGTTGAGTCTCATATACTATGATCATTTTTGATAGGTCATGCAAGATGAAAAATAGTTTCTCTAATAGTAGGAATATGGGACCCAAGTTGTAACCCAATGGCCAACTCTCTAGATGAGGATCCATATGAAATTACTACATGTACATTTGAAGCATTTTGAGATAGGAAAGTACAAGAAAGAGAAGATATCTAGACTAAAATAGTAAACATATTATTAATTATCTTTTTATGATACATACATAGTATACTCTTAAGAAGAATGTCTAGATGCTATATTCTAATCTACCTATCTATCTACTTACATTCAATTAATTGATGCTAACCTATTGTATAGACATGTATATATAGATTGTATATATTCCATGCCATTAAGGTTGAGATTCATGAGGAAGTAAATTAATTTCCTATGGATGCAAAAAAAATCATTGTTGTTTTCTTGTAAGTGCTTGATGTGTTGATAAATGACTTGGTATAGTATGAGCCTCAAGAATGCCATGATCTTAAAATAACACTAGAAGTGGTATTTCCAATTAGACTTTGTAGTCTGGATTGGAGGTGCATTGGACCCTACAAAAGACATGGTAGAAACTGCATAAGTTTTGGTAGAAGTAAGATTACCAAAAAAGTGTTTAATCCCATACAAAATTCTCTATGACACTACTGTTGTTTGTGTGGTACTTGAGTGAGTGTAAAATCAAGATGGGCCAAATATCATCATTAAGCAAAAATAAAAAATAATAAAAATATAGAATTAAGTAACTTCACATAACAAATTGAAGGAATTCTCTAGAAAAAGTGCAAGGAGGTAGTAATAAAAATTGTGAGAAATTGAATTTAGTTTATATAAAACTATTATTTTTAATAAGTTAAAATTAATTTTGATAGAAATTAGATATTTCAAATAGGCACTACTAAATTTCTTAGAAAAAGAAGTAGGTGTCATGTTATATTTTCCTATCATGGTATGCCACCCTACTTAAGTTTGATTCCCTTTAATCTTGTTGTCCCATCAAACTTCCCTCTCCCTAAGTACTTACCAAAAGATATGACTGGATCTCAATTGATGATAAGTTTGAAACTCCCTTGTTTTTTCTCCATTTTACTTCTATACACATAGAAAACTACTTTTTGACTAGGGCTTATGTTATCATTTTCCTGTTTAGGGTTTCTCCCACATAGAAACTTATTGTTCATCTCCAAGCATGCAGATTTGCTTGATGTTTGTAGTGATAAGAAAGAAACAACCTAGAAACACTAAAATCATCTCGATAAATTTGTGAAAAATAATAAGAATAGTCCATGTTACATTTATTGTAGTCATTAGGTTTTTGTGAGCTATTTTCTTCACACCATTCTCTAGTGACATGTTTTTAATTAGATTTTTTACTCTCCCATACCATATCACATGAGCCCTAGAGGCATAATGAATGGAAAGATATTTTACAAGTTTGATCCAAAAATGGAGTGCATCAATATATGTGATAGTGATGGATGTTGGTTGACTTTTGTACATTGATTTAATATGGATGCAATAGATTATGAGAATTTTCTTTTAGAAGGTTAGTCCTCTACTACTGTGGATAATTGTTTGCTATACTTTTAATCCTTTATATGGGTTCAAAATTCAAGTTATGAAGATGTTGAGCTACAAAAAATATGTGAATAGGAAATCAACATGTTGTGGCCCAATTTTGACAGTGTACCTGAGCTTGAGTTATTCCATTTATTAAGTAGAGTTTTCAAGGATATTTTTCTTTATGTTATAAGTTGGAGGTATTGTGTTTTTTCCTTAAATCATAATTAGAGGTCAACAAGGATGAAGAAGTGAATTATGGATGTTAATTCCATCCATAAGAGGTGTTGTTGTCTTAAATTTATCTTATTTAACCCATGTTGATATATATATGTGTGATGAATCATGGAGTAGGTCCAACACCTATTATTTATAGGTTTCTTGTTAATAACAAGTTTGATAGTGGATAAGACCTTAATTTTGGGGGTAGTGTATATAATTGGTTGCATGCACATGGAATTCTTCAACTATTATAGCTAGGTGATGGATCTAATGTTGGCTTAAAGAGATTAGCTCCTTTAGTAAGATAATTTATGATAGAGGCAAGTAAGTGCAATAGTATGTTCATGGCCTTGTGCCAAGGATCTTCTTTGTAAGGTATATAACCTACAATTATATTTTGTCTGAGCCATATATATTCATCCTTTGAGAAGTCATGTAATTAGGTATATGTTTTCCTACCCTATACATAGTTTGTTTTGTCTATATGTTGTGTGTTTGTGTAGCCTTGATCCTTATTTATCATGATGAATTGTTAGTCTCAATTTCATTTTTGCTTCCCCATTTTCAGTCTACATCTAGAGATATTTGGATTATCTCAGTACCAACACGTAACATAGATCCCCAAATAGAGCAATTGGGACTCAATCCTACCATGTCAATTTTTTCTTGAGTCTATTTTTGTATGTGTAACCCTATTTTTGACCCAAAACATATAACCAATATGAAAGATTTTGTGTGGGTCTTGAGTTGTCATATTTACCTAAGCATGGTCTTCTACCATTCCCCACATACCTATATAATGTGTTGCAACTTCCAAAATTCTAAGAAATGTCTTTTTTAGGTTGATATTTATAATTTTTAAGCATGTGTAAACTATCAAAGTTATCAAATTTTCCCCACCATAAATACCTTTATTCCCACCCTCGCTTCCCTTTATTCCTTATCAAGATGTTAGATTTTCCTATCCCATCATGCTACCCCACCTAAGCCTAATTCCCTTTACTCTTGTCTGTCCATAGAATTCTCTCTCCTCAAGTACTTGTCATAAGGTATGCTTGACTCTTAATCCTTAACAAGTCTAAAACTCCAACTTTTGTGGTTTTACTTCACTTACATCCATGGACACTTACAAAACCACTTTTTGACTAGGGCTAATGTCATCATTTTACTATTTAGAGGTTTCTTACCCAAAATACTATTTCTCATCTAAAAGAGTGAATTTTATTATCATTTGAAGTGTTAAGGAGGAAACATCTCAAAAACCCTAAAGTTATATTGGAAAAATTGTGCAACCAAAATATCAAATTAGATGACACTTAAAATTCATTGTTTATTATGCAAGTGCATATTCAAATGGAAAAATGACAAGACTCACTTGTGTTGCATTTAGTGTAGTTGTTAGGGAATTGCAAGCTATTTTATTCACACCATCCCCTAGTGACATGTTTGCAACGATATTTTTGGCTCTTCCACAACATTTCACACCAAATCTGAAGGTATAATGAATGGCAAGATATTTTACAAGTCTAGGTAAAGGTGTACCATTGATTCTCGTGTAGATTTTGACATCTTCCCAATAATTTTTATGTATTTTCAAGATGTGACTATAAGAAATGATGACTATGAATAGGGTGCAAATGGTTTTTATCCATATCATTAATGTCTCTCACAATATTAAGGCTTACATGATGGCTATTGGATAGATTGAATGCAAGGAAGGATCTATAAAAACTAATTGGTTATTCATATCATTGGTTGGTTGTCAAACCATTTTTAGGGTCAAGTATGCATATAGATTATTTTAGGACATAAAACGTTGAATGTTTTAATTTTAAATCAAGATGTATGCTCTATAATAGTGTAGAAAGGGTTCTATTTTATACATTTCTATTAATTAATGTCTCCATGGTTGTTTTCAATAATTCAAAGCAATATTCTAATTATAGTTAGGTATTTCTTTTTCCACATTTGCTAGCATGAATGTATTGAGGGTTTGATATGTGTGTGATAGCATTTAATACATTACATTTTTTGTAATATGATTATTTCAATGCAACATATATTATTGTATAGTCATGGATGATTAATTGTGTTTATTATTAAAATATAATATTTGGATTCATATGACTAAAAGTTGGTTTTGTTGATTCTTTTTTGAGTATTTTATTTTTCCTCTTTGTTGTTATAACTTTGTTGTCGAATGGAGTAGGCACCCATCTTTATTAGTTTAAGATAAAAAAAATTTAATGTATACATCTAAATTCTAATTATATAGGTTTACATTAGGTTATTTCATTTTAGATATGGCTCATTATTACAAGCCAAGGAAACATTTTAGTGAGTTGTTAAAACATTAAAGAACTTGAACATGCATGTTACACCTTGTAATTATATAAAATTTCATAAATGGAAACATTTTAAGGGTTTATATTGATGTTGATACTTGCAAGTGCTTGTGCAAGGTGTTATCGAGTTCTGAGGACAAGTTTGATAAGTATGGGGAATGCTTAGTGGCTAAGAGATAATTCATAGTTTGTGGGAATGGATGTTGGTGAGATCTTATCTCTTGTTGCTAAGATTTATAGCATGGGGATCTTTATGTAAATTTAGAAATGTCAACATTTCAGACCACACTTTGTGATCCACCATTAAGAAGAAAGAAAACGATAGTAAGATTATAAACCAATATTCATGTCAAGTGTTAGGGGATGCCAAATAATGCAAAGAAACCTAAAAAGGAAGAAGAGGAGGAAAAGGAAAATCCTAGGAATCTAATAAATAGGAAATAAAATGAAAATAATAATAATAAACCTATTACAAGTAATAATGAAAATAATTGGAAATTTCAAGAATATAATATATTAAAATAAAAAACATAAGATACCCAATATTATAATATTAGAAACCAAAAAAAAATGTTTGAAAATGGGTTAATAGTATAGACATAACAAACTGGCAATTTAAAATAAAATAATCCTATAGAAAACCTAATGATAAATGTGAAGCATATAGGGGAAACTAATGTATAAGGCTATTTATAATAAGTTTCCAAGAGTGGCAAGTGTCTAAGATCCCCACCTTCATCTATGTTGAGATTATGAGCATGTTTTTTTCATTTTAAAGTCTTCTTTAAGATTTTCCTCTTATAGTAATTATATTCTTACTTGGGCCTTAGTGGATTCTAAGAAATATGGTATTTAGTATTTTAACATCATATTTAACTAGGGTAGATTTACAAACACATTTGAATGTCTAATATCTTCATACTACTCTTTGATTCTCATGTAAATAGATAAACCAATTTTACCAAATTAAAGTGATACCAAAAGAGCACTAAAATTTATAGGAACTAGAGTTAAGAAGTGGTTCTCTATGATCTTTTGGGGAAGGAATGTATTCCTTACTTTCCTATGCATTAAAAAAAGGTTATTGGTGCGATATTAGATTCATTGAATCTCTATTAAGTATTGTAACTCCTCTTAAAGTGAGTTTTAAATCCCTAGAGATGGAATACAATCACTTGGAAGTTGTGAAAAACCTCCAAGGGAAATGTTTTCCTTATTAATGTTGTTCTACATAATCCTACGAATATAGCAATCAAATAACTTCAAGAAAATACCATGCTAGGTAAAAGAGAGCATGTTTTGTGATCTAAATTTATGGAAGAGATGAAGGTGTGACACTAATAGGATGATATGTATGAATAATATAAATGGCATAACTAAAACTAATGAGGTATGAAGTGGGTGAAACATTAGTAGGATGAGAAAAAGTGACGAGACTTGAGGAAGGCTCGATGAAACACTAGTTGAAACATAATATGAAGAGACATGAAAGGTAGGTGTCAAGATAAAATATGTATGAGGAGTTGTATAAGTGTGAGGGTACTTGAAAATGGTAAGAAAAAAATTGATATAGAAGAGAGGAAGATGCACTATGCAAAGAACCAGGTGTAAAATTAAACCCAAAATTTTGATGAATTCCATAACACATGCTAAATTATCATTTACACCAGATGGTCATAGAAAAAAAAAGGCATGGCATCATCCAAATAACATACACATTATGAAAATAATCAAACAAAGGTGAACGTGGCTTATGTTAATCAATAACCAACAACTCCAAGCAACAAGTGTGGTGGTCCAATGACACTCATACAAGAGAAACACATATATAATTAGGTAAATGGCCCAATGAAAATTAGAAGACTAATAAATAAGGATGGAGAGTGACATCACAATGGGTTCCCCTCTACTACTAGCTCTAAATTTTACTCATACCTTGAAATGTTTAAAATGGCCTAAAAGATCATGGCATGGAAAATAAGGACAAAAAATATGACACCTATATCCCTATATCCAAAAGTAGGAAATCACATTTCCAACATTATTCATTTTGTCCTACAAAATAAAAAGTATTTATATGCCTTAAAATCCAAACTTCACACTTTATAATTCCAAGAAACATGTGAAAAATTCAATCATCATTAATGGAAGCTTCAACATTTTCATTATTTACTAATGAGGTATGAAGTGGGTGAAACATTAGTAGGATGAGAAAAAGTGATGGGACTTGAGGAAGGCTCGATGAAGCACTAGTTGAAACATAATATGAAGAGACATGAAAGGTAGGTGTCAAGATAAAATATGTATGAGGAGTTGTATAAGTGTGAGGGGACTTGAAAATGGTAAGAAAAAAATTGATATTGGAAGAGAGGAAGATGCACTATGCAAAGAACCAGGTGTAAAATTAAATCCAAAATTTTGATGAATTCCATAACACATGCTAAATCATCATTTACACCAGATGGTCATAGAAAAAAAAAAGGCATGGCATCATCCAATTAACATACACGTTATGAAAATAATCAAACAAAAGGTGAAAAGGCTTATGTTAATCAATAACCAACAACTCCAAGCAACAAGTGTGGTGGTCCAATGACACTCATACAAGAGAAACACATATATAATTATATAAATGGCCCAATGAAAATTATTCATAATTTTAAAGTCAAAGTATAACCTATTGATCTAAATAAGCTAGGGATCATACTTATTTAATCACATATTTTTTTTGTGAGAAATTTGAAGGGTTTTTGGGCCATTTATGTTTTTCATTAACACTAGAAAAATATTCAATCAACTTTATAACAATACCCTTTTGTTCTAAATCCACCCAACACCACAAGTATGCAATCACATATTTTTTGAAGAAATTTTGCTAGCCTAATGATGTAATTTTGAATTTCTTAAAATTAAAACACATCAGCATAAAACAAATGTTTACGTCTATTATATGAATTAAAAATAAATTCTATCCTAGGGAATGAGAGACCATATGCAACCACCTAGTGTTGGCATGGTCAAAAGAAATAAATAATAAAGTAAATTGCATAGAAAATATATAAATGCATTACATTTTTAATACAAATTTTAATAAATTGGAGATCTTCCATACTCCCACACACCCCAAAAGCAACCTTTTCAAAGAATTTTCCTCTCCAATGTTTTATTAATCCACCCACAACCAAAACTCCAATCTTAAAAATAAGTATGCACACACACAAAAGGGAGAGATAGAGAAAAATAGAGAAAATAAGTAACTAATGTAAATTCTTCCTTTTTTCTTTTTTACCTCAAAAACCCTTAAAATCCCAAAAACATATTATTTTCCATCAACCACACTCATCAAGCTATTTTCAAAAGAGGTTACTTCAAAACTAGATATTTCACTAACTTTTTAAATCAAATGCATATTGAAAATTCTTTTTAAACAACTAACATATAAAAATTTCAAATTACTAATGCATATAATAATTTCCTTTAAATGATCAACATAGTAATTTTCCAAATTAACTAATGCATATAATTAAATAATTTCTTAGAACTTGCTGCATTTTTTATATATTTTCACAATATTAAAATGCATAAAACCTTAATATGAAGATAATTAAATAACTTAAAATTTGACCAAGCATTAGGATTATTCTACAAACATTCTAAAGCAAACATTTCAAAAACCTCATAAAATGCAAGTGAACTCAAACTACATGAACACACACAAAGGAAACAACCACTATGTGAGTTAATCCACAACACAAATATCTAAGATCATCAATGATTTAGATTAAAGTGGAAAACTAGGTAAATAAAAGGAACATCCTTTTATTTGTAATCAAATAGGATGAGTTAAGCAATCAAATATACTACAAAAGTCACTAGGTCACTAACTCTACCAAAAAGATTATGTATGAGAAGGTCAAGTGCATCCACGTCATTCTCCTCCACATGATTCGATTGGTCAAACATTTATATATATCTTTCATGCTCATGGAGAAGTATAAAATTTTAAAATAAAGATCATAAACAAAGTAATATAATGACCAATAAGGACATGTAACCTATCAAGGTACATATCCATCTTATAATTATACCATACCATAACCAACTCATTATAAATTCCAATTATAGAAATATAAAGACAAATCAAGAGTTAACACATTGGTGGGAACTGCACTCTCTACATGATGTGAAATACATCAATATCCATTAGAGATGTATTAATTGTTCATTGAATATGAGATCTATAATGGTGGCAAGTTACACTTAGGAGATGACTCTACTTCAAGATCATTGGTCACAAAAGATCCACATTTGTTCTTATACATGTGAGTAGCAATGCCTCTTTTTAGTATGTAATACACTATTACGTTGCCAAAGAAACTATTATCTATGAGAAATATGTGTGGTGTGGTTGTGAATGTCATCTTTAGGAATAATGCAAGATAATGTTCAAGATCACTTTGTTGGAAACTAGAGTATTTGAAAATACTTTGTACAAGTTGGACACTAGCATTGTAATTAGTAATTCTTTATCTATTAAAGGGAAATCCACATATCTTAAAAGAAAATCTTAGATCATGTGATTTTGGTAAAGAAGTTAGGATGACAACCATGTTTATATGAAAATCTCTAGATTGCATGCAATAGAGGTTTAACAATGAAATTATTTTGCACCCATCATTTGCAAATAAGTGATCTTCAAGGATTTTAAGATGTTTATCAAAATGCCTTAGGAATCTCTAGATAACTTTCAATAGGGTTTTTATAATGTTGGTATCTAATTTATAAATAAATGAACTTTTGACATTAAGGATATGTATTATTGTGTCATGGTAGATCTTGGATTAGTCATTAGAATATTTACATGATATATTTGCTTATATGGAAATATATCTATTAGAGAAAAATGATCTTCTAATATGAGTATGCAAATCTTGGCACCATAAGAAGTTCCTAGATTCTACATTGATAATATAATGGGAGCATTAGCTATAGTTTGGAGTTAGTCTTCTAATGTTGAGTATGATGATTATTTTTTATTGAAGAGCTCTTAGAAATTGTGATATTATTGTTGGATTTAGATTTCATAAGTTTTTTGGTTATGTAATTATTTTTACTAGATATATGCATGATGAGGTTGAATATCTCTTAGTTGTTGGAGATGAATTATTACAGTAGGTTGAGTCACTCAATAATTTTGCAATAGAATGATCAAGGAGCCTAAAATTGAGGTTGAACATGTTTTTCACATGGACTTGATGATGAATTAATTTAAAGAGTAAGTCTTGAGCTAATTTAGAGAAAGAGGAAAAATATCATACCCCACTCTTGAGGAAGTCCTCTTGGTGGAGAATGCAACTTGATAGGTATAGTTGACCTCTTTTTTAGATGTAAATTCTTATTTTTCTTTAAAATCTAATATGAATGGGTTTAGAACCATGAGAATGTTAATTCTAAGGACACAATTAATAAATATAGGACATGTTTAGCAACTAAGAGCTAATTCATAGCTTGTGGGAATGGATGTTGGTGAGATATTCTCTCTTGTTGCTAATATTTATAGTATGGGGATTTGGAGGAAGAGATTTAATTACAAACCAAAGTAATTTATGTTGTAGTGTAAGAAGCACGTAGTTTTTAGGATATCTTTCTATAGTCTAAGTTTCACCATGAATATTTGGATTCGGGTTTTACATTAGAGCTAAGTCATATAATTTTCTTTATTTCAAGAATATTGGTGTTCCTTTACTTTTATTTTACTTTAATGTTATTTAGTAACAATATTGACTTGATTGTTCTCTTAAATATAAACTTTCTAAGGAAAATAACTTCCATAATTTATAAATTTTTATTATGTATGGGTATCATGAGGAATTAATATAACATAAAACTTTGGGTTAGACACATGAAGTATGTTAGCTCTACTTTGTAGTGGTTTACTATATAGGGTTACAAATCAACGACTATTCTCATTATTATGTGAATAAAGTTTGTATTTGATAAGTACTTTTTGACATCAAATGTTATAGATGACATGATCTACACCCACTATGTGAGTGAAGTTGGTAGTATTTTGTATGCTATAGTATACACTAGAACAAATATTTCCCAAGAAGTGGGAGTTCCACAATGAGTTTTGTAGTAGATGAGTTTCACCACATGGAAGTTTAGTAATATAGTATAGAACTTCCATGATGGTGAAGTTCCATATCATGGTTGGTCTTTAGTGAGTTTTGTAGTATATGATTGATGTGGCATAAAATTTTAGTAATAGGGATTTTTCATAACAATAAAGGTCAACAACATGATGGGTCATTAGAAATTTAGCAATAGGTCCAAGCTATAAGAAATGAAACTTTAACAATAATGTTCTTTTACTAGGGAAGTTATGTTTTCATGAAGTTCCATAGCATGGTGGTTATTTAGAAAGTTCAACAACATATGAGTTTCCTAATATAGAAGTTTAGTAGTATTGAGGTTCTATAATAGGGATGTTTTACAAAATTCTAATAGAAATTCATGGATTTTTTTGATGGTAGTTGATAGGAGACATTGATAGAAATATCTCTAGTAGTGGTTATATTTGTTTAACATGCTTGGTGGTACATGATTGGTTAGATGAGTAATTGGCACCTTGTGGCCACTCTTCAATCATACAAACTAAGTATATGGTATCCACACACATCTATAAAGGAGTAGTTTAGTTTTAGAGATTGTGTTTGAATAAATTAGGTTTAGGTGGGATACAATTGTGATCTATTGTGATATTCCCAATACCATAATATAAGAATGAACCATATATTTTATTTATAGATAAAAAAAATGTGTAGTGATCACATTGATCATGACATGGTGGAGGATAATAGGATCATGGTTGAGAAGGTGGATATGTCAATGAATGTTGTAGATTCTTTGATGAATCTTGTGAGCACAAAGAAGTTCAAATGGTTAATACACTACGCCATCATAACTCTTAATGGTTAGTTTACTTTTGTTGGTTTCCTCTTTTCTCTTGTAATGTATACATTGCATGAGAAAATATTAGGATTAGGTGTTGTAGACCTTACAAATATAGGTAGATATTCTATTTATTTAATTTCATAATATGTTGCAAATATGGAGCTATATGGAAAAGGTTTTGACACTTGGGAACAATATAAATATTCCTTATGTATGACATATTACACTACTTGGATATTGTAATATGGTGTGTGTAAGAGTGTAAGAGCATCTATAACATTGTAAGATGTGTACAAAAAATTATGATATGTAAGAGCATATACAAGGAAGTTAGAAAGTGGACTAGGAAAGTCATGGAATATTTTTGACTAGTTTATGATGCATAAGAAAATATTTGAAGAGGTTTGAATAGTCCAAAATGGAATGCCCATATTTGGTAGGTGGGATCCTTTACTTGGGAGGTACATTCTATTCTTGGAAAATATGCTCATAGTCGAAACTTGGATCATGAACTTGGGTGCTTGAATTGGTCTCATGGTTTTTTCCCATGGTATTAGAAACCATTAGTTATTTCTAACTTTGGGCTTGATCTATGTATTAAATGCTTGGGTTAAAGGTAGCATGCCATATTTATGTATGCTTAAGCTACTAAAATCCCTCCCTATTGTAGAGTGTAGATCTTCTAAGAAGTAAAATTTTGATTAATTATATTGTTGCTAATAATACATTTATTTTAGTGCTTTGCGAGCTATATTTTTTCCTTTGTAGGGTTCCCTAGGGTATATCACTATCACTCTTCCTATGTATGCTTCTATTTTTCTTCTCTTCTTTCTTCCATTCTTATTTTATTTCTTACATGTTGTTTACATATTGTTCCTCTACTAAAATTTTATTAGATTGAATAAGTTGTAACATCTTTCCTTTTAGGATTAAGTGATGCTTTTTTTTTGTATTTACCTTTAGGAAAGGTATTGAAATAAAATGTAGCGATTAGAAACTTTCAAATTTGTAAAAGAAACTATATGTCATAAAAAAACCCTAAGACCAAAAACCTAAGGGGTGTAATATCATTTGGGTTCAACAAAATAAAAAGGAAAATAAAGAAGCATTTTCAAAAGATTTTGAGTGTAGATTTATTAAATGACACTGATGATAAATAAACTTG
This sequence comes from Sequoia sempervirens, assembly GCA_007258455.2. Classification (NCBI taxonomy): domain Eukaryota; kingdom Viridiplantae; phylum Streptophyta; class Pinopsida; order Cupressales; family Cupressaceae; genus Sequoia; species Sequoia sempervirens. The sequence continues at coordinate 89,107,238 of VDFB02086081.1, forward strand.
ACCTACAATGTGGAGCTGAGATAGTAAATTTAAAATAAACTAGTAGACATTTTGAAATGAAAAATATGGATTAGGGTTACTTAGCTCTAGGTGTTCATTGATAGTGTTAGACTACAAATTGTTTCTTTGTGATCTGAAATGAATTTTTGATATCAAATCTATTTTTTTGATGATCTGACAAACAAAAAACTATTTTTTTTTTATTCGAGGTGAAATTGTGATAGGACATTGATTTAAGTTGATTACACGCTATAAAAAAACATATGCATGTGGAATTCATTTGTACTATTTGAAATCAACTTGACACATGTTTTATAATTTATGGATTGGTTCACCTTACCTTCTCATAACTAAAAATAGATATGTAGACTTTACAAAAACCTTTCATGAGTTTACTAAGTAGGGTATATTCTCCTTTGGTCAAACCACTAGGCAAGCCAATTTAATGACTAATGAATAAATATTGGAGACAATAATAAACCATATAATATATCTATCTATTGCTAAGCATGCAGATGCTAATGTGGCAATGAGTGCACAAATATTCTCTTCAAGTAATAATAGAAATATGTGTGAAAGATATAGATTCTAGATTAAAATGAACTAAGGTTTGTCCTTTTCTATAGCTCTCAATACAATTTGAAATATTTTGAACTTTAAATTAATGAGTAACAATTAGTTGGAGGGGGTTGACATGGACCCAATTTGATTTTTTAAAAGTTTTAAAAGGTTAGAATTTATTTCACACCACAAATTCAAACCATGTTTAATTTTATGCCTCAAAAACAACCTAGATAGATGAATTATTAAAATAAAAAACTATAATTGAATCATAGATATATATATAAAATTAAAACAAAATCGAATTTAAAATATATCCACACTTTTAACACATACTAATCATTACATAAAAATTGGGCACTAGCCCTAGCTCGATTGGCTAAAGCATCATGTTGCAGGCAAGAGGTCATGATGTCTAGTCTCCCCACTGTCCCCGTGGTACCAGAGGGCGTGTCATGTCAACATCACCGGTCACGTGAAAAAAGTTTACCAGGCACACTGCAATTTATAGGGGGGCAGATACCCGACCGATTCCTGCAGTCTAAAAAAAAAATCATTACATAAAAATTAACATAATAAAAAATTAAAAAAACAAAATACCCACTTCACACTCAAACAAACTTCTATTAAATTTCTTAATTAGACTATTCACCATTTAATTTTATTATCCACCATTTAAGATCAATTTATTTTTTATCCACCATTTAAGATCATTTTTTATATTTATTTATGTTTTATTTTATTATCACAAAAATCCCAAGAGAACCCGATTACCCTCTAAGCTTGAATTGTTTTCCCTAATCGATTTTATTGACATGAAATTCAAAACATCAAAATCAAATATATTTGTTTTCCACTATGATTATAATTATATTGTTTTGATTTTCCAAAGAACGTGGTTGGAGAAGACTCCACTATTTCATCTAATTCGAAATTATAAGGCCATGATTTTAATGTCTTGGTCTTAGAAAAAAGCAATGCAAAGGAATATAAGATCACAAGTACATCTTTAACATTGCTCTTTCTTTCATTATTACATTATGAAAAAGATGGACAATACAATAGTTCACAACTTTAATAACATTCAATTACACAACCACTTAAATAATGAATATTTGGTCAAAAAGTTGTTGACATGTTGCAACATTATGTATATCTTGTATAAAACATTACGACCAAACAAAATAATTACAACTTGTCTATTTTGCATTATAATTATTTAGTCTTCAATTTTGTTAATAGGTAATTTAGGACTTCCAGCTCATGTCCATGCATTTGGGTTATTCCTTTTGGTTTGTATTATTTAGATAATAGTTGTATGCAATTAATTATGTAACAGACAGATGTAATAACATCATAATCTATATATCACATCTGATGTGCAATTCGAGACAGACATAGGAGGTTAACTTTTGAAAATGTGTTCTGAATTTTAAAGTCTCAAGGCTAAAAGTTAAAAGTTTCATAAAGACATATTGTGAAATGTTCAAAGTAATTGAAAGTGAACATCAAGTTACTAAGTCACAAAGTATAACATTAAGATGTGGTGAAGAATCATTACGATAGCCCACGATAATATTTTAGGCTATTTGGATCATTTTAATGATGTTTTTTTGTGATTTTCGGATTAGGGATTCACATTTATCACGCACAAAGTAAAAACTATCATTTCCCGCATTAAACATATATATTCCTCACAATGTTTGATAAAAATTACAAATAGTTATTTTTTTTACATTTTTTAGATTAAAAGATCTAATGAATGGAAGGTAATAACAAGGTTTGTGTTGTTAATTGTCTACTAGTTCAATTTATGCCATGAAATTTATAATGTTCACCATGATCTCTATATCTAGAAGAAATACACAATATAATGTTTACACTTCTTTAATCTAATTCAAAGTTTATATTTTTTGTTGTGTTAGAAACTTTTATTTCTTCAATTACATGTTGAAATACTAACATGTAACCTTATACTCCATGCATAATTATTTTCATTTAAAAATATAATAATTTTTATTTGAGTTAATCATTGAATTACATTACATTTTCTTATACATAAGAATATTAGACATAGAGATCTAATAAATCATTTCATAATTATCAAGGTATGCTTAACAAATTAGATGAATATAGATACATGAATAAAAAATCAAATATATTTTTGTTGTAATTGATAATGTAATCTAATAAATTTGTTGTTGATTTTTAAATTGTGAAATACTAAAATTAATTAATCTACTTAATGTGATTTCTTATGTCATATTGATTGAAAGCTTCGTGCACCAACCTTCTAGATGAAAGCAATAAATCTAGTGATAATTTTAATAATATTTTAAATGAACATGTCTTATAAAAATGGAAGAATGTTAGTGATAAATATTTAAGAAACATTGGGGAAAATTATATGTTCACTTTAACAAAAGAATATTGTGTGCATTGTAACCTATTAATCATCGAGAAATATGTAACCTTTGTTTTGAGGTTCATGATCATTTTTTATTTATGAATCTAAAGGTCATGAATAATATATTTCAAACTCATTTACATATTAAAAAGTTTTATGATTTTATTTAATTATTTTTAATTACATAAAAATTTAAATATTTTTGTTGTTTTAATTTTAATTATACAACCTTTTCAAATAAATTATATGTAACTCATAATATTCTTATTGTAGACTACTAACCTAGAATTTATTTTAAAATAAAAAAATTCTTGTATGATCATCAAATTATAAATGAGATCACGATGATTTATATGATAAAAGATGCACATCCTAATGATTACATAATATATAATTAAAAAAAATAGATTAAATTAATGCCCTAATTTTGAGGATTATTTAATATTTGATCAAATCAAAAAATAAATAAATTGTTTCACAATGTTTAGATTAAATCTTGATCACTTACTTTCTTAATATTTTTTAGATGCACATTTGTCAAAGCACATAAAATATCACACAACAAATAGGAGTCAGGATGACTTCTCAAAAGTATCTAATAATAATTTTCTATAAAAAAATTAACATATTTGATTAAATTTTAAGGACTACCCTACAAATATATGAAATACATTGGTTGTTGATGATATGAATCCATTTGGATGTCTTGTATCTATTTATTATTTGATTCATTTTGTTCCTAAACATTGATATGAATATAAAGGGAGCATAAATTGTTTTTGATTAAGGAACAAACAGGTTTTAGAGGGATCTCGAAACCCTTAATAGTAAGATAGCATAAGAAAAAATATTAACAGAGCACAGACAAAAAAAGGACACTGCCCACAAAGAAGAACACATAAAAGCACTAGGGCAGTAAAGACAAAAAACCAACAAAAAGCCACAAGACAACCAACCCCTAGGCCAGGTTCCAAAGGATCTATGTCGCTTCTTGCTCCAGACTATTCATGTTGAGAGCAGACTTCTTGATCTCCTGGATGTTGACTAACGCTTGGTTTGCCTTCCTTTTCAAGTTTGCTTTGGTCCTGTTACTCGGCCCCCCACTATCCAGCTGCCCATCCTCATTATCCAAGTCCAAAAACACAGTAGTTTTAACTTGATGGGATTTTTCCAGGTTTTCCACCATGGTATTCATGGTCTGTGTAGTGGATTTTAAAATTTTGTGGTTCATAATCAACACTTTGTGGAGAGAGCTTTTAATATTCCTCAACTGCTCCTCCATGTCTGCCTGGTTGCCATCATGATTGCCTTTGAAGTCTTGTAATTCCTCCACCATTTTCTTGAGGCATTCAACCATATACTTCTTCTTCTCCTCCTTCATCCATAAATCAGTAGCCCGACCACTACCACTGCCTCTGTTATTGTCATCTGTGGATTTCTCCAGTTTGTTGTTCATGGCTCTTTGATTTAACTTAATTTCCTTAATTTCAAAGAACACCCATCTCATAAGCCTAAAGTTATCCATCGCCCTATTACGGGAAATTGCAAGCACATTAGTGGGAAATTCTCGTTCCTCTTTAAAATAATGATCCCTTTCCTTGAGGTCCATAGGGAAGCGAGGTCTCTCTTCTCTATCAGTCGCAGGATACCTGGAATACTCAAACAACGATTCTGACTGTGACCCCTCTTCATTCACATCATAGGAGGGGTCCTTCGACATTTTTCTCTTGCCCTTTTTCAGAGTAGAATCCCTAGGTTTACCCTTGTCCTTGTCATCAACCCTGACCTTAGGCAACGGAGGCTGGTGAGGCAGAGCTGACATGGCTTTGAAATGATCGTAAATAAGGACAAGCAGTCCTTCATGAAGAATAGAATACCTAATGGGGTTCTGTCTATGGTTTTTCAAACTAGTATTCAGAGAAAAATCCAAGTAAAAAGGAAAAGAAATCCTGACTTGGTGTCTGAAATGATTCAGCAACACAAAGTGATACCCAAAAACTCTAGTATAACGGCCATCCAAAGTGACATACTCCATCAGCACATTCAAAACCCTCCTCCAATGTGAAACAAAAGTGTCTATGTCGTAGTAGCTTCTGGAGGTCCTACGTAACTCCTTCTTAGCTTCCGACTTGGGGAACTTGTTGACCGCTTCATTAGATTGCTTCCTGTCCCTATAGAATTTTATGCCCTCCATCGAGAGGCCAGTAACCTCAACAATCAACTATTCATTGATAATAACATGCCTGCCAAATAGGTTTATCTCACCATTTTTCCAATCCTTCTCAAAAACCCTAGTTACCTCTGGGTCCTAGCTATGGAGCTTTTCAATAAAACCAGTAATGCCACCATTCTCCAGCTTCTTCCATAGCTTGTGATTACTCTTCAGCTGAGCATAGCTTATCAGCTCCACTCTGCGACTTTCGCCACCCATCATTTCGCCAACAGGAATAGAATAGTCCAGAACCCTGTAGAAACAAATTCCTAAAATTCCCAGAAAGCATGCGATAATAATCACATGCAGCCGGGGGATGAGGTAATTACCCCTCGGCCAACTCAAAAAAATCATTAAAACATAGTCCCGAGACTGTAGAGGAGGACACTCAGCCATCATTCCATGGAATGGGAAATTGCACCTTCCTGTGTGTACGATCATACATCAGCAGAGCTTTGATGTCCCTCCAGTTCATCCTACCCTTGCCACATCACCTTTTTTGGAGCTTTGACACCTTTGTTAGCGAAGAAGTCCGCCACCATGTTTATTTCCCGATAGACATGCGTAATATAACTTTTATCAAAGGTATTAATAATTTCCTTAGAGAGATCTATCCAATTTTTTATTGACCATAAAGGTTTATGGAGGCCCTTTAGACATTGGATAATATTGTTTGAATCCCCTTCAATCCACACATATTTATACTTTAATTGGCTAGCCAACTTCAAGGTTTGGAAAACACTAGAGGCTTAAGCCACATGGTTGGTCTGAGTGCCTAAAGGAACCACAACAGCCACAATGAAAGCACCATTCTCATCCCTTATCACCCCTCCACTCTCGACAAGCCTAGGATTTCCCTTGGTTGTGCCATCAAAGTTGATTTTAACCCAACCAGGGGGAGGAAGACTCCAGAATATGCCATCTCTAGGATCCTTTATGCTTTTAGACATATTAAACATATCCTCATTAATCTTCCAGGCTCCCACAATTCTACAATCATATTCTTGCATACTGACCTTACCTTTACCTTTCAACTTGTTGTTAAGTAGATTAAATTTTCAACCATAGCTCTAGTGATCTTACCAAAAACCACTTCCTCTGAGAGAGCAACATCCTTGAAGATTTTGTTATTGCATTCTTTCTAGATACCCTAGGCAAAGTGAGGAAAGATGTAGTTCCAGAGCATATTAAGGGCCCAATTCTTTGAGGGGGCCTTCCATTGGTTATAAAAATCCACAATAGTTCTAGGGAAAACCCAGCTAAGATCCCACATTCGCAGAATCCTACCCCATATGGCATGAGCAAACAAACAAAGGAGAAACAAATGTGAAGAAGTCTCAGCCTCAGCATAGCACAAATAGCACTTGTTAGGAAAAGAGAACCCCCTCTTATAAAGATTATCATTAGTCAGTTGCTTATTATGAAGAAGGACCCAGACGAATAAATTAACTTTCAGAATAAGGTTGTTCACCCACACCTTATCCCAAGCATAGACATCGATGCCAGAGTAACAAGAGGCCACAGTAGAAGAGACAGAGTAGGTTCCAAAGGACAATAGCTTCCAAATCAAAGTGTCCTCCCTCCCTTGAGAGTTGATCTTAATTGAATTAAGAAGAACCTACAGAGGTTGAAGATCCTGACTGATAGAAGAGATCTCAACCCATTGATCATTCCTCCAATAATCCCTAACCAACCAACCAAACATGGACTTGTAGTCCTCCATATAAATACTATATATCGGATTATTGCACAAACACTCCTTGCCAATCCACTTGTCTTCCCAAAATTGAATTTTTTTCCCATCGCCCACCTTCCAAAAAGCTTCTTTGCTAGCCAAGTCTCTAGCTTTTATGGTATTATTCCATAGAAAAGAACCAAAGGGAAGATTCTGAGAGTTGAGGAAATTTTGAAAGGAATCAACCTCCCTCAAGTATTTACTACACCAAATAGAATTCCATTCCTGAATGTCCGCAAAAGTTCTCCACACCTGCTTAGCTAGGAATGCTTTATTAAACACTCTGATATTTCTTAGACCAAGGCCTCTAGACTTCTTGGGTCTACACACTCTCTCCCAAGCCACCAACGAAATCCTCTTCTTCTCCTCAACCCTCGACCAGAGGAACCTTTTTTGGATCTTTTCAATAATGTCAGTAAACTTAGCCAGGATCTTGAACAGACTGAGGGCATAAATGGGAAAATTCTGAAGAGAAGCCTTAAGTAACAAATCTTTACCAGCTTGACTCAAAAGGGCACCTTTCCAACCAGCTAATTTCCTGTTGAACCTATCAACCAGAGAAATAAAAAAGGATTCTAGAGGTTTGGACCCTAAAGGAAGGCCCAGATATGTTGAAGGAAGGGAATTAACACCACAACTCAGGATATTTGCAATCTTCCTCTACCTGTGCTCAGAAAAATAGAGGGAAATTTTGGTCCTATTAATCTTTTGCCTCGAGCCTTCCTCATAAAGAACAAGACAACTCTTTAAAGCCCAGGCTTCACCAACAGTAGCACTTCCCATAAGCATCTTGTCGTCCACAAACTGCTGGTGAGAGAAAACTAGGTTTTCCAAAGAGGGTTTTAAACCTTTCAAGCTACCTTCTATCACATTTTTATGCACGAGCCTCCCAAGACTTTTAGCCATAAGGGTGAAAATAATTTGGGAGATAGGATCCCCTTATCTGACACCTCTTGACACTTTAAAGAAACGGGAAGGAGACCCATTTATAATCACCGAGGTGCTAGTGGTAGAAATCGATTCCCATATCAATTGTAGAAATCTTTTAGAAAACCCAAAAGCCTATAAGACTTTAATCAGAAATTTCCAATCTAACCTATCATAGGCCTTAGCCATGTCTAGTTTAAGCAAGAAGCCTTGGTTTTTCAAAACTTCAAGAGAGTGGATATTCTCATGAACCGTAATTATTGAGTCCAGAATCTGTCTGCCTAGAACAAAGCCACTCTGTTGAGGAGAGATCAACATAGGAAGAACCCCAAGCAATCTAGAAGTGATCACTTTAGAAATAATCTTGTAAAAAGAGTTGCATAAACTAATAGGATGGAAGGAATCAAAAGAGTTAGCACCAGGGAATTTAGGTATAAGAACAATGAAGGTGGCATTAAGCTCTTTCAACAGTTTCCTAGCCCCAAAAAACTCTTTAACAACATTAGTAATATCATTAGCAACAATTTCCCAGAACACTTGGAAGAAGAACATGGGGAAACCATCAAGGGCCAGGGGCCTTATTACCTTCAAAAGAAAAAATTGCCTTCCTAACCTCATCTTGTGACGGGATAGCTGTCAAGAGCTTATTTTGATGATCATCCAAGACATTAGGAATAGCCTCAATAAGAGTATTTTAAGCATCCACATTCAACTCTTCTCCAGCAGAAAGAAGGTCAGCAAAGAACTAAATAGCTTCACCTTTAATCTCTTCCTCTCTCTCAATTTTGACCCCATCTTTCATTAAATAGGAAATACGATTAGAGGCCCTATGTTTCATGGTAGTCAAGTGGAAAAACCTGGTGTTCTTGTCCATAGTAGCAAGCCAAGCACATCTAGATCTTTGTTTCCAGTAATCCTCTTCCTTCGAGATAATATTATGATATTTAGAAAGTATTTCATTTTTCTTTTGAAGGATATCTCCCACATAACCATCTCTTTGGATACAGTCCTGAATATCCCTTAGGTCTTGTTGAATGGCAGCTTTTAACTCAAAAATATCCCCAAAAACTTCCTTATTCCAAGTCTTGATATTTGATTTAACTTCGCCAAGTTTCTTAGCCACTCTAAACATGGAAGTACCATTAACATTTATGTTCCACCACTCATGAATGCAATTAAAAAATTTAGGATGAGATAGCCACATTTTCTCAAATCGAAAAGGAAAATTCCTCTTACCTAACATAGACTTAGCCATAAAACTTAAAGGGAAATGATTAGAGCCAATTATGGAGAGAGCATGCAACGAACAACAGTAGTCCTTCAACCAATTATCTGAAATTAAAGCCCTGTCAAGCCTAACTTGAATGAGATCATTCCCTAATCTCCTAGTAGACCAGGTGTAGGTGGCCCCCTTGAGGTCAACATCATGCAAACATTAAGAATTGATAAAGTTCATCAAATCCAACTTGGTATCCAACTGAATTTGAGATCCACCAAATTTTTCAGACTCCAGCAAAGGTGTATTAAAGTCCCCCATAATGACCTAGTTCTCATTCGGAAAGCATGACCTAAAAGACTCAAGTTTTTTCCAAAAAATCCTTCTAGCAGTTCTACTATTGGGCGCATAGATACTAGAAAAAATCCAACTGAAGTCATCTCTGATATGCTTAAATATGGTGGCCACATGATTAGCATCAACCAAAATTGGAGTTCCTTGAATACGGTCCTGATTCCAAAAGGTCACCAAACCCCCAGAGGCACCATCTGAACTACAGCCCTGAACACCACCATTCTTAAAAATCTTAATCAGCTCCACACGATCTTTGGACATTTTAGTCTCCTAAATGATAATAATATTCGGCTTATGGTCTCTAGCAAAATTGTGCAAAATTTCCTGTTTATGGGAACTATTTAGTCCTTGAATATTCCATGACATGACTTTCATTTTTTAGATGGAGTTCTACATAAATCTAGGATGGTTTTTTGAGTTTCATCCACAATGTTTTGAATACACTCCTGCTCTCTATGCCATTTAATTTATTTTCTACTTAAACCTTTTGACATTCCCACATCCTCTTTGGCCCTATTTCTTGTAGAAACCCCCACTATATTATTCCCCTTTTTACTCTTCTTCTTCTCAAATTTAGTGTATAGGTTTCCTTCTTTTAGCTCTAGATCCTCTAAACCCATAAACTCTTTCCCATCCATAAAATAATTTGTTGCAGTAGCTCTATGTAACATGGGATTGTTGCCCTCGTTCCCCCCTTGGGAGAACCAGCTGAATTCCCAAATGTAGATTTCACTATCTCCAGGGAGCTTTGTGGCTCAACATGACTAGGAGAGTTAGACTCCCTTGACCTCTCATAGACCTCTGCCCCCTTTCCAGGCTTTGGTGTGAGTGGGAAGTATCCTCCAAACTATTAGTTACTGAATCTGGGATAACGTACAGGATCTCATTCCTCTTTTCATCCATCCCTCCTTTTGCTCTTTCGTCCTCCTCCTCGGAAGCCTTGGTTCTCAAATAAACCTCTACTCTTTTAGGGCCTTTGATCCCACTTTTAGGGTTTGCAAGATTATCAGATCCTTTGTAAGAGTCCTCATCTTTCCTTTTTTCTGGGTTGAGATTACACTATCCACTAACTTTCTATTTTTCCTTAAGTAAATCAACACTTGTCTCTTCCTCCTGAGGCTTCTCCACCGGTTTAACCTTCCACATCTTAGTCTCCTTAGGATCCACCTTCTCATTGGGTTTAGGCTTATTATTCAGACATTTCTTCGCCCAATGCCCAAATTTTTTGCAAGTAAAACACACAAAGGGTAGAGTCTCAAACTCTACATTCTGAGTCCATTTTCCAAGTTTTGAAACTATCTCAATCTACGAGGGGAGATCTAAGGACTGGGTAACCCTCACACATATTCTAGCAAAAACTAGCCTCTTTCTGGATGAAGTCATATCATCAATGGATAAAACTCCCCAAAGGAGTTGGCAATCCCTCTGAACACATCCTAATTCCAAAACTCCAGTGGTAACCCAGGTAAGTGCACCCAGATTGGTACTGCCTCAAAGGTAGCATCTAAGAAGTTCATTTTTGGAGACCACTTCCTAATAGCCAGAGATGACTTGCCAATAACCCAAGGGCCACCACACAGAACTGCAATTTTATCTTCTTCACAAGAAAAAGCAAAAGAGAAAAAACATTTAGGTAGAGCCACAACCTCTACTTGTCCTTTGACTCTCCATCTCTTCTTCACAAAGTCCTTGAGCACCTCAATATTTGGTCGTGGATCCATAAACTTGCCAACCAGTGATGACTCCATTAGAGATACATTATGGTCTATTATAGGATCCAAAATTAGAATAGAAAACTTCCCACTTTCCGGGGAAGAGATATTACTAACCGGGGGAAAAATGGATTTTCCAACCGGCTTGGTTCAGAAAAGTGAAACCCACTTCTTCTTAGGATCCTCCCGTGGATGATCCCTAAGAGGATTGTCCTCAGCCTGATTTCTTTTATTTGTTATTCAATTAATTCTTATTATTATGAATCATAAAAATATAAATTAAAATAAATATATGTATATGTTTAAATTATTCTTGAAAAAAATTAGTAATTATGAAATTTGTAATTGGTATGTATGTTTATTTTAATAAATTAATATTTGATTATTATTTCATTAAATTTAGATAAAATATTCATGGTCTAAATTCTAATTTAACATGTGATATTAAATTTGGATAATATTATCAACATTAGATTCCAACACATCTATTAATGAATTTTAAGTTAGATATTATTAGATTTCAATAATACTATTAGTGATATCACTTTCCTAACATTATTTAGTCATAAGTATATAAATAAAATTTATCATACAAAAAAATTAAGTACAAAGTTAATAATTAATCTTACCTATATAATACTATTATTAAAGTAAACAATCATATTTCATTCATAATAAATAATATTTCAAGAATATGATCTTGTTGTTTGCTTGATTTGAAATAACAAATTTATTACACCAAAATTTTGGGTCGATATAACTCTCTATATAGTGTTGATTATATAACACCGTCTAAGTCAATTTCACTATCATTCCTAACTTTTAATTATGCAATAAATAATTTAATGAATTCATATCCTTTTTTAAGAATCTTGATCTGGCCTTGGGATTGATCTTTATTAGGTTTCCATGCCCATAAGTAATTTTTTATTAACATTACTTCTCGATCCTCCTCCACTTCATTGTTTCCATTATTAATTATCCTTAAATAATTTTGGTATATCCTTTTTAGTTTTGTCTTTCTCAATTTCCTTACATCATTAAAAATTTATAACCTATTCTATCCAACCCACCTAAATCATCTTTTTTTTAACCTAGTCATATTATAGGGGAGCTATCCATCATACAACTATTCTATGGGATTGAGATCTCTTGATTTACTATAATATGGTCCCACATAGAGATGCTTTTATTTTTGTGAGATATTATAAGTGATGTAAACTTCCTTAAGTAAATGTTGAACTCCTATTTCATGATTGAAAAAATCCTCATCCTACTTTGTTTAGTAAAAATAATGCCCTAATATATCATCACAATTAATGAAGGGTTTATTCAAAGATTCCATTTTTCTCCATACCTAATATTTGGAAGTCATAATGCATCATCTCCATTCTTAACACTTTCCCACTATAAGTTAATATATAATTGTATTCCCCTTTTCAAAACACCTACCTCTTTCAATTTATCAAGTGGTGCCAATGAAGGTTTTCCTCAGGGAAAGTTTAGACTACAATTAAAAATTATATTTAATATATTTATTTGTATAGACCTTTGTATCTTCCTACTTATTTATCTATAATATATAATAAGTATGTTGTCCACCAACTAGTGTTAGAGAAGCCAAGATATGAAAGCACAATCACTTGATATATTCCACTACTGAAACAATAAAAAAAAATCATGTCTATCATATATTAAGAGAGTGTGTAAATGTACAATAAGAGACTTGCATATAGGCTATTAGAGCCAAGATCAATTGGTCACATGATGACACTTGGTTGAGCTACAAAATAATGCAATATAAAATGGAATTAATTAGAAGTGTGTAAAATGCTCAATGAGGAGGATGTGTGTATAAGATGATGAGTTTGAGTCACTATCGGAGTGCTCAACTCAAGGTGGAAAAAATGCCCCATCAAGTGGTAAATGAGGAATACCACACATCCTTTAAGAGTTCAACTAGCTCTTCAAGTAACACATCACCACCTATGGTGGCTTAATACATAAAGTAAAATAAAAAATTAAATAATTATCATTTTACTCTAATACCCTCCTTTAAGCTCAACTTAGGTGGGTACATAGATGGATGGGTCTTGGAAACTAGGCTTGATGAGGTACCCATGTATAATAAAACTCTCCCAAAAGGTGGATAAAGGTAGAAAACCCTATGGGAAAAAAACTACCCTCCAAAATGGAGATGATAAAAATAAAGTACAATGAAGAGAGACTGTGAAGCCCCCCAAAAGATGATGCTCAACTAATTCTTGTGATCTTCTACTAGAAAGAACCTATGGATGCTCTTGGTGAAGCACAATTGAATTCTGATACAATAGGAGATAGTGAAGGAGATTAACTGTCCATATTGGAAGTGGAAGAATGAATCTATGAGTATGAATTAGATGAAGCAAAGTGTGAAAATGTGTAAACATGAGAGAGTTGATCAATCCCTCCCACTGCAAAAATATATCTTCTCTAAGAGTTTCGAATTGTAATTGAAGTCAATTGACATAAACTAAACTAACTTTCCAAAATTTGTAAGTTGATAAATGGAAAAAATGTTATTTTCTTATTCAAAAACAAACAAGACATTATGAATACTCTAAAATTGCATATCTCAACTACACCTTGACCACAAACACATATGAAAGTGTTATTAGCTACTTGTTCTTTGTTTACATTAGAAAGATAAAAGGACATGTACACTTCTGGATAAGGATACATATGATGTGATGCTCTTCAATCAAGAACCCATTTATCAATCTCTAAACCTATTGAAGCCATTAGTACTTTTCCTTTAGATATATCCTTCCATTTTAGAGATGTTGAGCTAGATGAAGATTCTTTAATAGATTTAGAAACCTCTTGCTTCTTAAGTAGATGCTCATGGTGGTGTATATTTTTATTCACACATTTATCTTCATTATGCCTATTTTTCTTGTAGAAATCACACTTCACTTTTTGTTGTGACCATATTTTATTTCTTTATCATTTTATTTAGTTGCAACAAGAACTTATTATTTTGAATGTTGCATGATACCCATTTGAATCAATTGGTCTTACTCCTTTGTGAGAGAAACATCAAAATTTGAGAGATCTATGGCATAGTGTAGCATGCACCAAAAGCATTCTTTGTTGTATAAAAAGTAGAAACAAACACTAATATTGAGGACCTAATTTTGTCAAGATAGTTAGGACCAATTCTTCATCATGTTTTTATATTCCACATTTATTGAGTTAAAACTTTAACAAGTTCAATTTATTGAAGAAATCCTTAATTATTTTCAATTTTTGTGGATTGAGACTTATTAGTTCATTTTACAGTTGATGCCCCCTTATTACATCTTGCTTACAAGATAAATTTTATAATATTGTTTATGTATCATTGGGTGTTGATGTGTAATCATTGTGAAAGATAAGGTCAGAAGAAATGAATATACACAATGTTCCATAGGCTTCATCATTTTGATTATACCATTTTCATTTTTTAGCTACTCCTATGGGTTTAGATTCCAAACCCATAGTGACATGATGTAATCCTATTTTCTTAAGATATATCTCCATTGATTGCTTCCATCCATAGAAGTTAAATGAAGTTAGGATTATGTCCATTTTTATAAAATAACACACAAGACAACCCCCTTGATTATGATTTTGACCCCCCTTAAACTTTCGCACTTTATATACATATTAGTGTGTATAAAAAATTTAAAGTAATGAATAATGACACTTTATAATTGGGTGCAATATCATTTTCAATGAAATAGGTAAGTGATATTCACTTAAATTATAAAAGCATTACTTAAATTGAGTAGCTAATCAAAAGATACAATAATCATATGTGCCTAATTTTGCACTTGGAAACTATTTTTTTTGCTTTAACAAAATTTTTAAATTGTCTCAACACTAAAGTCTCAAAAATAGAAGGAGATTTCCATCGACTATTCATAGTAAAAAATCTAATCTCCCATTTGAAAGTTATGCCAAAAAGAAAACTACTCCACCTTTCAAACACTTTTAATCAAATTGAAATCAAATTGTCAAACCATTAACTAAAAATGGTTATTTAATAATGACAATTAATGTTGATTTCAAAGGGAAAAACTCTAGCTTTAGTTGTTAAATCATAAATATTAAAGTTCACTTTGTAATAAATTACATTAAATGATACAACATAAAAAACTAATTTGAAGTGGAAGAAGCATGTGGTGTCGTGCATGGAGGGATGATTTATAGATAAATGAGGAACATATAGATTCCAAAGAAAGGACTTCAATATGGGCCATGTGGGACCTATGGAGTTGGTTGAAGGTTTATGGCATGTTCAGAGTAGACAATGTGTAGATCAAAGGTCAATCTAATTTTTTGCAAGCCACTTCATTATCTTTTTTTTTTAATATGGGCATAGGCTAATTGATCAAGGGAGGTTGTGAATAACTATTGTGGGTGGATAAATTAAATTCCTTAGGTTATTAATATCTATGTGCAGGTTAATATGAGAATTATGGAGGAAATCAATGACTCTCTATGCCCCTTGGAGAAATCCAAGATCAAAGAGCTCAAATTGATAACCTTCCACAAGTGAAAATATCAGCATAATAGTGTGTTTATCAATATAAAATAAAGAGTGTAAATATACAATGAAAAACCTTTCATTTATAGGCAAGGTAGATAAGGTAGGAAGGTAGGATTGAACAACTGACTAACCCTTCAAAGATGTAACACTTGTGAGATCACTTGACAAGTGTGTGAGAAAGTGTTAATAGGTGTCTCAAGTGATGATGATACATGTCTCAATGATATGAAGTGAGAAACACTCCTAAAAGTCCCCAGGTGGAGACTTATGCAATGTGAATAGGGCTCTCTTAGCTAGGTTAAAAGCTAACTAGTTTGATAAAGTAACTATTTACACCAACATCCCCCTTAAGTGCAACTTAGGAGTAATTCATGCGCTAAAGATGAGTCCCAACTACTAGGCCATGTTAGGTACTCATATACAAAATTCCCATAAAGTGGAGAAAAGGAGAAAACATGGTGGGAAATAAAACTCCTATCCAAAATAAAAATGATGTAAATGCAATGAAATGTACAAGTGAAAAGGATGAGTGATAGATGTAGAACTCATCATGACCTCCCAAGAACTACTTCTAACAATGTACAATAATTTTTTCCCCCATAGGAGAGAAAAGAGAGAAGGTCTATGTGACCCCCCTATGAAATACAAAGTAATAAACTCCATGTGAAGAAATTCTTCCTCCCAAAACTAATAGGAGAAGAGAAACCATGCAACCTACCCTAAAAATGATTCTTATAGTGCAAGTAGATTCTTATAATTGGATGCTAAAGATGATCCATGAATATTGAACAACATTTCTCCTCTTGGGAAGAAAAAAAACCAAAAAATATGGGCAAAATGACTTCCCATTCCAGATAGGAATATTCAAGAAGTAAGATCAATATCTTTGAATGTTGCACATAATCCAAAGACTAAAATAATACCAATAATTCTTTCAAATGATTCTCAAAGATCTCAAGGATAATGTTGATGTATGATGGATGCTTGTAAGATGGATTAGGTATTGCATATGATTTAGGAATAGGGACCATGGATGTATGGTGATAATTGGATTGACGAGAATCTATTACTACTGTAGATGATGTCAACATAGATGATGAATGAGTTGGATAGGTCAACACATGAATGTGTGCACAATATATCATGATAGAATTTGATGTAGGAAAGACAAGAGAAAGATTCAAAGATAAAAATAGTGATTCAATTTAATCAAAGCTAACATCATAGAGGAGATGAATGTCCTCAATAGTTTCATCTAAATCTATAAGGTGGGATTCTACAAACAAAGATGCAATATCTAGTAGAAATATATCCCAATGTGGTGGTTATAGAAGGATAATATCCTTGTGCACTACATCTCTAGAAGTTCTCAAGGAAGTAACTCTCAATTCTAAAGTAGCATCAGGTAATGAGATCATAATGCATTTTATTAGACTATATCGCTCATATTCAAGTAGATGTCTCACAAGATGAATGAATGAGACTAGATGTTTCTACAAGTGTTGGTTTAGAAGAATTTGACAAGTTGATTCAAATTTTAATGCAAAGCTATTGTGATTGATGAAGTTTCCAAGAAAATTCCAAGTCATCAAGTTGTTTAAACTTACATTCACATATGGTATGTATTTTCTTCTTACAATAATCACATTTTATTTTATATGGATGTAGAGACATGATGATACAGAGAAGGGATGGAAAACTCCAAACAATCCTCAAAAACCCAAAATTTCAATCTCTTAAGCATTCAATGGTGGGTTTTCATTCATTAGCCCTCATTCTCCTTGTAGCCTTTCCAAAATAGTTTTTCCCTCACAACATTCAGAGGAAACATGATATTCAAAATATAAAGGAACTTTTAGATACCCTTTTCACCATTCACCAACATATCTCAAAGATAGGGTATAGTCCTTTGTACGGAAACCTTCTAAAATTGACTATTTTCTTTTTGCAAATAGGCCTAATTAGTGATTTTGCTTGGTAGCAGCAGGGTATGTGCACTCCAGGATTTATTATTCCTCTCCAACAGTTCAAACATGTATTAATAGGCCTAAATAATCAATCCCAATCATGTAGAACACTCTCCCAAAATCTTTTCATCAAAACTCTACGTCTAAAGGATTCCTAGGCCTAATACATGATGATATTAGGCTGGGGCATCAACTTGCACATGACGAAACACCTTTTCTGCATCTACAAGTTATTGAAAACCAAGAACATGTCTAATTTTTCCATTCCACCAAGTTTCAATGGTTTTCACCAGGTGGAATGAAAATTATTACATTTTTTCAGTCACTAACAACCCTAACCAGGGTTTCGACCTGTTTGGATTAAAATGCCTCTAAATTGCACAAATCTTAATGAAATTGAATTTAAAAAAATGCAATGGGAAGAGGATTGACTAATCAATCATCCATAATCAGATTCAAACCATGATCAAATTTTACAAAGTCGTACAATCAACTATAGCTGAAAATTGGTGTTAGAAACTGTAGAAAAACAAAGTTTTGTATTGATTCAATCTCCAAATTCAACAACCAACCTTCACATCGATGGTACAAGGAATTTTAAAGTTTTTCCAACCTTTTCCCAATGTTCCTCAACCCTATTTTAAATTATGGATTAACAAATCATTCATTTGACCACTCTTGACAAAAGAAATGCAAAGTTGCTTTTACAACATTGAGCAACTATGACAACATTTGTAAATATGACACTACCTCATACCTTAAGAGACAATATAGACAACAAATGACTTGAAATAGTATTTTAAGACCTTATTACATGGAAACAACCAAAACCAACATAAAAATCCAAGTTTGGACCCTTGGAGGCACAATGGGTGCTCCTACACCACATAAATACTATCATCTAAAGTATAAATGAAGTGTGGGAAGAAAACACTTAAGAGAAATGTAGAAGTATTCAAAGACATGACTCATGGAAGTGCTGAAAGTCACAGCACAAGATACTCCCTTGATTCAATATTTGAGAGCCCCCCAAAATTTGGTACTTTATAATTTAGTGTTTTTTGCAATGTAGGTGGTTCTAATGGATTGAAAATGAAAAAATATTAACTTTTGAAGAAAACAAAACTCAATTTTGAGTTATTGATCAAAATTTATTACAATATTTTATCTTTTCATCAACCATAGCCTAGACACTTCTGATTTAGTTTTTGCAAAACCTTCTTGCTATATGCAAAATCTAATAGATATACAAAACACTTTTTGACATTATAATCAAAACCTAGAATTTTTTAATTTCCAACTTGTTGAAGATTTAATTTGATAGGAAAATAAACTTCAATAGTCACACCATGCTATTTTGACAACATTTTTTGGAAGATTTGATTACTATATGTAAAAATATTGATACCAAGATTATTTTTGTTGCTAATTTTTATAATAACTCTATGACGCTCCTGTGATAGGGCTATATGTGAGAGTCACCTTGATGCAGGAAGGAACGTGTTCTCCTGGCTCTGATACTATGTTAGAGACAAGATCAATTGGTCAAGCGTTGAAACTTTGTTGAGCTAAAAAATAATGTGAAATGAAATTGATTATGTGTGTAAAATTCTCAATGAGGAGGATGTACATATATGATGATGAGTTTGAGTCACTGTAGGAGTACTCAACTCAAGGTGGAAACAATTCTCCACTAAGTGGAAAATGAGGAATGGCACACATCCTTAAAAAAGAGTTAACCTAGATATTCAAGTGACACATCACCATCAAAGGTGGCTTAATACATAGTGTAAAGTAAACAATTAAATAACAATTATTTTACTCTAATATAGGCAAGGTAGAGGAGGTAGGAAGGTATGATTGAATGACTGACTATCCCTTTAAAGGTACAACACATAAATACTCATATGATGTGTTTGAGAATGTGTAAAGTATGCATGCAATAGGTGTCTAAAAAGGTGAGTACATGTGTGTCAACCACATGAAGTGGGACAAAAAAGAAAAAATCTCTGACTGAGACTTAACTAGTATGAATAGGTCAACCTAGAAAGGGTAATATGCTAACTTGATGTGAAATGATCCTATTTATACTATCACCCCCCATAAGTGCAAATTAGGGAGTAATGTATGGAAAGATGATGGGTCCTAGCTACTAGGTCATGCTAGGTACCAATGCATAAATTTATCATAAATGGAGTAAAGTAGAAAATCACATGGGAAATTAAAACCCTCTTTAAAAGAGGAATGATGCAATAAAAATGCAAAAGGGGAGAAGAAATTAGATATGACTCATGATGATCACCCAAGGAATACTTCTAGCACAATGTACAATAATTTTTCCCCCATAGGAGAGAAAATAAAGACTTTTGAGCCCTCCATAAGATGATAGATCCTGTAATGTTGAGTGATGCTCATAGAAGAATGCAAAATGTGATCTCTAAATATCAAACAATAATTCTTCCTCATGGGAGAAAATTGCATATAGGTGCATGAAATCTTCCCATGTGAGATGAATAGAAGTTTTTGAATGACACATAAGATCTAAATACAAGGATGTACTCTTTGAAATCTACTCAAATAATCCATATGAAGGATGATGTAGAATAGGAACCAAAGATGTAAATGTGTTGAAAATAGAGTTGATGTGGTTGTCATTGAAAGTGCATGCCAACTTGTTAAATGGGATTCATTAAATAAGTTTAATATTATTGTCAAGTAATCATCCCAATCAACTATAGTGGAAAAATAATTGTGAAGATTATGCTGCACTAAAGAAGTAGGAGGATAAGGATATATGATATTAGTGTAAAGTGAAGGAAATAATAAGGAGGATAGAACTCCAAGGTTTAAATAACCAAATTGTATCTCCTTATGTATGTTGAAGGTATTAGTGTTATCTATACTCAAAAAAAAATCAAATTTGGTAAGACCATGATGAAAAATAATAAAATCTAGAATCATGATAAAAATGTCATGTAGCAATTTCTTGGCTTCTCAATTAAGTTTGTATATCTTTGTTTCCTCTACCCAATTATTGCTTTGGTATTATGTGAATATGGGGGCTGGTAGGATTAGGGTTGAACCGGCCTCCTATGATGACACTATAAATAATGAACGGGTTTGGAAAATACTCATAGAAGGTGGCATTACTATATACATTGAGCATCTTCACAACTTTGATCCGCAATTCTCCAAGGATTTCATGGTTGGTTAGAAGGAACAGGTCATGTCTATGAATGGTATCAAATTTGTCATCTCAAAACACTTTATAGGTAAAACCTCTGGCCTTCCCACTGATGGTAAGAAGTTTTTTAGGTATAAAAAAGCCTTCAATGATGCTTTAAATGTCTTTTTCAAAGATGATAAAAGGAAAAAATTGGTTAAGGTCTCTAGTGGCAACTATGGTAGAAAACCTATTAAGCTCCCATTTGGGTAGAGACTACAGAAGCCATTGTGAGATATTTCACCATGTATGGGAGGTTTTTTGTCCTCTTTGGTTGCCGCTTCATTTTGCTTAACCACTTCAAACACAAGTAGAGAATCTCCTTCCCATTTTATTTGATGGATTCACTAGAGAATGGTATCAAGGACCATAGAAAAAACCCTAAGTACCCCATCCTACATGAAGGTCTAATAATGTTGATAATGGAGTATGCAAAATCTTATTTTATTCCTCTTGAACTAAGAAAGGTTGTAATGTCCTATCATAACAGGTGTGTTGATTTTGGATATAATATTAGTGAGGATGTGGAGGACAAGGATTGGGTGGATGATGGTGATGATGAGGTTTCTATGGAGGTGTATTCTGATCCCCCATTGGAAATGCATAAATCCAATAAAACCTATAAGAAAAACCATAGCCTTCTTGGTCTTGGGGCCCTCAAATTGGAAATAATGATGAGGAGGCTACATCCCCTACTCCTAAGAAGAGAAATTCAGATAAGGGGGCCTATGAGGGTGGTGAGGAGGTTCCTTCATATGCTACGAAAAGAAAGAGCTATGTTAAAGATAGTGGCAAGGGTTTAGAGGAGGTGGAGATGTTGGTTCTCTCTTCGGTTACCAAGAAGAAGTCTACTACCCTTGAGAATACTGGGGAAGGTAAGTTGAAGGGTAAGAACCCTTCTGATGCTAATGTTTGGAAGGATATTGTAAAAACTATTAAGCCGATAGAGATGCATGGTGAGGATATCATAATAGAGAAAGGTAAAGAGATAATGGAAGAGCAACCAAATAAATAAGGTAACTAGATACCCGAGTTTTCTGAAGATCTAAGTATCTTCATTTTTAATAGAGATGAAATTTATGATATCTTGGGTATGGCTAAAGTTGGTGCTGCTAATTATTTTAAGATTTTTAAATGGTTTTTATGGAATTCAATCAAATTAGTATAAAGTTCCACACCCTACGAAATAGAACCAAGAAGAATTCCAAAGAGAAGGGGGGAAAAATCCTAAGAAAAAGATGTTAGAAATCCTTTAGAATGTTATCAAGGATGTGTGTACTCTAAAAAATGATCATGAGTCCTAGATCTCTGTTCTTGAGGAAAATGTTTGTAGTTGTTGTCATTGATGTTAACATTTGGTGAATTATTTGTGGTTTTCATTGATGTCAGTACTTGAGAAGTAGGGGAGATTATTGGCAGTGGTTGTCAACATTGTTTGTTGGCTATCTTTGTTGTTAACACTTGGTAATTTTGTTACATATGTTTGTGAGATTGTTGGAACCTATTTTTCATTGATGTCTACACCTGAGAAGATTTATCTTGGTGATATTATTGACATGGTTGTCATCTCTTTGGAAAATTATTGCATTGGTTGTCATTGTTGACAACATTCAGTTTGGAATAACATTGGTGTATGATGGTGTTTCTTAAGTTCATAGTTGGATGTCATTCCTTGTTTGATGATAATGAAAGAAGTATTAATCATGGTTGTTGTCAGCATAGTTGATCTCATAATGATATATTAAGATGAGGATTAAAAGCTTTAAAATAAGGACTAGATATGTTGCTAATGGTGGAGATATGTTGATGATGATCTATAGTGTGTTGTATTCTCTCTCCTATTGTTCCTAATCAAGTATATGTTGCTGAAATAAATTTTTGGGCTTTGTAAGTTGATTGAGTGTTTCTATTTCAAGAAGTTGTGTTGAAGATTAAATGGAAGAATGATCAGTATTCCTCCACTATTGAATATATGGCCTTATGGTTTGGGATTCAAAGTCTAGGTTCTATGGATGTTACACTCTTATCTTTTCACCAATGTTACAAAGGAGATTTATATAATTTGGAGAAGGTTGGAAGTGTTCTTGGTTGTTTGGACTAGTCACGAAAATTCTCTGCATTTCTCCACATTGATGTCTTTACTCCTACAACTTGGTGAATATGTTCTCAATGTCTATGTAGTGTCTCACTTCCAATTTCATGTGTTGAAGTGGTCTGCAAGTTGTTTTCTAATGCAATATCTCATGACTATGCATTTTGTGCTACTATGGTGAAGTATTTGTTCCTATTTTGTTTGCAGTGGTTGTTGGTGGCATAACAATATAAAATAAGTTTCTAGAAGTGTTGTTGGATGTTCATGGAATATCCCCATGTGATTTGCACAATGTTGGTTAATCTCTTTGGTGTTGTATTATGTCTTGAGTTGGTTTTTTAGGTTATTTGTCTATATCTGGCTGATAAGGCTTGTTCCTTTACCTATGTCATGTGCTTGGAGGTTTACACTAGCATTTGAAGATGTGTAATGATGAATTTAGGTCCTAACCTATCTTTTTGGGGACCACATTGTTTTAGTTCAATTGGAAGTATGTTTTTGGGCTGACTAGTTATGTGCTTCATGTTTCATGTACATGTTTCCTTGTTGCCAACTTAGGTTGATGTGTACCAGAATGTTAATGGTTTTGGATTGCATTAGAATATGTAATAATATTTTTTTCGGCCCTCTCTATCCTCGAGATAGGACTGTAGTAGGTTATTGTGGCTGACTTGGTGAAATAATTATTTGTATTCTTTTCTAGTTGACCTAATTGATGTTTTAAGGTCTTGCGATGGATATAAATGCAAGAAAATTTTGATGCAATATGGGAGAAAAATGGTGAAGAAGTGTGAGTGTGGAATGTACTAAATATCTAGTAGAGTTAGTGCTAAAGTGTGAAGAAGAAAGATCATATGCACTTTAATACCTTAGTCAATAGAGTGAATTGTTGACAAATATTGTAATTCTTTATAAACCTTTGTATCCTGATATGAGATAGTGAATCTCATTAGGTCCTTGTATATTTCCCCTGAAGTCATATGTATTCAATTCTGCAAGTCCTTTGTATATTTCTCTAGGGTAGCGCGCCCTAGTTTACAAGTCATTTTTGCCAGTGAGCCTCTATATTGTGAGTTAACTCTCACTGTGGTTTTCCCTCATTGGGTTTTCCACATAAATCTAGTGTTATCTTGTGGATATGTGTTTCTTATCTCATTTTCATTTATATTGATTTGATTAAGGATATAATTGCTATATCTTTCATTGCTGAAGATTGTTCAACTTATTAATGGTTTAAACTATTATACCCTTCTTTGTTAAGGGTTTTGATTCAGTTAAGAAGTTTGTATTGCACTAAAAATTTCAAGTTCTAGAGGGGTTTAAGTTTTTGTAGATACTGATTCACCCCCCTCTTAGTATCTGGCATGTTCAATAGAAAAAAATGATCAAGGCTTATGAAAACCTTGATAAATTGGTCAAGGTTAGTGAGACTTCCCTTCACAACATTGCCAAAGGCCTTACCATTCTTAATGATAATATGATAAAGTGGAATAGTGGTGAGGGGATCAATATGGCTAAGGATGATGCTACTAGGGAGACTGGTGTGAGTAAGGGTAAACATGCTGTTGTTGCTTCTTCTAGACTAAGTATTTGTACTTGAAGTAATGTGAAGAAGCCTACTATGATTCAAAAAATTGATCTTGTTGATGTTTTTGAGCTTCATGATTGCATTATTTTGCAAGATTTATAGGAGACAAATTCTCAAGAACTTGCAATAGGCTGTTGCTAGTGGGTGTCTAGTTTTTTTTATGGTTAGCTACTTTTTGGCTTCTTGTTTTGTCCTATTTTATCTTTAGCAACTTTTATTTTTTGTAAAGGCTTTTGGGTCCCTTCAAAACTTGTTTTACCCTTAATAAAAAACATATCATGTCACAATGATGTCTTTACTCTGCAAATATCTGATGATCACAAAATATGGTGTGTGCTCAATTATTTTACCTATGCCACTATGTGTGATCTATTAAATGGAAATAATATTAATGAATAATGGATAGAAAGTACATCATTGAAGGTTCCTTTGCCAATATCAATAGATTATTTTCCATGAACTAAAAAATAGGTGTTATTTTCCATCAAAATTGGTGGAAATGAACAAGGCTCAAGTATATGAAATAGTTCCCTAGATGCAACTATGTGGTGTGATGCACCAAAATTAAGAAGCCACTTGTGTTCTATGTTGTTTGTAGAAGAAAAGAATGTCATACCATTTTTCTTATCTTTGACTAAATTTATGGATGGAAAAAAGGAAGAATTGTCCTATATGTAGGCAACTAAATTTGATGTCGTTGAAGAAGATGCCTCAATTCATTATTTTCGTTTTATAACATTGGTGTTATTTATACCATTTTTTTAGTATATGTGGGCCTCTCCTTATAATTTTTCCCTTTTGATGAGTGAGATGAAATAGATGAATTTTTTGATTTTGGTCCCTTATTTTGTTTCTTTGACTTATATTTTTAAGCCTTTTATTTAGTTGCAACAAGAGCTTGTGGATTTAAAGTCTTCATGGTACCTAATTGAATTAGTTTTTTTAATCCTTTATGAGAGGAACAACAAAACATAAAAGTGACTACATAGTTTAGCATACACCAAGAGCATTTTGAACGTTGCATGAAAAATAGAAATAAAAAATGAATAGTTAGGACCTAACTTTGATAAGGAACTTAGGACTAATTGTTCATCTTGCATTTCTATTCCACATTGTTTGATTTGAAACCTTAGAAAATTTAATTTAGTAAAGTAGTCTTGTATTGTGTTAAATTATTATGGATTTATACTTATTAATTCATTGTCAAATTGATGTCCTCTCATTACATCTTGCTTGCAAAACATTTTATTGATGTTGTCCATGAAAAATTAGGTGTTGTGGTTGATTCTATGTGAAAGAGAAGGTTGGGAGAAATAGACATATATAGTGTTCCATAGGCTTCATCATTTTATTATACCATTTAAACTTTTTAGCTATTGCTATAGGTTTAGGTTCCAAAACCATAGTGACCCAATGTAATCCTAGTTTCTTGATTTGTATCTCCATTTCTTACATTCATAAAAATTAAATGGAGTTAGTATTAGTTCCATTTTATAAAAAATACAAATACAACCCCCCCAATGTGATTATTACAATTTTTAGGCCCCTCAAGAAAGATATGGAAGAATTTTTTTTAATTTTTACTAAGATTAGATGCCAAAATCTTCTATCCAAAGAAATGGTAATAAAATTACAACTAGAAAGGAAGAAGCACCCAAATCCATATCGGATAGATTGGGTACAAGATGACAAGAAGCTTTTGATCAACAAAGAATGTGAGGTAAAATTTAAGATAAGAGGCTATCTTGATGAAGTTCTATGTGATATTCTTCCAATGGATGCTTGTCATGTTCTACTGGGAAAACCTTGGAAATATGATAGGAAAGCAATGCATGATGGCTATGCCAATACATACACAATAACCAGGATGGAGTGAAGCATAAGTTGAAGCCCCTGAAAGAAGATTTAGTGAAAGTTTGCAACAATGCAAGAGTTTTTTGGTTGATGCAAGATTTTTTTTGTAAGGTATCAAATATGAAAAAGTTTTTTTTGCTTTGATTCCCAAGACTAATAGTGAAAATGTTGAAGAAGTTCCTATAGAAGTTGCAGATTTGTTGCAAGAGTTCAAAGATATTGTTTCAAATAATGTGTTGGAAGGAATTCCACCAATGAGGAAGATTAGTAACCAAATTGACTTGGTACTAGGAGCAAGTTTTCCAAACAAGGAAGCCTATAGAATGTCACCCATAGAGAATGGATAGGTCAATAAAAAAGTTGATGATTTGTTGAGGAAGGGTTTGATAAGAGAGAGCTTAAGCCTGTGTGTAGTGCCTACTATTTTGTCACCAAAGAAGGGAGGAGAATGGAGTATGTGCACAGATTCAAGAGAAATAAACAATATTAACATAAAATAAAGATTTCCATTACCTAGGATGGATGATATCATTGATTGCTTGAGTGGAGTAGAGTACTTCACCAAAATTGACTTGAAGAGTGGATACCACCAAATTTGAATAAGAGAATGAGATGAATGGAAGATGAAATTCAATACAAAGGAAGGTTTGTATGAGTGATTAGTCATGCCATTTGGGATAACCAATACACCAAGTATGTTTATGCGGTTAATGAATAAAGTGTTAAAAGAGTTCTTGGGCGGATTTGTAATTGTTTATCTAGATGACATTTTAATTTTTAGTAAAACTTTAGAAGATAATTTGAAGCATATTATACTTGTTTTTGAGAAGCTTAGAGATGAGAAGTTGCTGATTAACCTCAAAAAGTGCAGCTTTGTGAAGAGGGAATTGGTATATTTGGGATTTGTTGTATTAGGTGAAGGCATCAAGATGGACCCAAAAAAGGTGAAGGCTATTCTAGAATGGCCAACACCAAGGAGTGTAATGGAGGTGAGATCATTTAATGGATTAGCAAGTTTTTATAGGAAGTTCATCAAAGGTTTTAGTAGCTTATGTGCACCACAAACTGAAACCATGAGGGGTGATAAGAAGGAATTCAAGTGGACTATAGGGGTAACAAAGAGTTTTGATTCATTGAAGGCTAAAGTGACCAAGCAACGTATTCCAGGTGGATTGTGATGCAAGTGGTAATGCTATTGAGGCTATTTTGAGCCAAGATGGTAAACCTATTTATTAATTTAGTGAGAAGTTAAATGATGCTAAGAAAAAGTATTCAGTTTATGATCAAGAGTCTTATGCAATCATTAAAGAACTTAATAAATGGAGGCATATCTTTTACCTAAAGATTTTTTTTTTTTGTTTACCGATCATCAAGCACTCTAATACTTGAGTAGTCAAGGGAAGTTGAGTCAAAGACAAATGAAATTGGTTGAGTTTTTACAAATCTATACTTTTGTTTTAAAACATAGGAGTGGGAAGTCTAACAGAGTTGCATATGCCTTGAGTAGAAGGCAAGGTTTGTTAATTGAAATGCAGGTTGAAGTTGTGGGTTTTGACGAGCTCAAAGAGTTGTTACATGAAGGGGATTCAGATTTTGGAGAAGCATGGAAGGATTTTAAGGAGCATACTATAGTGAATAGAACCAAATGGTTGGACTATTTGGTCCAAGATGGTATGTTGTTTAAAGGTAACCAATTGTGTATTCATAGAAGCTCAATGAGATTGAATTTAATCAAGGAAAAGCATAGTGGAGGTCTTGTAGGATAATTTGGTTTTCATAAGACCATTGCACTTGTTGGAGAGAGGTATTATTGGCATCAGTTACAGCAAGATGTAAGAAAATATGTGCAAGGGTGTAAGGTTTTTCAAGTGGCAAAAGGAGTAAGTCAAAACACTAGTTTATATCAACCACTACCCATAATTGAGAGGCCATGGGAGGAGATTAGCATAGATTTTGTTCTTGGTTCTCCAAGGACACAAAGAGGACATGATTCTATATTTGTGGTGGTAGATAGGTTTTCCAAAATGGCTCACTTTATACCATGTAAAAAGACTAATGACACTATTCATATTGTAGATTTTTTTTTTAAGGGAGATTGTGAGACTTCATGGTTTACCAAAGAGCATTATTTCTGATCAAGATACAAAGTTTGTTGGATACTTTTGGAGGACCTTGTTGAAGAAGCTAAGGACTGATTTGAAGTTTTTTTTAGCCTACCATCCACAAATAGATGGCCAAACAAAAGTTGTGAATAGGAGCTTGGGGAATTTGTTAAGATATCTAGTTGGAGACAAGCCAAAAGGGTGGGATTTGATTCTACCTCAAGTAGAATTTTCCTATAACAACTCAGTGAATAGAAGAACAGGTAAGTCCCCATTCCAAATAGTCTATGTCAGCATTCCAAGAGCTATTTCAGATTTGAAAAATAATGAAAAAGTTGAAAAGAAAAGTGTAGATGCAGAGGATTTTGTTGATCACATGAAAAAGGCTACATGAAGAGGTAAGAGAGCACATTCACAAAATGAATTTTCAATATAAAACTAAGGTTGATTTGAATAGAAGATACAAATAGTTCCAAGTTGGTGATGAGGTTATGGTTCATTTTTGAAAAGAGAGGTTTCCAGTGGGTACAAGTACAAAAAATTAAAAATGAAGAAGATTGGACCTTGTCGAATTGTGAGAAAACATGAATAAGGTAATGCTTATGAAGTAGAACTACCAAATGAACTCAATATTTCATCAATTTTCAATATTTCTGATCTAACCATGTTTCGTGAGTTTGAAAATGATGAAGGTGCAGTAGATATGCAACAACAAGCATCAGTACCAAGTTCAAAGAAAGATTAGATTGAAACTATTCTTGATTGTAGGGTGAGTAAGAGCACTAGAAGAAGGCAATACATGGAGTACTTAGTAAAATGAATTGGAAGGCCTATTGATGATGCTTCTTGGTTTTTTGAAGCTAAGTTTATTCATCTTGTATATCCTCTTCAAAAGTGATAATATCACTTTCTTTCTACTGTGGGTGTCTAATGCAGGAGCATCTGTGGTAACTGACAATCCCATATCAACAAAAAAAGAGGTTAATTTTTTATTGAGCATTTTTGGGATTTTGAAGTAAAATAATTTTTTCTTGAATTACATGTTGAGGGGTGTAAATTTTTTTATCTACAAATAATTAAACTTGTCAATTAAATTTCCTTTGCACTATGACAAGTTGACTAGTGGAGTGTAAAGCAATAAGCAGTTTTAAAGCATTTAAATTTTAAAAAACATTTAAAACCCAACTATTTAAATGAGTATCAAGCGTGGGAGGAAGGCTCTCTCCTTTTTGAGGCAGCTAGGATCTTAATGAGAAATGATGGTTTTGGCTGAGTTTATGCGGTGGCATCATTTAACCATTAATACCAATTATCGACTCACACGCTTTGTGGGTGTTGTTTGGCTTGCTGGCTATTAGATGAATGGTAATTGCCAGGGTTTTCTACTTCCAATTTTTGAAAAAATGGGAGGTGATAGAAGCATAATTGAGAAACATTCTTGTGCGAACTTGAGAAAGAAGGATAAAATTTGGAAGATTCTCCAGCATGGGAATGTTACGTCATTCTTAGAAAGATTGCATGGGCATGACTCAAATACTTTGGCAGAGTTTGTTTCTTGTTGGCATAACCACAAAATTTAGATAAAGGGCTTGTTCATTGATATCAATCATGAGCTAATTGCTACTATGAATGGGTTGCCTATGGTTGGCCTTAAATTCTATAAAGACAAGAAGAGTAATGAGGAGGCAATGGCTCAATTCTTAAAAGATGATAGATAAAAAAAATCATCAAAATGGAAAGTTGGGGGTATGAGCGAAAGTCTCTCAAGAAAGTATGGGCGAATATTGTGGAGGTGATAATGTGGTATGTTACTTTGGAAGGCAGGTTCACTGCAATCCTTGGCCATCATTTTACTC
Organism: Sequoia sempervirens; assembly: GCA_007258455.2. Classification (NCBI taxonomy): domain Eukaryota; kingdom Viridiplantae; phylum Streptophyta; class Pinopsida; order Cupressales; family Cupressaceae; genus Sequoia; species Sequoia sempervirens. The sequence goes on from VDFB02086081.1 coordinate 89,137,617, forward strand.
TTTTAAACCATTTTAGACATGGGTTGTTTATTTCCTTTCCATTTTTTCTTTTTTCTTCCATGGAGGTCTATGGATATGCACACTTAAAAAAAGGAGGGCTTCGATTCTTCATGAGGGTCTTATTCTGTTAATTATGGAGCATGTTAAAGCCCTTATCCCTTCTTCTACAATTAAGGGCAAGGAGATGATTATGAGTTAGGCTTCTAGCTCCTCTGGCTCATATACCAACATTTCTAAGGAAGAGGAGTGGAATGAAGAGGACAATGATGGGACCCCATCCCCTATGGCTACTTCTTGAAAAAGAGGAAGAAGGGTAACCCTAAAAGAAAATGGGTAGCTAAGCACCTTATTCTGAATGAGTTGGATTCCCACTCTAATGGTGAGGATACAAAGGTGGGCTCTGGCAATTCCACACCCAAAAATGAAGCTTTGGACATTGGCCAGGGTGATACTGAGGTTGGTGGGAAGGAGGGGCCATAGGAGAATGTGATGGCTATGGAGGCCAAGGATAAGCTAAGAAGGGTTTTTAAACGCATTGCCAAGTTGAAGAACCAGTCCTTGAAAGATATGGTTAAGGATTCCATAGTGTTCTGTGAGGAGAAGGATTTGGAGGAGAAGGTTGTGGAAATCGATGATTCCTCATTTCGTAGCTCTCCCAATGTGGAACCAAAGGGTGAGAAAAAGGTTCAGGAGGAGGAGGATGTTGAGCATAAGCATGCGAAGTTGGAGCCTCTAAAGGTTAATCCTCTATCTGAGGACTTATCCTATCTCAATGATGATTCCACCTCTATGTTTGAGCTTCTGGATATGGTGAGGGTGGGGTCCACAAGAACTTTCAAATTAGCAAAATGGACTCTCCAGGAATTTAATAAGGTTAACATTAAAATAAGGGGTTTGCATGAGAATTTGAAGAATATTCTTAAAAGGCTCGGCTTCATATATTCTGATTGAAATAATTATGGATATTGAGGGTTCATACTATGATTTCAAATCCCTATGTGAGCAGTGCTTGGCTGGTTTAGAAGCCAAGGTATTGGACACCAATGCGGATATAAAGAAAATTCTCCACGCTTGTCACATTTCAGTGAAGAATAGTGTAGACTCTTTGGAGGTCCTATTTCATAAGATTAGTGAGCTTAGAGAGGACCAACTATATTTTTCTGAGTTAATGGAGAAGGAACATTTGGCCAAAGGTAAAGGGAAAAAAGGTGCAAAAGATGATGGTAATGGCCCTACTGCTAGAGGGTCAGTTGATTGGAAGAAGGACTTTGAGTCTAAGAAAAAAGAGTTGCTAGACCTGATTGAAATGCATAGGAGCCAGGAACTTGAGGTGGCCAACACCTTAAGCAGTCTGAAATAGTGTCCTAATTGTTAGTCTGTCTATTTTTTGTGTGTTTTTCTATTGCTGGGTCTCTGTTTCTTTCCCATTGTTTTGTTGTTTTGTTGCTAATGGGTACTGCAAATAGTTTATTGATTTATCTTTCGAGCAACATTTTGTTTCTAATGATGTTTTGGGTTTTGGTTTGTTGCTAGTGTTTTAGCGTAGTATCTCTTGAGCAACATTTTGTACCTTAAGTTGTAAATGGTTTCAGGTCCCTTCAAAACCTATTTTTCCTATATAATCAATACTTATTGATGCCTTTTACAACCACTTCCAAATTCATATGGGTCTTAAGATGACCTTAGCTGATTTGATGACATGTAAACAAAAGGATGATGAAAAGGTCACTGATTTTATAGTGCAATACCAAATGCTTTATTCATAAATAAACATTAAGATTCCTAATGTCGACCTTTAAAGAATGTTTATTTCCAATTTGAAAGATAAAATCCAAACTAAGCTTGAGATGTTGAGATTTCCTTCCTTCACATAGTTGTGTATAGCCCTTCATGATTACCAAAATTCGGTTAGTAGTCATGAAGTGAAAACTCCCTCTGACTGTCCTAAAAAGTTTGAATCCACAACTCAAACCAACTATCAACCTTTGAAGAAAAAAAAAGGGATTTCTACAACTTAAACCCCCTAAATCAAATAAAAATGTTAACAACCAAGTGGCTATTATAAAGATGAAAAAACTATATGCTGTTATGGACAGAAATAGATAATTTACACCTCTACTTGATACCCTTCATAATATAATGTCGTAGCTCTTAGAAAAGAATTTGATTTCCTTACCTCCCGTTAGAGCTACTTATCCTACTAAGCCCTTACCTTCAAACAATAGACCAAATGCGTATTGCCATTTTCATCGACAAAATGGACATGATACAAAACATTGTAAGCGTCTCAAACATCTTATGCAAGACATCATTGATGATATAGAACATTGTAAGAGTATCTCAAGTGCATAATGAGTTGAATTTGTTGTTTTCATCTTCTATGAACTTAATCGATGATCCTCCTAATAAGAGTATTGAACTTGGTTCTTGTTTGGCCCTTGATATTGTCACTTTGGCTAGTTATCTTGCTTCCGCATATACTGATCAAGATTGGGATGTGGACAACTTGCTATAGGTTGACTCACATGTGCCTTACTATTCTTTTCCTTTATTTTCTTTTCATTTTCTTTGTGTGATTGCATGTGCATAATGTGATCTCCCCATACTATTCTATTTGATGTATCTCTCTTCATGTGTATTCCTCTATTTTTTACCTACATTCTTCTCTATGTTGTAAACATTTATCTTTTATTTTCCTTTTGGGGATGACACAAGGTTTTGAGACATCTAGGTCTCTTCCATGTTGACCCAAAATATTTTTCTTTTTTTTTGATCTCTATGTGTCATTCTTCCTATTCTATGGGTATTTGGGGAATGATGATGTTTTTGAGCTCTATAACAATATTGTAGCAAAGAAATATTGACCCTGAATCTATGGATCCCTTATGTGTTTTGGGATTTCATTTTGGGGGAAACTCATGCCTCTCTATTTTTCATGATGCAACTTCATTCAGAAACATATGACTTGGCATAGGGATTTCTGAATAAGCTCTCATGTTCTCTTTATTGATTAACATTGATTATTGGCTACTTTAAAGAAAATTTCTCATGACAATGGTGCTAGAAATTTATTTAAAGTGGGGGCATACATTGGAATTATCATTCCTTATGTTTCATTATGTGATTTTCTTTCTTCTTGTAATGCGTCCTTTTCTTGGTAGTGTCATTAGGTTTGATGTCCTTTGAGAGAGTGATATTTCTTTGAATTTTCCTCTCTTGGAGACATTAGGCATGATGTTTCCTAAGAAGAGACCTTAAATGAACTAAGCAAGATCCCTTTGAACAAACCTTTATTTGCATTTTGTTCATAAGTGTTTAGCATAATACAACTTGTTAACCTTGTGAAGCCCGAAGTTTTAGTTTTCATTTTGTTTTGTGGCACCCTATTGGAGTTATCAGAGGGATAGGATTTGGTATGGTTAGTACAATGAGATCCTCTAGACCTAGCATGACTTTCTCACTAAGCCACTTTCTGTGGGCTCACCTAGTGGATAGCCTAAGGTTCCATTATCCCAGAGTGAGTGTTCTTTGTTTTTGTAGTGGAGATCGAGTTCCACTTGCAAATGTTTTGGAAAAATAGCCAAGATGTGTCCACATCATGTTGGATAGTTAAGGCTTGATCCACCCCTTTCTTTTGGAAAAATAGTTGAGGAATGTTCCACATCACGTTGGACAGTTGAGGCCCTTGATCTACCTTTTTGGTTTTTCTATTCCCTTTAAGTCTTTGATGTTGTATGATTGAGTTTATTTGTCATTGCTGCATACATATTTATTGAATGCCTACTTTAGTGTGAGTTTGACGCAAGGTCATCCTGTAACATGCCCAACTAGATTTAATTCAAAAATAATAATATTGACATTATGAATATTAAATTTATGACACAAATTCCATAGCTAATTCCATTTAGCAATTTTATGTTCACAAATCACAAATAATTCTGAAATATAGGTATATTCATTTCCAAATGTCAATAGTCACATACAAGTTTGACTTGGCATACAATGTCACATAGTCAATTCTCAATTATGAAGTTCTCTTTCAATTACATCATTTTATTCTTTTACATCAATGATGGAATACATAATAGAATTCTGATATGATTCCTCTATGACAACTCACCTGCACTAGTGGATGAGAATGTGATTGAGGTGCTTTTCCACCCAACCATGAAGCAATGCTTCCCTGGAACTCCTCATTTAGTCAAAGAATACCCAGCACTATACGAAACACTTAGCAAGAGATACAATTTGCAAGGTGGAATCTGTGCATGCCTAACCTCGTGCATTTCTATATATATATATATAATGACTGCAAAGCTTGGCCAAGCTCATGCTGCATAAAATGCAACTTTGGTTAGATTTGGAAAAGCAAATCTACACTCTTTGGCACCGATTCCCATAGTAAAAACTTATCATATCAAAGGGGTATCCCTCCCTTTTAAACCATCTATTAGGAGAAATATAGTGTGCTACAGTCTACCACTAGATTCTTGTATCATTCAATTCAACATAATTGAACATTATTCATTTAAGTCTGGTATAACCATTCATCTATTCATCATATGTAATTGCAATTCAACACTATTCTATGTTAATATTTTGTTCCATTTGCAAGATATTTAATATGCTCAATGAGTAAAATAATCATAATGAATTAGAAGGTATATTGTATGTATGTGCACATGCATAAAGGGATATTTATGCATGCTCACATATATGCCTAGAAATGAGCAAATTTGAAATATGTGTATACATGCTAAAGAATTAAATAAAATTTCCCGTTTACATAGATTTATTTTCATAGTCAGAAAGGAAAAAAGAAAACATCACTTCATTCAAATGCTCTATTAAATTAAATTATCATCTAATCTCAATTTAGATATGAATGAAATCATCTGTTTCACAATCACTTGTCTTTCATAAGGACTAAGAACAGTGCAATGAAACTTAGTTGAATTACATCATCCATAAAAATAATATTAATAGAAATAGTATAACCTTCATTTTGTTACAACTTAAGAATCCATGCTTGTTTTCTTTCAATCAAGGTATCCATTCAATTTAGTGAATGCTGCAATTAAAATTTATACTCTGTCCATCGAAATGCCATCCCTCAAGAGGATACCAATGCACATGTTATCAATACCTTGGGGTTTCTTATTAGTAGCCAATATCTATCAAGCCACGAGTTCAACCCATAATAATGTGGAACATCCAAAATAAATTTTGAAAACAACAGAGCATAGTTGATGCCTTGACTTAGTTATTATCTCAGGAAATTCAATAAATGATCAGGTGTATATCTACATTATATATATATACCCATGCTCATCAAATCAAATGTTTTCAACATCTATGGATTGAGAAGGCCTATTGTGGGTAACACAGAGTTAAAATACATCGAACATGGTATCATTTGAATCCTCCTACCACTTAATAGTGTATGGTGATATTTTTATAGATAAATTAGAAGTGATATAAACATCGCTCGACCCATGAAATTAGCATGGCATGCATCACCACCCTAACAAAATGTAGGGTGGGATTCGAAATGCTATGAGCATAAAATTCATATGAGATAAAAAAATAAGTTTCACTCGGCTGGTCACCTACAAGGCATTGGTAATCATACAGGCTGAAAATAATGAAACAAATAAAAATAATGGTTGGTCGATTGGCCACGACCATGAAGATTTAATATCATATGGGTGATAATCCCATCTTGGGTATGAAATCCGACTCCCTACACAGGGTCTAGCAAGAATACAGAGCCATCAAGGTGGATCAGCCCACAAAAGGGATTCACATATATCGTCATGGTTGATCAAGAGGGAAAACATGACAACCCAATATCAAAAATGCATGATAAGGCATACAAAATACATAGATGTTTTCTATCATTTTACAAGTTATGAAACTCATTCGAAATGAGAGGAAACAAATTGAACTAAGTTTGAAATACCTTAATTGGTGCTTTCTTGAGTGATTTTTCCTTCCTTGGAAAGACTTCAATTCCTTCAAACCCGTTGGTCTCCCTTCTCTTCTTTCTACTTTTTCCTTGATTTTTCCCTTCTTTTCACCGGATTTTTTTATTTCCTAACCACAAAGGATCCCCTACTAATTTTGGAGAGATAGTGGTCTTAATTCATTTCCTCCATTTTCATTATTTGATAGCTCACTCCCTCCATTTCTGAGTGTTGACTGAAGCTTTTTGCCATGAGAGGGGTTGGACCACTATCCCACTAATGATGGGAGTTAAAAATTTTAAATCCCACGATTCTATTATTCCCATGAAAGTAGAATTCAATCAGAGGAAAAATATTCATATATTTATATATGTGTATATGTATATATATATATCTTAATGTATATATATACATATATATTTACTTATATGCATATACATATTCATTTTATCCCTGTGAAATTATATACATATATTCAAGAATGTATTTTTTTTTCAAACTTACATGTTTATTTTATCCATTTCATTTCCTTTCCAAATTGTATTTCAAATTCATCCAAAAGAACAAACAATGCAATTGATTTTCATACAATAATTGTATTTGATGGTTGAGTTTCTTATTCAATTTCATCAAATATCAATTTTGAATAGAGAAGGTAAGATGAGAATGCACTGATTTGTTCTTTCCACTAATTATAATTCTTACACCGAGTATAATGCAATTTTTCAACTTTTCAAACATATGCAAATGTCATGATCTACTATGGTGTGTGAGATTCCAAATTCCATTCTTGCTTACTCCAACTAAGTATGACTACCTCAATCAAGTTCCTATCCTTCAACCTAATCCTACACACACATTCTTACACTTTCCCACTTATCAGTAACCTTTAACTGATAATCTAATGAAATAATTTCTTAAATCAGAAGATTGTATAATATTCATTTTCAATTTTGTCATTGCATTTTATCAATTCCATAAATTAAATAAACAAAAAATTTCTCTTTTTCAGATATTTTAATTTTCTCATCATTTTAAATGCAAGCAATGAAATCAAGATATGACATCCTTCCCCACTAGAAAGAGACATTGTCTTGATGTTTGATCAAACAAAATTGTTTCACATATGTTCATCAAATCATATTGTTTTCAAGCCAAAACATCATAGCATACCAATCCAAAATATTAAGCAACAATATAAAGATAATTATCAGTAGTCTATGTAAGAAAGCAAATGAGGGAATAAGATTTCTATCTCCTCTGCATCCTCCCATGTAGCATTGTGCTCATGATACTGATCCCATTGGACCTTATATTGATCAATGTCCCTATTTTTCAACTTGATGTTGCATCTATCTAGAATTCTATTGGGCTCCACTGGCACCACTCTTGGATCCTCCACCTATAAGGAATTCCAATCAAGTATGTGAGATGCATTTGGGTGGTATGGTTTTAGCAATAATACATGAACATATTATGGAGTCTAGCTAGAGTAGGGGGTAGAGAAAGTCTATATGCAACTAAGTTGATTACTTCCAACACATCAAATAGGCCCACGTATCTCAAAGCCAACTTGGATGAATTCCCAAAGGTAATAGAGCTCTTATGTGACTTGACTCTTAAAAAGAGCTTATCCTCAACTGCAAACTATCTAAAGGTTCTATTCATGTCGGCATAGCTGTTTTGTCTATATGTCACCTCCTTCAGTCTGCTCTTGATAAGCCTCATCTTCTCTTCCATCTCTTTTAGAATTTCAGGACCCACTATGATCCTATCTTCCAACTTGTCCCAAGTGATGGGGGAATGACACTTTTGCCCATACAAATACTCAAAAGGTACCATAAATAAGAATGCATGATGGGAGTTGTTACAGGAAAATTCTACTAGTGGTAGGTACTCTTCTCATTTATACTACTGATCCATACAATACATTTGAAGGAGATCTTCTACTACATGATTCACTCTCTCATTTTGATCATTGGTCTAAGGATGGTAGGATGAACTAAAGTTTAACTTAGTCCCTAATGTGGCATTCAAAGTTATCCTATACCTTGATGTCATCCATGTATCTCTGTCAAATATTATGGTCTTTGGAACTCCATGTAAACGAAAGATCTCTTGGACAAATTTTGTGGACAAGGTCAACGATCCATCCTTAATGTTCCCTAGAATAAAATGTGCCACCTTAGTCAACTTATCGACTACTACCATAATGAAATAATTCCTATTCTTGCTTAGAGGTAACCCCTATTCAAAATCCATGCTAATCACTTTCCATTTATACTTAGGTATATCATGAGGATAAAGAAGCTTGGCTAGATGCATGTGCTTACCCTTGACTCGCTGACACTCCAAGCATCTGGCTATGCATTATGCTATGTCTTTCCTGAGTTTTAGTCAAAAGTACAAGGTTTTCAACTATGCGATCATCTTTGTAACTCTGGGGTGTCTAGAATATGGTGCATTGTGGACTTCTTCTAGGACCAACTTCCTAAGCTCTCCAAAATCTTTAATATACATTTGCCTCTGGTATCTTAAGATACCATTTGATTCAAATGTGTACCCATCAAATTGATGATCTGAGAGATTCTCTTCTAAATCCTTTTTCACCCTCTCAAAATGGTCATCTCCCTGAAAGTGTTGAATCACCTATTGCCTTAGGTTGGATCTCATAGAGGTCATAGTCGCTAGATGTCTTCTTCTACTAAGAGCACTTACCACCCTATTTTCCTTCCCTTTTATATACTAAATTCCAAATTCATAATCGCTAAGGAATTCTAGCCATCTCCTCTACCTAGCATTGAGGTTTGGTTGAGTGAAAATATACCTTAACCCTAATTGATCCATTTTGATCTCAAATGGCTTTCCCAAATGGTAGTGCTTCCACATCTATAAGGCATGCTATAGCTACTAACTCCAAATTGTGTGGTGCATAATTTATTTTGTGTTGTTTCAGCTTCCTAGATTCATACACCACCACTTGCCCCTCTTGCATTAATATTGCTTCTACTCCATCTCCTGAAGCATTCATGATCACTAAGAATTGACCATTGGGATCTGGAATAATTAGCACTGGGGCTGCTATGAGTTTCTCCTTTAGGAGTTGGAAAGCTTATTCAAAATTTTCAATCCACTCAAATTTCTTACCTTTCTTTTTAAGAGATGTTATTGGGGCTTCTATTCTAGAAAACCCTTGCACTAATTTTTTGTAATATCTGGGAAGGCCCATAAAACTTTGCACCTCTATCACATTATAAGGCGTCAAAAATTCTACAATTGCTTTTATCTTCTCAAGGTCCATAGATACTCCCTCAGTTGAGATAAAATGGCATAGCTAATGCACCCTATCTTGATAAAATGAGCATTTGGATAGCTTTCCAAAAAAGATTCTTTTCCCTCAAATGCTGAAAGACTATCCTCAAGTTTCGACCGTGTTCCTCAATAGAGTTGGAATAAAACAAAATTTCATTGATAAATATTAGGAAAAAATCATCCAAACAATCCTAGAACACATTGTTCATAAGATTCATGAAAGTTATGAGCACGTTGGTCAACCCAAAGGGTACAATGGTGAACTCATAATGCATAATGAGTTCAAAAAGCTATCTTTGGAATGACCTATTCCTTTATCCTCAACTAATGGTAGCCAAACTTGAGATATATTTTTTGATAAAAATGTCTCTCCCTTCATCTGTTCAAATAATTCATCAATCCTCAGAAGAGGGTAGTGATTCTTGATGGTTGCCTTGTTCAACATCTGATAATCAGTAAACAGACACAAGGTTCCATCCTTATTTTTCATGAAGATAACTGGTGCTCCCCACGATGAAACACTGGACCTAATAATCCCTTTATGTAATAACTCCTATAACTGGGCTTTCAATTCATAAAGCTCTGTGGTGGTCATCCTGTATGGAGCCTTAGACTATGGCTTGGCTCCTGGCACTAAGTCAATGGAGAAATCAAATTCTTGCTTCGAAGGAATCTCGGTGAGATCTTCAAGAAACACATCTTGGAATTCCCTAAGAATTGGAGAGTCATCAAGGTATGGTTTCTCATTGTCAGGTTCACTGACATGCACAACATATATGACACAACCCTTCCTCTAAGCTCTCTTAAGTTGCATAGCTGAGATCTATCTAAGATTTAGGGGTCATTGTACCTCATGTATCTCAACCGAGTTCCCATAGTCATCCATAAAACTCACCATCTTATCCTCACAATTTACAATAGCCTTGTGCTCAGTCAACTAGTTGATTTATAAGATTACATCATAGGATCCTAATGGCGCAACATAAAGGTTAACTTGGGTCATGAAGTTTGGAAGTTCCAACTCGTTACAAAAGAAACATGAATCTACTTCCCACTCTGCTTGATTTCCATACTGAACAAACCATGAATTTTCCATATATCCAGGTCAAATGGGTAGCTTATAAATCATTCTAGGATCTATGAAGCATTTAGTATCTCCAGTATCTATCAAAATAGAAACCATTCAACCATAGAGCTTACCCATCAATTGAATTGGAGAAGCATGGTACTCTACTTGCGTGTTATTCACCGCTGCATGGATCTGGTGTTGTAGGGTCTGCTACTAATTTCCTTCCTTCCATGACTTCAACTTTTGAGGACAATTAGATGCATAACGGTCTCCCCCACATGTGTAACATCTGTCACATGGTCCTTTCTAACCTCCAACCTTGTCATCTTTTAAGTACCCCTTGCTACTATTATAGCTATCATTGCCCTTGTTTTCCCTTTTATTCCTTTCGCCTTGGTTGCCTTCTTCCTTTTTGGGAGGGTCACCTTCCCTTTTCAAACTTATAATCTAATGGGACTTGTTTACTTTCTATCTATCACCCTTTCAAAATCTTCTATTTTTGAATCGAGGCTTGGAGTATGATCCTTTATGAAGATTGGACAACTGTTGCAACTTTTGTTCTGGCTTAATGGCCTTTCCAAAAGCTTCTGCCATAGTATGATAATTGTGAAGATCCACTCTAGCTCCAATGTGGGGTCTCAGTCCCAATATAAAATTTTGAATTTGAAAACACATTGGATTGATACTGTGACACATACTTGAGCATGTTGGTAAACTTCTCCTAGTACTGAACTACTATTAAGCCTCCTTGGTTCAGATTCTAAAATTTAGTCATTTTCTTGTCAAACAAAAGCTATGGTAGCCACCTCTTTCTAAAATATTTGAGGAAAAACTCCCAAGTAATCCCTTCTTGTAGAAGTCTCCCTAGGGCCTTCTCATTGTCCTGCCAAGTAGCTGCCTCTCCAGACAATTGATATGCTACCCAAGCAGCCTTGGTTTGATCTAAAAAAATTGTGAAGCCCAAAATATTTTTCCATCTCTATGATCTAGGCCTCAACCCCATCTCTGATGGCCTTACCATCGAACTTCGATGGTTAAGATCTTTTCCCAGTTCTTCCTCAATTCGACTTTGATTGTGATTCCCTTCTACTTGGTCAGGTACCTCATTCCTGAGATTTCGATCTTCCTACACCCCTTAGACCTCTTGTTCCAAATGGTCTATTCAGGATTAGTTCAAGAGTTCTAGGATTTTGTCTAGCCTCTTTCTTGGCCCATTTTCCTATCCACTATCGCTCGCATCTTGTCTAGTGTTCACAATAGGGAAACACTCGACCTGCATCACAGTCATGTTTAGCATTCAAGAACAAGGTTTAATGCTTATGCTATTGCATCTATGAAATATAATGCACACTATTGAACAAGGCAACTAAGAGGGGGGGTGAATTAGTTGTCACATATTTAAACTTTAATTCATTCACTGGAACTAAACCTTAGCATTGCTTAGTAGATTAAACATTAAATACTAGTACAAAAATTGAACACCATCACATAAACACAATAACACTAGATTTACGTGGAAAAACCAATAAGGGAAAAACCACGGTGAGGATTAACTCACACTATAGAGAATATCAAAACTGATTACAAGAGGCTCACTGTTTGAGAAACAAGGCTCACTACCAAAAAAAGGACTCACTATCCAATAGGGCTAACAACCTAGAGGGCTCATTGCCACAAAGATAGAAAGAAGATAAAGAAGACTGGTTACAGAGAGAAGACAATCTCAATGCAATAAATGATTCCACCACAATTCACTCAATCCACTTGTAGACATGCATGAATGATAGAGTGGACCTTCAGCTCACTACTTCTAGAAACTCAACATTTAGGCTTTGCATTGATCTACCATACTCGCATCACACACACACACACTGATTCACACTTATCTATAATCTCTTGCACTATTGTCTCAATTTTCTTTGTTCTCTTCTTCGCTTCTTCTTCCCTAACTCGTTTTGCATTTATACCATCTTCAACTTTGAAATATATCCAAAGTTGGCCATCCAAATTCAAATTCAAATTAGCTCAGTGCCAAAACATCCCAGGGTGGAATTAAAATGAGGGTGACCCATGTAGATGCATAAAATTGGTCATATCTGATTAATCCTAGCATTTAATTAAATATTTATTATTTAACTAATTTCTCTAAAGTATTCTACATATGATTAAAGTTAATTAATTTAATTATATTGTTCATTCAATTTATTCTTCTATTATGATTAAATAAATCAATTTTATTTAATTATTCCACATCCATATGTCTACTTGATTAATTAAATAAATACACTTTATTTATTTTAATTAATTATCACTTTTTGAATTTAATTAATTCTTTTTGATTTAATTAAATTTAAATATTTCTTTTTAAATCTTCCTTCTAGTTAATTAAATATCTTATTTAATTAATTTCATTTACATACCATTTCTTAAAAGTTTAATTAAATATCTTTATTTAATTGAATATCTTCCATATCTTTTCAGAATCATAATTTAATATTCTATTTAATTATGAAATCTTCCATTATTCTTCAAAATATGGGGTAAATATTCTATTTTAAGAAAAACCTCTGTGTCACCCATAAATAAATAATTGAATTTAATAATTCATTATTTATCTTCTTCAAAATCTTTCCATAATCTCACAAAAAGATGATTTTTAACAAATCATATTCATCATCTTATCTTACCTCTTTTACAGAAAAAAAAAACAAATCTTGCTTTATGTTTTCTTCTATTTTTCTTTAGTCTTATCCATCCTCAACCGTTCAATCTACCAGGAATTTTCACAATCGTTGATCATATCAACCAATCAGAAGCTTTTGAAAAACTCTATAAATAGCACTACCAATCCAAGCAATGGTTACACAACATACATCAGAGGAATTAGAGATTAATTGCATTCTAGCATTCTAGCATTCTAGCATTATAGCATTATCATTATAGTTTTATTATTAATAGCATCATCATAATCTATCATCTTAGCAATCATGTTTTAGAATAATCATGTCTTAGCTTAAGCATTACATACATTTCATATTCAATCTCGTTCTCTAGGAAGACTATTCGTTGAGCCTAGCATACAATATGAGAGCCAACTAGAATCAAAGAAAATACTAGAGATAGAGGATGATAGGATGACATCGATAACATGATACTGAGTTTGTAATCTCTATTGTTTTAAATATTCTATTTTTGATATAATGTCTTATTGGTGTGTTTGATTCATTCATTTTTACATATTTAACATGCACAAAATTGACCACACATTATTGGCGCCCACTGTGGGGTTTTGCCCCATTTTTAACATCTATTCACAGGTTTTCTAATAGGATCTCACGTTCTGGAATTCAGATTTTTGACAAAATTTTCCGTTTTAGCGCATACGAGGATTTCTGAAGCGCATATGTAGGTTTTTAAAGCGCATCCGTGGCTTATTTTAGTGCTTTTGCAGGTACTTCGACGCATCTAGGGACAGTTGTGGTGCATCCAGTAACTATTTCAACGTATCTATAGAATAGAATGGCGCATATGCTTGACTTGGTTAAAATTTCTTAAAAACAAAAAAAATGAAATTTAGCTGCATTCTATTTTAGCGCATTTAGGACTTTCTGTAGCGCATTTACGATTTGTTTTGGTGCATTTACTTGTTTTTGTGGCACATACAGGTGATCATTTAGCGCATACAGGTTGTAACTAAATAGGTTTCCGAGTCTGACGCCTTCCGCAGACAGAACTTTTTTTTTGGTTTAAAAAGAACCAATCTAGAATAGTCACAGTTGGTTTTAAAAGGAAGCAACCCTAGGATATACATGGATTTAAAATAAAGCAATCTAGGATAGTCACCACACACTAATTTTTGTAGTTAAAATGAATCCCATGCTTTTTGCGAAGCAACATCTTCACGTAGTTTAGATCATTGTGATTTGGGTTTTGAAAAGAACAGTGTCTACTGTGTTTGTGCAATAGGTCTATGCTCTCCCCTTAACTGGGTGACCAGAATATCAGACTCGCCTTTTACATTCAAGCAATTTTACTGCTTTATTACATCCTGTAGAGTGTCCACTCTTGTGAGAAAAAGTACTCACCCAAGAAGAACAACTCAAGTGGGTTCAAGTCAAAGCCAGGCTATTCCGCCCCACTATAAAATTTAAAGCAAATTAGGAGAAATCCTCTTTTTCCAGTAGTGTGTAAGATAACCATCCCCAAAGCCTTTGTTCTAAAGGTTGGGAGGTCTCCTGAGGGAGTTTATTATTGCCGCACCGAACGAAAAACCTTACTACGAACCTAGTGTAGTATCCAACCAAAGTCAGTTTCTGAACATCATAACAATCACAGTGCAAGGGAGGGAAGAAACTACCCCCAAGATACTCACCATATAACTGCCAAGGACCGTTTGCTCAGGGGATCCGGTATCCACTTCTGTCACTCTGAGTACGCACCTAGAAAAGACAAAAACATGGGCGCCCCTTCGGGGGTGACATGACTGTGTGACTTGACACAGTTCTAAGATGTGGGCTGTTGATTATTATGATGACCTACCTGAGTACTAAGAGTGAGTTTTCTTGAACTATCTGTAATGTGTAAAACCTGTGAAAATAATTTTTGAAAAACATTTTGATCATACACTTGATGTTTAGTATAGGACTTAAAAAACAACTGTTTTCAAGGTGTTTGTTGTGTTTCCAATCACACTAATTCAGATAAAAGATCATCCGAAATGAACATGTCAAATTTTAGCTAAAACTGCTGACAAAACTATTCAGAAAATTATTTGGGAAAAACTGTTTTAGCGCATCGAGGGAGTATCTTAGCACATATAAGGTCTATTCTAGCACATTCACTGGTTAGTTCAATGCATTTGGAGTCTATTTTAGTGCATAGGCTGAGTATTCTGCAAACAATTTTTGGGTCACTGTCAAAACATTTTCTGAAGCGCATATAGGATACAAAGTAGCGCATCTGGGACATATTGAAGCGCATTTGACCATTTCTCTGGCGCATATCCCTGTTTCTGAAGCACATCTAGGCAACAAAAAAGTGCATTTGTCATTTTTTTCCAAATCATTATTTTTAACAAATCTAAGTTTATAGCATTCCAGGTCCAGTAGCATATTTTCTCTCATGCTTAGGGAGTGGAAATCTACCAAGTTTGTTAAGAAGTCAATTTCCAATAGGATCAGGAAACCCAAGAAATCTCTAGGCTACAAGAAAAGCTTACAATGAAGGAAGTTTTTATACAAGAGTCGACATGTCTTGTTCCATTATCACAAATTTCTCCATAGATACCAAGATTTTTTCAGAGGATTTACTGACAAATACACTGTGGACCCTCTAGATTCACAAGCCTATTTTCAAAGGAGAGCCCTCTCTCAATGACACAATCACAATCAGGCTCTTGATTTCAACTATATACCACAACCTTCTATTGAATATTCAACACATCCTAGTCACATACTTCAATGAGTTGAAATAGGCTATTTGATATACTGATCACTCTTCAAAAACAAGGATCAAATCTTACAAGTACATCTTTCATCATAAAACTTTTAAATTCTTGGTTCAACTTCTCCCAACAGGATTTTGACATAGTTTTGATCATATCATAAGATTTTCATCTTATCAGATTAAAACATCATCATTGATTGCACTCACCAAACTATGATCTAAGTTTAGGAGAACATCTTGAAATCATATGCCTGTTTTTACACAATCACAATACAATAAATTGAAGGAAGATATTCAACAAGAAGATCATATCTCAATAACACAAAAGGAAGGTGAAAATAGTGATCCCCTTTATAGTGTGAGTCAAAATCCCCTCTTTGAGGACAACATGATTGAAGGAGAAAAGAATCCATTTACTTCCGACAAAGATATGAGAAAAATCCTTGAGGATAGTGAGGATGAACAAGAAAAAGAACGCCACCTTAAAGAAGCCAAACAAGGTCCTAAATTTCTCAGAGCAGTAGAAAGGATCGTAGAACGAGACAAACAAAAATATTTCCTATTTTTGGCTGACAAAGGAGCTAAATTACCTCATGACTTTAACACTGAGAACATAAAGAGTAATCTTGATGAAACACCCTTATCTGGTCTTAGTGCCTTGACTTAATATGTTAAAACATTAGAAGGAAAAATTAAAGATCTAAAAAGGGGAGCCACAACAAAGACATACACTCTTGATGATATTTTTCCATATCCTTTTGATCGACATCTCAACATGATTCTGTTTCCTAAGCATTGTGAAATTCCAAAGTTTGATCGTTATAACAATCGGATCCCATTGACCATATTAGAGACTTTCGAAACATGACTTTAGAATTCACTCATGAGGATACATAATACATTTGTTCCCACGAATCCTGGAGGCCAATCTATGGAATGGTTATCAAAAATTACACCGCCTGTCAAAACATTTGAGGAATTGATCAACGAGTTCATCTCTCAATATTCCTATAACATACAACACCAAATCACAATGATTGATCTATGCAAGGCTAAGAAAAAACCTAGTGAACCGTTCATCACATTTCTTCAGAGATGGAGAAGATTGTTTGCTAGATATCCACGTCATGTTCCTAAAAAGGAAAAGATCACTACATTCATAAATAGCTTGGATCAAGAGATGAGTTATTGTCTAAATCTTCATTGTCCTCCCTCTTTTCAGAAAATGATTGAAAATGCAATCACAATTGAAAATGCATTACTCCAGAGGGGAATAATCAAACTTGATAGAGACAATCCTAGCTCATCAAATCACCACAATGACAAATCAAAGTTTTGGACTTGGAACAAGAATGTGGTGAATGATAGTGCTATAGATACACATCATGTCTCAACTAAGCCAGTTGTTCTTAGTGTTCCTCGCAACAACAACTACAACAATGTCAACTCGGTTACAAATTAGGGAAACAACTCCCCTCCTCCCCTGAGAAATAACCAAAATCCAACTTTTGTTCCAAATCAGAATAATACCAACAATCAAGGGTATCGTGGAAACAACAATAGTAACACCTTAGGAAATACATCAAACAAAAATCCACAACGATCTTCATTTTTCTCCAACAGAAGAACTTTTACTTCGTTGGGACAATCTCTGGAATCCACCCTTAAAGACTTGATGGCAAAGAATGTCATTACCTTGCCACCTAAACGTAACTTCAAACCTAGTGTGAAGCTGCCATCATGGAATGATGCATACTATTGTGAATATCATAGATGTAAAGGCCATCGTACAAATAATTGCCAAGCCTTAAAGAATGCTATTCAAGATTTAATCGACAAAGACATTGTCACAATAGAAGGGAACCAACAATCAAACGAAGACCACCAAGCATTTCGAAATCCTTTTCCCAACTATCAAAAGGGTGAGTCTTCAGGAAAGAATGTGAATCATATTGATGAGCATAAAATCAATCATATATACATTGATGATGAGTGGGTTAATGTTATAAAAGTCAAAGAGAAAGTAGAGTATCGAGAAGTTAACGTAACAACAAGGGAACAAGCTAAAGTTGTCCTAAAAGGTGCTCCTTCAAAATCCATTATGCCACCACCATCACATCAATATGATTTAATCAATCAACTTGGAAAAACTTCTGCTCATCTCTATCTTGGAACTTTTGAAGATTTCCGTGGCGCATAAATAAATTCTAGACAAAGCCCTCATTAAGACAACTGTATCTGATGATCTGAATGTGGATCAATTTCAAGCCATGGTAGGACATTTGTCCTCACCCACATACCTTTCATTCTCCAAAAAATATGATGTTTCCATGACACATCCCCATAATTCATCATTATACTTAGAAGTCACGGTCCACAAGTTTTGTGTCAGATGAGTTCTAATAGATGGAGGTGCTGGTTTGAATATATGTACCATGAAATTAATTCAGGCTTTAGGATTTTTTGAGGATTCCATTGATCCTAGAAGGAAGATTACTATTAAAGCCTATGATGATGAGGAAAGAGCATCCAAGGGTTTAATCATGCTACCAATCAGAATGGGACCTGTTATCAAAAACACTTTATGTCAGGTATTAGACCGTGATCTAGCATACAACATCTTGTTGGGTCATCCTTGGATCCACGATATGCAAGTTGTACCATCTACATATCATTAGTGTCTTAAATTTCCTTATGATGGACATGAGATCACGATATTAGCTAATAATTCTCACAGTCAAACTTGTGCTACCATCAAAGCTAGTCAAGACACTTTGGTTCCTAACAATCGAGAAGCAACTATTAGCACTTCTCCAAAAGTTGATACACAAATCAATCAACTAACCAAAACCCTTGACAAGCAATTATGGTTCAAGGATAATGGAGTAGGAGAATATTCTTTCTGTCTGGCTAATCTTCCTACGTCACCTCGATCACATGGACAACCTTCTATCATACACCATCAGATATTTGTAGCATCAACATCAACACAATTGGTGGTAGAACCAATCACAAAATTCAATGGAAAATTTATCAAGGAGAAATTCTCGATGGAAGATCTTGAGGATAGCAAAATTCTAAAATGGCTCTATAGAGATGAAGATGAAGATGGAACAGTTCTTAATATTAAGTTACAAACTGATAAATATGGTAAGGGATATTCAATCATGTAAAAGATGGGCTATGAGGGTAATGGTCCTATTGGGAAAAAGAAAAGGAGTAGTTGAGCCTATTGATCCTCCAGGACTTGCTGCAAAAGATAAAACAGGACTAGGCTATGATACTAGCTCGAAGGAAACAACATCCAAACAATTGAATAATACTGTGCTCACATTGCAAGAAAGATCTGATCCAAAGGAAGCATGCTTAACAACAATGTAGAATTTTGTCGATAATAACTCTAACACAGACTCTGGAGAATACGAATGGGATACCATCCATAATGATGAATTTTGGAGGGATAAACAGGTTGATGTGATACACAAGTATATGCCTACTCTAATCAAGGGAGAAGGTTCAGGGACCCAACCACATGAATTTGAACCACAATGCAACTATGATTCTAGTGATACCAAGTCAGATTTAATCGAACAAGACTATCGTGAGGACGATACCATCATTGATCTACCTCATACCTCGGATCCTATAGACACCTCTGTTATGACCATAACTATAGCCGATTTCATGCAACCTAATGACCCGCTACCGCTAATACATCACGATCTCATTGACTGGGATCTATCTAAACCTCCAGATATACCTATGTTTCGAACTGATGAATCTATCATAAAATTCATTTCCGCAGATGATGTAAATGATTGTTCCACTGGAGATTTTCGGCATGAGATCCTTAGTCAAAAGAGTTTCAAGTTTCCTAGCTGCAAAAGTAAAAATAAAAAAGAAAGATCTAATGGTGAAAACTAGAATCTGGTAGTGTTAGATCAAACAAAAGATAAAACAAAGAGCGTATCAGACGGTGAAAACCTTTTTAAGGCACCAGATGATGGGATGCTTGACACTCTCCCATAGTACTATCATGAACGATCACCTATCTTGATTGAGCCTACAAAAGCAGTTAATCTTGAAACTACAGAGAAACCGAGGATTCTACAGTTAGCAGCATCAATGACAGATAAAGAAGTACCCGAGTTCATGGAATTTCTTAGAGAAAATCAAGTCAACTTTGCCTGGTTTTATGCAGATATGCCAGGTCTTGATCCTAATATTATAATGCATCACTTGTCCATTAAACCAGGAGTAAATCCTATGAAACAAAAACTTAGAAAGATGCATCCTCATGTGGCACTACTAGTTAAAGAAGAACTTAAGAAACTCCTCGATGTGGGATTTATAAGATCAATTGACTATACATAATGGATCTCCAACATTGTTCCTGTATCCAAGCCTGAAAAAAGTGTTCGAGTGTGCACAGATTTTAGAGATCTTAATAAGGCATGTCCTAAGGATGATTTCCCTCTTCCAAGCATTGATACTATAGTTGATCTAACGGCTATACATTCCATGTATTCACTAATGGATGGTTTTTCTGGTTATAACCAAATCAAGATTGCACCTGAAGACCAGGACAAAACGGATTTCACATGTCCCTGGGGGACTTACTGTTGGAACGTCATGCCTTTCGATTTAAAGAATGCTGGGTATACATATCAAAGAGCTATGACTACAAATTTTCATGACATGATGCACACATTCGTGGAAGATTATGTCGATGACATACTGGAAAAATCATACACGCAAGAAGGGAATCTCGAGATATTATCCAAAATATTTGCGAGGTTGGAAAAGTTCAAAGTATGCCTCAACCCTATGAAATGTGTTTTCAGAGTCACATATGGAAAAATCTTGGGATACATAGTTTCATCAAAAGGAATTGAAGTCGATCCCACCAAGGTACAATCAATCATGGAAATGCCTCCACCAAGGAATATTAGTTAGTTGAGATCACTGTAGATATGACTTCAATCTATACGAAGATTCATTGCACAACTAGTAGATAAATGTCTACCTTTCACACATCTACTACATAAGAATGTTCCTTTCAAATGGGATGATAAGTGTGAAATGAACTTTCAAAAAATCAAGCAGTATTTAATGAACCCACCCATTCTGATATCACCAAATCTGGACAAACCACTCATCTTATACATTGCTACCACAAAGACATCTTTGGGGGCATTGTTAGCACAAGAAGACTCTACAGGACAAGAACATGCAGTCTATTATATCAGCCGAACATTAACAGGTCATGAACTCAACTACACTTTCATTGAAAAGGCTTGCCTAGCAGTGGTCTTTGCCTCACAAAAGTTTCAACATTACATGTTAACTCATACAATCAATTTGGCTGCGAAATGGGTCATGATCTTAAGCGAGTTTGATATTCATTATATTGATTGCAAAGTAATCAAAGGACAAGCTATTGCTGACCAACTGGCTGAAGCACCCCTACAAGCAGAACATCCCATGCACATTGAATTTCTAGATGCTGATGTCTTCGCGACAGAATCAAAGCAACCTTGGTCATTATATTTTGATGGCTTCTTTACTCAACATGGATCAGGGGAAGGCATACTCTTTGTCACCCCTCAAGGAAATACCATTCCTCGGTCATATTAGTTAATGTTTCCATGTACGAATAACATAGCTGAATATGAAGCTTTAATCACTAGACTCAAAATAGCATTGGAATGGAGAATCATAGAATTGCAAGTCTATGGTGACTCACAGTTAGTCATTAACCAAATCAATGATGACTATCAGACCAAAGATGAAAAATTGTTGCCATATAAGAAAATGGTTGACGATTTCAAGAAATACTTTGTAGACATCAAGTTCATTCAAATTCCAAGGCTTGATAACAAGGCAGCTAATGCTATGGCCACAATCGCTTCGTTGTTACAACTCCCATAAACTCATGCTCGCTACAAATTTCTGGTGGAACAATCATTTATGCCTGCTTATGACACACCTAAAAGCCAAATCATTTGCCACTTAGTAGGATCTGATTCACCTTGGTATGGAAAGATTTATGCCTACCTAAAAGATGACATCTTACCACTTGACTTATCCCATAACCAAAAGCGCAATTTTATCCGCCAATCCTCTTGCTATACCCTTATCGCTAACACTCTCTATCAATGCGGTCTTGATGGTACTTTACTTTGATGTCATGAATGTGATGAATCTGATAAGGCTTTACAAGAAGTTCATGGTGGCATTTGTGGTACTCATTCAAGTGGACTAACCTTATCCAAGAAATTGATTAGAATGGGTTACTACTAGCCTACACTGGAGAGGGAATCATTCATTTTTGTAACAAAGTAATCTAAATGTCAGATACATGGAAATCTCATTCATGCACTAGCACAGGAACTACAACCATTTGTACCAACCTGGCCATTCTCTCAATGGGGGTTGGATTTAGTTGGAAAGATTCATTCTTCATCTTCGGATGGAAACAAGTTCATTATCACAACGAAAAAGTATTTTACCAAGTGGATTGAGGCAGTCCCTCTCACTAAGCTCATTGGAAAACAAATCTCATCATTCATACTCAACTATCTCATTTGTCGGTATGGCATTCCCAACTCCATCATCACAGATAATGGATGACCATTCAAGAATCAGGATGTTGACAAACTTTGTGAGAGATTTCATATTCAACACAGATACTCAACACCTTATTATCCACAAGGGAATGGCCAAGTAGAGGCCTCAAATAAAACAATATTGAAAATTTTAAAGAAGACTGTGAATGATGCAAGGAAAGATTGGCACGTTCAACTCAATCCTGCTTTATGGGCTTACCGAACTAGTATCTGAATGCTAATAGGAGCAATGCCATTTGCTCTTGTCTATGGAGCAGAAGCCATCCTACCTTTAGAAGTTGAGATTCCATCACTCAGAGTATCTCTGAAAGGTCTAATCATAAATGATGAATACAGAGTTTCCCGACTCCAAGAACTGGAACTTCTTGATGAAAAGAGACAATGAGCAGCTAATCATTTGAAAGCCTATCAACAAATGATGTCTCACAACTATAATCATAGAGTCAAACCATGTACCTTTTAGGTTGGTGATCTTGTTCTAAAAGAGAACCCATGCAATCAACAAGATAGAGAGAAGAAAGGAAAGTTTGAACCTAATTGGCTGGGTCCATATGTGGTCATAACAGTGTACGGTTCAGGAGCATACAAGCTGTCAATGCCAGATGAAGACCTATTTGATGAACCCATCAACAACATGCACCTGAAAAAGTATTATGTCTGAAGCAGTTATCATCATTCAGAAAAAGTCTTGAAGAAATACAAAAACATAAAAAAAATTCCTAAAGAAATACAAAAACATCAGAAAAAGATACGAAGAAATACAAAAACATCATAAAAAGTCCTGAAGAAATCCAAAAACATCAGAAAAAGTCCTGAAGAAATACAAAAAAATCAGAAAAAGTCCTAAAAAAATGGTTACCCTGGTGAAAACCTGGAAAACAGGCATCTTGGTAATGACAAAAAAAATAAAAGAAAAAAAAGCGTAAAATCAAAAAAATGCAATAAAAACAAATAGTGAAAATCTGGTAAACAGATGCTATTTGTAGCTCTCCATCTATTAGTTCATGTTTTGAACTAGGCTTTCTTTTTATGCATCTTTCCTTCATCTTAGGGTCATACCAGCATCCTGTTGCCATCATTTACCTAGAGCGATAACATCTTACAATGGCTTGATTATTGTACATATCCATTTCAGCAAGTTGTGTCAAATACTAGGGGAAAACATTTACATACTCTAGGGAAACCAACTTTCCGGTTCTACCAAAATAGATCAACACCAATATAGAACTTAGTCATGTGAACAAACAATCAAAACACATGAACAACTATCCAACCATTGACCCATATCACAAATGGTTTTTCAGTAAAATACCACATCATGACTCATATCTGGATGATCTAAAATATGAATAATGATTGGAATATTAGTTTTACATTTTGCACAATGGTTGTTTGATTTTTTGACATCATCTCTCTGGAGCACACTCAATGATGTACTGAACTAGAGTGGCAAGGAAGGAGGATGATTTTTCTTTGTCTGTTGTCTTGAGGTTAACTATCAATTTGATGCAAATATGTTGTGAAACATGATTTCTAAAGCATATCATTGACAACAGCTCCAAATTTACATAAGAAGGTGGTTAGTCTTTGCCTGTTTATGCAAGAAATGCTCAGGTCATCTCAGTTCAATTATACCTTGATGCTTATGTTCACTTGCTATATCAAAAATCATGAAAGTTGTACTCAGGTCATCATTGATGCTAATCTCCCCTATGATGCTTGTACATACTTCCAACATTTTATAAGGCTTTATGATGATTCAAGAAAGCTACCCAAAGGCTCAATAAACAGTTGGTTCTATTTAGTTGCATTTCATTTAGATCAATGTATATATTTGCATATTAGGTTTGCATTAGATTTTTTTAATGGTTGTCATGTCTCTTTAGACTATATGTGGAGGACATTTGGACATTTGTTTCATCCTCATTTCATTATCGTTTCACCTAGACCTTGTGCATATCATTTAGTTTAACTCTCATCATTTGGGACCTGTCTCAATCATTTGTCCTTCATGATGCATTATCATTTCATATTTCATATCATTTCATTGCATATCATGGGACATTCTCATTTTTATCATCTTGGTTTCATTCTCATATCATTCCGATCCTTTATCATTTCATATCATTATTTTTTTCATTTAACCATTTTTCATTCTTATCCTATCCATCATTTTCATTGTACATATCATCTCATTTTATATCATTACATTTCATCTTGTTTCATCTCATCTCATTTCATTTCATCATATCATTCATTTTCATTCCATTCCTTTCATTCCATATCATTTTATTACATTACATTGCATATCATATCATTCAATTTTCATTTCATTTTTATCATTCCATTTTATTACATTACATTGCATATCATGTCATTCCATTTCTTTCATTCCATATCATTTTATTACATTACATTGCATATCATATCATTCCATTCCTTTCATTCCATATCATTTTATTACATTACATTGCATATCATATCATTCCATTCCTTTCATTCCATATCATTTTAGTACATTACATTGCATATAATATCATTCGATTTTCATTTCATTTTTATCATTCCATTTTAGTACATTACATTGCATATCATATCATTCAATTTCATTTCATTTTTCCATATCATTTTACATTTCATCCTTTCATGTCATTACATTACATTTTCTATCCTATCATTATTTCATCATATTTTTTATTCATCATATTTTTCTCATCATTATCATATCCTCATTATTCATATAATTATCATTTATCATCTTCTCATCAACTCATATCATTTTATCATCTCATTTCATCTCATAATTCATTTTCTTTTTACTATTACATTTCATATCATATCATTTCATTTTATATCATTACATTTCATTTCGTTTTATCATTCCATCTCGTCAATCCTTTTCATATTCATTACATTTCATAGTATACATTTCATCGTTTATCATTCACATGTTTTCTCATTTTTCAATACCATTTATACAACATTTGATTCATATTACATTGCAAAATCATCACATCACATCATCATTTATAGCATTTGAAAATTCAAAAACACAAACATTTCATACAAACATCACATTTCCACATCATTAATAATTCATATCACATATCATATCATTTCAACATGTTGCATTTTTTTTTTTACCATCATCATCCACCTGCATGAGACCATTAGTACACATCATATTGCACATCATCATATCATAATCATATCATATCATCCTGCAAATCATGTTAGTCCATAGATCATATATCAAAATCCATATCACATAAACAAGGAAATAAATGCATATCCATCTCATATCATCATAACAAATGCAACACATCATCAAAACTCATCGCCGTTGCATATCATTGCTCATAAAAATATACATACAAATGTCCAATAGTCCCATGACACTGAAAAGTCTAACAAGATACATGAGATATGATCAAAAATCAATATACATGCTCCAAAGAATATGAGATACATCACATAAAATCCTACATACATCAAGGATAGCTGGTAGAACCCCCTGATGGAGCTAGTCTTGTGGATGGTGGCCTACCACTGGTCCCTGCATCTGGATCCCATCGAGGCCCGGTAACCCTCAGATTCTGTGTGCCTATCTGTTTCCTACTCCTGGTCCTAGTATGAAACCATTGGAAAGGATCTCTGCGCTTAGGAGGACATAACTCCTCATATCGGACTCGATAATACTCAGCCTCTCTGGCCATCTTGAAGCCCTCTGCAATGGCCTCTCTCAATGATGCACTCTCCACGGTGCGCATCAACCTCTGAGCAACACCCTCAGCCTCTACCGCCCTCCGTCTCAATGCATCCATCTCTATAATCAACTAGGCTACCTGTGGGTCTGGAGTAGGAGGATGTACATGTGCCTGTGCCTGTGCCATGCTCTATGCCTGGGCCTGTGACTGTGCCACCTGTGCCTGTAGCTATGTGACTAATCCTTGCGTCTGCACCAACTGACTCTGCAACTGCACTTGCTATCCCTGTAATGTCTGCACCTAGGCCTACAGAGTATCTATCTATCCCTGCTATGATGAGGAACCAACCCTGATCACTGTCCTCCACCCAATCCCAATCCTCAACCTCCGCATGATCTAGATACCGTTCAAAATATCCGGCCTCGGTCTCACTGGTACCGGCCCCTCATCTCCGCTGTCATCACCATCATCCCCATTTGAGCTCTCCTCCTCTCCACTCTCCTCATCATCTCCCCAAACCGCTGCCTACTCACCACCGGCCACATCCTCCTGTCTCCCTACCCCTGGCTGTGGTACCACCAAAATGGGTGCTGGCTCATCAGGACAGGTAAATCATGGAAAGGGATGTCTATGATAATAAACTGAGTACTCGTCAGACATACCAACATCAACAATATCTTTTCTATCATCCCATGCCTTGGGCGCTAAATCCATATACTTAGTATATGCTATCTGATATGAAATACATGTCCCCCATTCTGCTTTATCCCTGCTCCGTGCATAGTGAGCAACCCCCTATGGCATCCCCTGTGTGAAACCAAACTATCGTGACACCCTCAATGCCAAGAACCTCTCTAGAATGAAGGGAGTATGACCTATCAAAAATTAAGGAATATCTACGAATGGCATCTCCAGGTGATCTATATCCCATGGCTCACAATCTAGGTATGGTCACCATATCACTGCATCAATATCATCCAAGCATCGTCTCTAGTAATCTGCCTTGCCCAGCTTAGGCTGGACAAGGAATATAGCATATGCATACATGTAGGGTCTGCCTAGTGGCCTCACTCTGGGACAAGTTGGTCTCGTCACAACAAGATGCTCCCATGCCCAAATCTAAATTAGTGTCACGCCGCATGACAAACTGGATGCACCCCTGTATACCACCTGATGTAAATCATGATATAGGTGAGCCAACATACAACTCCCCCAGGCATATCTTCGTGGCTGTAACAACATCTACTCTAAGATCCTCCCCCATCCCACTGATAGTCCCTTTGACCGATGATCCAGACAAAGGAGACCTCCAATGAATGGACCTAAAACTATAGGCAAGGCTGGATATCCCCTGAAGTCAGCCCATGGCACCCAGTACCCTGCTATTTGCGCATCACCAAATACTCTCCTCGGAGCATCTATACCACAGAGCTCATTGTGATCATAGAACACAAGGGTTCCAACCACTGGGATACCAAGAATCCTATACACATCCTCTGGAGTCACAGTCACCTCACCTATCAGCAAATGAAAGGTGTTGTGCTCTGAATGCCACCTCTCTGCCAATGCGGTCAACATTCCCCTGTTGATCCGAATCAGAGGCATGGCCAACAAAATCTCAATCCATATGCCCTTATCAATGCTACATCATCCGACGTCAACTCGGGTATCCTATCCCATCCCACCAAGTGACACTCCCTAATCTGGAGGTTTTTGAAAACCTCCTATTTTCGGGTAACACAAGACAATCAATCAACATCATATCAATGATTCAATCTCAAAACAAGAAAAATCAATTTTCCCCATATCTATATATGACCCATATCAGTGACCCATACTCATCACACTCATATCTATCTATGACCCATATCAGTGACCCATATCAAGTATCCTATCTAGGCAATTCATATCATACAATCAATGCACAA
Organism: Sequoia sempervirens; assembly: GCA_007258455.2. Lineage (NCBI taxonomy): Eukaryota > Viridiplantae > Streptophyta > Pinopsida > Cupressales > Cupressaceae > Sequoia > Sequoia sempervirens. The sequence goes on from VDFB02086081.1 coordinate 89,165,673, forward strand.
TCTATCTATCTAAATATCACATCAATATGCTCTATCATCAATTACTATTTGTTTTCTTTTTCAAGAATGAAAATTTATCAAAAATCAAAACATCATCTTATTTGTATTTCAATCATGAATGCAAATATGTTTTCAATCAATCATCTACTATTTTTTTCTATTGTAGAGAACAAATTTATCAGCAGTCCTATCAATCATCTACTCTTTGTTTTTTGTACAGGGGAAACAAAGTTATCAGCTATCTACTCTTTGATTTCTATTTTGGAAACAAAGTTATCAATTATTTATCAGATTTTCTATCCATATCAACATGATGATAAGACAATCTCTCTATCTATTGACCAAGGAAGCAATATACATCATCATTTTTACATCACTTTCATCAAATCACACATTCTATTTTTTTTACGAGATGCGCTAATCTGTGGTCTCTATGCGCTATTTTGTATCCTAGATGCGCTAAAACTTAGATGCGCCATTCTTTTCCCTGAAAGCACTCAATAATTTCCTATATGCGCTATTTCCCTAAAAGCGCTAAAACTCTAAACCTAAGCGCCACTTCATTTCCTGAATGCACAACAACCCTACATGCGCTAATGTTTTCCCTTGATGCACTAAAACCCTAATTTTCTTATGGCATCCTAGAAGTGCTACACTTTTTATTAAATGCGCTAAATTGGTTTCTACACTAAACATACTAAATCTATCCTATATGTGCTACTCTTTTCATCGAAAGCACTCAAACAACTATCGAAAGCGCTAAAACTTTTCTAAAAGCGCTAAAACAGAATTTTAAAATCTAAAATCTGTGAAAAATAGTAAAAATCAACACAAAACTAAAAAAATTGATAGCAAAAGAGGTTGGATTGACTCACCGATGGTCCATACATAGCTGGTCTCTGGTATCGGCAGGCCCGCTCGAATCTATCACAGTGATATAGAATCTCCATTTCGCTAGGTCACTATCAGAGCTACAAGATTCTCAAAGTCAAAAAGTGCAAATGGTTTGTCCTTTTCTCCCTTTTTACCTTTTAAAAGTCAACTAAAGGTGAGTTTTGTGACATTTTTCATCTTTTTATCTAAATTTGACTTTATTTTCACACCGGGGCATCCTTATACATCAATTTTTTTTGAGAGCTAAATCACTGAATTCAAATCAACATTAAAATCTCATCATCAACTCAAATTTTTCAAATTTTATGAAAAATCTCATAATCTTCAGTGATTTACCTCCCGAGGGGGCATCATTAACACCAGTAGCATCTTTTAATCGGAAACATATCATAATCAGGTCAGGGGCGTATTTGTCAAAAAAGGGGCAAAGTCAAACACAACAAAATTTTGAAGGCAAGAATATTTTCTTTGAAGCAATGCGTTTCACACATCACTTCAAAGAGGGGAAAAATGTAGATGCATAAAATTGGTCATATCTGATTAATCATGGCATTTAATTAAATATTTATTATTTAATTAATTTCTCTAAAGTCTTCTACATATGATTAAAGTTAATTAATTTAATTATATTGTTCATTCAATTTATTCTTCTATTATGATTAAATAAATCAATTTTTATTTAATTATTCCACATCCATATGTCTACTTGATTAATTAAATAAATACACTTTATTTATTTTAATTAATTATCACTTTTTGAATTTAATTAAGTCTTTTTGATTTAATTAAATTTAAATATTTCTTTTCAAATCTTCCTTCTAGTTAATTAAATATCTTATTTAATTAATTTCATTTACATACCATTTCTTAAAAGTTTAATTAAATATCTTTATTTAATTGAATATCTTCATATCTTTTTAGAATCATAATTAAATATTCTATTTAATTATGAAATCTTCCATTATTCTTCAAAATCTGGGGTAAATATTCTATTTTAAGAAAAACCTTTGTGTCACCCATAAATAAATAATTGAATTTAACAATTCATTATATATCTTCTTCAAAATCTTTCCATAATCTCACAAAAAGATGATTTTTAACAAATCATCTTCATCATCTTATCTTACCTCTTTTACAGAAAAGAAAACAAATCTCGCTTTATGTTTTCTTCTATTTTTCTTTAGTCTTATCCATCCTCAACTGTTCAATCTGCCAGGAATTTTCACAATCGTTGATCATATCAGCCAATCAGAAGCTTTTGAAAAACTCTATAAATAGCACTGCCGATCCAAGCAATGGCTACACAACATACATCAGAGGAATTAGAGATTAATTGCATTCTAGCATTATAGCATTATAGCATTATCATTATAGTTTTATTATTCATAGCATCATCATAATATGTCATCTTCGCAATCATGTTTTAGAATAATCATGTCTTAGCTTAAGCATTACATAAATTTCATATTCAATCTCGTTCTCTAGGAAGACTGTTCATTGAGCCTAGCATACAATCTGAGAGCCAATTGGAATCAAAGAAAATACTGGAGATAGAGGACGATAGGGCGACATCGATAACATGATACTGAGTTTGTAATCTCTATTGTTTTAAATATTCTATTTTTGATAAAATGTCTTATTGGTGTGTTTGATTCATTCATTTTTACATATTTAACACGCACAAAATCGACCACACAACCCAAACACATGCTTCATTAGGAACCAAATAGATCCAACACACTTCACTAACTCTAAAAGTAGTATTTGACACAAGGTTGTCCAAGCCAGTGTAAAACACGTAGAACAATTAAGCATGAACTTTCTAGATACCAAAATTATCTTCAATACATTCAAAACAACTCAACTCTAGAACCATAAGCCATAAGACTTCATGAAGGAGAAATCAATACCAACAATACTTCTCCCAAACCTTAACTAGAAACATAGAAAGCCATAGTTCACAACTAGTGAACGCAACTTGCACTATACAATGAATCTATGTGCAAGTATTTTTCTACTCTAAAATGCAAAACAATTGATGGAAATGCAATAGAAAAGAACACAAAAAACCACTCAAGATTAGCCTAGGTTGAATCTAAACAAGATAAGTGAAACAAGTAATTTTACCTTGTTTAGATGATGCTTTCGGTTGGCCCTTTGTTGAATATTTTAGTGCTCCTTTTCTTGACGAAATGGCTCTAAAAGATGCTCAAAAGGAAGTGGATGCAATGGTGGTATTAGCTAATGGATTGGGTGCAAGATGATGGCCTAAAGTGCTACAAAAATGGAGGTTTCAATCTTGGTGGTATGAGTGCTCAAATTTTGCTAAGTGTGAGATTGCTAGAGTGATTTAGTGATAGATCAAAATGAGACCAAACTCACTATATTTAGGAAAAGGGTCTTTAAATGAATGAATGGCTGAGATTGATCCTAGGATAGAGGATCAATGGCTAGGGTGAGTTGAGAACTCACAAGCCATCTCATAAGGACATGTTGCAGATGACATGGACAAGGAAGGGTGATGTAGAGATGACAAGGAAATGAGGTGGAAAAGGTGAGTCTTGTCTCGTCTACCCACATTATGGGATGATGTGACAATAGAAGAATTAAAAATTCTTCTAAAACCTCCCTTGGTTTTGGAGATTTGACTTTGGGATTGGGGAGGAATTTTAAATTGGTCCTTTATTCCTCCAAATGTGTTGGAGAAATAAAGTGAAATTTTAAATTCCATATAAGATGCTTGGGGGAAATAAAAAAGAATTTAAAAATCCTTGGAAGGTGGAGATAACTTCTCCAAACAGAGAAATTTTGTCAATGAAAATTGACTAAGGTACATGCCATAAATGGCATGAGGATTAGGTTAGGCTTAATTAGTGACTTAGGTTGTGCAAATGAAGGATTAGGTAGGTTAATGGGGGATTAAGACCAACTTGCAAATTATGGAGGATGTGACACTAATCAAAGATTAGAGGTGTGCACATCCTAATGATAGGATTAGGCAAGTTAACAAGGATTAGAGGAAGGTTATGGAGGATGAGACAAAGATAGAGAAATAATGAATTTAAATTTTGATTTTAATTTATTTAGACCAAGTGACTAAATTAAATAAATTGGAATATTTATTTAATTTAGAGAGGAATAAGGTAAGGTATTTATTTAATCAATCAAACACCTTAGGATACATTAGGCTGGGATGAATTTTTTTTTTTTTTTTTTGGCTGGGATGAAATATTAACTAAATAATAAATTATTTAATTAATATGGTTTACGGATGTAGGATAGGAGAAAACACGGTTGAATTTGACCATATGGGAGTGGTCAAATTTAGGTGTATACATTTTTCCCCTCTTGGAAATATTGTTAGAATAATAGTGTTTCAAAGAAAAATAAAGTGTAGATGACTCGATAGGAGAATAGGACCTTAGGAGATGCCCTAGTATCACAAGGAAATGGATAGAAGAAAGGAATGTAGGAATATGGTAGGGTATGCCCCCTCAAGAGGGTAGATTGTGTAGAAAAGGGGGCCCAGGTGACTTCTCTATATGGATAAATGAAGGGAACCACGCGATAGATGAAGAAAAACCATAAAAAATGGCTTTTGAACCTAGGAAAATGGACGCACAAGGTGAAAATGGTGGCTTGCAGAAGAAAGGGGCTAAATGATTAGAAAAGGGTAAATAAAGGGTATGTTGGCCCACAGTTGCTGTTGCACCAAAAGATCAACCTGTTAATGCCAAATACAACTGCCAGAGTTAACGGATCCATGGGACTTCGATGTGCTATAACTATAACAAATTCGATCACATTGCTAGATTCTGTAGAAGCAAGAAGGGTATGGTAAATCAAGGGAAAAACATGTAGAAGGATAAAAAGGGAAAATTTACTATGGATAAGATCAGGAAGAAAATGAAGAAGACATGGGTGAAGAAGAGTCCTTTTGATGCAAGAAATGGTTCAGCACCAGAATTTGGTTATGGTAATTCTTCTGAGAATTAGTTTAAGGCCTCTAGCCTAGGGGGAGTTCTCAAGAAAATATTTTAACCCCCTTGTCGGTAGTTGATACCAGAATGTGGCAGATTGCAATGATTGCATTAGTGATGTGGAGATGTTTTGGGATCTCTTGTAAATGAAACTTAGGCAAAATTGAAGGTCTGCAGAATATTTTTCTTTCACAGTCTATGAGAATAGGGTATCTAGAAGACCTAGGGAAAAAACATTTATTGCGACAAAAAGTTAGGTGTGTGAATGATAAAAGGTTATTTATATCCCTCATTTGTCAGATTGCATTTTGAGAAGAAGTGTGGAGAGCTCTACAATGGACTTTGGAAAATATACAAGTCTGAAGGCAATTCAGTGATTAAACCCTAATCCGGCGAAAGGTATTTATTTGTAAACTCGTGAACTTGAAAATTCTGGAAATGGCTGCTCCGTTGGTTGTGGATATTAAGGATAGACCCTGTCTAAAATTCAAATGGCACCCATGCAAATCCATCGAGACAAAACCATTAGGTGCATTTTCTTCCGTTCCGTATGGTTTTTTGCATATTGAAGATATTAGGGCATAAATTCTTGCAAATATTGAAGAATTAGGAAGCTCCTAGTTATTTAATTTGTACACCAATCACATTATGGGAGAATATTTATGTGTAAAACCTGAATTCAAAACTTTGGAGGAGAATAAATTCACTCATATTGTGAAGTTTTCCGTGTTTGAATAAAATGAATGGGTTCGGTATATATTGAGTCAAGTGCATGGTGAGTTTATTTGGTTAAGTCACCCTTTCAAGATCACAAAGGAAGCTATAAGGATTGTTACTGGTTTGAATTCATCTGGTGGGTTTTTGACATTAAAATCTGTGAAACCAAACAGTCACAGATGCAATCAGTTCAGTTTTTGACAAGAGAGCCATGACAATCAATGACATCATCAAAGTGGATGTGAGATTTTCCTCTATGGTTATTGGTTACAAGATCTATCACTCTAGCTGGGATAATTCAGTATCCGGTACAACAATCTATGCAGCATATCAGATGGTCAAAGAAAATGCAGAATATGACTTATGTGAGTTACTTCGGAGCAAGTTAATTCAAAATATTGGAAAAATCAAGAAGGATAAGAAGAATTATTTCAAGTATGGAAATTTATTGTTATGTCTATTTTTGTATTTCATGAATGAAGTTCTGAGAGTTGGAAAAGTGTAATGGCAAGGTAATAAACTAGTAGTTGTTCAAATTAGAGACATCTTGTATGGAATTGGTGATAGTAAAGCAAGGAAAAATGCTATTTGGGGTTATTTCAAAAGCTTTCATAATGAAATGCAAGCCAGGGAAAGAATTCCTACTTCTATTGTGGAAAAATATAAGGAAAAAAGTTGCTTTATTGTTGATATTGATCGGTGTTTGATGGAAGTTGTAGAGCCTAGAACAATGTGGATAATGCCTATGGGTTATGAGGTTGAAGAACACATTTTGGAGTTGTATGCTCAACACCTGTTGAGTAAACCTTGGGATTCGACAAAAGAAAGGTTTGGTAACTTTGAGGAAAAGATTATGGAAGTTCATGCATAATTAAAGAAGCATATGATAATCTAGAAGGTGAGAAAGGAAGTTGAAGCTTTTACAAAAAGCATGGGGATATCAATTGAAGCTGTAAGGGAAGCTAGGAGGAAAAGAGAACAAGCTAAAGCAAGAAAGCTAGTTAGAACTGAGTCTACTAGTCCAAAGACATCCTCTGCTAGATCTACAAGGAGCTCTACTCTCTCATCTGGTCTTGCAAAGAAACCAAGCCATGTAAAAGCTCAAGCCAAGACATCCGAGAGAGAAGGAAAGAGGAAGAAGGATAAGAGCACGAGTCTATGTTGCTATTTCAAAATATGAAGAAACTAAATCTAATGAAGAGGTGAGAGAAATCAAGCATAAGGGCTCAAAAGCATCTAAAGTCTCTAAGGACAAGCCCTCCGGTGAAGAGAAAGCAAAGAAAAAGATGAAAACTGACAAATCAGGCATGTTTATAGAAGAAGTGGAAAAATCCCTAATTAAGGATGGTAATCTTAGACCACTTTGTGAATGGTATGGCACCTTTGATAGTGTTAGTCAAAGAATTATTGAGGAAGCCACAATAAAGTATTTGAATAATTTCAATATGAATCTCATTGAAATAACGTTTGAGTTACCTAAAGGTTTGTATGGAGTCTTATAAATGAGGACAGTGAATGCAAGAACCAAAGAAGAGCAAATGAGAGAATGGATGCTTGCTGATCTATGCTCGGTAATGTCAATATAAGAGATGAAGTAAATTTTAAATGATGCCAAAAGGGATTTTAAGAGCAAAACAAGGGTGAACAAGTTGATGATTGGGTGAACTGAAGAAGTTGCAAAAGACATTGAGAAAATCCTTGAGGCAGTTCTATTGAAAAACAAATAGTTGTTTCTCAAGAAGCTGATAGTGAAGATGTTCCATTTGGTCTAAAAGTTGAAAAAGGGAAGGAAGACACATTTGAGGATAGTTTGAATCCTCTAGACATGCAAGATGCTGAAATTTTGATGGATATTGAAGCCCCTAAAGAGAAGTCAGGTGAAGAAGTTGAGATTCCTAAAGCCAAGAAAAAATTAGTGATTGAAGAAAAGAAGGCTGAAGCGAAAGAGATTGTAGTGGAAGCAAGAGACACTGCTAAGGAAGTAAAGGATTTTTTGGAAGAGCAACAAGAGGAGTTTGATCCTGAACTAGTTAAAGGTCCTATCAACTTGGCCACTCTATCTCCCATTGACAAATTGAAGGTAGCATCATTTTCTTAGGCCAAGGAAAGGGAGGAAATACTGAAATCTCATATTGAAGACAATGAGCTATTAAATCTTGCATTCAGTATCCTGGAGAAGATAATGCCTACATATGTCAAGGATTCATCTGATTCTCCATCCGGTTAGCTGAAGAAAATTGTCAAATCTATAAGTACTCACTTTGAGTCACTTGAAAAGTCAGCTATGGATAAGGTTCAAAAGGAATTTGATGCTAAAAGGTTCAATAGATTAAAGGGAATGATTGTTAATGAAAAATATTTGTTAGCAACCTATGTAAAGAACATTCAAGGTGATTTTTCTAAAGGTGGAAATATTTACAAGTCATGCTTATCTTTGTATAAGTTCACTGAGGACACTGAAAATAAAATGAAGGAATATGAGAAACAATTAGCAGATACCTCTCAACCATTTGATCCTCTAACCATTTCTATTGGAAAGAAAGAAGGTCAAGTCATATCCCTGCTTGACAAGATTAAAATTTTGAAGCATGAAGAAGGAAAAATTGTTGAAAGACTTTGTGAGCTCAGAGGAAAAAATGTTGAAAGAGTTGGCGGTCAGTGATCTGGAAAACCTTGAGTCAACAGAGATGCAATCTTACTTGTTTTGTGGTCACATGAATATTTTGGAGAGTCTTAAAAAGAGTTGGGACACTAGTTTGAGCCTGTTGAAGACCAATTTTGTAGATATATTCAAGTTTATGTAAGTTGTAGAAGCAAGTCTGTACATATGCAATTTGTTCATAGCAATTTTGTTTGATTTTTGGTATGTGGATTCCCAGCTTTTCTATTGATGTCAAAGGGGGAGTATGGGACAGTGAAAAATTTCATATTCATCTCAGGGTGAGTTGTGATTAAGAGTTGTGTTTTGAAGTTTTGAAGGTTGGTAGTGTATTCATGTTGTTATTGATCCGTCACTTAGTCATTTTCACTAAGTGTTGCCATCAATGCCAAAGGGGGAGATTGTTGGCAAGAGACACTGCACATGTCATCTGGTGTTGTCATTGATGGCAACCCTAGTCAATGATTCGATCCACACTTTAGTAGTTTCTTATACCGGAAGTCAGATTGAAGTTTTGTGCTAATTGTTAAAGCTAGAACAGAGCACCCAACAAAATTGTGTTCATCGATTCATATGCAATTTTCTGTTATCATTTTAAGTTGTGGATCTTAGGGAAGGTTTTTCGATGTATGATCTATGTTATTTTTGAATCATAGAGCCTCGTACTGATTTGTGTATAAGTTAGAAGATCCGGTTGATTGTTTTTTAGTTTAATGATGTAAAAATGCCAACTTGATGAATGTAGCGTGTTGCGAATGTTCAAGGTGAAATTGTTTAAGGTATTTTCATGTTTGAGGATGTTTTTTTGGTCATCACTATGTTGTGGCCGAATTTGGTTGGTGCGATTGACAATTTTTTGTGGATTGAGTCGACAGTTTGTAAATATTTTCTATTTTGTTGAAGCCGACATGTGGTTGATTAAATCTTTAGTTGCAGATATATATAAGCGATCATTTATATCATTTGGAAGTATGTACGAAGTGTGTTGCAAAATTTAGAAGGATTGTAGATTGATTATGCACAATTTGACTTGTGCAAAAAAAGACTTATGATTTGAATTAAAGCAAACAGAGCAGAAGAGCATAATCAAACAAGAAGGTCAAGAATGTGATCGATGTGCTTAACCAAAATTGTAATCGGGCATTAGTAGATGCTATTCTCTCAGTTCAAATCTTCTGGATGTAATCCAAATATTTTTGTAAGATAGTGAGTCTTCTTTTGTATCTGAGCAATGAGCTCTAGGCAGTGTGCCTGAATGCACGTGCATTCCTATTTGTAAACACTTATATTTGAGTATACTCATATTGTGGATTGACCTCCACCGTGGTTTTTCCCCTAACAGGGTTTCCACGTAAAAAAATCCTTGTGTTATGGTGTTGTGGTTGATTGCTTTGTGTTCTTGCATCTTACTTTTAGTTCAAAGTTATAAGTGGTTTAAAGATCAGATTAATAAAGTTAAATTTTGAAGAACACTGATTCACTCCCTGTCTTAGTGTTCCTTGATTCGAACAGGGTAAAAATTACCTAAAAATAAAAAAGGCTAAATAGGGGCAAAAAATGAAAATTATAAATAGTAAATTTGAAAATTCACTATTCAATTAATTTTGAGTTGCACACGTGTCACTGAGAGATTGAGTGACCAAGAGCAACAACTGATGAGATGAGTGAGATGGAAGACACCGACGAGATGTTCCACCGAGTGGACAAGGTCCAAGATTTTTACCACCTTTGAGTAGTACTCCGAAAGGTAGGTTCTGAAACCTAGCTTCATGATTTGATTTCAATTTTTATGCATGAATTCAAGTTTAGGATGGGTAGTTAGGAAAAATTCCATTGCCATGGAAGGGCAGATTCACCCTTCTAGTAGAATGCATTTTCCTATCTAGAGAATTGGTGAGGGAACGAGTAGGTGCACCTCTGTAGGGGTGGATGCACCACATGAGGGGCGATTGTGAAATTTCCTCTCCCCACATGGGAAAACCTGCTTACGCAAGGGCATATGGGATAGCGAATAGGCGATTATGAAATTTTCTATGTTGGAAAAGGGTGAGTGTGCCACTTGACAGGGGTGATTGCACTCTAGATAAGAAATTGTGAAATCACCTCTTGGAAGAAAAGGTGAACACGGGATCGCCCAATGGGGGATGGGAAGATGTGTATCAACCAATTGGAGACAAAGGCAAATGTGAGTTTTCCAATCTAGGAAAAAGGGTGACAAGTGCAAGTGCGTATTCACCCATAGGGAAAAGGTGTGAATGTGAGTTCACCTCTAGGATGGAAATGGGAAAATGGGTGCCTAGATAGGAAAGAGGCAAACACACCGATTAAACAGGCGAACCCGTCAAGATGGGAACACAAGGGTGAATGCACGAGCCAAATAGGAAAACACGCAAAAAAAGTGAGAAGAGTTGAATCTGCCTTATACAGAGGAAAACTCACCAAACTGGGGTAGGGATGAAAAGAAAAGATAGAAATGAAATGCTAGAAAGGAATAATAGAATGGTTGAAATGGATGCAGAGCTTTGAGACCCTGAGGACTCAAGAGAGGAACTGAGCCATTCTAGAGGTGACACGCGATGTGATGATGTCGGGGACCATGCAACCCTAGAGCAGGCAGGGTTATTACACATGTTGGGATATCCAAACATTCAGGCCCACAAACCATTACTGACAACAATGATGGAGCAGTGGAGCTCTGAGACGTCGAATTTCCACCTCGCCATAGGGGAGATAATCGTGATGCTAGAGGATTTTTTGAGGATCCTTAGACTACCCATCAAAGGACATGTGGTGAGCACTATGCTGAGCAGACCAGTGGAGAAGAGTTTATGACCGATATTGGGTGTTGTAGACTTTCCCATATGAGGGAAGGAGTTGGAAATTGATGCCTATCTTGGAGTTGTTGCAACACCATTACCTTTGTATTTATGTGGGTTGATCAGTGGGATCCTCCTCCCTGACAGGAGTGGGAGGTTTTTCAGCCTCAAGATGATATAGGTTGTTCACCATATTGTGGAGAGGAGGGATGGGGTGTTTTTCTGGGGACCATGTATGTTGGCACAATTATATCGAGATATGCATGTTGTTTTCTATAGGAGGGCATTGAGTGTGACCCATGTCACACTGCTACAGGTGTGGGCCTGGGAGCATATCGGAGTTGTGTGCCCAAATATTCTTGTGGTGGGGGACAAGGATGAATCCCTTCCAGTGGCTTATTGGTGGTCTCAAGAGCATGGATGGATGCTCCACTACAGTAAGGTAGGGAGCCTGGAGCACTAGTGTCATTTGCTTGATGATCTGAGAGATGAGGACATTGTGTGGAGGCCATAGGTGGATGATAGTTTTGGTCTTGGAGAGAGGAGAATAGGCTGCATAGGGCCTATTTATTTTCTAGATGCTACCTGATAGGTAGAGATCCCTTTATTATAGAGCTAGATTGGCCAAACAAGGTTACATGGCAATATGAGATTCAACAGGATATCCCTCCAGGGCCACAAATGTTTTGGCAGATTAGCCAAGAGTCAAGGGTGATATGGGGACATCAAATTCTAATGGAGTATGCCTGATAGATGTGGGAGTAGCTTCCTATCACATCACGACCATGGAGAGGAGGGCTGGATGGTGCAGGTACCATAATTAGATATGCTTCTTTGTGGCAAGAGATCAGACCTATGAGGATCATGATAGTGGATCCTATTTTTCTGGTAGTTGGATTTGGAGAGGAGTATGAGTAGAGAACTTGGAGGAGGAGGAGAGGAGGAAAGAAAAGGGGTGAGGAGGTGATGCAAGAGGTGGCAACACCGGAAGTGGGGGTGCTAGAGGTGGGAGTGCAAGATGAGAGAGGGCAGTAGGAGATGGAGGTGGATTCCCTTGCAATAGATGAGAGGACTATAGTGCTATACTAGGGGCCACCAGCAGAGGATCTACTAGTTAGGTTGGAAGGTACACATGCCCATCTCTATATCCTACAATAGAGGTTATGACAGAAGGAGCTAGAGCGAGATTAGCTTCAGGCCAAGGTGGAGAGACTCTGGCAAGAGGTGCATCACTTGCCGGATGCATCAGCCACCATGTAGTTAGACATATATATGAAGTTCATGGGGATGGTTGGGGATCTAGGAGAGAGGTTGTAGAGGTTACATGCAGAGAGGGCTAAGTTGCAAGAGCTAGTGGAGATAGCTGAAAGAGAGAGATGTGGCTCTTGGCGTGGTAGAGAAGGCCATGGAGTAGAGAGATGCTTCCTTGAGGAGGGAAAAAGCTGTAGAGGGGGAGGTAGCAACACTGTAGGGGAGATTAGAGGCTACAAAGATAGGCACAAAGCTTGTAGGCTGAGAGGGATGAGGCCATAGAGAGGGTAGAGACTACAAAGGCACGAACACAAAGCATGTAGGAGGAGAGAGATGAGGCACCCAAGAGGGAATCCCAGGTAGAGGCACAACTTGCATCCATGAGATTAGCGTATGATGCCTGGGAGATGGAGAGATGGAGGCTGCAGTAGCAACCAGATAGGTATAGGATGGAACGTGAGCAGTATAGAGCGAGGGATGTAGAGGAGGTAGATGCGAGGATGGATGTGAGATACTATATGTATGCATATTTCTCTTCCATCTCCAATCCAACACAAAGTTTTCCTCCTTATGTTAAGGCAATCGTACAGAGGCTAGTAGAACCTTTGCACTCAGAGGCCACACACACTCACAAGTATAGTGATTGTCGAGAGACATCTCATGGCTGATGACCTAGAGTAGACTCTCCCCAATGATCAGATGCAGGGAGCAGTGGTGAGAGAGAGATAGGAGGCTTGAAAAGGAGTCTTAGTTTTTATAGGTGCACAACAGATACATGTACATACATACAAAGATGACATACAAATTTTTTATGTGTAGATTGATTAGATTGATTTTCCAAATTCTTTGATTCATTATTATTTATTGATTCAAGACACCATGATGTGTCAGCTATATCTTCATGTATTTGTATATGATGGAATTCTCTGCACTTGTACTTTTATTTGATGGACTCTATGGACTGTGGACATGGACTATATGGGATTTTATTGTGGATTGTTTGTGTAATTTTATGGACTTTATGATGGACACTATATTTTTTTGATATATATATGATGTGATGGACATTGATGGTGCCTTATGTGTGATTTCTGTTGGAATCAAGGGACACTAAGAGGGGGGGTGAATCAGTGTTTTGCAATTTCTAACTTTATTAATTTGATCTTCAAAGTACTGGTAACATTCAACCAAAATAAAGATGCATTAACATAATACAAATAACCACAACACCATAACACAAGGATTTTCTTATGTGGAAACCCTGTTAGGGGAAAAACCATGGTGGAGGTCAATCCACAATATAATCTAAGTATACTCAAAAAGATGTTTACAAAAATGGGAATGCACTTGCATTCAGACACACCGCCTAGAGATCACTGCTCAAAAATAGAAAGGCTCATCGCCTTACAATCAATGTCAAAAGACAATTGGAGTGGTGAACTATGAAATAACATCTACAAATTCCTGAGAATAGTTTCGGTTAAGCTCATAGATCAAATTATTTGAACTTCTATCTGATTCTACTCTTCTGCTCTGTTATGCTTTAACTCGCATCACAAAATACTTAATGCAAAGATGGGGAATCAACATACCAAAAATCAAACAAAAACTTCAAACTGAATATGTACAAACTTGTTTGTACAACTTACACAAACCTAAAAATATCTACAAAATTGGTCTTCAACAGGTTCAAACTTGTGTCCCAACCCTTCTTGAGACTCTCTAGGATTGTCATGTGACCACAAAATAAATAAGATTACATCTCTGCAGATTCATGGTTTGCCGGATCACTGACTGCCATAGCATCTTTTGCTTCCTTCAATGCACTCAACATTGTTTCCATCTTCAGACCAATTAGGCCTCTAAGCTCACATGCTCTTTCCATAATTCTGTCATTATCATGCTTCAAAATATTTATCTTGTCAAGCAGGGATATAACCTGACCTTATTTCTTTCCAACATAAATAGTTAAAGGATCAAAGGCATTAGAAATAATAGTTAACTGTTTCTCATGATCCTTAATATTTTTCTCATTGTCCTTAGTAAGTTTAGACAAATACAAACATGACTTATAGATCTTTCCTCCTTCAGATAGTGCACTTTGAACATTCTTCACATAGGTAGCTAATAATGATTTGTCATTAGCAATCATGCACTTTAGCCTATTAAACATTTTATCATCAAATTCCTTCTATACCTTGACCTTAGCTGACTTCTCAAGGGACTCAAAATGAGTACTTACAAAATTAATAAGCTTCTTCAGCTCATCGGAGGGAGAACTAAATGGATCCTTAACATGAGTAGGCATGATCTTCTCTAGAATATCGGATGCAAGATTCAACAACTCACTATCTTCAATATGTGATTTCAGAATTTCTTCCCTTGCCTTGGCCTAAGCAAATGATGCAACTTTCAATTTCTGAATTAGAGACAAAGTAGACAAATGAATAGGACCTTCACCCAATTCAAGGTCAAACTCTTCTTGTTGCTCTTCTATAAATTTCTTCACTGTCTCTACAGTGTCTCTTGCTTCCATAGGAACTTCCTTTACTTCAACCTTGTTTTCTTCAATCACTTTTTCTTCAGCTACATATTTTTGCTTGTCTTTAGGAATTTCAACTTCTTCACTTGACATATCCTCTTCTTCAACTGAAACAACTTTAGGAGCTTCAGTCTCCATAGATAGTTCTATATCATGCACACCAAGAGGAATTTGAGTGTCCTCAATTGTATCTTCCTTTACCTCTTCATCTACTAGACCAGATGCAATATCTTCATCATGCACTTCTTCAGAAAGAACTCTGATTTTGTTCTTTAATAAAAATTTCTTTAGAATTCTTTTAGTTTCTTTTGCTACCTCTTCAGTCTGACCAACCATAAGCTTGTTTACTCTTGTTTTTCTCTTGAAATCCTTCTTAGCTTCCTTCAGGATTGTCTTCATTTCCTTAATAGACATCACTAGACACAGATCAACAAGTATCTGTTCTCCCAGTTTCTCTTCTTTAGTTCTTGCACTTACTCTTCTCATTTCCAAAATTTCATATAGTTCCTTAGGCAACTGAGACATGATCTCAACAAGAGTCATATTGAAAGTTCAAATACTTTATTGTAGCCTCCTCAAGAACTTTTTGAGCAACACTATCAAAGGTATCATACCATTCACATAGTGTCTTAAGGTTACCATCCTTGATTATGCCTCTCAACTTCCTTTATAGACATACCTGGTTTGTTAGTTTTCACCTTCTTCTTTGCTTTCTCTTCTTCACCGGAGGGCTTGTCCTTAGTGTTTTTTGTTGCCTGGGTGCCCATATGCTTTATTTATCTTACTTCTTCATCAGATTTAGTCTCTTCATCTTCTAAGACAACATAGACTCTTGTACTCTTTTCCTTCTTCCTTTTACCAAATGCCCTAACTTGAGCTTTCACAGGGGTTAACTTCTTTGTAGGACTATATATGGGTGCAAAACTCCTTGTTGATCTAGTTCAAGAAGAGGATGCTACCCAACTAGCAAATTTAGTTCTATTAGATTCTTCTGCTTCAACTTGTTCTCTCTTCCTTCTGGATTCTCTCACAACTTTTGCAGATATACCTATGCTCTTTGTAAATGATTCAACTTCCTTCCTTACTCTCTGGACTATCATTGGCTTCTTCAACTGCTCATGGAATTCCATTTTTTCTACATTGGTTCCAAACCTCTCTTCTATTGGATCCAAAGGCTTACTCTGTTGGAAACAAGCAACACTGGGAGGGGGGGTGAATCAGTGTTGAGAAAAAAACAACTTTATTATTCTGTGATTTGACTTAACCATTCAATAAAAGAAACATGCATCAATAGAAAGAAAATAATCTCAACACCATAATACCATAATTTTTACATGGAAACCTTGTTAGGGGAAAAACCACTATGGATGGCCAATCCACAATATAATATGAGTATACTCAAAATAAGAAGTATAAAATGGGTATGCACTTACATTCAGGCTCACTTCCTAGAGCTCACTGCTCAGAATGGATGGGCTCACTGCCCTAAAAATATTTGGAGTAAATCTAAAAGAGGTGAACTGATGAATTAGAATCCACAATGCCTGATTACAGTTCTGATTTAGCTCTGATGACAATCTACTATCCTTCAGACAAATTCAACAATTCTGCTCTGCTCTGCACAACTCAAATTGCAAAAATATTAATGCACAAGTGAAACTATGCATAATCATCTAATATCTCTTCCTGATGATTAGAACACACCACCACACTACTTTTTCACACCATCAAATGATATATCAAATCTCCTATATATCCAGAACTAGAAATATGATCGCTATAGGTTGGCCTTAGTAAAACTTGGAAATATTATTAACTGTTGGCCAAAAATTACAATTGGATTTACAATGTGGATCTAACATTGTCGGCTAGACTGTAGCTAAGACCCATAATTAAATTTTTGAACATAAAAACATTTTAAATAATTCCACTTTACAAATCCACAACATGCCACATTCACTGAGTCGGCTACAATGAACAAATAGACATAAAACATCCTACGAGACCTTCAAGCTCGTACTACCATTAATGAAACACTAAAAAATTCATTAATAAGATAATATATGTGCTCACCAAGCAATCCCAGGGGTCCACAACACAAAACAATGATCCGGTGAAGTAGATAGATTGAATGAATGATTAGATACCCTATTCTTCAAATATTCTATCGGTAACACACAATATTGCACTTTATCTGCCGGTATAACTAGATACAGATCTATGGATCATGAAAATGACTTCAGTTGCCATCAATCACAACACTAGAAGCCATATGCCAACAATCTCCCCCTTTGGAATTGATGGCAAAACTTAGAAAAAAATGACTAAGTGTCAAAACTGATAAGTACACTGCCAAAATTCAGAATACTACTCCCCCTAAGAATGTTAAGGCATTTTTCACTGCTGACTAACCGGATACCCTATTCTTCAGATATTCTATCAGTAACACACAATATTGCACTTTATCTACTAGTATAACTAGATATAGATCCGTGGATCATGAAGATGACTTTAGTTGCCATCAATGACAACACTGAAAGCCATATGCCAACAATCTCCCCCTTTGGCATTGATGGAAACACTTAGAGAAAAATGACTAAGTGTTGAAACTAATAAGTACACTACCAAAATTTAGAATACTACTCCCCCTAAGAATGTTAAGGAATTTTTCACCGCACTCTCTCTCCCTTTGACATCAATGACAAAATTGGGGAAACCAAAATTGCAAAAACTGTTGAGACTTACAAAAATTTGAAGATGTTTGCAAAGAGATTCTTCAGCCCACTTAAGTTTGAGTCCCAAATACTTTTCAAACTCTCCAAAATGGTTATATGACCATAGAGCATATATGACAAGGTTTTTATTGCTTCAAGACTTACTGGATCAGGAGCGGTCATAGCATCTTTAGCTTCTTTTAGAGCATTTACCATCATCTCAATATTTGGACTTACCAGTCCCCTGAGTTCACATACTCTACCAATGATCCTTTCATTTTCAAATTTTAGACTCTTTATTTAGTTTAGCAGAGACATTACTTGATTTTCTTGATTACAAACACTTCTGGCTAAAGGGTCAAAAGTGTTGGAAATGTTGACCAACTATTGTTGAATGTCCATCTTCTTTTCATTTGCTTCAGTAAATTTTGACAATACCAGGAAATATTTGTATACTTTTCCTCCTTCAGACATAACACCTTGAATATTATTTATGCAAGTACTCAATAGAGCTTTGTCTTTGGAAATCAATTCTTTTAGACTACCAACTCTCTTCTCCTGGAACTCCTTTCTCACTTTAAGCAAAGTTGATTTCTCAAAGGATTCAAAATGAGAATCTACAAAACTTATTAGCTTCTTTAACTCACTGGAGGAGGAGCCTGATGGGTCCACAACATAAGTAGGCATTATTTTATGTAAGATTCTAGATGCAAGCTTTAACAGTTCACTGTCCTCTATGTGAGATTTTAGTATCTTTTCACTGGCTTTGGCTTGGGAAATTTTAGTGACCTTCATCATCTAAATTGGAGATAGAGTAGATAGGTTAATTTAGCTTTCATCTAACTCAGGATCTAACTCTTCCTACTGCTCCAATAAAGATTCCTTCACTTCCTCTATTATGATTTCTTGCTGATTTTTTTTTTCAACCTTGGATTCTGCTTCAGGATTGACTTTAGGCATTTCAACTTGTACGGTATGCACCTCCTTTTCCTCAGATAGCATTTCAATAGGGACCTTAGTTACAATAGGTGTCTCTGCATCTTTCACATAAGGAGAAGTCGGAATATCCTCAAACTCCGAAGGATCAGACACATTCATATTTTCCTCATTCACATTCTCTTCTCCTAATTCATTTACCTCCACATTCACTTCTTCATTTCTTTGAACATTTAATTCCTCAATGTTAATATTTTCCTTTGACAAAATTTCTTCCAGAATTTCCTTAGTTTCTCTGAAAATAGCATTAGTTTCACCATACATGAGCTTATTTATTCTTGTTTTGCTCCTAAATGCCTTTTTAGCCTTTTCAAGGAATAAATCCATTTCTTCAATTGTCATTTTCAAGCACAAATCTGCTAGGACTCTCTTCCTCATATTTTCTTCTTCTGATAAGGTGCTTGAACTCCTAGATTCTAAAGCATTATACAGAATTGTAGGCAAGCCAGACATGATTTCCACAAGAACTTTATTGAAAACAATCATACGCTTTATTGTTGCTTCTTCAAGAATTTTCTTACCGAATTCATCAAAAGACTCATACCAATCATAGAGTGGCTTAAGATTTCCATATTTCACTACTGTCTCTCAACTTCCTCAACAGACATACTGGGTTTATCAACTTTTCCTTTTTCTTTGCTTCATCTCCTTTCCCGAAAGATTTTCTCTTATTCAATTTGACAACATGAGTACCAGTAGCCTTTATCTCCCTTACTACTTCTGAATCGGTTTCTTCCTTTTCATCTATAGACACAACTTTGTAAGCTCTTGTGATTTTATTCTTCTGTCTTTGTTTGGAAGCCTTAGCTTGATTTGACTGAATTACAAAGGAGCTTCTAGTGTGAGCAGGAGATGTTCTCGAACCGGCTGATTCTGCCTTTTCTTTCTCCTTGGTTTCTTCAACTTCTTCTCTTTGTCTCCTCACTTCTCTTAGTTGATGCACAAGGATTCCAAAAATCTCTACAAGGGCTTCTATCTCTTTTCTTACCCTTCTGGATATCATGGGCTTTTTCAATTTTGAGTGAACTTGTAAGCATTTCTCTTCATAAGTACTGAACCTTTCTTCATCCTAATCCAGTGGCAATTTTAGTAGGTGTTCTGCATACATCCTCAGAATATTCTCATCTACTTCATAACCCATAGGCATGATCCAAAATATTCTAGGATCAACAAATTCCATATGGCACTGGTCAATGTCTACCATGAAGCAAATAGAGTCTTTGTATTGCTCCAAAATTGTTGTAGGAATTCTTTCTCTAGCATGCATTAAATTCTAAAAAGTTTTGAAGTATCCCCATAGGATTTTATTGCAGGTTTGTCGATCACCCAATCCACATAACATATTCCATATATGAACAACTACCGGCATATCATTATGCCATTGAACTTTACCAGCTCTCGGTACTTCACCCGAGAAGTAAAAAAACAAACATATCAACAAGTTACCATACTTGAATGAATTCTTCTTATCCTTCTTGATTTTTCCAAATTCTCCATTAACTGGCTTTTGAGCAGTTCGCATAAATCATAGTCTACATTCTTTTTGACCATTTCATATGTTGCATAAATAGATGTGCCAGATACTGAATTCTACTGGCTTGAGTGATAAATATTATAGCCAATAATCATTGATGCAAATTTTACATCCACTGCAGCAATATTGTCTATTGTCATTAACCTTCTATCCCATTTCAGGCATGTCACTTCAGTAACCTTATGATTCTTTACAGACTTCAAAACTAGAAGCTTTCTGGTGGATTTTAGTCTTGTAATTGCATATATAGCTTCTTTGGTGAATTTGAATGGCACATCCAACCACATAAATTCAATATTACATGACTCAACAAATATCGAACCCATTCATCTTCTTCGAATACGAGGAATTTTGCAAATTGTGCAAATTTATTATCTTCTAGGGTTTTGAATTCTAGTATCACAGTAAGATCTTAGTGAGTTATATGATGAGTGTAAAATCTAGCAAATGTGAGGTTCCCAAATCTTCAATGTTTGTGTGCACATAAGCCCTAGTATCCTCAATATGTAGGACTCCGTACGACACTAATGAAAATGCACCTAAGGGTTATGTATCTATAGACTTATATGGATACTATTTGAACTTTCGACGTGGCCTATCCTTAACATCGACTACCAGAGGAATAGACATGATCGTGATCACACAAATTTACAGGGTTTCAATAAATACCTTTCGGGGACAAAGACAAAATTTTATCATAGATTCTCCTTTATGCTTGAGTCTCCACAAATTCACAATGATCACCTTAGAGCTCTCCAAAACACTTTTCTCCAAGTGCAATGTGACAAATGAGGGTTGATGCCATTCCTTTTATTGTCCACATACCTAACTCTTTTATTTTGCAATAAATGCTCTTGCTCTAACTCATCTGGTTTTCTTTGTTTCAGGCACTAAGATAGATGACTCTTATGCAGATCACCAATATGCTTCACTAATGCTTCTAACTGGTCAAACAATATATGAAAAGTGTCAAATTTCCTACTGGATATATTCGGATTCTAGTATCATTCACTTGCAAGAGGGGGGTTTGAGAGTTTTTCTTGATAGCTCCCCCTATGCTAGAGACCTAAAATTAATTCCCTTAGGAATTACTAGAAGTTGCTTCTAGTGCAGGTCCATTTGCTTCTACAAAGGGATTCTTCTTCACCCATTTTTTTTGCATCTACTTTTTGATCACCCCAGTAGTAACTTTTCCCTTCCCTTTAACATCTTGTTGCATGTTTTGTTTTACCAGACCTCTTATGTTCCAACATAATCTAGCGATGTGGCAAAATTTTGTTGCAGTTGTAGCACACAACACTTCTCTGTCTAGACCAATTATTCCACTGGCTTTTTCTTGATCTGTATTGGTTAGCAATATGTCCAAATCTATTGCATGCATAGCATCTGACATCTCTATGAAAGTTGTTCATCACAATTCTGCATTCACTTAACTTATGACCATACTTATAGCAATTAAAACACTGACCTAAAAATGATGGTCTACTTGAGTTCACCCTACTTCTACACTAAGAAGCCATATGACCAAATTTTTTGCAAACATAACAATAAACATTAAATATTTGAGGATTTGATTTCCTTACCGGATCTCTTATGGTTCCTTTCATCTAAATTCCTTGTCTGAATCTTCCTTGTCCAGAATTCCTTTGTCCAGAGTTCTTTTGTCTAGATCTGAAAATTTCTCCTTCTTCATATCCAAGACCTCATATGTCACCATTAGTCCTTTGTCCTTTGATTAGTTCATCAATTTTGGCTGAGCTTGCTCTGGATTTCTCCTTATACTCATTTGTTGTAGCAAGTTCATCTCTAAGGTCATCAAGTTTTTTTCAAGTATTTCTTCTTTGTTTTTGGATTGCTCCAATTCATTTTCTAGTTGGCTGCATTGTTCAAACTTTTCTTTCAAGGACTGTGCAATCTTTTCTTCATTCTTCTTTTTGTCCTCAAGCTCCTTGGTCATTCTCATCATGGTGGATTCCATCTCTCGCTTCAAGGTAGCATTTTCCTTGGAAATATTTTCACATTCTTCTATTTTCTTCTTCAGAGCCAAATTAAGTTGTTCATCCTCCATACCTTTGTTCTTTTGTTTGAGCTGACCACATAGTTCCTTTCTTTTCTCTCTTGATTCATTGATCTTGTCTTTTAGTGACTGGATAAACTTTTATGCATTCTCAGTATTTTCTTACAGTTCCCAATTCTTAGATTTTATCTAGTCAAGATCATCTAGGCCCACCATAAGTTGCTATTAAAGACTGCTTGTATCCATTGAAAAACACCTTCCAATATCTCCCCAAGCTGTAAGACTTCTTCCGAGGAACTAGTTCTGATACCAATTTTTGGAAACAAGCACTGAGAGGGGGGTGAATTAATGTTGAGTAAAAATTCAACTTTATTATTCTGTGATTTAACTTACTTAACCATTCAATAAAAGAAAATGCATCAACAAAAAGAAAATAATCTCAACACCATAACACTAGAATTTTTATGTGGAAACCTTGTTAGGGGAAAAACCATAGTGGATGACCAATCCAAAATATAATATGGGTATACTCAAAATAAGAAGTACAAAATGGGAATGCAATTGCATTTAGGCTCACTGCCTAGAGCTCACTGCCCTACAAAAATTTGGAGTAAATAAAAAAGAGGCAAACTGATGAAATAACATCCACAATGCCTGATTACAGTTCTGATTTAGCTCCGATGACAATCTTCTATCCTTCAGACAGATTCAACAATTCTGCTCTACTCTACACAACTCGCACTACAAAAATATTAATGCACAAGTGAAATTGGGCATAATTGCCTAATCGCTCTTCTTGATGATCGAAACACACCACCACACTACTTTTTCACACCATCAAATGATATATCGAATCTCTTATATATACACAACTAGAAATACGATCGCTATAGGCCAGCCTTAGTAAAACTTGGAAATATTATTAACTGTCGGCCTAAAATTACAATTGGATTTACAATGTGGATCTAACACCATTGGCTAGACTGTAGCTAAGACCCATAATTAATTGTTTGAACATTAAAACATATTAAATAATTCCACTTTACACATCCACAATGCGCCACATTCACTAAGTCGGCTACAACGAACAAATAGATATAAAACATCCTATCAGACCTTCAAGCTCGTACTGCCATTAATGCAGCACCACAAAATTTAGTAATACAATAATATATGTGCTCACCAAGCAATCCCAGGGGTCCACAACACAAAACAATGATCTGGTGAAGTAGATAGATTGACTGACTGACCGTATACCCTGTTCTTCAGATATTCTACCGGTAACACAGTATTGCACTTTTTCTTCTGGTATAACTAGATACAGATTTGCAGATGATGAAGATGACTTCAATTGCCATCAATGACAACATTGGAAGCCATATGCCAACATAATCAACAAATTTTATGCATATAGCTCCAAAATTTTCTTCTCAACTTCATAGCCTATTGGCATAATCCAAACCATTCTAGGATCTGTAGCTTCCATCAATCATTGATCAATATCAACCATAAAATAGATAGTGTCTTTGTACTTCTCCACAATAGAAGTAGGAATTATTTCTCTTGCTTGCATGTCATTTTGAAAACTCTTGAAATATCCCCAAATAATAGTTTTCATTTTCTTACTATCACCAATGATGTATAAAATGTCTCTTATCTAAACAACTACATGCTTATCACTTTGTGAATGCACTTTTCTAACTCCCAAAAATTCATTCATGAAATAAAAGAACAAACACAACAACAAATTACCATACTTAAAGAAATTCTTCTTATCTTCCTTGATCTTACCAAGATTCTCCATAAGCTGACTTTGAAGTAACTCACAGAGGTCGTAATCTGCATTCTCCTTCACCATCTGATATGCTGCATAAATAGCTATACCAGATACTGCATTATCTCGGATGCAGTGATAAATCTTGTAACCAATGACCACCGAGGAAAATTTCACATCCACATCAATAATATCATCAATTGTCATAGCTCTTTTATGAAATACTAAACCGGTTGCATCAATAATTATTTGATTCTTCACGGACTTCAAGATCGGCAACCCACTAGAGGAATTTAAACTAGTAACAACGCTTATGGATTCTTTTGTAATCTTGAAAGGTTGACCCAACCACATAAATTCAACATGAACTCAACTCAAAACATATTGGACCCGCTCGCTTTCATCAAACATGAGAAATTTTACAATCTGCGTGAATTTCTTCTCCTCTAGGGTTTTGAATTATGGTTTTATGTTGAAATCTTCTCCAACTATATGATTTGAATACAAATTCAACAACTGCGAGCTCCCTAACTCCTCAATATTTGCATGAATGTATGCCCTAATATCTTCAATATGCAAGACACTATACAAAATAGATGAAAATGCACCTAAGGGATCTGTCTCAATCGATTTGAAAGCATGCCACTTGAATTTTAGATGGGGTCTATCCTTGACATCAACTACCAACGGAGTAGCCATTTTCAAAAATTCACAAGTTTTCTCGATAAATACCTTTTCGCCGGATTAGGGTTTTATTATTGATTTGCCTTCACACTTGAATCTTTGCCAAATTTCACCAAAATTTTCTTTAGAGCTCTCCAAAATTCTTCTTCTCAAAATACAAAGTGACAAATGAGAGATAGAAATGACCTTTTATCATTCACACACCTAACCTTTTTGTCACAATAAATGCTATTGCCCTAACTCATCCGGATACCCTGTTTCCATACACTGTGAAAGATAACTCTTCTGTGGACCTTCAACTCTACATAGGTACTCTCTCTAATTGTTTCAACAACATCTGTAGATCATTAATGCAATCAATACACTTATCCACATCCCAGTGTCAACTACCGGCAGGGGGTTTGAAGGATTTTCTTAACATCTCCCCCTAGGTCGGAGGCCTTAATCTAATTCTCAGAGGAAATACCAAAAGTTGGTTCTAGTGATGAACTATTTCCTGCAAAAAAGGGACTCTTCTTCACCCATGTCATCTTCATTTTCTTCCTGATCTCATCTGTAGTGACTTTTCCTTTTCCCTTTTCATCCTTTTGCATGTTTCTCCTTTGATTTACCAGACCTTTTCTACTCTTGCAAAATCTAGCAATGTGACCAAATTTATTGTAATTGTAGCACACCACATTTCTTTGTCTAGACTAGTTGTTCCATGGATTTTCTCTTGATCTACACGAGTTAGCAATATGGCCAAATCTATTGCATGTATAACATATGACATCTCTATAAAAGTTGTTCATCATATTTCTGCATTCATTTGACTTATGACCATACTTGTTACAATTAAAGCACTGACCAGAGAATGATGGACCACTTGAATTCATTCTACTTCTACATTGAGCTGCCATATGAGCAAATTTATTATAAACAAAACAATGACCATTAAATATTTGAGCATTAGGTTGCCTTACCAGATACCTTCCAAGTTTGTTCATCTGATTTCCTTGCCTAAATCTCCTTTCTCGAGATCCATAAATTTCTCCTTTCTCATATCCAAGACCTTGCTTGTCACCTTCAGTCCTCTAAATTTTAATTGGTTCATCAAGCTTGGCTGAGCTAATCTTGAATTTCTCCTTAAATTCATTTGCAGTAGCAAGTTCATCTCTGAGATCATTAATATTCTTTTCAAGCTCTTCTTCATTATGTTTAGATTGTTCCAATTCAAGATCCAATTGATTGAATTCATCAGTAATTTGGCTGCATTCTTTAGATTTCTCTTTCAAGGACTGAGCAAGCTTCTCTTCATTCTTCTTTTTTCCTTCAATCTCCTTGGTCATCCTCATCATAATAGATTCCATCTCATGCTTTAGGACTGCATTATCTCTAGAAAACTTTTCACATTCTTTTGTCTTTTCCTTTAGGGCTTGTCTTAGTTGTTCATCTTCAATGCGTTTACTATCTTCTTGTTTGATTTGATCATTGAGTTCCCTTCTCTTCTCCTTGGACTTATTGATTTTTTCTTTCAATGATTGTATGAATTTTTCAGCATTCATGAGATTTGCTTGCAATTCTTGGACTTCAGATTTTGATTGATCAAGATCATCTAGGGACACCAAAAGTTGTTGTTGAAGACTGCTTGAATCCATTGGATTACTTTCTCGGATCTTCCCCAAGCTGTTAAACTTTGTCTAAGGAACTTGGCTCTAATACCAATTGTTGGAATCAAGGAACACTGAGAGGGGGGGGGGGGTAAATTAGTGCTCTACAATTTCTAACTTTATTCATCTGATCTTTAAAATACTAGTAACATTCAAGCAAAACAAAGATGCATGAACATAAGAAAAATAACCACAACACCATAACACAAGGATTTTTTACATGGAAACCCTGTTAGGGGAAAAACCACAGTGGAGGTCAATCCACAATATAATCTGAGTATACTAAAAACTATGTTTACAAAAATGGGAATGCACTTGCATTCAGGCACACTGCCTTACAATCAATGTCAAAATACAACTAGAGTGGTGAACTATGAAATAACATCTAAAAATTCCTAAGAATAGTTTCGGTTAAGCTTATAGATCAAATTCTTTGACCTTCTATTTGATTCTGCTCTTTTGCTATGTTTTGCTTTAACTCGCATCACAAAATTCTTAATACACGAGTGAAACCATGCATAATCACTCTTCAATCCTTCTGATATTTGCAACACACACTAACACACTTTGTACACACACCAAAATGATATAATCAATCGCTTATATATATCCACGACTAAAGATGTAATCTCTATATGTCGGCTTCAACAAAATAGAAAATATTTACCAATTGTTGGCTCAAATCATGAATAATATTCAATGCACATCCACCAAAGTCAGCCACAGCATAGTTAGGGCCTAAATCAAAATGCTCGGACACAAAAAATTTGACCAATTACTCGTTGAATATCCACAACATGCTATATTCACTTAGTCGACCTTCATACAATGATGAAGAAAAAATCAATCAACCGAATCTTCTAACTTGCACAAAAATTGATACGAGGCTCTAAGATTCAAGGATAACATCAATCTTGTACCAAAAAAACTTCCCTAAGATCCATAACTCAAAATATTATCAGAGAAATTGCATATGAATCGAAGAACACAAATCTTCCAGATGCTCTGTTCTAGCATGATTATCTTCAATCTGTCTACTGGTATGATCAAATGATGATGTGCAGAATAGATAACTGACTAGGGTTTCCATCAATGACAACACCATAAAACATTTGCAGTGTCTCTTGCCAACAATTTCTATGTAATGTTATGTATGTTTATTATGGATAGGTGTATGATTATGATTATGATTATGATATGTGCATGTGGTGGTGATAGTTAATGCATTGATATTTACCTGCATGATATGAATGAGATGCATTATGACTAACACTTTGTGATGTAGGATGTGATGATCTATGATTTATGATTTTATGGCCTATGATATGGATGTGATACTAATGGTTTGTGTTGCAGGTAGCGATGTGAGTGTGATTTATGATGTATGCATATGGGATATGATGTGATTATTTATGATGTATGGATTATCAATTGCATTGTAATGGTTAATTATATACATGGACATGAAATATGCATATGTAATCATGTTATGAATGAGTGTTATGAATGTAATGTGATGCATGTAACAAAATGAACCTAATGCAATGAATTAAGATGCTTAGGACAACAACTCTAAACAACTTAATGAAATATAATGATAATGATAATGGACTTAAGGTGCTTAGAATAAAAATGATATATTACTCTAAACAACTTAAGATGATAATGAAAATGTAAATGAAATGAGATGAATTAAGATGCTTAGAATAACATATCTATATTAATCTAAACAACTTAAATTGATAATGAAAGTGATAATGCAATGAAATGAGATTAAATTGAGATGGATTTAAGATTCTTAGAATAGAAAATATATACTAATCTAAACAACTTAAATTGATAATGAAAATGATAATGAAATGGATTAATGCAATGAATAATGAACAAATTATGAAAGATAACAACATGATTAATGCAAACCTAACAGGATGAAAATGAAATGGATATAAATGACAATGAAAGGAAACATAATGAACCTAAATGATAACAAACATGCATAGTGAAATGAATAATGGTGGGTGTGATATTGCACCTGTCAAAACCATAGGAACCCTGATAGGAATAATGGGTGGTGGGAATAACATTGGCACAACCAAAAATCAATAGCCAGAGGCTGGGGAAAATTGTTGAGGATACATGCAATGCAACGGGAGGATGAATGAAATGAAAATATAATGCCATTTGGTGATGTAGATCATGTGTGGATATTTTCTAATCAATCATAGTTCAATCAACCTTGACCAATTTTTCCACTCTGAAAACCCTAACTTGGTGTTTGTTCACAAATTCTTCAATCTTACTTGTAGCACATCAAATAGAAAAAAATCAATATATATTTTAGAGAAGGCCTCAAACCCATGAATTGGTTACCATTTAGAATACCCTTTATTCTCTTCCTTAACATATCAAATTTGTGCATAGACTTGTTTCAGAACATCACCTTCAAAAATAGACTGCTACGCTGCCCTTAAGCCTAATTAGGCCTCTTTTACAAAGTAAGTTTGTGATAAACCTTTTCCCAATCACCAATATTAACTCCAAGGCTCTAAATAGATCACATTGGGTATGAAACAATAGGTTTTATCAATTGAAACATCCACAAATTCATCTAACAACAAAACCCTACTTCTAACCTTGCATTCTAAGCCTAATACATTGAGATATTAGGCCAAGGCTTGCACAAGCAGGGCCCTAACTCCATCCCCTACATCTAAAATCACTACCAAAATGAAAAATATCCTTACTAAATCCATTCCATTGATTTGTAGAGGTTTTCACTAGTGGAATGGTTTAATATGCCATTTTCTTGTTCAAACCCTCTTGACTTAGGGTTTTTAGACTGTTCTTAGTAAATTGGCTCTAAAAACCTTCAAAATTTATGAAATCAAATCAAATCAAAACCAAAAAACTCTTAACTCATTCCACCAATGAATCCAATTCATATTATAGCATTTACTAACTGTACAGAGCCATACCAACACTTGTTGCAGCAAATTAACACTAAAAATTACAAAAAATGAAGTTTATATTATTGCTTGAACACCAAATCTTTCAACAGAACCTTTTCTCAAAGTTTTTATGGCATATTTAAACTTTTTCAACCATAAACCAATGGTTTGTAACCACTTTTTGAACCAAATGACTGCTCAACTTCCAAAAGCAACAAAAGTGCAAAGTTGCAATGCAACTTTTTACAACATTTGCAAAATATGACAACTCTTGACTCAACCGACCCCACATGACATGAAAACATTATAAATGGTATAAATAGACCTTATTACATAAAATAGGACACAAAACACCAAAAACTCAACATTAGACCAAAATTTGCAACCTTTGACTAGGTGCCCCTGCACCATACACCCAGGGAGAAAAGAATCTCAAGTTCCACCTGAGATTAGCTCTTGAATTGAGGTGCCATGCTTCTTGATATATTATTTAGTCATCCATGTTGCATCTTCATGAGTGAGACCATTCCATTTTACTAGATATTCATTGTACACTCTATGCCTTGTCCTCTTTGCCACCTTTGTGTCTAAATGCTCGCAAGCTTCAAAGGCTGACTTGGTGGTAGGTCCTTGACCCAATCTTCATCTTGAACTACTGATGTACCTACATTATCACCTACAATCACAAATCATTTAAAAGGATAAAGGTCAGAAACATTAAAGATTGGAGAGGTAGCAACTCCATGATGGAGTTCTATCTCATAAGCATTTGCACCAAATTTGTGGACCAACCTGCATGGCCCAATCTTTTTCATTTGCAACTTTTTATATTTTCCCTTGGGTAGCCTTTCTTTCCTTAAATGAGCCAATACTAAGTCTCCCACTTTGAATTGAACATCTCTCTTCTTCAAATCTACATGTTGTTTTTATTTCTCCACACTCTTTTGAAGATTCTCTTTCACTTGCTGATGTATATTCTTCATTGCAAATTTTCTATAGAAACTAGCAAGACCATGGAAGATTCTTACCTCACTAACTGATTTTGGAGTAGGCTAGTTCAAAATTGCTTCTACCTTGCTGGGGTCCATGTTCAAGGTGAATTTTGAAATCACAAAACCAAGGTAGACCAACTCCTCTTCAATGAATTCACACTTTTTCAAGTTGATCATCAAATTTTCTTCATTCAACCTCTTCAACACCATGTCCAAATGCTGCAAGTGCTCCTCTTTAGTCTTGCTAAACATAAGAATATCATCCAAGTACACAACTAAAAAATTACCTATGAAAGACTTCAAAACTTCATTCATTAGTCTCATAAAAGTGCTTGGTGCATTTGAAAGCCCAAATGACATTACCATCCATTCATACAAACCCTCATTGGTTTTAAAAGAAGTCTTCCACTCATCCCCTTCTCTTATTCTAATATGATGATAGCCACTTTTGAGGTCAATATTTGAAAAGTAACAAGCTCCTCCTAAACAATCCATCAAATCCTCCATTCTAGGTATGGGAAACCTATACATTATAGTGATTTTGTTGATTGCCGAATCAATGCACATTCTCCAATCTACACCTTTTTTATGTGCCAACACAGTAGGGACAACACATGGACTTAAAATTTCCTTAATGAGACCCTTGTCTAAAAATTCTTGTATTTGTTTCCTTATCTCTTCATTTTGTTGAGGAGTCATCTTGTATGCAGCCTTATTGGGTGTGTTTTCTCCTGGTGTAAAGTATATGTGGTGGCTCACATCCCTCATAGGTGGAAAAGAACTAGGGAGCTCATCTACAACTATGTCTTGATACTTGTTCAACAAAGTTTTCACTTCTTTGGGCACATCTTCAAGTTTTGTTGCTGTCATAACAGATTTGGGTCTGATTATGATTGCATACCCTTTTCCACCTTTTTCTTTCATAGTTTTCAAGAATTCATTTTCCCCAACCAACATGAAACTTGACCCAACTTGAGTATCTAGGATTTCATCTTGGAAAGGAGTGAGGGTAAATGAAACTCCATATTTTTCAATTACATATGTATTTTTTTTCCCATCATGCTTGGATTTTCTATCATACTACCAAGGTATTCCTAGCGGAAAGTGAAAAACATCCATTGGGATGATGTCACACAAGATCTTGTCTTTGTACCCCCCAATGTTAAACTCAACCAATGTTTGTTCATTGAACAAAACTTGTTGACTTTTATTCAACCAAGAAACCTTATAAGGTGTGGGTTGTGGATTCCTTTTCATCTTTAATTTTTCAACCATCTCCAAAAAAACCAAATTATCATTTGAACCGGAATAAAAAACAACCTTATATACCTTGCCTTGAGATTTACAAGTGGTTCTAAACAATGACTTTCTTTGTGGAGGCTCCTTCACCACATGAACCTTGAGTAGTGTTCTTCTCATTATCATACTTTCTCCAACCTTAGGAGCATCATGCTAAGAGGGAGAGTTGACACTCTCATAATCTTCCTCATGTACCAACCATGTTTTCCGTTCACCTCCATGTGATGTTGAAGGTTGTTTCTTCAGGAACTTCCATGCTTGATGGTCAAATTGATTACACTGATAGCATCTTCTAGAGAAGGTATTTGAACCTCTACCTTGTCCTCCAAATCTACCTCTAACATTGGATCTTCTACCTTTGAAACCACCTCTTGACTTCGAGCTTTGATCTTGATTTCCACTTGACTCTCCTTGTGCCTTTTGTGATTTTCCTCTTCCACCAAAGGATCCTCTACCTCTACTTTATTTTTCCTACCTTCTTTTCAATTTCTCTTCTACCCTAATAGCCAATTGGAAGCACTCTTCCACCATTCTAGGGGCGACAAGACTCAATTCACCTTGAATATTAAACCTTAACCCATTCATATATCTTGCTATCTTTTCAACTTTATCCTCAACATGACCTGCTCTAATGTTCAATTTATGAAACTCCTCTGTATAGGCCATGACATCCATTTCCTTTTGCTTTAGGTTTTACAACTTCTTGAATGTTTGAATTGCATGGTCATCGGGCAAGAATCGACTCTTAACCTTAGACACCATCCCATCCCATGAATTTATTTTTTCTTTCTCCTTTTTCAATCTCTCTTCCTGTACATAGTTCCAACAAGTTAGGGAATGGCCTTTCAATTTAGTCTTAGAAAAATTTGCCTTTTGTTCATCTGCTACCTCCTTGTATTCAAAATAATTGTCTAGTGCATCAAGCCAATCCAATACTTCTTCACTATCCATCTTCACACTATACATGGGCAAGTCCATTTCCACTTCAGAAGCATCTCCCTTGACATCCTTCAACATCTTAACCATCCTCATCTCTTTAGGATCCAAATCTTGCTCATGGGATCCTCTTTGAGGGTTTTCATCCTCACCCTCTTCCTCTTCCTCTCGGTCACTCTCATCTGCAATGAACTTACCTCTTGTTTGGTTTGATTCCAATGCTGCAAGTCTAGCTAAAAGAGCTTATTGCGACTCCATCATTATTATTTCCCTAGCAATGACTACACTTCCTTTAGGAGGTATCTTGTTCCTTCAAATTGCAACTTTTCCTTCTTTAGATTTTAACCTCTTTCCTTCAAATGATCAAAACTTATGCTCTGATACGAATTTGATGTAGAGTAGGGGTGGAGGTTGTCTAATCAATCACAGTTCAATCAACCTTGACCAAATTTTCCACTTTGAAAACCCTAACTTGGTGTTTGTTCACAAATTCTTCAATATATCTTTTAGAGAATGCCTCAAACCCATTAATTGGTTACCATTTAGAATACCCTTTATGCTCTTCCTTAACATATCAAATTTGTGCATAGACTTGTTTTAGAACATCACCTTCAAAAATTGACTACTACGCTGCCCTTAAACCCAATTAGGCCTCTTTTACAGAGCAACTATGTGGTAAACCTTCTCCCAATCACCAAACTTCACTAAAAGGCTCTAAACAGATCACATGGGGTTTGAAACAATAGGTTTTATCAATTGACACATCTACAAATTCATCTAACAACAAAACCCTACTTTTAACCTTGCATTCTAAGCCTAATACATTGAGATATTAGGCTAGGGCTTGCACAAACAGGGCCCTAACTCCATCCCCTACATCTAAAATCACTACCAAAATGAAAAAAATCCTTACTAAAGCCATTGCACTGATTTGTAGAGGTTTTTACTAGTGGAATGGTTTAATATGCCATTTTCTTGTTCAAACCCTCTTGACTTAGGGTTTTTAGACCGTTCTCAGTAAATTGGCTCTAAAAGCCTTCAAACTTTATGAAATCAACTCAAATAAAAACCAAATCACTCTTAACTCATACCACCATCGAATCCAATTCACATTATACCATTTACTAACTGTACAAAGTTGTACCAACACCTGTTGTAGCAAATTAACACTGAAAATTATAGGAAATGAAGTTTCTATCATTGCTTGAACACCAAATGTTTCAACAAAACCTTTTCTAAAAGTTTGTAAGGCACATTTAAACTTGTTCAACCCCAAACCAATAGTTCATAACCACTTTTTTAACGAAATGACCGTTACACTTCCAAAAGCAGCAAAAGTGCAAAGTTGCAATGCAACTTTTTACAATATTTGCAAAATATGAAAAAATCTTGACTCAACCGACCCCATGACATGAAAACATTATAAATATTCTAAACAGACCTTATTACATCAAATAGGACTCAAAACACCAAAAAATCAACAGTAGACCAAAATTTGCTACCTTTGAATAGGTGCCCCTACACCATTTGGTCATATTAGGAGCACTAAATTTTTCTATAGCATAGGACATGATATTCTAGGGTACGAAGAACTAAGGTCGATTAGTGTCAAATGCAAAAGATACTCACAAAAAACAAGAAGGATATCCCAACACCCCAAATCTACAATGGCTTTGGTCCTGCTTGATGTTGGAATAACCATAAGCACAAAGGATTCCC
This sequence comes from Sequoia sempervirens, assembly GCA_007258455.2. Lineage (NCBI taxonomy): Eukaryota > Viridiplantae > Streptophyta > Pinopsida > Cupressales > Cupressaceae > Sequoia > Sequoia sempervirens. The sequence goes on from VDFB02086081.1 coordinate 89,199,794, forward strand.
CAGCGTAATCCAAGACCACAAAGATCTTGGTGGGTCCTACACAGGACAACTAAGAAGACAAGATCACACCAAAAATAAAGATATGCCCCTATGTTTAATCGTCAAAATGCACCATGATATGATGAATCATGGTGACCCCAATGAGGTATAATAGCTAGAAAGCTCAAATGATAAACAAAATGTGAGAGTACCACAAGATCATGAAAAATTTGAAATATCCTTTTCCATAGGACTAGTAGGTGGATGGGATTGATGTGGTCTAATTTGAGGAAGGATACATCTTGTTAAGAAAAAATATGGAGGGTAGATTAGGCAATTGACATGACTCAGGATACTCCAAATGGATTGAGCCTCATGGTACCAACAAATTTTGTTGTTAGGGACAAGCTGTATAGGGACATACTTGATGAACGATATAGAACCAAGACCCACCCTAAGAATAGACCTAGGGTCTTGTGGGCTCATTGATTGATGGCATTTCCTATGTGAAAGCACAAAGACCTCATAGTTCGATAAAAAGATGACGACATACCATGTAGAAAAGTGGAAAGAGGACAATTGAGACCCAAATGGATGATAGAGACTAATACCAAAGGATGGAAAAAATCCTCCAGGGCTAATCAAATATGGACTTTCCCATGTGAAAGTGTAGAGGCAATGTAGTTTGACAAAATACAAAAGATGACATGAGACCTAATGATGATAGACATGATGGAAGATCCTAGGTGAGGACACAAGACCAACGAAATGACACCAATGTACAAGCAACGAGAAGCTCAGGATTTGGGATAAAGGCTTCAAATTTGGTATAAAAACTCCAAAACGTCCAATTCTCAATCGAAATATACCAAGTGGTGGATGATAGGATAGCAATGGAAGATGAATGCGATAGGGTGTTAGGATAGGATGAGTGAAAGCATATAGGAAAATAGGAAGCAAGTTAGATAATGATTGTGCCCTTTACAAATGGCACCTATTGCTAGGTTTTCACTAAATGTACTTGTCCAAGGCACCACCAAGGGTGGTTTTCACCATAGGATGCATTATTTCTCTTTACTAATTTTGGTTTTTTTGACTTTTTATTTTTTTTGTGTTTTTGTGGATATTTTACTTTTTTGGATATTTTTCTAGGTAGGATACCCTAGTTGACTTAAGAATAAAACTATTTTAGGTGCATGATATTTATGGGTTCCTCCAAGGGTTCTCCCTCAGGTTTTGCAAGCTGATATTCCCTAGAACCATATTTTGTAGTGACTACATAGGGACCCAACCAATTTGCTTCAAACTTTCCTTTCTTTTCTCAATCCTGTTGGGTACACTGATTCTCTTTCAGGACTAGATCACGAATGTTGAACTGCTGGGGATGAACCTTCTTATTGTAACATTTTTTAAGTTGATGTTGATAAGCTTGTAGATAATTATATGCCTTTATACATTTTTCATCCAGGAGATCTAGCTAACTCAACTGTGCAACACGAGTGTCTTCATCATTGATCAAATTTTTTAGAGAAATATAGAGTGATGGGATCTCCACTTTAATTAGTAAGATGGCATCTGTTCCATAGATGAGGAAATATGGAGTGGCACCAGTAGGGGTGCAGATGGATGTACGATATGCCCAAAGGGTAGGATTAAGGTGGAAGTGCCAATATTTATCAGTATTATTAATGTCCTTTTTAAGGATTTTGATGAGGGTCTTGTTGGTAGCTTCAGCTTGTCTATTACCTTGGGAGTAATAGGGAGTTGAACAATGATGCTAGATATGTTATGTTTCATAAAGGTGTCACATGTATTAGTTTTTTAAAGGATTTCCATTGTCAGTGATGATAGTGGTGGGGATACCATATCTGCAAAGAATATGGTAGAGGATGAATTTGGATATTTGAATGCCAATAATTTGAGAGAGTGGAATTGCTTCCACCCACTTGGTGAAATATTCAGTGGAAGTTAATATAAAGGTGTGACCATCAGATAATGGAGGATAAATTTTGTTGATAAAATAGAGACCCCATTGTGAGAAAGGCCACAGTGTAATGATAGGTTGTAGATCCTGTGCAGAAGCATGAATTAGACTATGTGCTATTGACAATGGACACATTTCTTAACTAGTTCACAAGTGTTATGCTCCATAGTCAGCCAATAATATCTTGCTATGAGAAGTTTATTTTCCAAGGCCATCCCATTAGAATGAGCCCCACAAAATCCACTATGCACTTTGTTTAATGTCACATGTGATTCCAATTTTCTTACGAATCGAAGGAGAGTGCCATCATACCCTCTACGATAGTGTATCTCCTATGATTGTGTAATGGGAGGTGCGTTGAATGAAAGATTTGTGTTGGTTATGGGTTAGATCAGGTGGTAGTATATTATCACGGAGGTAGGAATAAATGTCATGGTACTAGAGTGATTGAGGACCTACGATATCGCACACCATTTCACTGTCTGGTATATCGTATGCTAGGATTAATAATTTTTTCCACCAAGAACTCACAATCTATTCAATCTTTAGGAATGTCTATGAGAGAACCAATTGTGGCCATAACATTAGCTCCCTTGTTTTGTAGTTTGGGGACTTGCTGAAACTGGATATATGTGAAGTATTTTTTAAAATCATCCACCAATCGCTTATAAGGGAGAAGCTTATCATCCTTTATCTGAAACTCATTGTTGACCTATTTGATTATGAGTTGTGAATCACTAAAAGCATGAAGACAAGTGATATTCCATTGAATTATGATTCCAAGGCTTGCGATGAAAGCTTCATATTCAGTTATGTTGTTTGTGCATGGGAATGACAACCTAAATGATTTTGGGATATAATCACCTTGAGGGGTGACAAAAAGGATACCTGCATCAACTCCATTTTGAGTGTATGATCCATCAAAATATAATGTCCACATATTTGATTCTAAGACTGTGAAGAATGATTCATTAGGGAATTCTACCATTAGTAGATATGCATCTACAAGAGGAGCATCAACCAACTAATCTTCTATGACCTGTCCTTTGATTTCTTTCTGATCCATGTATTCAATATCAAACTCGCTAAGGAGCATGACCCACTTAGCCATCTATTTTGTTAATGAAGTTCTTGATAATAGATATTTAAGCGGATCCACTTTGGATTTTTGTTTTATTTGGATTTCAGTTTTATGGGATGGCTGAAAATATAACAATGTAACTTTTGTGAACTAAAAAACAACTAGGCACACTTTCTCCATGGGGGAATAGTTAAGTTCATAGCCCACAAGAGTATGAATGATGTAATAGATGGCTCATTCTTTGGAAGACTCATCATGTTGGGCCAACAATTCCCATAGTGCAACTAAAATGGAAAAGATGTATAGCAATAATGGTTTATCAGGAATAGGATCCATTAAAATTGGTGGGTTGGAAAGATATTCCTTGATCTTATCGAAGCCTTTCTAACATTGTGGATCGCACTTGAAATTTGTATCCTTATCCAAGAGGTGAGTAAATGACTGGAATTTTTTGGCAAGTTGGGCAATGAAACACTTGATATACTATAATTTTCCTTGTAGGCTTCTCAACTGTTTGAGATTCTTAGGTGGGGGCATTTCCATTATAGCCTTAAATTTTGCTGGATCAACCTCGATACCCCTTCTTGACACAATGAAGCCTATTAGTTTGCTTGATGTAACACCAAATACACACTTCTTAGGATTTAAGCATAGCTAATACTATTCCAATTGCTCAAAGATCTATCTTAAAACCCTAGGGTGATCTTCTCTTGTTTTTGACTTCCCCAGTAGGTCATCAATGTAATTTTCTATAATAATGTGGATAAGATCATGAAAAATGACTATCATTTCACACTGGTAAGCTTCCTCCATGTTCTTAAGGCCAAAGGGAATGACATTGTAATAGAAAGTTCCCCAGAGAGTGGTGAAAGCAGTTTTGTGTTGGTCTTCAGGTGCAATTTTGATTTGATTGTAGCAAGAAAATCCATCCATGAGGTATATCATGGCATGTATTGTTGTGAGATCTACCAATATGTCAATGTTAGGAAGTGGGAAGTCATCTTTCAAATAGGCTTTGTTGAGATCCCTAAAGTCTGTACAAATTGTAATGCCCCCATTGGGTTTGGAAATAGGTACAATGTTTGATATCCAATCAGAATAATCAATTGGCCTAATCAATCCTACTACTAATAGTTTCTCTAATTCTATCTTAACAAGTAAGGCCACTTGTGGATGCATTTTTCTGAGTTTTCATTTAACTGGTTTTGCATCTAGATGGACATCAAGATGGTGGAAAACCAAAGCAGGATCCAATCCTAGCATATCAAAATAAGACCATGCAAAGTTGATAATTCCTTCTTTTAGCAGATTGACAATGATAGGGTACTCTTCCTCATACAATTATTTTTCCACATAGGTGATTTTAGGTTCTTCTTCTGTGCCTAGATTAACCTATTGTGTTTCTTCAATTAGGATCGAAGACTGTTCAAATAAGCGAGCTCTAATAAGGGGAAGATAAACATCCCCATCCTCTAGCGCCTCATCGAGGTTTTCACTAGTGGATGCACCCTTTATTTTTACTTTTTATGAATCAAGAAGTGCCTTAGGGAGGTTTTCTCTAGATGAATCTTTTTTGTTTTGCTTCTTTCTATTTATGCGGTTAGGGTGTTCATCTTGCCCCAATCCCATAAGGTGTATGTATGCTTCCTCTAAAGGAAATATGTCAACTAATGCACTCCCTCGTAGGCCCCAATCAATAAGGTCAGGGTGATGGAGTGAAAGGCTAATGGAGAAGATAGAGGTAGAATCAAAGAGGGAAGGCGATGAATAGAAAAATGGGTATCTAATGATATCACACTTTTTCCACTCAATCATTCACTAATGTCCTAGGAGTCCCAATTGGATTGAATAACAACCTCACAAGGTGAGTCAATTTCTAAATTAGGAAGGTCCTAGGAGGGGGTTCTTTGAGCTCTAAGGAGTTCACCACCAAGAAAATGTTTGGAAAAGAAAATGTTTGAAAACACGCTGTGATATGAAAAATGACCTAAAACTAGAAATATAAGCTAAATGAGAGATGCAAATGATGAAATTATGCAATAGGGAGATAGTATGTGTGTACCTGGGAAGTCTGGAGGTGCTGTAAGGATTCTGGAAATGTAAAGAAGTTTCCAAAAAAATGATGTGGAGGAATAAGATGCACAGAATGGCATATTAGTCTCGTTGCCATTTTTTAGGGAAAACACAGAGTCTTTAGATGCAGGAACCGAATCTTGAAAAAAATCTAAAAAAAATCCTGGGAGGACGAAGATGCCCAAGGTGGCATATTAGTCCCATTCTAAATTTTTGCAAACTCTGAATAGGATCTTGAGCTTTGAGGTTTTCTTTAGCTTCCCTTTCGATCTTAGGTTCTGAAACTTCTGAATATGACCTGTAGGTGAGTTTCCGTGAAGATGAAAACTTTGTGATGCAACTTTGCTACTTTTGCAACTTTGCACTCCAAGTGATCTTCAAGTATACAACCTAGATCTGTAATAAAAAATATGCAAGGAGGGAAAAACTTGTTGTTTGTTAGTGAATGGGGGTTTGCCTGGTCAAACCCCTTGTTGTTAATTAAACCTTGAAATGAAATAGAAATAATGAACAAAATGGTGAATGAACATGCAATGCTACAACTCACCCAACCCTTGCAAAGTCTCTAAACTTGTGTGCAATGGACACAATGGATATGGATCTAAAATTCTTGAAATATAGGACTTGAATTGCTTGCTTGAATCAAAACCCTACATCAAAAATGTTGGCACAACAACACACATGATGCAAGAAAACTCTTTGATATAATGCTTGAATCTTGAAATGGCTCCAAATGCTTGATGAATCTGCTCTTGAATGCTCTTGTGGACTCAATTATGCTATGATAAAGGATCTCACAAAAGACTTAGGTTGAAATGAATGAAGGAACCTTGTATTTATACTTACTTATGCTTAATATCTCAAAATTATATCACACCAAGCCAACATATGAATTCATTAAATAAAGGAAGTTAAATCCCACCAAAATTTGAAATTAAATCCCGAAAATGACTCAAGGAGGACTAAGAGGCCCTAGGTGGAGTATTAGTCCCAAGTCCTAAAAACTTGGGGCACAAAAACCAAAAAGGGGCCCAATCAAGACATGCCAAAATTAGGGTCTCGAGAGCCTTGGGGGACTAAGACACCCTATGTTGCATTTTAGTCCTGACCCAAAAATCAGGGACACACCAATGGATTCATTAAATTATCATTTATGGATTGGAGAATGTCGGGATTAACCAGAAAAATATGTCATCCATAAGGCTTGTGGACACAAAATAGGACCAATTTAGCCATAAAGAAGCATAAATAAAGCAAGGTGGTCCCAAACAAGTGTGAAAATACAAGGGTATGCATTTTACTACACTACATTGAGCCCCCACTTTAGTGAGAGGATGAAATTGCTTAAAAATCACACTAAAGTAGCCAACCATGCATTCAAGAGGGGTTCAAATGTACAAATGCTAGCAAGATAGGATGACAATAATCAAGAGGGTGGCCAAGCCCCCAGGATCAAGATCTTATGGAAAAACCAACATAGGCACAAAGGAACACGCTTGTGGATGATATATGAAGCCATAACCAAATAACAAAAATACATAATCAAAGACAAGAAAAAGGAAAACAAAAAAGGAAAGGAAAAATTGCAACGGTTCAAGCTTCGACTGGCCATCCAACACGATGGACCAGGTCTAGGCTGTTTGTCCAAAAATAAGTTTACAAGTGGAACACGCTGTCCACTATCCAAACAAAAACACACACTCACAAGGGCTAGTGGGAGCTATTTGTACACTAGGTGAGCCCCAAGGGACCATATTAAAGCCATACCTCCATGACTTTAATAAGGTACAAAAACACATTCTCACATGGGCTAGTGAAGCTAGGTGTTCACTAGGTGAGCCTAAGGGGACCATATCAAAGCCATACCTCCATGACTTTAATAAGGCACAAAAATGCATGCTCACATAGGCTAGTGAATCTAGGTGTTCACTAGGTGAGCCCTAGGGGACCATATCAAAGCCATACCTCCATGACATTAATAAGGTACAAAAATGCAACAAGAAAGAGGGATGATCAAAGGGATTTCTCTTAGTCCATGTGAGGTCTTACTCTTAGGAGACATCATTCCTAATGTCTCCAAGAGAGGACTGATCAAAGGATAAAAGATTCACCACTAAGGGGAATATAATATGCTAAGATAATCATGCTCTTGAAGGACATTACTCCCAATGTCACCACAAAGAGGAAAAACACATCGTGTGAAATAAGAAAATCACATCAAAGAATATGAAAAGGAAAATAAATGCAAGTAAAATCATGCTAAAATAATTCCAATGTATGCCCCCACTTTAAAGAAATTGCTAACACCATGCTGTGAGAAATTACTTTAAAGTAGCAAATGAAAATGAAAACAAGAAGGAAGACATGAAATCCAACTTGGAAATCCCTATGCCAAGTCATATGTTTTTGAGTAAGGCTACGTCATGCAAGAGAAAAGGAAAAGAAAGGGAGGTTTCCCCCAAAATGAAAACACCAAAAACATAAGGGATCTATGGATTTGGGGTTAGTATGTTCTTTGCTACAATGTTTTTAGAGATCTCAAAACTATCATTCCCCAAATACACATAGAACTGGAAGAATGACACAAAGAGAGTGAAAACAAAGAAAAAGAAAAAGCCTTTTGGGTCAACATGGAAGAGACATAGGTGTCTCGACTCCTTGCATCATCCCCAAAAGGAAAACACAAGACAAATGAAAAGGAAAATGAAAGACAAAAAAAAGATAATGAAAAAGCTTTTGGGTCAACATGAAGGAGACATGAATTTCTTGATGCCTTGCATCATCCCCAAAAGAAAAACATAAGAAATGAAATTGAAAGGAAAAGATAAAATATCAATCAAAAGGAAAAAGTAGATGACATATAGAAGAATGAAGGTATAAATAGAGGAATGCACATAGAGAGAGAAACATCAAACAAAACATCACGCAAGATCACTTTATGCACATGCAAGAAAACAAAATGAAAATGAAAAAGACTAGTAAGGAATAGGAAAGTCAACCTAAAGCAAGTTATCCATTTTCCAATCTCAGTGTATATAAGTGGAAGCTAAATAATGAACCTAAGGGAAAACAACAAATTCCTTACTAGGAAAAGGCCATCTGCCTCTTGTCCCCATTGAGTGCAAGACAAGAATGGGTTGAGGTAGGTGATGAGAAGGATCATGTAATAATGAGAATAGAGTAATCTACAACTATTACATGACAAAGAGTAGGAGGATATACTATGTGATCACTGGATAGCAATTATTTCCATCAAAGTGATACTTGATCAATATTTCTCTTAATGCACGACACTCATCAGTACTATGTCCAAGAACTCAATGATATGTACAATGTGGAACTTTTGTATCTTTAAGGTATAGCACAAGTCAGTTCATAGGTGGTAATAATATTAACCCTTGGTTGATAAAGATTTTTAATTTTCTTTCACTTTGAGGTGGCAGGCGGATAGGTTGTAACTTTTGTAATTTATATGGTATTTTGCATTTACTAGATTCACCAACTTCTCTAGATGGGATTAGGATAGGAGGTCCTGAGATTATCCTATATTTATTATTTTTATTGTTATGATCTAGTGATTGTTCTTTAGGAAGAAGGATATTCAAGTTAGGGGAAGAATCCAAGATCATCGTACCATCATCTCAGAGCCTTAGATATTCTCTAGGAGGCTTTTCATTATGAGAGGGTTCTTGGTATCCTAATCCCTTTATGTTTTCATGAGTTGATTTTTTCTCTAAGAGTTGATGAATTTCATGTTCACTTGTTTTGTTATATCCTTGTTTTCTCAAGATAGTGAAGACTTTTCCATATATTTCCTCGAGGTTGATTGGAGTGTTTGTTACTTTGTTATCATAATAGGGTTGAGTATTTACTTTTTTAGAAGAGCTAGGTTTTCCTGTTGTAGGGAGCTTAGGTTCAAATTTTTCTTTGGTTTCAAGATGTAAGCAACCAAATATCTCAATAGGTTGTATTGTGGGAGGATCTAGTTGTTTCATGGAGGGATAAAAAGATGCATTAGCTTCAAGGTTATCAAGACAATCATTTAGGAACTTATTCATGTTGTTGTCATCTTCTCCAATGATGTCAACATCATGAGGAGGACATGCATTAGGAGTTGAGTGAGCATGGGTGAGTTCAATTTAATTAGGGTAATTACCAAAGGCACAATTTGACACATCTACCAAAGATTTCAAGGACATCCACAATTTTACAAAGCACATATCCATGATGCAAGATTGAACAAATGCACTTGAAATGAAAGAAATTAGAATAACAACAAATCTAGAAACTAAAACAGAAAACAAAAGGTAGCCCAAAAAAACACAGAAAAGCAATTTCAGATCCTAAAAACTGGAGAATCAAAGTCAACAGGGACTAAGACACCAGGAAGGGTGTCTTGGTCCTCCTAGTGAGATTTTGAAGTTCTAGAGGCTGAAACAGACAACAAACAACAAAGAGAGATTTCTGAAGCAAAAATACTGAGAGGGACTAAGATGCCAGGAAGGGCGTTTTAGCCCTAGTAGAGGATTTTTGCAGAAAAACAATGAATTCTGGAATGTCAACAATGTTTACAGATTGCCTATGCAAGATACTAATGCTCAGAAACAAAAAAAAATTATAAATAAGTGCAAGAAAAAGTAACTAGGAACAAGCAATTGAATGTAATATGGAATGCAATTTTTTTCAATTTTGAATCCTATAAGAATGAACAATGCACTTTTTCAAAATTTCAATGAAATGAAATGATGCAAGAATGCAACCTATATGCACTTTCACTAATGCAAATATAGGAAACCATAAATGTAATTTCAGTAATGCAAGATGCAAAAAATCCTAGATGCACTTTCACTAATGCAAGATGCAATGAAATAATGAATGAAATCCAGATCTAAGGACTTTAATGGACTCCAAATCATAAATGAAATAAATTCTCAAAAGTCAGGTTCACCAAAATGATGAATAGAAAAATGGGTATCTAATGATATCACACTTTTTCCACTCAATCATTCACTAATGCCCTAGGAGTCCCAATTGGATTTACTAACAACCTCACAAGGTGAGTCAATTTATCAATTAGGAAGGTCCTAGGAGGGGGTTCTTTGAGTTATAAGGTGTTCACCACCAAGAAAATTCTTGGAAAAGAAAATGTTTGAAAACATACTGTGATATGCAAAATAGCCTAAAATTAGAAATTTAAGCTAAATGAGAGATGAAAATGATGAAATTATGCAACAGGGAGATAATATGTGTGTGCCTAGGAAGTCTAGATATGTTGTAAGGATTCTGGAAATGTAAAGAAGCTACTAGAAAATGTTGTGAAGGACTAAGATGCCCATAATGGCATATTAGTCCCACTATTTTTTTTTGGGAAAACACAAAGTCTTTGGATGTCAGAACTTGATCTTGAAAAATATCTAAAAAATATGCCTTGGAGGACTAAGACGTCAAAGTTGGTGTATTAGTCCCATTTTGAATTTTTGAAAACTCTGAATAAGATCCTGAGCTCTAAGGTCTGCACTAGCTTCCCTTCTGATCTCAAGTTCTAAAACTTCTGAATATGACCTATAGGTGAGTTTCCATGAAGATGGCAACTTTGTGATGCAACTTTGCAATCCAAATGATCTTCAAGTCTACAACCTAGATCTGCAATCACAAATATGCAAGGAGGTAAAAACTTTTTGTTTGTTAGTGAATGGGGGTTTGCCTTGGTCAAACCCCTTGTTGATAATTAAACCTTGAAATGAAATAGAAATAATGAAGGAAATGGTGAATGAACAACATGCAATGCTACAACTCACCAAACCCTTGCAAAGTCTGCAAACTTGTGACTATAATGGATATGGATCTTCAATACTTGAAAGATGGGATTTGAATTGCTTGCTTGAATCAAAACCCTACATCACAAATGTTGGTACAACAACATAAATGATGCAAGAAAACTCTTTGATATGATGCCTGAATCTTGAAATGGCTCCAAATGCTAGATGAATTTGCTCTTGAATGATCTTGTGAACTCAATTCTGCTATGATAAAATATTTCACAAAATACTTAGGTTGAAATGAATTAAGGAACCTTTTATTTATACTTAATTATGCTTAATATCCCAAAATTATATCACACCAAGCTGACATATGAATTCATTAAATAAAGGAGGATAAATCCTACTAGAATTTGAAATTAAATCCCGAAAATGACTCAAGGAGGACTAAGATGCCCTAGGTGGCGTCTTAGTTCCAAGTCCTAAAAACTTGGAGCACAGACACCAAAAATGAGCCCAATTAGGACATGCCAAAATTAGGGTCTTGAGAGTCTTAGGGGACTAAGACGCCCTAGGTGGCATTTTAGTCCTGACTCAAAAATTAAGGACACACCGATGGAGTCATTAAATTATCATTTATGCATTGGAGAATGTCAAGATTAACCATAAAAAATATTCCATTCATAGGGCTTGTGGACACAAAATAGGACTAATTAAGCCATAAAGAAGCATAAATAAAGTAAGGCGGGCCCAAACAAGTGTGAAAATGCAAGGGTATGCATTTTACTACACTATAGAAGGAAGATCCATGTCATCTTATGAAAGTATGGGAGCCTCTTCTTTGGGTATTTCCTCAAGAAAATCATCTTCCAAGTTAACATGATTTGAAGTGTTAGTAGATGATGCAAAACCCTTTTGTTTCTTGTCATAGCCTGGGCCCAATTGTTTAGGATGCACTAGTGTCTCAATGGGTTGTAACCTTCCATGTTCTTCTACACAAAGCCATCCCTCTTGATAGTTATATTTTTTTGCTAGTTTAAAGCACGAGGATAAAATTCTTGGAAGTATTCAATGAGGGGAGGTGAAGGTTTAAGTTCCTGTCTATAAACCCATTGACTAATGTCTTCATCTTCCTAATATTGTAATGTGCCTGGAGACTGGAATGTCGTAGATGTTAAAAGGTGCAGGACAACTGAGAAGGGGGGTGAATTAGTTGTCACCAAATTTCAAATTTAAAACTTCAAAACTTATCATTTCTCAACCACACTATTCTATTATTAAGTATGAACATGAAAAGAAGATAACAGAAAGAAAAATGAACACAAAGAACACTAGATTTTACATGGAAAACCCAATAAGGGAAAAACCATGGTGAGGATTAACTCACAATATAAATAGATACCAAAACCAAATACAAAGGCTCATTGCCAAGGGCTCACTGCCTAGAAGAGGACTCACTGTCTAGATACAAAGGATCATTGCCTACAAAAAGGACTCACTGTCCAATAGGGAGGCTCATTGCCTATTGATACAAAAGAAAACAAAATATCCACCATAATAATTTACACAAATCCGTAGCCTTGATCAGAAGATTGCAGAAGCCTTTAGCTCACTACCTTCAGGAATCTAACACAATGAAGTACTACTACCTCAACTCAATTTCACACAATTTTGCTCTTCACTTGTGGCTTACTTTGTTACTTTGCATCATCCAATCCTTTGCAAATTGACTTGCATTTATACCATCTTTAACCTTAGAAACTTTCTCCAAGGTCAGCCACATAAGCTTCATTTCAAAAATTAGGTCAACAACTCAACATTCTCGCGATGGAAAGGAATGAGAGTGGACCAATTGAACAATAACCAAGACCAAAAAATAATGTCTCAGATCAACCACATGCTTCCTTAATTAAATTTTAATTCTTCATATGAAGTGTAAACACCAGGTCAGCCAAACCTAATGAAAACACAAATGAACATTGAAGTACACACTTTCCAACAAGAAGATAACATGCAAATGATGTAGCATGCTTCATCATTCATGACAACACATCTCAGTTTCCTTTAGATACATCCACAACTAGTATAACAACCTTCAAACACATAACTTCGTCCAACAGTCCATCCAGACTGTGCAAACACATACAACTCTGAAACTCAACTTTCGGATCATCAAACCACAAACATCTTTTCTAGAACTCAGAGAACACCATTAAAAGATATATTCCAAATTGGAAAGACTTGAAACAAAACAATGGAGGACTAAGAAGCAAAAATTTTTTTCCAGTCCATAGAAAACTAATTCTGCCTGAATAGTTCACACATCGGTGAACACAACTTTAACATTCCATCAAACCAAAAGCTATAAATTAGTAGATGTCACCATTAGATCATCAAAAAAAACCCTTCAAATCCACACAAGCTTAGGATCAACATAGGCAAAATGTGGAGCACATACCAGAGCACATTCTAAATAGATACATAACTCTGACTTCACTCTTTATTAATTTTCTCAAAAGCACTTGGAAACCCATCATTTCAGCACATCTGCAACATCATAAAGATAGCTCCATGTACTCACAACATCTCAACAACATCTCAAATATACATGCACAATTTTCAACATACTAAACTATGTTGACATCAATGACAACATTATTGACAACAACACCAAACTTGTTCATACTTGCAACAATCTCCCCCTTTGTCATTGATGGCAACGCATGATGTGAAAACCGTCAAAGACAACAATCTACACAATATTATGGGAGAACACCTTTTCTTCCTTTTATTACTATTTTTCACATGAATTTCTCTCCCCCTTTGAAATCAATGGAAAAGATCAAAATGCTCTGATTAATCCCCCTTAGGAGTACACCCATTCAACTCATACTGCAACAATGAAAAACTTTTGTACTCCTCCTGTGGAGTAGACCCATTCATCAGTCTAGATAAATGAAGAATCTATGAACTCACTAGACTGATGCACCTTCATGTGCACCTAGTTAGGAGGGCCAATGATCCCCAACCTCTCCCTAAGATACTAAAAAATATCCTTTAGAAGAGCCTTAGTAAATATATCTTCAATTTGTTCCTTTGTTGACACATACTCTAGCCTGACTTCGTTCTCCAATACCTTCTCTCTTAGGAAATGATATCTGATAGATATGTGTTTTTTTCTTGAATGCATCACTAGATTCTTTGAAATGTTTATAACACTTGTGTTGTCATAGAAAATAGGAATAGGCTCATCACATATCACTCCAATGTCTTTCAAAGTTTGCTTCATCCACAAAACCTGTGTGCAACAAGATGCTGCAACAATATATTCTACCTCTATAGTGGATAAATAAATGAAGTATTATTTCTTACTCAACCAAGAAACCAATCTTCCACCAAGAAAGAAAGCACCACCACTGACCATACTCCTTCGGTCATCCACACAACCAACCCAATTTGCATTGGTATAAGCACTCAAGGTGAAATCAACATCCTTAGGATACCATAAGCGATAATCCAGTGTATTTTTAAGATATCTAAATATTTTCTTTATAGCTATAACATGTGCCTCTTTAGGATCTACTTGAAATCTAGCAACTAAGCATACTGCATGCATAGTATCTGGTATGGAGTAGTAAGATATAACAACCCACCAATCATAGATCTATATTTGCTCTAATCAACTTTAGCAGATTCATCATCTTTACTTAGCTTGCATCTGGTTACCATAGGAGTACTAATTGGTTTGGAGTCATCCATTCCAAAATTCTTCAATAGCTCTTTCACATACTTGGATTGTGAAATGAATATCTCCTTATCAGTTTGATTTACTTGAAGACCAAGAAAGAAATTCAACTCACCAATCATGGACATTTCAAATTCTTTTTGCATTTCTTCTACAAATATTTTACACATGCCTTCATTTCCACCAAAGATGATATCATCAACATATACTACCACTATCAACATTTTGTTACCTTGCACTTTGAAGTAAAGATTTTTTTCAGCAGAGCCTTTGTTGAATCCTTGCTTTGTCCTAAGGTATCTGTCCAATCTTGCATACCAACCTCTGGGAGCTTGCGTCAGTCCATACAATTCCTTCTTCAATTTACAAATCATATTAGGTTTTTCTGATAACTGAAATCCTTTAGGTTGTTCCATGTACACTTATTCCTCCAATTCACCATTCAGAAATGTTGACTTGACATCCATCTGATATACTTTGAAGTCCTTATGGGAAAATAATGGGAAAAACATCCTAATAGCTTCCATTCTAGCTACAAGGGAAAAATTTTCTTCAAAGTCTATTCCTTCAACTTGAAGGTAACACTTGCATACAAGTCTCGTTGTTTCTCATAACTTCACCATTTTCATTCAACTTATTTTGAAACACCCATTTTGAACCAATTACATTCTTATTCACAAGTCTGGGAACTAATTCCCATGTCTGATTCTTTTCTATTTGCTGCAACTCTTCTTTCATAGCTCTAACCCAACTCTCATCTTCACATGCTTCACACACAGATTTACCTCAGCAACTACTTTACTTCTTGTCTTCACACCTTCACTCTTATCTCCAATTATCTATTCCTCTGTACATACTTAGGAGTCTTAACAACAGGTTCTAGGATTTCTTCTTCTTCTTCTCCTTCTTCTTCCTTCACCTTATTCTCTTTAGGCACTTTTCCATAGATAGGATCATTAGGTTCAACCTCACTTATCTCAATAGGTTTGTGCATGTCCTCATAAACTTTCATAGTAGCACTCAATAATTTTTCTCAATTTTTTATTTTAGCATCTATATGCTTTGCTGGTAGTTGAATACCCAAGAAAATTTCCTTCATCACATCTAGCATCAAACTTCGCATGATTTTCATCATCTCTTTTAATGTAACATTTGGTTCCAAATACCTTAAAGTACTTCATAGTAGGAGTCTTATCATTCCATAACTAAAAAGGAGTCTTTGTGATGTTGCCTCTAATCTGAACTCTATTAAGAACATAAATAGTAGTATGTATTGCCTTTCTCCAGTACATATCTAGTACATTTGATTCTTTCATCATGGTTCTTGTAGCTTCTTGTACCATCCAATTATTCCTCTCAACTACCCCATTCTACTGAGGGTTTCTTGGAGTAGAAAATTGTATTTTTATTCCATCCTATTCAAAAAATGTATTAAAATCACTAGAAGTGAATTCTCCACCTCTATCAGCTCTCAAACATTTGATTTTCAGGTTCACTTCATTTTCCACTCTTGTTTTGAACACTTTAAACCTATCCAGAGCCCGAGTCTTCTCTCTAAGAAATGAAACCCATGTTAGTCGAGTATAATCATCAATAAGGATTATGAAATACCTTTCACCATTTAGGCTTCCTGTTCTAGTCAGACCACAAAGGTTAATATGAATTAATTCCAACATTTCGGTAGTAGATTTCTCTTTTACATAAAAACTACATCTGTTCTGTTTCCCTAACTGAAGATTTATGAAAATAGTATCAGCAAGCTTTGTGATTCTATGTAGACCTTAGACAACATCTCTTGAATTGATCTTAACCAGATTATCAAAGTTTACATGTCCCATTATCCAGTGGCACAACCAACTTTCATTGACTTGAGCTACAAGGCATTGACTGCCACCACCCTTAAGCTGATAGATGTTTCCATAAGTTCTCCTTCCTGCAACAACCATATCTCCAAATCCTTTTCTGATTTCATAGGTATTATTCTAAAACACAAGATTAAAACCATTGGTACACATCTATCCAACACTCAAAAGGTTATTCCTCAAACCCTTTACATAATATACATTATCAGTATTGTGTATTCCATCAAAACTAATTGAACCTTTCCCAACAATCTTCACTCCTGAATCATCACCAAACATGACCAAACCACCATCATACTTTTATCTCTGGTCATGTGATTAGAGCACCCACTATCAATCACCCAGTACCTTCCATCTCATTCTTTTAGCATGAAAGGTGGTGACCAAAGTACCTTCCATCTCATTCTTTTTGTTCTTCAAAGAATTCTTTCTTGCACATTTTCCAAGGTTACCAGACACATATTTATTCTCCAAAGCTAGAAACAAGCATTCACTATCATCACCCTCATAATAAGATTCATCATCAGATATTCTGGCTTCTTCTTTAACATAATACAACTTCTTATATTTCTTATCCTTTATATCCTTATCTTTGTGATCCTCGTCCTTCTTATGTAAATCTCTATTCAGACATCTTGAAGCATAATGACCAATATTACCACAACTAAAACATTTAAAGGGTAACATACCTTTATACTTACTGGTACCTTTGTTAAAATTCCTAGTAAAATTCGCTTCCAACTCATCAGAACCATCACTTTCTGGATTATCCTCAGTCTTTGTTGCTTTAAATGTTGTTTCTATCTTTTCCTCTTTCTTTCCAAAATTTCTCATCTCAAATGCAATCAAGGTGCCAAATAGCTCTTCTTTAGTAAACTTCTTGGGGTCATACATTTCTTCAATAACAAAGATCTTATTGCTGTAATAATTAGGTAGGGTTATTAGGATCTTCTCAATTATATCTTCATCACTTAGTTTTCCCCCTTGATTCCTAACATCATTCGCTACAAGTTCAACCCTCTGGAAATAGCTTACAAAATCTTCACCTTCTTCCATTTTCAAATTCTCATATCTGCACTTTGCCGTCAGCTTCTTTCTTAATTTCACTCTATCATTACTTTCATAAAGATCTTCCAACTTCTTCCAAACTTCATGAGCAGTTCCCAAAGAAAAAACCTTAGTTCACTCAGTTTTAGATAGAGCACTAAAAATAACATACCTCGCCTTCTCATTCTCCTCATAAGTAGAACCCTCATCTGCAGTAGTAAGACCACCCATCAGAGCAATATACTTTGTTTCAACAAACTTCTAGGTCTTGTAACCAAGAGAGATAATGTATCCTCTCATCTGCACTTTCCATTCACTGTAATCAAATCCATTGAACATAGGGATCACCAACTTATGCACCATCAGATCTTCCTCAAGCGGTTAATCTCTACACCAAGGAACCAAAGCTATGATACCAATTGTTAAAAGGCGTAGGAAAACTGATAGGGGGGGTGAATCAGTTGTCACCAAATTTAAATTTAAAACTTCAACACTTATCAATTTCTTAACCACACTATTCTGTTATTAAGGATAAACATGAAAAGAAGATAATAGAAAGCAAAATCAACACAAAGAACACCAGATTTTATGTGGAAAACCTAATAAGGGAAAAACCACGGTGAGGATTAACTCACAATATAAAGAGATAGAAAAATTGAATACAAAGGCTCACTGCCCAGAAAAGGACTCACTGTCTAGATACAAAGGCTCACTTCCTATAGAAAGGACTCACTGTCTAATAGGGAGACTCACTGCCTACTAATACAAAAGAAAAAAAAGATCCACCATAGCAATTTATACACATCCGCATCCTTGATCAAAAGTTTGCAAAAACCTTTAGCTCATTGCATTCAGGAATCTAACAAGATGAAGTACTGCTGCCTCAACTCACTTTCACATAATTCTACTCTTCACTTGTGGCTTACTTCGTTACTTTGCATCATCCAATCCTTCACAACCTGACTTGAATTTATATCATCTTCAACCTTAGAAACTTTCTCTAAGTTCAGCCACATAAGCTTCATTTCACAAATTGGGTTGGCAACTCAACATTCCCACAGTGGAAAGGAATGAGAGTAGACCAATTGAACACTTAACCAAGACCAAAAAATAATGTCTCAGATCAACCACACGCTTCCTTAATTAAATTTTAATTCTTCATATGAAGTGTAAACACCAGGTTGGGCAAACCTAATGAAAACACAAATGAACATTGAAGTACATGCTTTCCAATAAGAAGATAACATGCGGATGACGTAACATGCTTCATCATGCATAAGAATGCATCTCAGGTTCCTTCAGATACATCTGTAGCTAGTATAACAACCTTTAAACATAGAACTTCTTCCAACAGTCCATCTGGATTGTGCAAACACATACAACTCTGAAACTCAACTTTTGGATCATGAAACCACAAAAATATTTGCCAAAACTCAGAGAAAACCATTACAAGATATATTCCAGATCCACAAGACCTGAAAAAAGACAATAGAGGACTACGAAGCATAAGCATTTCTCCCAATCCATAGAAAACCAATTATGCCTAAACAATTCACACACTAGTGAACACTTTCACATTCCATCAAACCATAAGCTACAAATTAGTAGATATCACCATAGGATCATCAACAACAACCCTTCAGATCCACACAAGCATAGGATCAACATATGAGAAATGTGGAGCACATACCGGAGCACATTTTGAACACATACATAACTCTGACTTCACTCTTTATTAATTTTCTCTAAAGCACTTGGAAACCCATCATTTCAGCACATCTAAAACGTCATAAAGATAGCTCCATGTACTCACAACATCTGAACATCTCAACTATACATGCACAATCTGCAACAAACTGAACTGTGTTGACATCAATGACAACATTAATGACAACACCACCAAAATTGTTCATACTTGCAATAGTAGAACCCACATTCTTAGAACTGATGGTCTTAGTCTTTGATTCTTCCTTTTGTACAGGTTGAGATAATTGGCCATAATTGTGGGGAGATGGAGGCATTTTCACCACATTAAGATCAATACACATCTCGTACTCTCCACAACCCTTGTTAATGATCCAGACTTTGGTAATGGTGCAATCAGATGTGGTGTATGGAGTGGAGGATGTATTAGATGATGGATTAGAAGATGGAATGGATGGTGATTCCTGAGGAGTTCCCACTTCTACTCCTAGAAAATATTGTGAGTGTGGGAAAGAAGCTTCTAGAGCATGGTAGTACTCGAAGGGTTGGGGGTCAGAGTAGATGGTGACTTCAACCCCATTATAGGAAAATTTAGGTAATGATGATATGTGGAAGGGACAACCTGCATGACATGAATCCATGGTTAGTCGAGGAGAAGGTTATAAGGTAAGTCCAGATCAAGGACATCGCAAGTGGTATATTGCATTACAAGACTAACCTGAATGGGAAGGAAAATAATACCCTCTGAGTCTCTTTCTGCGTTATCATATGCCTTGATTGTGATGGTTTGATTATCCAAGTCAACATGAGTATACCCTACCTATTTTATGAACTTTAAAGTGCATAGATTTAGGGTAGATCTATTATCTACCAAGACCCTTTTTACCTTACGCTGGGTGACAAGGTCTTCAATGTGTAAGGTGCGGTAATGAGATGGATCAATTTGTGGCATATCATTTTGGCTGAAACCCAACTATTAGGTAGATGACAAGTGTCCTACTAGAGCCTAGAATTGAGTAGGATTAATTTCATTTGGTACATGCATGTCTGATAGAGCCTTCATGAGAATCTCTTGGTGGGCTGGGGAAGACCTTAGCAAATCTAGAATATATATTTATGTGGGGGTCTTACCAAGATGATCAAGGATGTTATACTGTGAAATCATAGGAGTTGGTTGGGATGAGGTGGAATGTCCAGGAACTGATATACGAGTGCAACGAGTGGTAAAAATGCATTGAAGGTCTTTTCCTTTGACACAGATCATGGATACATGGGACTCTCCCTGGGTGATGCACGTAATAATATTCTCATATTTTTATGGCATATTTTTATAGCTAATATTATTTGTGTTTTTGTTCTGGTTGTTATTGTTGGGCCCAGTGTTTTCATTTGAGGTGCTAGGACCTTGGTTATGCTTAGGAAAGGAATTTTGATATATCTACAATTGAGCATTGGATGAAGTAGCTTGATTTGCATCCATTACAATGTCTCCTCAATCAATGAGATATTAGATGTAACCTTTAAGCCCTTGACATTTGTTGGTGGAGTGACCCTTAATCTTTTGATAATTACAATACTGATTTTCTCTATACCAAGCGGGTTTTGGCTTTGACTCATCAAAATGACTCGTCACAAGATAAGTGACCACATAATTTAATTGGAGTAACCTCTTGAAAACAACATCTAGGGACTCTTCCAAAGGAGTAAATGCGCATTTATTATTCCCTTGATTGGTTTGATTGGATTGTGGAGGAGGAAAGGGTGTACCTTGTGGCATAGATATGACATTGCTAACCAATGGTTGATAAGGGGTGTATTGTGATCTCTAAGAAGTGTTGGCTACTTGGATATGCTTAGTGTCAGTGACACCACCATTAACAATGTTTTTGTTTCTATTCCAGTAGCATGATTTTTCTCTATATTGTTTGTCTTTATCCTCTTTAAATATTTTGATAAGACCTTTTGCAATAAGGGCCTTTTCAATAGTGGGGTCCTTCTTAATCACCTATGCAAAGGTAGTAATGCAATGGATATGTAAGTTGTGAGCCAACTCAAAATGGGATTTTGCGACAAAGATGCTCACTGACTTCTTTTTAGGAAGACTAGATTTAAGTCAATTGGTAAGGGATCACTACCTTTGCAGGTAGATCACAAATGTCTCCCCATCACATTGTTTATCCTTTAAGAGATATAAGGTGCCTATTTCCTTCTCAAGGTTGAAAGAGAAATGTGCAACAAAATTTTCTGACAAATCTGCAAAAGAAGAGATTGACCCTCTTAGAAGACCCATGAACCAATCTAAAGCTTGTCCTGTTAGACTCCTAGGGAAAAATCTAAGGAGGTAGTTATTATTATGCAATACTTCTTGGAAATGCATATAAAAATCTTGCAAGTGGTCTCTTGGATCACTCCTTCCCTTGTAATTGTCAAAGTTTGGGATTTAAAAATGTTTAGGGAAGGGGACGAATCAAATGGATAAGGACAAATGTCCTAAAACTTGAAGGATCTCTTCGATGTACTTTCTTGAAAGTATTTTAGAGCATCTTTTATGTCTTCCCACTCCTTATTAATTGGTACTGATGGGGAAGGACCTGCTAGGTTGGACTGATCATATGGGACGTATTACTGATATGATGGCAGTGGAGGCATAATGGATTGATCATATGATGGCGGAGGTGGATATGAAGGGATTTGTTGGTATTGCTCAGTGTATGTGGGTTGAGGATTGGTGTAAATTTTTTGGTATGATGAGGAGGCACCCTAATGATACGATGGTGGTTGCTGGGAGTAAAATGGATTGGATCGGTAATTATATGTAGGTTGTTGTTGGGAAATATACGAAGGATGTTGTGGATTAGATTGTTGATGGTAAACTTTTTTTTGTGGCTACTAAGGATTAGTGTAGCATGGTTGTTGTTGGGATTGTTGCGGATTATAGTAATAGTAATTGGTGTTGAGGTTGTATGTAGTGGGTCGTTGATAATAAGTGCTTTGGGGATAATATTGATATTGGGTGGCAGGGTTACCTTGGGTTTGTTGAGAAGGTTTTTGTGGTTGTGATGAGATTTGGGGTTGATGAGGAGGTTGTGATGGATTCCCTTGAGGTTGGTGTGGTGGTTGTTGAGGCTGCGACAATATTTGAGTTTGATGTAGGGGATGTGAAGGGATTTGAATTTAATGCACAGGTTGTGACGAAGGTTATTGATAAGGTGGTTGTGATGGTGTTTACTGTGGTGGTTGTTGCAGATTACCCTGAGGTTGCTATGGGGGTGGTAGATTTCCTTGAGGATGATTTTGGGATGTAAATGGAGGTGGTGGTAAGTTTGATGAATGCATGTGGATGGGAGGTATATGAGGAGGTGCAACAACAAAAGGATTATATGCATTTCCCCAAAATTACCTACTGACAGACTTGTTTGATTTGGTGGAAGAGGTGGTGCTAATGGTATGGGGGTTAAACCTTGCGGGATTTTCATACCTTATGGATTGGGAGGACTGAGACCTTGAGGATTATTTGGACCTTATTGATTGGTAAAAGCTTAGGGACTATTAGGGTAGAGACTCTAAGGATTGTTGGCATCAGTTGCTGCCCTCATGACTAAAATGCTAATAGGAATGGGTGGGACTTGATAATAGACATCATTTTTGAACCTGGGTTGGTACCATGTGTCCTATGGGATGACCTGAGGGACTTTAGGGACTAATTATTCTAGATTAATCTAAAAAAATTGCAGATCCTGTGCTAGAGGGGGTGTGATGTTGACATATTGAGATAAATCAATCCTGGTCGTGGTTTAGTACCTCTCACAACTAATGTTGCCAGGATTTTTTCCCCACACTCAACAAGAAGATGATCAATCATTTGCAGGTTGGTGGGAGCACTAAGATATTCATCGATGGTGAGCTTAGGTTGTTTAACCATACTTTATTTTGGGGTAGATTGTACAGGGATTTTCGTGTTGGATTAAGATTGAACCACCATTAGTGGGTGGATTTTGAGGATACAGAGGCTGACCACCTTGGGACTGTTGTGACTCCATGAGTTTCATGTGGTAACATGCATGAAAATGCAAGTGAACAAATGAATAAGATGACTTTAAGCCCTAAGATGCACCTAAGTGATGATGACCTACATGATGACTTAAAGGATTGCTAAGATAATGATGGAATAATAATTAGATAGGATCAAGTTAGTTTGATTGATTAGATAAAATAATTGATTGGATTTAGTCGATAGGATAAAGGAGATGATTATGGAAAAAAATCTATCTTGAGATGGAAGTAGATTGATAAGGCCGTGAAGGATTACTAAATTAGGATGGATGAAAATCCTAAGTAAGCATGGAAGATAATGATTAGGGTCATTTACCTAACCCAATTGGATAGAAGAGCCCTGAAATGACGTCTAAAGGACTTGGATTGAAAGATTGATGATGGATATGTAGTCTAAGGATGCCCTAAGATGCACCTATGTAATTTGAATGAGGATTCAATGAATTTTGAAAAATGTAAATGCATGAAAATGATGATTGTGATAAGATGGATGGTGATAAAAATTATTTGATCACAGGGATGGACTTAGAAAATAACAGAGT
Source organism: Sequoia sempervirens (assembly GCA_007258455.2). NCBI lineage: Eukaryota > Viridiplantae > Streptophyta > Pinopsida > Cupressales > Cupressaceae > Sequoia > Sequoia sempervirens. The sequence goes on from VDFB02086081.1 coordinate 89,223,623, forward strand.
TTCAATGGTCAAGAGGATTCACTCTCTGGTTTTTGTATGGGAGGTAGATTCAACTCTGTGGGTAGCAGGTTCGCCCTTCTAGGTCATGGGATCACCTACACAGAAGATCGCAGGTTCACCTCTATGTATGATAGGATCGCCTATCTAATATTCACGTGTTTTCCTATATCCTGGACTATACGATCAAGGTTTTGTAGGATTATTAGAACAAAGGGTGGTATCACCTAAACATGACTCTGTATGGATGGGAATAAATGAGATCTCCTTTCAGGAATACAAGTTCACCTATCTAGGTCACAGAGTCACCCCTTTCTTCAGCTGTACAGACAAGACATGAAAAAGCCTATTGGGGGAGCAATATCGCATATGTCTTTTCGTGTATGGATGGGGACAATATAGACTTGATGTGGGATTTCCCCTATGCACGGTAGGTTTGAATATCTAGGGGGATTTACAAATAGAGGACTAAGAGACATGGGTGAAAAATTCCCTACGCAGGGAACATGATCACCTATTCAAGGAACACGCAGATGCAGGGTTGCCTATCTAAGAGACCCACCAATGAATTTTTCCCTGAAAAAAGTGAGTTCACCTATCAGGATGACTGGATTGTACTTTGACGTGGATTCGCCCTTTGTAGGGAAAGATCGCCTATCCACAAGGAAAATTCTCCTTTGTAAGAAAAAAATTTGCAATTAAGGATGGAGAAAGACTATGGCAAAGGACAAAAATAACAAACAACACACAATGGGCTAGGACCAACTCATAATAACAACAAGCACTGGTATATCACAAGAAGACACATCAGACAACACAAGAGTAAATTAGTGATAAAGGGTTTACAAAATTGATGTAGGCCCACCACCTTGAGGGGGTACCCCAAGGTTAATACTCCATGATACCGGGGTGGTTCTCAGGGTCACCCTTTCTTGTGAGGGTGGATAGCTAGAGATTCAATGGCATAAGGTCATCAATAGATGTAAAGGGCTCACCTTTATTCTCTCACTTGAGAACTATCATAGTTCATCATGAGGATTTCTATCTCTACCTAAGGGAATACATGGTGAGTAACTTTGGGGTGTCGTCTATAATCCCTACACTACACAAAGTTGTGGTTAAACACAGGTCCTATCTAGGCTATACAAGCTCTCTAGGGAGTGCTCACTACACCAAGAGGGTGTGTGAGGCAATAACCGTGAACACTAACCCATCACAAGCATGGATTGGGAGCCTCAATGAGGTACTAGAAACTCAAACCAACCCTTCACACCTTAACTAGGAATCACCCTAGTATTAATGCTTTGCCAAACATGATGCAATTGGATTGGGGTACAATTTTTTTTCTCCATCCTTTATATACCCTGCCAGTACATTTTGGTTGAGATCTTCCCTTGGGGTGATGAAATCCCCAAACAGGTCTCCTAAAGCGAAGGAAATACTGGATGTTTTTGATCCCCAGGCTCACACGTAATGGAAGGGGAGAGCATATGTGTATTATGAATCCTAGTTGGACTCAACTAGACTAAAAGGAGTTGTGATTTTTGATCTCCAGGCTCACCGTACAATGCAAGGGGAGAGCATACATCAAAAACCCGCTCCCAAACATAGAAAACAAGTGTAAATTGACCCTTTGAGTGATCATCCTACAACAACGAGTTAGTAGTTTCACCTATGGTCTTGATGAAATGACACACTACATGCACATTAGTAAAATATCACAAGCATCAAAAAATAGGTTAGGAAATTAGTACCTAAAACAAAAACTGAATAAAAATTGAAACTAGAAATTTTTGGTCTTGGGAGTACCACAGGTTTTCCCCTGTGCAGGTTGAGTTCACCTTTTTTTGGGTGTTAGGGTTGGATTTCTATGGAATGAGAAGATGTGCTACCACCTATTAGGTGGAGAGGAAAAAGTGAATTCTCCTCTATGATCTAAGCAAGACTGCCTCTTCCTTAAGCAAGTTCACCTGTTTGTGCTACTCAAGCATGTTCACCTTTGAAATTGTAGTCCTTGGTTACTGGTTGTAGACTCTCCTTTCTTCTGAAGTGCAGTATGTGCATTCACCTGTATTAATGTAGGATTCCCCCTACACCAGGTGGATTCACCCATCAAGGCAGATCCTCCTTTGTGCTTGAAATCCAAATTTGCAAAATTTAAAATGACAAGAATAGTGAAAGTAGAACCATGACATGGGTCCCACCTGGTGCGCCAAAAATGTGTGCAAGTGTTTTTCTACTCTAAAATGAAAAATAATTGATTGAAATGCAATATAAAAGAACACAAGAAACCACTCAAGATTAGCCTAGGTTGAATCTAAACAGAATAAGTGAAACAACAAGTAATTTTACCTTGTTTAGATGATGCATTTGGTTGGCCCTTTGTTGAAGATTTGTGTGCTCCTTTGCTTGACCAAATGGCTCTAAATGATGCTCAAAAGGAAGTGGATGCAATGGTGAATGAAATAGTGGTATTGGCTAATGGATTGGGTGCAAGATGATGGCCTAAAGTACTGTAACAATGGAGGTTGCAAGCTTGGTGGTATGAGTGCTCAAATTTTTCTAAGTGTGAGATTAGTTGCTCGTGATTTAGTGATAGATCAAAGTGAGACCAAAATCACTATATTTAGGGAAAGGGTCTCTAAATGAATGAATGGATGAGATTGATCCTAAGATAGAAGATCAATGGCTAGGGTGAGTTGAGAACTCACAAGCCATCTCATAAGGACATGTGGTGGATGACATGGACAATGAAGGGTGATGTGGAGATGACAAGGCAATGAGGTGGAAAAGGTGAGTCTTGTCTCATCTACCCACATTATGGGATGATGTGACAATAGAAGAATTAAAAGTTCTTCTAAAATATCCATTGGTTTTGGAGATTTTACTTTGGGATTGGGGAGGAATTTTAAATTGGTCCTTTATTCCTCCAAAGGTGTTGGAGAAATAAAGTGGAATTTTAAATTCCACATAGGATGCATGGGGGAAATAAAAAGGAATTTTAAATTTCTTGGAAGGTGGAGATAACTTCTCCAAATGGAGAAAGTTATTAATGAAATTTTGACTAAGGTACATGCAATAAATGGCATGAGGATCAGGTTAGGCTTAATTAGTGATTTAGGTTGCTCAAATGAAGGATTAGGTAGGTTAATGGGGGATTAAGACCAACTTGCAAATTATGGAGGATGTGACACTAATCAAATATTAGAGGTGTGCACATCCTAATGATAGGATTAGGAAAGTTAATTGGGATTAGAGGAAGATTATGGAGGATGGGACAAGGAGAGAGAAATAATAAATTTAAAATTTGATTTTAATTCATTTAGACCAAGTGACTAAATTAAATAAATTAGACTATTTATTTAATTTAGAGAGGAACAAGGTGAGGTATTTAATTAATCAATCAAACACCTTAGCAGACACTAGGATGGGATGAAATATTAACTAAATAATAAATTATTTAATTAATATGGTTTAGGGATGCGAGATAGAAGAAAACAAGGGTGAATTTGACCATATGGGTGTGGTCAAATTCAAATGTCTATAGAATCAATAGCCAAAAATTAGGATATAGCAGCTTCCAACAACTAAGATCAACATATGTAAACTATACAAATATATGAGAAAATCTAAAGCAAAACACAAAGCACCCACTAAGCACTTACAACATGTCTTTATTACAAAATTTTCAATATCCTCGACATATACAACCAATAACCTATACTAGTGACAACAACAATCAATTGATAACCAATTGACCAATTGACATCAATGACAACTTCAATCTTTCCATTCTTGCAACAATATCCCCCTTGGTCATTGTAGACACTTGAAATATCCTGATTGATATCATGCACTTGTTTTTGGTTCACTAACACCGATTCTTCCTTAATCACACTAACTTATTAACTGAATAATCTTTAATTAATTAATTCATCAAAATTCCTCTTTTAATTAATTAAATCAACTTTATTTAATTAAGTCCTAATGTTCCCTCTTTTAATTAAATAAATCAACTTTATTTAATTAAGTCCTAATGTCTCCTCCTTTAATTAAATAAATCAATTTTATTTGATTAAATTCTAATGTTTCCTCTTTGATTAAATGAATCAAGTTTATTTTAATCAAATCCTAATGTTCTCTTTGTGATTAAATAAATTAACTTTATTTAATCCTAAAGCTCTTCATTTAATTGAATAAATCAAAATTATTTAATTAAAATCTCCAAACTATCCTCTCATTTGATTTAAATAAATCAAAATATCTAAATCAAATGTCAAATCAACTAATTCCATCTAAGTTAATTAATCAAAAAATAATTAACTCATGAATCCTCCATTCCTCTAGCTTTTTCCAGTTGCACATGTAAATCAAATTATTTAATTTATTAACTCCTCTATTTTCATTGAAATGTGGCGTATTCTTGGAATATTCCACTTATTTGAATTCTCCCTCCCAAAGGACTTTTTTCCTCCAACTTGGCATTAAAGGCTCTTACATGTCCTCTCCTTGAGCCAACTTGGCATTAATTCCTCTTACATCCCCTCTTGCACAAGTCACTTCTTCAAATTCAAATTCACCTACATGCATTTAACATGCGCATTGTTCAAAACGTGCCCCACTCTCCTTCATTAGCATGTTGACAAGTGGCACAATGCCATTGGTCCATCTTTAATCGCACATTCATCCTATTCCTCATTCTTCAACTCTTCTTCATTATAAATAGAGGCCTTCTCTATTTGATTTGGCATCCACAATCCTTGTAAGATCATTATGCTCATTTGAATCCACAATCATTCACAAGTTTTATGCAAGGTTATTATAGTCATTTTTGAATTCAAAGTCTCCATTTTCATTCACATTTCATCCATGTTAGCATATAACTTCATCAATATTAGTGAGGTTATTGGAATTTTTTATCAAGAAGCACACAATCATCATCAAGCTTATCAAGGAATTGGGAAAGGGCTTCTATCCACATCAAATAAGTACCAATTCCCCTATGGGATGCTGGTTTGAGCATTTTGAATAAAATTTCATTAGCTTTTTATTTGATATTTTATCTTGTTTTCTTATTCTTGTGCTTGAATGAATTTCATGGGGAATGTTTGGTTTAATGTTTTTTAAGGACTAATGTTTTCTTCTTTTTCCATGTTTGAACAGGTTTAGGAAAAGTGTTCTACATTTGGTGTTAGAAGGAGGGAATTTATCTCAAAATTAACACATGTTTTGGTTAATTTCACTAGTTTTTTCCTTTCTATTCTTCCTCAAGACACAAGAACATTGAAAAGCGCAAACAACGATGCTATCAATCTAGCGTTGCTACATAGCAACGTTGCCTCTACAACCAAAGGGCAACATTGCATTAATTTTCTAGAGGACTAGACCAGTCAAATTTTAAAGAGGACGCTAGTTAAAATAGCAGTGCAATCACAGTCTCTGTTTTTCCACAAAGTAAAGCTGATTTCCACAGAGCGACACCAAAAGATTCCAATAGTGACACCTTCATGGATTGTGATGCTGGGTTAGGGTAAAGGGTCAATTTTCAATTTATTTTAACATGTGTTGTTTTTTTTACCTCCTTTGACTTTTAATTTGTTTTGTAGCTCTGTTTCCTGTAGGCTAATCAACTTTTGCAGGTTTGGTGATAAAAAAGAAAAGAAGGAAACAAAGAAGAAGGTTTCTCTTATGGCACTATTTCACGACTGTAACAAGTGTTTTTAAACACTTTGGGAAAAATTGTAATGCTATCATTGGATATTGTTATCTTTTAGTTTAGGACTCAAATACATTTCGTTTTGGTTTTAAAAAAAGAATAATACAAAAGATTTCTTTTTCTCAAAGTTGGTTAAAAAGAACATTAGAAACTCACTAGATTTTATTTTGGGTTTTAAAAATTGAACAAAAAACTTCAAACACTTGATTTTGGTGCTATAAAAAGAACTCACTACTATCTTTGGGGATTTAAAATTAACATGTGCTTGTCTTTTTTTAATCTTTTTTACACGTTAATACCATTGAAATGTGTATTCACTTCTCTTGTGCTTCATGGTGATCTTGTGAATCAAAAGAATTTTAGTGATATTAGGTTGTCTAAGATATTGCCTCCACATTTTGATTTTGGACTCTTAAAAATTGAACAAATCTTGCTAGTGTGAGACAAGTACATTGCATGTGTTCTCTCTTTGTTCACACAAACAAAGATTGATCGAACTATGGATGTACTTACTCACTATTGTTCACCTTTAGAGGGGCCTTCCTAGAACAATTCGAAGGTGATTCCAACCAATTTTTCACTTGGACCAGTATATAAATGGATAAGACTAAATTGCAAGTCCTCATGGTATGTATTCCTTAGCCGTACATTGTCTTTCAGAATGGGGTACTACTAAAAAAGTATAAGAGCCCCAAGTAGGATTGATTAAAGCCTTTAGTGGCTTGGTAGATGCTCGTAAGGTGCCATGTCCCCGATTACCCTGACTAAGAACCAATTTATATAGAATCCAAAATCCCTAATATTTGTTGGTGCAAGAACAGTCATTCTGAAGTCGTCCCACATACTTGCGGTTTTGAGTAGAGATGAAAAGTTTGTCATGGGAGATTTGTGAGAGCTGAAGCATGGCTGACCTGTAGAAGTGAGTGTCGTGGAGGGGAGCCAATGTGGTCAAGCTTCTAATCATCCGCTCTAAATAAGCACAGTTGGATCTATCCAAGTGGGAATTCAACAAATATTTTCTTTTCCATCCTAGGGTTGTGCAATCTTTGAATGATTTAAACACATTGCTTGGATCCAAAATCTTGAAAACAAACATTTAACAATGGTCATCAAGTTTCAAACCCTTTAGTGGAGGGAAATACCTCTGAAAAAGTCCAAGTATTACTACTTGTCCCTAGGGATTTCATCCTTAGAGGCTTCTAAGTATTTCTTCAAAAGATAATCCCAATTTATATTCATTCTATTATTGTCAAAATTCAAGTCTCTTTCAACGTTTTTTGTATCTCACATAGAAGTATATCATGTTTTTCAATATATAGGTCTTGTAAACAAAAGTCTTTCTAAGTTCACTTAGGATCAAAATCAACACCTCCATCCACCCTCAAAACACCAAATCAAAACCAATCTCACAAACAACTCTTAGAAATCTTGGAAAAATCCTTCATGCTAGGCTTTTGGAAAATCCTTTAAATCAAATCAAAATCATCTTGTTTGACTAAGTGTGTGTAGATGCATCCTTCTTCATACACTTAGTTAAATTATCATCTTGTGAACAAGTTTACTCGAAGACAACATCCAACCTCTTGGATTTTACAAGTTCATTGTCAAATCCAAATCAAATCCAAATCAAACCCAAAAGTAAGAAAATCCAAAAGTCATAAATTCTAGTATCTCCTTCAAGGTTTCTTAAGAGTTCAATCAGTCACATCTTCTATCTTTCATTATCTCATCACCATCCTTTGATCCTGAACATCTTAAATTTTCTTTTTTGTACCTAAAGTTTAGATCAACCTAAGGAGTTAGAGGTTCACCTCCTATATTCCTGAAAATTGATCCTTATTTTATGGTTCAAACTAGATCTCAACACAAGAAGAACATGGAAACAAACAAAGAAACCTCCACTTCAAGTGACTTGCGTCAAACTACACCTAAAGTCAAACCCATTGGATCTAGCAATCCCCCACTCAACCTTCCTCAACTACTACAATATCTTCAAGAGGGAGGTTGACAATCGGAGGATATCACCAATAATGTTCTAGGAATGACTCAAGATGAAATCATGGAAATGGTCCAAAACCCTAAAAATCACTAAATTGTCAACACAATGATGAGGCTTAATCCTTCACAATACATGTTAGAATTGGAAAAGGAAGGGGCTAAAATACCTTCTGATTATGATGTAAGTAGTATTATGGAGAAACCTCTTGGGATTATGCCACCAATCTCATTAACACCTTCATTCAAAAGCATCATTCAACCTATCCCACAACCAATCTCATCTCATGCTCCAAGTCAACCCATAGTCACCAAGGAGAGTTCATTTCTTAATTCTCTTCAAACACATCCCCTTGTAAATAGCTAATATTTGGACGCAAACACCATCTTGGGTCAACCAAATACCATCCCTCAAGATTCGAAACAAAATCAAAGAAATCCTCCAATTGTAAATCTAATCAACATACCAAATCCTCTGATCATACCACCGATATCACAACACAATCAATCACTACACCATCTACAATACCTCAAATACCTCAAAATGTGGTCTCCCAAGGACCTAGCATATTAACCACACCATCCACCATGTTATTTGCTATCATCAACCCAACAACACCTCAACAAACTCCCATCACAACATCTCACACCATTATGAATTATCCACCTCCACCACCAAGACCAAACATGGAAAACCAATATAGCATCACATTGCAAGCAGCTCAACAAGCCTATCAAAAAGCATTTTAGCAGTTTCAAGCACAAAAAGCCACACAAGCTGTACAACAAGTTGCTCAATAGGAATAGGAACAACAAGCTTCCCAAGCACAAATGCAAGCTTTATTGCAATAGGAATAAGCTTCCCAAGTTGCACAAGTTGCCCAACAAGCTCAAGCTTAGGCACAATCCTAGTATCAAGCCCAATAAGCACAAGTGCAAGGATAATACCAAGCAGTTCAGTAGCAAGCCTATTAGTAAGCCTTGCAACAATAGCAAGCACAACAAGAAGCAACTCAACTACTAGCCCAACAACAAGAATTGTTGGCACAACAAAAACAAGACCAACAACAAGCATTGTTGGCACAACAACATCAAGACCAACAACAAGCCTTGTTGGAACAACAACAATTATAGGCATACCAACAGGCATTGGTGGCACAAAAAAATGTGCAACAACCTCCCACAAACACACAAGACATCAAATTAGCCACTCAAATAGTCAAACCACCTCAAAAACCATTCATTCCACCACCTGATCTGCAAAACGATGTGTTTGCACAAATCAAATTTCTCTCACAACAAGTTCTAGAACTACAATCGGGAAAAATAATGAAAACCCAAGGGAATTTGTACCCTTATCCATTTGATAGAAGCATTGTGATGGTACCATTCCCAAAAGGATTCGAGATACCTAAATTTGACAAGTATCGTGGAACTTGTAACCTTGAATATCACATCAGGGAGTTTCATGTTCATTGTATGGAATTTGCATATGATGACACTTATCTAATGTGACTATTCCCTCAAAGTTTAGCTCGACCAGCAATGGAATTGTTCTCTTTCCTCCCTCTTTGAATAAAAAAATACCAAGAAATTGTGGATGCATTGATACAGAACTATGCATTCAACATAGGCATGGATGTGAGTCTAGAGGAATTATCTACTCTCAAACAAGCTAAGGGGGAAACATTCCCATCCTTCTTACAATGATGGTGATCCAAGTCCAACAAGAGTAAGTGGACCATTCCAAAAGAACAAAAAATTTGTATTATCATCGCCAATCTCAAAAAAACCTTGTCCTTCCATCTAAAAATGCAATGCATCACCAAATACAACTAGTTGATCCCCAAGGCGCTTAACATCGAAAGATACCTTATTGAACAAGGGGGCACACCCACACATCAAGAATATCAAGATAACCGCCCATCAACCAGTTTCAATGAAAAACCTCGCACATGGGTGAAGAAAAAAAAGTTACTAACAATGGTGTAGTTGACACCAAGGTTATAATCAGTGCCCCAAAGCAAAACACACAATCATATCAACAACCACAAGTCAACAACCAAAACAACACACAAGCCAACACAGTATCACAACAACCTAATAACCAAGCGGTCAATAATCTAAATAGTCAAGGGGGACCACCCCCATGGAATAAGTATCCCCCCAAATGAAAATACACAACCCTTGGGGAATCAATTGAATATGTCATGAAAAATTTGGTATAAGAGAATCTCATTAAAATCCTCGTTTATGAGAATTATCAAGACCCCCACGTAAAACTACCATGGTATAATGAAATTCACCTTTGCGATTTTCATAAAATCAAGGGACACATGATGACCAGTTGCATGAGATTAAAAAACTTAATCCAATACCTTATCAATTACGGAACCATAAATGTTGAACAACCTACAGGAAATCAAGACCTTAATATATACACAAATCTGATGCTAGATCGCAATAAAGGGAAAAACAATGGAACGACAAAGTATGGAAATGTAAACCATGTTTGCGATCATGTAGTTGTGTCGTTAGATGAATGGGTCACTATTGTTAACGTTAAGGGAGCCACAGTTGATTGTGGAGTCACCACATGTGGTGGAAAGAGGTTACCATTTATGGACCATCCCAACCATCCAAGGCACCAACCTCTAATCCAAAATACATTCACAATGGTTATAATGTCTTGGATTAGTTGAAAAGAACCCCCACCCAGAACTGCATCATGGAGTTTCTAAAAATCTCACTAGCACATAGGAAAATCCTAGAGGAAGCATTAGCTTCATCCACTATCCCCACAGATATTGATGTAGACTAGTTCCAAGCTATGGTCGGACATATCACCACTCCACATTTCCTAACATTTTCTAATAAGGACTTCCCAACTCAACCATCTCATAATAGAGCACTCCATTTTGAAGTTTTGGTCCATAAAAACAAAGTCAAAAGAGTCTTGGTGGATGGGGGTGCAGGTCTAAATATATGTACTTTCAAGATAATAAAGAATCTACGATTCTGGAAGGACGTTATTGAAAAAGGTAAAGGTATTACAATAAGAGAATATGATGATTAGGAAAGAGTGTCTCAAGGCACTATTCAAGTCCCTATTCATGTAGGGCTAGCCATCAAGGAAACTACATGCCAAGTCCTTGATCTTGAAATACCTTATAATATCCTCCTAGGGTGCCCATGGATCCATGGAATGCAAGCTGTCGCATTTACCTTCCATGAATATGTCAAGTTTCCCTATCAAAATAAAGAGGCCATAATCCATGGTGATCCTGAGCCATTTTATTATTGCAAGAACCTAGAAGCCAAGTACTAGAAGATCCTTTAAGTCCCAAAGAATGATGAAGGCCCTACAACTCCATATGTATACCCATCCACCTTGGCCTCCACTTCTAAGAAAAAGACACCTACCATTCCATGCATCTCTAATATCAAAGTCATTATCCAAGACAATGGGTGTGGGGATTATAAAATGAAGAAGAGTGCCTTTGTAGTAGGAGAATTACCTCAATCTCCTAGGTCTCGTCGAAAACCCCAATGATTGAAACATCAGCCCAAACCTTTAAAGAAAACCCCTCTAGATTCAGATGTTGGGGAGACCTAAGCCAGGAAGTGGTAGACAAAAAGGACATATCAAGTTTAATATATCAAGGTGAAAGGCCCGTGCCTGATCTTCCCATGGATGATAACAACAAAGGACTACAAATAATGGTTAACATAGGCTATAAAAAAAAAAAACTTGGGGAGAATGAAAATGGTCTTCTAATACCTATCATTCTTGAGAAGCGTATAAGAAATCTTGGCCTTGGATGTACCCCTTCGAAAATAACCATACTTGGAAAAAGTGCCCCGGTTAGAAAAGTCAAAGCTCCTCTTCAGTTACCTTTGTCCATAGGTTTACCTTTGACATAACCGATGTGTGTGATGAGGACCCCATAACTTACCTACCCATGCTATTCAAAGATTTCCCCCTTCTCATGATTAGTACCCTATCTTTCAAGCTGAACAATCAAACCCATTAGAAAAACTTAGTCTATTCCCAACTCATCGACTATGACCAATAAGGACCACTGAGTCTAGACACATTCTAAAATGATGAGGCTCTCTCAGAATTCATGGGTTTGTAGGATACTATACCATGTGGAGATCATAAAGCTAGGTTTGACATTGAGCTAGACTCACATGCCTATTATGGGGAAATGATTGATCCCTTAGTCGCAAAAGTGAAAATTTAAGAATAATATCTAGGTCTTTGAGTGAAAAGCACACTATGGTACTCTTAGACCCAAAAACAGTAAAAACAAAGGATGCATCCAATGGTGAAAACCTCTCTAGGGTGCCAGAGGATGAGGGATTCAATCTTACCTTTAGTGCTATTCATCAGGAGAAGTCAACAGTCTTAGCAGAAAAGTGCAATCCGATCAACTTGGGAAGAGAAGGTATGCCACATATCACCTTCTATGAAGAATCACTTTTGATAGAAGAACAATAACTCCTAGCTACTTTTCTAAAAGAAATAAAGGTAAACTTTGCATGGACCTATGTCGAAATGCCTGGTCTTGATCCAAAAGTTGTGGTTCACCATCTAGCTGTCTATCTAGAAGCAAAACTAGTAAGACAAAAATTGAGAAAGATGCATCCATAAATAACATTATTGGTCAAGATGGAATTACAAAAGCTCCTTGATACTGGTTTCATATGGCCAATTGATTATCCAAAGTAGGTTTCAAATATTGTACCTATTTCAAAGCCCATTGGAGGCAGCCACATCTACAATGACTTCAAAGATTTAAACAAAGCATGTCCCAAGGATGATTTACCTCTTCCAAACATAGACATGATTGTGGATATGACGACAGGGCGTGCAATGCTATCACTAATGGACGGATTCTCAAGGTACAATCAAATCATGATAGCTAAGGATGACCAACACAAGATAGCTTTCACTTGTCCATGGGGGACATACTGTTGGAACATGATTCCATTTGAGTTGAAGAATGTAGGAGCTACCTATCACAGAGATATTACACTAATCTTCCATGACATGATTCAAAAAAATATGGAAGGCAAAATATGGAAGGCTATGTGGATGACATATTATCCAAATCAAAGAAACATAAGGATCACATAGCAGCACTAAGTTCCATCTTTGACAAGCTAGAAGAATACAAGGTTAGGCTCAATCCAAAAAAGTGTGTCTTCGGGGTATAATCAGGAAAGTTACTAGGGTAAATTATATCTATGAGAGGAATCGAGATAGATCCCTTCAAAGTTAAAGCAATTCTAGAGATGGAGGCACCAAGAACCTTGAAGTAGTTGAAGGGTTTGTAGGGAAGAATCCAATCCATCCACCGGTTTATAACACAATTAGCAGATAAGGCTATACCATACTCTCATCTACTCCACAAGGGGGTAGCATACAAATGGGATGAGAAATGTGATCAAGTGTTCAAAAAAATCCAAGAGTACTTACTAACACTTCCAGTCCTTGTGCCACCAATTCTAGGCAAGCCCTTGATCCTATATTGGCAACAACAACCCTTGGTGCTCTCTTAGCTCAACATGATGGAAACGGGAAAGAGAGAGATATTTACTACATTAGTAGAACCATGGTGGGACACAAGCTGAACTACACATCCATTGAGAAGGCTTGCTTAGCATTCATGTTCACTGAAAAAAATAATCAGACATTATATGTTGGCACATCAGATAAAACTCATTGCCAAGGTAGATCCTCTCAAGTATCTTCTTTCTAAAGCAATGCTCATAGGATGAACAACTAAATGGGTTATGATCTCGATAGAACATGACATTGAGTATGTAGAGTGAAAGGCCATTAAAGGACAAGTAATTGTAGACCAACTAGTAGAGGCACTGATATATTCAGAGAACCCACTTGTATCTGAATTCCCCGATGAGTCCATCTTTAACATAAGCATAGAAGATCACTAGAAATTATATTTTGATGGATCCTACACACAACATGGGTCAGGATCTGGAGTCTTCTTCATAACACCATAAGGAGATTGCATACCCAAGTCATATAAGTTGTCTTTTCCTTGCACAAACAACATTGTAGAGTATGAGGCTCTTGTCATAGGGCTTTGAATAATAGTACAATGACAGATCATGACACTTAAGGTCTATGGAGACTCACAAATTATCATTAACCATGTCAATGATGAATATTAAATGAAGGATGATAAATTGACTCCATACAAGAAAATGGTGGAAAGCCTCAAAGAATTCTTCATTGACATCACGTTTGAGTTGTTGGCTTTCAGTTGTTTATATGTCAGTTTTTCCTTGATGTCAAAAGTGGTCGGTTTGCTGATATGAGAATATATGTGATGATATGATTGATGGATGTTGATGCGTGATGGATGTTGACAAAATGTATTCTCAGATTAGGTGTTCCATACAAATGTTAATGACAGTTGAAAAGATGCATTTGAGTACATGCATTTGTTTCAGGTATATGGCATGGTTATTCAGTTATATCTAATGACTCCAGCTCACTTGTTTATGCATCATTAGTTTGGGTAATTTTTTTTGGTGACATTTTGATAACACTGTGGCAAAACTTTGATATAACTTTGGTTTGGATACATATTTGTACGTGGATACATATGACACTCTGTTTGGATACATTCTTGTATATGAACTTTCATATGTGGTTCTCACAATGATTCCACTAGTATGTATCATGATTCATTTGACTATGGACTCTTGATACTCTTAATATATGCATGTTGGTACTGACAATGATTATCTTTTAGGAGGCTACAAGGCAGGATTTTACATGATAACATTAGTTTTGATTAGGTATTTTTGACTCCATGGACAATAACATACATATTATGGCATATACTTTGGCAAGGCATAATTTGCAGGTTCAAGTTTGATTATGCATATTTCTATTGCATATCTAATGGCTTTGACTTGGCATTGTTAGTAATCGGGTTCTATGGTTCACATAGTGTATTTTTGGCTTACACTCGGGCTTATCTTATTACATATAGTTCATTTAAACTTCTATTTGTATTGGCTTTGATATGGTAGTCGACATTGGTTATTATATTGGCACTACGTTTATTTGTGTCGGCTTAGCATAAATTATTGAATACTTTATCTTGGATAGTCGAAGGCAGAGAATAACATTGTAGTGTTCATGACACACATGGACAATAATAAACATGTGGATAGTGTGACTTGGAAATTGAGTTGGTAATTATGTTTTCGGTGGTTTTAGACATGCACACGGATTTCAAATGATATAGCATATCATTTTATTCAGATTTGAAATCATTATGCACTTGAGTTTGGTATTCGTTTGAATGAAGGAATAGGGAAAAACAAGTTTGTAATTATCATTTTGTGAAGGTGAAACCCTAGCTGCCATTGGAATACTTGCAGACCTATTTCTTTGATTAGCCAACATGGAAAATGGTTAGTTTGAGCTTGAGAACAGTGTGGAGAGTTGGATTTACAGCATAGTCAACTAGAGGTAGTGAGAAAGAATGGTGTCGCCAAGTAGTTATGGAAGCTTAGTCAATTAAGTATGCAGCCTGGTAGTTATGGCTAAAAGATTTATTTGGTTAGTTTTTGGTTTCTATCCTCTGTGAACCAGGTAACACAATGTTGGGTCATTGGGAACATCTTGACAGGTTATCATGCTACTCATTCAGTTTCTTCCTTCATTTATTTCCAAATTTTGTTAATACGGGTTTTGAATCTATTAGTTAAAGAGAAGATTAATGATGTTGATTTTGTTGATAATTTTTTTTTAAAGGAATCTATTTGAAGAGGTTGGTTAACAATTCTATAGGGTTCCTGATGATTATTCTCTCAGGCTATAACTGAATACTTATCCGGTGTTATCTAAAAATTGGTAAAAGGGTTTATTATTCAAAAAACCCTAACTCAAGATGTTTCTTTTTACAATTACAAAAACTGTATGCAGAGATTATGTAAAGTGGGGTCTTTGGTATTTTTTTTTGGAGTATGTATCGGTGAAAATAAGAGATTTTGTGAGTACTCTTTAAGTAAAACAATAAGTTGTTCTATATTGAAAATCTATTTTTATTTGAGAAGATGTTGATATACAACATTCTTCAATGGGCTTATTGAAAAACTTTCATAGTTTTCTATTGTAATTCTAGAGTTGCAAAATATGCACTTCTAGGGTTTTGATAGGATGCTATAGCTTTGATGTGTTAAAAGGGGTTGGTGCTCCTTGGAATGGGTGTTCCTAAATCTATAAAGGAGTTGGTGCTCCTATAATCTTGTAAAAGGAGTTGGTGCTCCTAAATGTGAAAGAGTTGGTGCTCTAAGTGAATAAAGAAAATATTTTTTGAGTTGTTTTTCATACCCCAAGAAGGTTTTTCCACTTAGGACAAGATTTTGTGTTATGTGATGAAATTTGTGCATTCTGTTTTCAGTCCATGTGCTTAAATGTTTATGTTTATCATTTCAGTCACATGTCAATGAAAATGCTCTATTACTTGAATAAATGTCTAAATCTATCATAAAAGTGTTCAAACTTATGCATAAAGTTGTGTGAAAATAAAACATTGAAAAATAATTGTTCAAGCAGTATTATATGAACAATTACAATTATGCTTTGACATGGTTAAGTAAAATATTTGTGATTAGTCATTCTGTTGTTAAATCTCATTAACTTGTCCATGTTCATTCTGCAATTAGAAGGTTACATAAAATTGTTTCAAAGGTCTTAGTTCAAGTTGTAAGTCAAGTGAAAAATTATATAATACTTTTATTCACCCCCCCTTTCAGAGTATTTCATCTTCCAACATGAGCAAATACCAAGAGAAAATAATAGAGTAGTAGATGCTATGAAAAAAATTGGATCACTACTGGATATCCCACACAATGTACCTAAGCAAGAATTCCTTGTAGAGAAGCTTTGCGTACTAGCATTCAAGGTACCAGAGTTTGAATTCGTGTGTGAAATCGTTGGTCCCGGTGATCCCTGGTATCATGATATATACACCTACTTGATAATAGGAGTCCTCCCCATTGATATCACCCCAAAACTTACAAGAACATTTTTCAAGAAGTCATCCCTCTTTGTAATCTTAGGAGACACCCTATACCGTAGGAGTATTGAAGGAACGCTTTTACGATGCTTAAATGCTGAGGAAGCTTTGACTATTTTAACTGAGGTAAACAATGGAATTTGTGGGTCACATTCGAGTGGTATGACCTTGGACAAGAAACTATTGAGGACTAGGTACTATTAGCCTATAATGGAGAATGAGGCTCATGACTATGTCCGAAGGTGTTTGTAGTCTCAACAACATGGGGATCTCATCCATGCACCAGCTTAGGAGCTCCACCCAATCATTACACCTTCGCCCTTTTCACAATGGGGGCTCGATCTCATTGGTAAAATCAATCCCACCTCATCTAGTGGACATAAGTTCATCATCACCACCACGAAGTACTTTTCAAAGTGGGTAGAGGCCATTCCAATGACCTATATCACAAGAAAGCATATTTCCAAGTTCATCCTGACCTACCTAATTTTCCTCTATGGTGTCCCTCAAGCCATTATCTCAAATAACAAGACACCTTTTGAAAACCTGGATGTTCGAGACCTATGCCAAAATTTGAATATCCAACATCACTTTTCCACTCCATACTAACCCTAGGGTAATGGCCAAGCTGAGGCTACGAATAAAACAATTGTGAAAATCCTAAAGAAAATAGTCAATGACGCTAGTCGTGACTAGCACCTATAGTTGAATCCTGTCGTATGGGCCTGCCAAACAAGTATCTTTATTCCTATAGGTGCAACCCCATTCTACCTAGTCTATAGGTCAAAAGCCATCCTTCCCATTGAGATTGAGCTCCCATCCTTAAGAATATAATTACAGAATCTCATAATTGATGAAGAATATTGGGTGTCGTGGTTGAATGAGTTGGAACTATTGGATGAGTGACACATGGACATTCTGAATCATTTGCAAGTCTACCAAAAATGTCTCAAGAGGAGCTACAACAAAAAGATAAGGAGTCAGACTTGTTGTGCTTGTAGAACACATGCCATGTTCGGAACAGGGACCCTCTCTCTTTCTACTTCACTGGTTCACTTTTGTCATTGCCTCATTTTGCGTTCCCCCTATTTTGTGCCCTAAGGGATCAAAAAATCTTAGAAGAGTCACCTTGAGTTGACCAAGTTTTTCTACCCTCAAATTTTCAAGGCTTTAGGCCTTTGTGGAACTTCCTTAGCTATTTTCCTTCATTCTTCAAAACTGACGTCCTTGGAGTAGTGCGGGTCTGCCCTTACAGGCCGCTCCATGTGGGTTTCCTTGGCTTCTTAGTTGTTTTGAACGCCCTTCTCCTGACGTCCTTCTGCACTGTGGGACTTGCACCCCCAATAGTTGTTTTCGTTATCGAATGCTTGAACGGATAACTTCAGACTGTTGTCTGCCTAACGGACTTCGCTTCTCCCTCCACCCTTTTCGAACTGACTACTTGTTCACCAACCCTGACCACCACTGACCCACATTTATGAGGGGCATTAAATGCTCAAAATTTTATAAATAGCCCATCCTGGGCTATTTTTTTCATCTATCAGTAGTTCAAAATTGAGTCAGAGAGCTTGTCGCCATCACACTCACTGAGTGCTTTCACTGATTCAAGGTCTTCATTTGCAGTCTCCTCATCAATCACGTCGTGATTTCTAGGTTGGTCCTCCATCACCACCTACATTTTAAGTTTTCTTTCATTTCCTTAAAATTCGTTAAAACTTGAAGAGAGGGAATTTGAAATCTAGATAGGATACCCCCAGGTGAGCAAAACCCACTTTTTGGAATCTCTAGGTCCTTTGAAAATTTGACCATAAGGGGCTACAAAACTTGGACTTCCCATGGCCATTTTTCAGCTAGGGTTGTTATACCCTTTAGTCCCACAACATGATGACCACTGCTATTCCCATGCCCAACTCTAAAATGACTAATGCTTTCATCAGGTCTGCTTTCAAGGGAAGGCGCTTCTAGGTGACCGTCTATCGTAGACTTCGTCAAAAATTACAAGCCCAAGGAATGATCCATCATACTGTGTGGATTGAAAAGATAACTAACGCTTCCACTAGGTGGGCCCTGCTCTACTTGTTTTGATCATGACTTAACTGTGATAAGGTGCCTAAGTCTAGGCTATATGCAAAATTTTCTCTGTAGATGTCTGTCCGTGGGTTGCCATCTAGGGTTTTCTATTCCAGGTAGCCTTCACGACCCATTTGCCTGCATCGTGGACCTCTGTCCACTGGTCATCGTGGCCTGATCACTACTCCAAACTGCCTTGGGTGACTATCTCTCTGATCTATGGAGCAAGAACCTGATGCCATCGTTTGAACTTAAAAGGAAAAAATGATTGACCATTTGGCACCATGCAGGCCATCCCTTGCAGACGGCCATTTGCAGACTTCCATCCCAACCTCGCAGCTTCAGAGTAGATGTTTTCCTCTGTTGGTCCGTTGCATGGGGCCAGTCCCTATCGTTTCATCCTGAATACCTAATGAAAAATGAGAGATGCTAAAGTATTATGCGGACTTGACAATGTAGGTTTCCTCTACTGAACCTTTGTTCTACCTCCGCCATTCCAAATGACCATGACCCAACATCTCCCCACACCATCCAATCCATAGTAGCTTGAGCTCCAAATGAACTGTGATGTCATCTTCCAAAGTTGTGGGTCCTGCATGGTGAAACGTCGCCTGTGGGGTGTTGTCTTCCCAACGTCGTCTCAACGTTTGGTCCTCAAACAACCAAGCTACCTCCTGCTTCCACTTGCCTTGGGCCTGCATGACTAAAATATGAACTTAACACCTCCAAATATTCAAAGTGATTTCAACCCACGTGATAGAATAAATTGACCTCCACGGTGGATCCCATTTCATGACCAAATCTCGATGTGGGTTGGGACATGTGGGTTACCATGCCCTAATTGTCGTCCCCTCGGTAGCTACCTTCAGAATGACCACCTGCCCAGGGAAGTCCGCATCCCTGGGCCCACATTATTATAACTCCCTCCAGTGAAAGGCTAATGTTAATCTGAAAGAGATGTTAGGATATTCAAGTGATGAATTATTTGATTTAACATCGTTTTGTTGGATTTTGGCTAACTTTCCTTATGTTTCATGATTGAATGTGTTTGCTACTCTCTCACCCATAGGATATATGGAACCAGGTGCAGGACCTTTAGAGGTGGCCATGGAGAAAGAAAAGGGAAGGAAGCCAGCTAAAGCACCTAGGGGTAAAGAGGATAAAGAACAAATGAAATAAAAATTCCAAGAGGAACCCCTCAACTCTATGGTCACCATAGATTGGACGAAAATATCAGATACCAATCTGGGACATATAGATATTGATGAATTCAAGCAAAGGGTCTAGATCAACCCCACGATAGAAAATTCCAGAAAGATTAGAGGCAGTGGGTTATCTAAGGATTCTGGTTTCCCACCTGCTCCCATTGCTCTCGAGCTTGTGATGGCCTGCAAGGAGGTGTATAAGGAGGATTCCAAAATAATTGTAGACAAGGATGGGAATGTGTTGGGTAATTTGTCTACCAAGTCAATAGGGAAAACTTTTCATATCCCTACCTTTGGAGAGATGGAGGAAACATCAAAAGAATATGCCAAGGAGATGTGGGATGCAGACCCCCTCAAATGCAAAAAACTTATCAATCAGTAATGGTTAAAAGAAAAGACGGGTAGTGAAAATAAAGTGCCCCAAGAGCTCTTTCAAAGTGATTTCTATGAGGATTACCATGACTTGGTAACCCTATTGAGCAGAGTTATGGGCCTTCCAACTGCAGCCTATTTTCAGTAGTGGATGGTATACTTCATGGAAGAAATCCTCTTGGGCAAAGCCAAATTCTATTAGGTGGGGATGACTAGTAATTACTTGAATGAGGAATTCGTGGCAGCAAAAAAGACTCAAAATTTTTATATGAAATCCTACTTGTTCTATCTTCTAGCTGACCGAATGTAATATAGAGGTTTGTTTGTGGCTCCAAGTGAGACACTAGGAAGGGAGCTAAAGGTATATGATAAGTACCCTCAGCTCCAATATAGGAACTTCAAGAAATATTATTGTAGAGTTAATGATGACTTTATTGGGAATATCATCAGACTACTTGGAGGTGATTTTGAAAGAAGAGTCACACATAGTGTGAATGCTTACATCCTCCAGTTTGGATTCTTGTTCATTCAATTCCCCAAATTCACATACATTCTAGTTGAGGGTTTCTCAGAGAAACCATACAAGCTGCCCTAGTACCCAAATGACAGGTTGATATTGCTTGAGCTCTCCCGACAGCTGCAACGTGCACACACCCTCCTAAGCGAAAAACATAGACTAGGGATCCCATATCCCCTCACCTTTGGTCAGGGCCTATATTCTCTTGCTGCATCTTAGTGTGTGGAGTACTCTAACAAGGAGCTAGTTGAGTACCACTTCAAATTCCACACTCCTCGACCACGAATGGACCCTTATGGAAAATTGAAGAAGGCGGTCAGGATTGAGTACACCCATCTACATAATGTGGAAGATTTCTGGGCCAACTGTAGAGATGAAAAAGAAGTACGCATGAGGCACTACATGCGTATGACGACCTATTTTTTCAAAATAGTGAAACTGTTTCCGGTGCCAGATCAGATTGTCAAAGATGAAAATACAATGGTTGATCCAAGATATGATGCAGTTTCCAATCTACCACTACCCTTGATTGATTGGAATGAAGAAGAGGTTAATGACCTCGAGATTCTGATGAAGCCCATTAAGGAAAGGACCAAAGAAGGGATTGATGAGAAAATTTCCCAATTGAAGTTGTGGATAGTCACCTTAACATACGGTGAGCTCGAAGAACCACTCGGAAGTGAGACTAATAGTGCCTCTGCTGTTGCAACCCCAATGGGAGAAACTTCAAAATCTCCTCCCACCACATGATCAAAGAAGAGAAAAGAGATAGCCTAAGCCCAGGGTGTACTCAAGGAAAGCATTGGAGGGTGAACCCTCCAAGAAGCCAAAAACATCGAGAAATTTCATGTAGATTCCCACCATCTAGGAGGACCCACTCCATGAAGGAGAGTAAGAGGCCAAGCAGCCAAAGTCCCCACCTGCTGCCTCCACTATCACGGTCACCGCTACTACTACTGCCACTATGGTTTCCCTTCCACTTGCTTCTTAGGCAATGATTTCCACTTCTCCACCCGCAGTGGATATCTCAGTCCACCTTGCTTCCACCCTACCTGCTACGCAAGTGGTAATAGATTCTTCCTCTGCCACTACTTCTCCACTCTCCTCCTCCATGTCTCCATCATCTTATATTCCATTAGCTACTACAACAATGCCAATGCCCACTCTATCAGTCCCGAAGGCCTTCACCCGCCACATTCAAAATATCCCAATGGAGTTGTCTGGGGTGTTGATGAAACTGACAATACAAGCTTCCTTGGCACAGATTGTTGCTAATCTCCCTGTCCCTCCTCCTCCAACTAAACCACCCACAATGGAGGCAACAATTCAAATATCAAGGAGCTAGAGAGACAAGAAAAGGAAGCTACCAAGGAGATGGAAGAAGAAGCAGATGACTACCACGAGCAACCCGAGTATCAACATCTGACAATTGATGAAGTGGTACGAGAGGAGGAAGAAACACTATCATTTGAGGAAGACACCGAGGAACCCGACACAAAATATATTGTGGAAAATTTTGACCTAGAGCTCAAAGAGGAGTTTCATGAACAACTCAAGGACATTGGAGAAGAGGTAGAGAAATAGCCCTCTAATGAAGAAAATAATACAAATGAGAAAATGGAGGACACTGAACCTCTGACAGGAGAGAACAGTGAAAGCCCCAAGCATGATGAAGGAATGCCTCCACAACATGGAGAAGAGATGGCCAGCCGATCGAAGAAGCTTCATTTTCAAATCCTCCAATCTGAGATCGTTCAAAAGGATAAGCTTCAAATTTTGATGGGAAAATTTTTGGAGTATGCCACCATCAAGAAAAGTGAAGGAAATCCAATCATAGATGACGAGTTCCTCACTGTGTAGCTACAGCAAAAGTAAACCAGCTAGAAGACAAAAGGCTATAGTGTTGCTCACTAGAGGACAAAATAGACTAGATGAAAAAATATAATTTTAAATTGTAAGATATTTGCACGTAGGTGAAACCCTAATTTGTAGTGAATCTTGGCCATACAATGAGATTAAATATTGGCCATTCATTTTTCTTTTTTAACACTATAAATAGGGGGTCTCCTCTCATTTTCAAGAGTGAGTTGAGTTGTTGTAAAGGCATGTTGTTGGAACGTTAATAGAAATTCATTGATTTGGTGGATTCTTGAGATCCAACTTCATGTTGCATGATTCTCCTTCTCGTAGTTAGTGAATTTGAGTAGACTAACTTTGTTGTTCTATGTGTTTTAGTTTGCTTTAGTAAGTTAGTTAATGTTGTGCATTGATATTGAATAATTTTTTTGTGTGTTGGAAACCTTCCTTGTCCATACTTTTGGTTGTTTATTGATGATAAATAGTTGTGTAAACTTAGTCTGGACATAAATTGAAAGCTGCACTAAATTTCTATCCTTTATTCATGCTTATGGTGAATGAATGGCTGAAATTCTGCAGTCCTTAGAAGATTGCACTAGTTTCATGAGACTGTGAAGTAATTTGGTTAAGTGGAACTTAGTTCTAGGAATATTGTCCATAGTAGGGTCCTCCATTATCATTGTTCATTGTTAGTTTCGGGTCTAGGAACTTCTCCATTTCCCTTCCCCTTTTCCTTTATTTTAATAGTGACTTTGAACAAGGTTCATTGCACATTGTAAAGCCAAATCTAAAGCCAAAATAGGAGTTCTAGACTGTTGTTTGAACCTACAACAATTATGCTATAACTTTCCCATCTTAAGAATTCCATCCTTAGATCCAATTCTCCTCCAACTTAACTTTTGTAATACCACCCTATGATTACCAACAAGATCACATCAAAACAACTAAGACATTCCAAGAAAGTCATGACCTGACACCCGAGAGACCTTGGGATGATTTTCAACTTGTTGGAGATTTCCTTTCAAGAGAGGTGATGCGTCTATGCATTACCTATGTTGAGAAAGGGAAAAAACAACCATCAACAGGACCTTTCAAGTCAGAGAGCACGTATTGAAGGAGAATAAGAAAAATGAACCAAATCTAGACAAGGGAAAGTTTGAACCCAATTGGTTGGGACCCTTCATCATCATAGTGAGCAACAAATTAGGAGCATATCAGTTATCTATACCTGAAGGTAAACCTCTATAGGAGCCCATCAAAAACTCCCATCTCAAAATTTTTTATGCCTAAGCTTGCAAGGTGTAAACCCAAAAAATACAAAAATATCAAAAAATATAAAAATCCAAAAAAAAAAAGAAAAAGGATTGAAAACAGTAAAGAAAAAAAAATGTCCTCTAGTGAAAACCACTTCGATGGTGCTTTGGGTAAGTACCTTGGTGAAAACCTATCAAACAGGTACCTTGTGTAAATAAGCACTTTCCATCCACCATGATCTCTACAGCTTGTTAAGTATCATTCATCCATCGTATTCCATTGATCCTTCCATCACCCATCCACATCTGCATCATAGCTTGATCTTGTGTTTGTATCATGGTCCCTCCTAGTACTACCCGACCCATTCCTAAGGTTAGTTTGTCCTTCTATAATGGAGTAGTATATTGTTGAAATCTTCCTTAAAATCAACAAATCCCAAAACATCAAAAAATCAAAAAATCAAAAAACATTTAGAAAATTAGAAAATCCAAAAAAACATCCAAAACATTCAAAATACCAAAAATAGGTCAAAAAGTTAGAAAAAGTAAAAAAATAGAGTTGTCTTGTCGAACTACAGGTCTCTGAACTCTTAACGTATGCAAGGTTGATCTTTGATCATCCCTTGAGACACCTAGGTCAGTCCTTTAGGAGTCTGTCATAATAACTGTCAATCCATTTGTTCATATCTCATCAATAAATGAGTTTGTGTTAGTTGAACTACATGGTCTTTGGGTGTATAATGTCGGCAAGGCTAATATTTGATTATCCATTGAGGCCCCTAGGATAGGTCTTTAGGTTAGGTTCTTGGTCAAAATCTTAGAAAACACAAAAACATTGGAAAATTGGAAAATCAAAAAATTTGTAAAACATCTTGAAAATACTAAAAATAGCTTCAAAACATTTCAAAACATCCAAATATTTGAAAAAATCCATCCATCTCATCTCACATTCACCTGCAATAAACATCCACTCATAATAAATCATCGTCACTCCCAACCTTTGGTGAAATAATAAAAAAGAAGTCTAGCAGTTTAAAAGTGAAAACTCAAACGTGAAAGTTTCAAGTCTAGGTCAGTAGGTAAACAAGTTGGTCAACTCTTGGTATCAACAGCCAATCATCCAGTCAATCCCAAAAATCATTTGATAACATCATGTCCTAGGATGCATCCTTCCTACAATGGACATCAACATTAGGCATCACCATAGTTTAGTCTTGGCTAGAGGTATGAAGAACATTAGCTTGTTTGTTTACTTGATCTTTATCTTTTTGACTTATCTTATTGCTCTCATTCCAATGACCTCTCGATGATGTCCAAACAAACAGATTTAGAGAGAAAGGAATGGGACAATGATCATTTTCTTTTTTCTATTGTGGTTGTTGGATATTCTTGTAATATAACTTTGGTCATGCGTGTCTTGTTTGGTTTGTAGGGAGGGTGTTTTAGGTGTCTTGTTGACCACATAGGAAGGCTTGCTCTTCTATGTTTTGGTCTGAGATGTTTGAAATATCTGAATTGCATTTTAAATAAGGTTTTGTATGCTAGGTGTGAATAGGAATACTCCTATCTGATTGTAGAGTCAAAGTCCATTGCACTAAGTACAACACCATCCTGGTTCTTTATACCTTGATGCATCATGCCTATGTGTGTTATCAAACATAAGGTAAGTAAGCACTTTTAAAATCCCAATTTCTGATAAGCAAAGAATCATCATTGGTCATAGCCATCTCTAATAAAGTCTCACAGATCATGGACTTGTTGGATTCTCTTTTCATCATCTCATTTCTTCTTTCTTCTCTCCATGCTAACATGGTACCATGACAGTCAACTAAACATCACCAATGCATCCATCTTGCATCCACAAACCATCAACATACTGCATATCATACATAATAGGAAACATCAAAAATTTTGCATACATTGCACTTCCATCATTCACATCATAATATAGATTGGTTATTCTAAGCATCTCATGAACCATACATTTGCATCCATTGCATAGTAATATAGACATCATCACATGAATCATCATAGAAAAAAATGATGAAAAGAAAAGGATCATATCATAACATTTCATAATCATAACATATCACATCATCCATTATCATTAGGGGCATAATATAGATATGTTAGTCTAAGCATTTTTAGAGTCTTTTGTATCCATATATCCATACTGCAAACATTATCACCATAAAAGTGCATAGAAATAATACATAAAGGAAACACATCCATAACATCCATGAACATCTATCACATCACATCATATAGCATCACATCACATATAGAATATCAAATGCATCCATCCATAATATATAAATAAAGTGAACGTATCACATCATGAATCAATCAAACCCATATCATATATATATCAAAAGATCATCACTGTCATGGTACAAATCTAAATCATGTTTATGTATATCAATCAAGATACAATTCCCATAGGGCTATCAAAATCTGAGCATGTGAGTTCATCTCAAAAAGAATCAGTCCCTGATCAAAAAAACTATACATAGCCACTAGCCCTGATGGATTCTCCCCTCGCCTACCTATCTCTCAGCTCGGTCATTTGTCTGTCTAAGCCCTATCTGTTGAGAATATTCTAGCACCTAAGCAGCCATAGGTACAACCTACCAATAATGAAGCCTATAATAATTCTACCCCTCTGATTGCCTCATGGTACATCCATGCTAGCACGGTCCTCCTCCCCTGGGATGCAGTAGCCATGCTCTCTAATTGTTTCCTTCAGCCGACCTCCTGATCCAACTATAACTCTGTGGCCTTCCTCTGCTACTGCTGATGATCTCTCTCAGTAGTAAGGGCCTAGACCTATTGTTTGGTCTTGTCCCTCTCCACTGTAACTACCTACAGCTAGCCCTATAATCCTTGAATCCATGCTTGTATTTGTTGAATCTGGCCATCTCTCAAATCTGGCTATTGTGGCTGATGTGGCTGGTGTGGCTACTGATCTGGATATCATGGAGGCAACCCATCTCTAGGTGGTGCCCCAACATCTTGTCCGCCATGTCCCACCTATGCTCTCTGAGCACTCCTCCCCTGAGGTATCCCCCATGGAAGTGCCACACCTAGATCTGTCAATCAATATAGAGGTCTGAACCAATCATCATATGCATGAGTCATGCCTGGATCTGCTAGTCCCTGAGTGGAGGCCCATGGCCTCATAACCAACTGTCGAAATCTATCAACAACATTAGATGCTAGAATCGTCCATCCCCATGCAATCTCTTGGGATGATTTGGAAAAGATGGCCATGTACTGATCATCTAGCCGATCTTGAACATCTCCAAACTAGCGGGCTACCCTATCTGGAAGGTAGTGCTCTATGATGGTGTGCTCTCTCCTCTACATGAGTCTATCCTACCAAGCATAGAACAACTATTGAATGTCATCATACCATGCAGGCATTTGCAACTAGGGACACAAGTAGAATACTATCATCTCATCCAAAGCTCATCGCCAGTGAGGTAGACCTAGCTATCCTATATGTCTCAAAGTGATTGTACCCCTGTATCACCAAATCACGGGATGCTCAAGCTCTATATCAACCAGAGTAATATTTAGCAAAAGCACAATAATATGCTCCCAAGCCCAAATATGTAGAAGAGTCAATCCAGTGCCAATTACTCAGTTTCTATAGTATGCAAAATCATGAAGGTTGTGATATAATGAGGCCAACATCACTGGTCCCTAGGAAAATTGTGTCCTCCTGAAAATCATCCTCTCCTAAGCTAAGCCCCATCCCAAACTAAAGTGTCTTCTTTGTCGATATAGAGCTACTAGCCTTGATATAATGGTAGCAAAAATTAGCTTGAAGGTCGACACCCGACCTCTGTAATAATCCAAGTCAATCTGGCCCTCAAAAAATGCAAGCTCCTTGACCTCCATAACCTTGAAGCACGTGTCACTTCCAACATTGACATCATAGATCACATGGTCACCATGAATTGGCAACTGTAGGATGTGCCAGACATCCTCCAATGTGACGGTTGCCTCGCTAGTGGGAAGATGAAATGGTGAGGTCTTGGTATGCCACCTCTCCACGAATGTAGTCACCATTTCTAGGTGGGTCCAGATAGTAGGTGCATAGGCAATGTACCAAAGGCCGATCTCGCCCAAGTGCTCCGATCACAACTATGATAGATCACCTAATCTACTTAGGACTAAGGGCCGATGCTTGTGTGAATGCATGGGATGGATCACCTCCTGCACCCATGAAGCCACCCAGCCAAAATTTGTAAAAAAAATCTGACCCCATTTGGAGTTTTTGACCTTGAAACCATGAATGTGTTGCAGTTTGGAAAGGCGACGCTATTTGAAAAACTCCAAACAATGATGAACTCTTTGGAAATTTTAAATTTGACTTGGTGTCACCATGAACATAGGCATCACCATTTGAATCCTAAACCCTAATCCTAAATTGAGCTAAGCATCACCATTCACAAAGGTGGTGCAATTTGGAGTTTGGAACCCTAATCCCAAATCGTGATCGGTGTTGCTATTTACACAAGTAGTGTTGTTTAAGCTTTAGCATCACCAAATTTGCACTTGGAGCGTTGCTATATAGCGACATTGGAGACTCTGACACTTTGAAGCATAATAAATGCACTTAAAAATAAAATTTCAAAGTCAGGTTTGAGTCACATATCAGTGGTCTTGCAACTGGAGGTCTCTGGTACACACGAACTCACTTAGAAATATGTCGGGGAAGCACTCTTTGTGCCATTCTACAAGAGGATCAGAGCTCAAAAAGCTAGAAATCTCAAAGTGTGAATGCAAAAATGAATGGAAAGTGATCCCCCCAAGCCTATTTAAGCATGAAAATTAGGGTTTTTTGCCCCAATTTAGCCATCAAACTAGGGTTTTGCACCCCCGACACTATTTTTTCCCAATTGAAGCTCATTTCACACCTTTTTTCATGTTTTGGCATATTGTTTAGCATCCCAGAGCCTTTTTGGACCCGTCGAGCAACTTGTCATCTTTTTTTTGAGAAATCACCCAAAAATCCAAATTTTCATTCGATCTCTTGAGGGGGCCCAGTATACTAGTGTACTTATTTTTGCTGGGGCAATAGTGAGGCATCTAAAAAAATAAGAAATTTTTTGAATCTTGATCTTGGCAGGGATATTCTTTGAACCAAGGCAACAAGTACATTGGTTCAAAGAGGGGCAAAATGTAGACACTCGAAACATCCTAATTGATATCATGCACTTGTTTCTGGTTCACTAACACTAATTCTTCCTTAATCACACTAACTAATTAATTGAATAATATTTGTTTAATTAATTCATCAAAATTCCTCTTTTAATTAAATAAATCAACCTTTTTTAATTAAGTCCTAATGTCTCATCCTTTAATTAAATAAATCAATTTTATTTGATTAAATTCTAATGTTTCCTCTTTGATTAAATGAATCAAGTTTATTTTAATCAAATCCTAATGTTCTCTTTGTCTTTAAATAAATGAACTTTATTTAATCCTAAAGCTCTTCATTTAATTGAATAAATCAAAATTATTTAATTAAAATCTCCCAACTATCCTCTCATTTGATTTAAATAAATCTAAATATCTAAATCAAATTTCAATTCAATTAAATTCCATCTAAGTTAATTAACCACAAATTAATTAACTCCCGAATCCTCCATTCTTCTAGCTTTTGCAAGTTGCACATGTAAATCAATTTATTTGATTTATTAATTCATCTATTTTCATTCAAATGTGGCATATTCTTGGAATATTCCACTTATTTGAATTCTCCCTCCCAAAGGACTTTTGTCCTCCAACTTGGCATTAAAGGCTCTTACATGTCCTCTCCTTGAGCCAACTTGGCATTAATTCCTCTTGCATCCCCTCTTGCACAAGTCACTTCTTCAAATTCAAATTCCACCTACATGCATTTAACATGCACATTGTTCAAAATGTGCTCCACTCTCCTTCATTAGCATGTTGACAAGTGGAACAATGACATTGGTTCATCTTTAATCCTACATTCATCCTATTCCTCATTCTTCAACTCTTCTTCATTATAAATGGAGGCCTTCTCTATTTGATTTGGCATCCATAATCCATGTAAGATCATTATTTTCATTTGAATCCACAATCATTCACAAGTTTTATGCAAGGTTATTATAGTCATTTTTGAATTCAAAGTATCCATTTTCATCCACATTTCATCCATGCTAGCATAGAACTTCATCAATCTTAGTGAGGTTATTGAAATTTTGTATCAAGGAGCACACAATCATCATCAAGCTTATCAAGGAATTGGGAAAGGGCTTCTTTCCACATGAAAGAAGCACCAATTCCCCCATGGGATGCTGGTTTGAGCATTTTGAATAATATTTCATTAGCTTTTTATTTGATATTTTACCTTGTTTTCTTATTCTTGTGTTTGAATGAATTTCATGGGGAATGTTTTGAATGAATTTCATGGGGAATGTTTGGTTTAAACTTGTTTAAGGACTAATGTTTGCTTGTTTGTCCATGTTTGAATAGGTTTAGGAAAAGCGTTCTATAGTCATTGATGGCAACACATGATGTGAAAAACCATCAAAGACACCATACAACTATGAATACACTTCTTAAGAATTCTGTTTCTTTTCGTTTCTATTTCACCCCCTTAGTAGATAGTCTTTTATATTCTTCCTCTTTTCTTCACATTCTTCCTCTTCTTTTTCACATAGTTCCTCTCCCCCTTTGACATCAATGGCAAAGGAAACAAATATTCTACATTTATTTCCCCTTTGGCATAGAAAATAGAATACTGACAATGACAACACATGTACCACCTGCTCCCCCTGAGAGGTAGCCACCTAAACATCAGCCCAAATGAAAGATAGATTCATAGATCCACCAGAATGATGCATCTCCTAATGCATCTAGCTCAAGAAAGGATGGGAAATGACCCCTAACTTCTCTTAGAGATATTCAAAAGTATCTTTAGGAAGAAACTTCATGAATATATCAGCAATTTGACCCTTCGTCAAGACATACTCAAGCTTTACTTCATTTTCCATGACCTTCTCTCTCAAGAAATGATATTTGATAGATATATGCTTTGTCCTCAAGAGCATTGCATGATTTTTTGAAATGCTAATTGCACATGTATTATCACAGAAGATAGAAATAGGAGTGTCATACACCACTATGATATCTTTGAATATCTATTTCATCCTTAGAACTTGTGTACAACAGGATGCAGTAGCAATATATTCAGCTTCAACAATAGACAAGGAGTTTGAATCTTTCTTTTTGCTCAACCATGCCACCAATCTGCAACCAAGAAAGAATGCACCACCACTTGTACTCTTTTTGTCATCTACACATCTAGCCGAATCTACATCTATATAAGCACTTAGAGTAAATTCAATATCTCTTGGATACCATAATCCATAATCTAGAGTATCATTCAAATATCTGAATATTTTTTTAACAACAACATGTGTTTCCTTAGGATCTTCTTGAAATATAGCCACAAGAAAAACAACATGGATAATATTCAGTCTAGTGGTAGTCACATACAATAGTCCACCAATCATAGATCTATACTTTCTTTGATCAGCCTTAGGTGAATCGTCATCTTTACCCAATTTTCAACTAGTCACCATAGGAGTATATACCAGTTTGGAACCATCCATCCCAAACTTCTTCAACTTCTCTTTCACATACTTAGACTATGAAATAAAAAATCCTTTCTATGTTTGATTGATCTATAGCCCAAGAAATAAATTCATTTCTCTAAACATAGACATTTCAAATTCTTTTTACATCTATTCCACAAACATCTTGCACATATTTTCATTTCCTCCAAAGATAATGTCATCAAAATATACAACTACAATCAAGATTTTGTCATTTTCAATCTTAAAATGTAGATTAATATATGTAGTACCTCTGTTGAAACTTCACTAAATCAAATACCTATCTAACCTCACATACCAAGCTCTAGGAGCTTACTTCAATCCATATAAAGCTTTCTTTAATCTGTACACCATATTTGGTTGCTCTGACAATTGAAATCCTTTCGGTTGTTCCATGTAAACCTCTTCTTCCATAGTTTTCATCCAATGTTCATCTTTACATGCTTCACTTACAGTCTTCGATTCAATCTCAGAAAGTAAACATAAGTTAACTTCAACAATAACTCTGCTTCTAGCTAATACTCCTTTAGTCTGATCTCAAATAATCTAATTTTCTGAATGATTATTTTATACATATTTAGGTGTCTTTGGTGACATCATCAAAGCATCTTCTTCTCTTTCATTTTTTTCATTCTTCTCTTCTTGTTCATCCTTTTCCCATTCTTCCACAATCTCTTTAATTATTATGTGATCAGGTTCATTAGATTCATATCCATCAATGTCAATTGAATTCTTCACTGTCTCATCCTCCTTGAAATTTGCACTTTCTACAATCTTTATCATCATTTTATTGAAACATTTGTATGCTTTTATTTTAGTGGAATATCCAAGAAAAATTCCTTCATCACTTCTTGCATCAAACTTACCCAAAGTTTCTTCATCTCTTCTGATATAACATTTTCTTTTGAATACCTTGAAATACTTAATAGTAGGAATTCTTACAAACCATAGCTCACAAGGGGTCTTTGTACTATTTTATCTTGCTTGTACTCAATTGAATACATAAATAGTTGTATGAATAGCTTCTCTCCAGTAAAATTCTGATAAACTAGCCTCAATAATCATTGATCTAGCAACCTCTTGAACTGTTTTGTTTTTCCTTTCAACAACTCCATTCTGCTGAGGAGTTCTTGGAGAAGATAGCTGTATCTTTATTCCATGCACTTCACAAAACATATTAAAATCAAGGGAGGTAAATTCTCCACCTTTGTTAGAACTTAAGCATTTTATCTTTAAGTTTACTTCATTTTCCACCATAGCTTTGAAAGTCTTGAATCTATCTAATGTATTTGATTTCTCTCTAAGAAATGCAACTCATGTATATCTAGAATAATCATCAATAAAAATCATAAAGTACCTTTCACCTTGTAGACTTCTCACTCTTTTAGGAAAACTGAGATTTGTATGAACTAAATCCAATAGAGCAGTAGTAGATTTTTCCTTTGATATGTAGTGACTTCTTGCTTTCTTTCCAAACCGATAATTCTTGCAGATAGCAATAACAGGATTTGTAATTCTTGGTAAATCTCTCATGACATGAATTGCACTAATCCTTTCCAAGTTATCAAAATTACTGTGACACATTCTTCTATTCCATAACCAACTGTCATTAATCTGAGTCATAAAGCATCATCCATCAACACCCTTAAGTTGATAAATATTTTATTCACATTTCCTTCCTGCAACAATCAATGTTCTAGATCCTCTCCAAATCTCACACCTCTCATCCTTAAACACAAGATCATATCTTTTACTACACATCTAACCAAAACCCAAAATATTATGCCATAATCCCTTTAAATATTAGACATCATTAGTATTATGCTTGCCATTAAAACTTATTACACTTATTCCTCAAATTTTAGCACCAATATCATCTCCAAACATAGCCAAGCCTCCATCATATTTCTCAAGCTTAACAAACTTACTTTTATCACCAGTCATGTGATGTGAACAACCACTATCAACAACCCAATAGTTCTTTTCTTGTTTAGGATGTATGGAAAAGATAACAGTACCTTCATTTTTTCCTTCTTCAGAGGGGTTTCCTTCACCTGTTTTTCAAAATTAGCAGAAGTAGGTTCATCCTTTATAGTAAGGAACAAGGATTAATTTCCCTCAGAATCTTCATACTTAGAATCTTCTTCAGATATACTAGAATTCTCATTCAAATAATATGCTCTGTTAATCTTCTTTACTTTCTTTTCTTTCTCATATATTTGTTTATTCCTCTTAGCTCTCTCCAGAAACTTTGCAGCTTAATGACCTATTTAGACTCCACAACTAAAAAATTTAAAGGGTAACTTACCTTCATACTTACTAGAGCCTTTCCTCATCCTTCTCACAAAGTTATCTTCTATTTCATCAAAGTTTTCTTCATCCAAATCTTTAGCTCTTGTAGCCTTAAAAGAAGTTTTTGATTTGCATCCATTCCTTAGACTCAACTTCCTCATCTCATAATATGT
This sequence comes from Sequoia sempervirens, assembly GCA_007258455.2. Lineage (NCBI taxonomy): Eukaryota > Viridiplantae > Streptophyta > Pinopsida > Cupressales > Cupressaceae > Sequoia > Sequoia sempervirens. The sequence goes on from VDFB02086081.1 coordinate 89,257,796, forward strand.
CAAAAATCCCAACAACAGATCTTTAGTGTAGGTCTTATAATCTATACTTTGTTCAATAGAACACACCTCACTATAAGTATCATGGAGAGTTCTAAGAATCTTCTTTACAATTTTGGTTTCATCTATAGTAGCACCAAGTCCTTGCATTCCAACCACTATCTCATCCAATCTTTGTACACAAGATTTAACATTCTCATCTTTAGACATATGCAAAAGCTCAAACTATGTCTCCAAATTCTATAATTTTTCCTCTTTAACTCTCTCATCACCTTCATGTTCCCTTTCCAAGGCATCCCAAACTTCCTTAGCAATCTTCAAATTCTAAACCTTAATCAACTCAGAATGTACCAAAATGTTCTTCAAAATGTACTTCTCCTTATTGTTGAATAAGACAACTGAGAGGGGGGTGAATTATTTGTAATATATTTAAACTTTAATTCTTTCACCAAAACTAAACATAAACACTGCTTAGTAGATTAAACATTAAATACTAGTGCAAAAACTGAAGACCATCACATAAACACAATAACACCAAATTTACATGGAAAACTATATAAGGGAAAAACCACGGTGATGATTAACTCACACTATAGAGAATATCAAAACCGATTACAAGAGGCTCACTGCCAAAACAAGGATTCACTACCTGGAACAAGAAATCATTGTCCAATAGAGCTAACACCATGGAGGGATCACTGCCATAGAGATAAAAAGAAGACAAAGAAGACTTGTTATAGAGAGAAGACAATATCAATGCAACAAAAGGATTCCACTACAATTCGCTCAATCCACTTGTAGGCATGCATGAATAATAGAGTGCACCTTTAGCTCACTGCTTCCAGAAGCTCAACATTTAGGCTCTGCATTAATCTTCCATACTCGAATCACACACACACACATTAATTCACACTTATCTCTATTATGTTGCACTCTTTTCTCTATTTTCTTTGTTCTCTTTGTTTCTTCTTCCCTAATTTATTTTGCATTTATACCATTTTCAACTTTGAAACATATGCAAAGTCATCCATCCAAATTTAAGTTCAAATTAGATTAGTTCCAAAACATCATAGGGTGGAATTAGAATGACGGCGACCCAAAAAAATGCTTCATCAGGACCCAAATAGATCCAACACACTTCAATAACTTTGAAAGTAGTATTTCACACAAGGTTGGACAAACCAGTGTAAAACAAATAGAAAAATTAAGCATGAACTTTCCAAATACCAAAATTATCTTCAATACAATAAAAAAAACTCAACCCAAGAACCGCAAGTCATAAGACTTCATGAAGGAGAAATCTGGACCAACAATATTTCTCCCAGAATTCAACTAGAAACACAAAAAATCTTAGTTCACAACTAGTGAACATAACTTGCACTATACAATGAATCAACAACCAAAAACTAGGATATGGTAGATTCCAACAACCAAGATCAACATATATGAACCATACAAATATAGGAGAAAATATGAGAAAAACCTAGAGAACCAACTGAACACTTGCAACATGTCTTCATTACAATTTTCTCAATATCCTCGACATATATAGCCAATAACCTGTACTAATGACAATAACAATCAGTTTATAACCAATTGACTAGTTTCCACCAATGACAACACCTTCAATCTTTCCATTCTTACAACAAACACAAAATGCAGGCCAAGAAGGAAAAGAAAATATACACGTTCATCTCAATAAGACAAGCCTTCAAGCTTCACACCTTTGATCAACAAAAGCCTTTCTTTATTTATATTAAGTTTGGATTTACATTGATCCTTATTTACAAATTTTTTTCTGCTCTAAGTAGTTCCCTCATTATTAGAAAGAGGACATTCCTTAGGATCCTCATCTGAATATACATCTTCCCTCTTGGGTGAGGCAAGACATGCACACAGGCACTCCTTCTCCTTCTTAGTCAATAGTGGTGCATTTAGTCCACATCCTCTTGGCCAATCTCTAAATGTGGAGGGTTTTTTAGTCTTAAGAGTTTGTTTTCTCTCCTCTATCTTTTTGTCTTGCTCTAGCTTGAGACATGTGAGGGCGTGCGCTAGAGTTTCTTCATTAGGAATCTTTGGTGGGTTCTCGAGTTTGGTATTTTCTCTTACAGTGACTAACTTCCTTGTAGCCCTATTGGTTTTCCTCTTCTTTTTTCCCAACTTGGAACTTTCCATTTCCTGCAAGTAATTCAAATTGGTCATTTCCTAGTTAATTCAAATCTACTTAAGGGTTCACTATCCCCTAGTTCAACCATCATGGACTCATAGGCCTAGAGTTGAACGTTGGGCTATGATACCAAATGAAACATGACCAACTAGCTTTAATTCAAAAAAAATAATATTGACATTATGGACATCAAATTTATGACACACAATTTCCATAGCTAATTCTATTTAGCAATTTTATGTTCATAAATTATAAATTATTTTGAAATATAGGTTATTCATATCCAAATTTCAATAGTCACATACAAGTTTCACTTGGCATTCAACGCCAAATAGTCAATTCTCAATTACAAAGTTCTCTTTCAATTACATCATTTTATTCTATTACATCAATGATACAATACATAATAAAATTCTGATATGATTCCTCTATGACAACTTGCCTCCACTAGTAAATGAGAATGTGATTGAGGTGCTTTTCCACCCAACCATGAAACAATGCTTCCCTGAAACTCTTCATTCAGTCAAAGAATACCCAACCCTAAACGAAACACTTAGCAAGATATACAATTCACAAGGTAGAATATGTGCATGCCTAACCTCATGCATTTATATCTACTATTAGAATATACAAGTTCAATGTTAGGTAAATAAATCAATAGAGAGAGGGTAAATAATAACAAATTGTTTTGTATATATATATAATTACTGCAAAGCTAGGCTAAAATCATGCTGCATAAAGTGCAACTCTAGTTAGATTTGAAAAAAGAAAATCTACACTCTCTGGCACCCATTCCTGGAAGAAAAGATTATCATATCAAAGGGGTATCCCTCCATTTTAGACCATCTATTAATAGTAATATAGTTTGCTACACTCTACCATTGAATTCTTGTACCATTCCTTTCAACACAATCAAATATTATTCATTTAAGTTTGGTATAACCATTCATCTATTCATCATATGTAATTGCAATTCAACATTGTTCTATGTTTACAGTTTGTTCCATTTGCAAGAGATTTAATATGCTCAATGAGTAAAATATTCAAGATGAATCAAAAGGTATAGTTCATGTATGTGCACATGCATAAAGGGATATGTATGCATGTTCACATATATGCCTGGAAATGAACAAATTTGAAATATGCGTACACATTATGAGGAATTAAATAAAATTTCCCTTGTATATAGGTTTATTTTCATATTCAAAAATGGAAAAAGAAAACATCACTTCATTCAAATGCTCTATTAAAATAAATTATCATCTAATCTCAATTTAGATATGAATGAAAATATTTGTTTCACAACCACTTGTCTTTCATAAGGATTAAGAATTGTTCAATGAAACTTAGTTGAATTACATCATCCATAAAAACAATATTAATAGAAACAATATACCTTCATTCTGTTACAACTTAAGAATACATTCTTGTTTTCTTTTGATCAAGGTATCCATTCGATTTAGTGAACACTATAATTAAAATTTATACTTTGTTCATCAAAATACCATCCCTCAAGAGGATACCAATTCACATGTTATCATTCATTGATAACATAATGATAACATGATATCGATACCTTGGGGTTTCTTATTAGTAGCCGATATCTATCGAGCCATGGGTTCAACCCATAATAATGTGGAACACCCAAAATACATATTAAAAACAACATAACATAGTTGATGCCTCGACTCAATTATTATCATAGGAAATTCAATAGTGATTAGGTGTATATCTACATTCATGTGTATATATATGCACCAAAGTAATTAGGGTGTTCCACCTTTTATGAGATGGAACAATTAGGGGACCTATTTAGCTTTTAGTTTATTAGGAAACCAATATCACTCAACCAAGTGATTCAATTAAGGGAAGGATATATGTATAAGAGGTGGTTTCCTTAGGTTTGATTAAAAGGGGGTTCAACACTAAGAAAATGGTGCAAGGGCACCTTGGCTTTCAGGTGCACCTTTGGTTCTAGGTAGTAGAATTTTGGATTTTGATCATGTGAAGGTTGAATTAATGTAATAAGGTCTTCTTAGGCCATTTTGAGTCATTTTTAGTCGTTATGGAGTCTCGAGGTGCAAGGTTAAGTAAAAATGCAAATGTTGTCAACATTGCTCAAAAGTTGTCAAGCAACTTTGCAATTTTTTTGCAAACTAATGTAATTTGATGTAAATAAGACAAATATGGTTGGGTATGGTTAGAATATGGTTGAAAAAATTCAAATAGGCTTTGTAATCTTGAGGAAAGGGGTTGGAATGAAGTTTGGTGAATGAAAAGCTCTTTTACACGTTTATTTCCTATGTTTTTCTTGCATTCTTTCAGATTTTCTCATGTTGTACAGATTGCTAGTGCCTTGTATGGGTTGAATACTAATAATATCATGTGAAGGACACTCTTAGATTTATTATGGTTTTTTTCTGATTCCATTTCATTAAGATTGTAGGAAGTTATCAACATTTTAGAGGTCACTCAAAACCCTACCTAGGGTTTTAGGGAGCAATCCAAATGCTATTTCTTGCATTTCCTCCATGATAAAATCAAAAAATCATGTACAAATCTCTATCCTAATGTACTCTAACGAACCTCAAGAGTTGAGGCTTGAACAATGCATGGGTGAAGAGAATTTGAATGACAGTCCTTGTTTGTTGTTGTGGTTGCAAGTAGATTGAACTTGTGTTGTGGTTGTTTTCCAATGTGTTTTCATTGTAATGTTGTGTAGAGCCTTTGAAGGTTGATACTAGTCTAATATTGATGTTACACCCTAGAGGAACCTTTTTATGACACCTCTATCATGTGGTGAATATTGTTCATTGCTTACATATGACTGTCACATAGTCTGCTCCATTGAAGATTGCCACCTTTAAGTCTATCCATGAAAGTGGATGTTAACAAAACTTGGGGAAAGCCTATGATGTCATGTCTATCATCAATACATGTTCTTGTGGTTTTCATGCTGCCCCATTCCTTTGGAGAGTCTATCACCCTTGAGAGTTAAAGGGACTGTCATTGTGTAAAGGATTGCCTTGTCATGTTGTCATGGACCCACCAAGTATGCTTTGAACCCATTTTTGTGAAATATGACCTTAATATCATAAGATCTACCCCTACTCTTCATAAAATTGGTATCAAGGGATAGGTTGAAGTGAAGAGAAACAAGGATGCCTCCAAAAGGGAATCTAGTTGCTAGAGAGGTGAGCGAGTTGAAGGAGAAACATGCAAGAGAAATGAAACAAATGACGGAGCTGATAGAAACCCTTGAAGCTAGGATTTTTTTAGTTAAAACAAGTCAGAGAAGAGGAGTGGTCATAGGAGATTTGAATGACGAAGAAGAAGAAAAGGGTCCCAAGAAGAGTGGGATCCTGATGACTTGAAACTAGCAAAGCTATTGAAGGTAGTCAAAGGAGAAGGTCCCAAGATAAAGACGAATTTACTAGTGTATGGAGGAAACTTGAATAGTGAAGAACTCCTAGATTGGATAGGAGCACTAGACAACTATTTTGAATATGAAGATGTACTAGAATAACAAAGAGTGAAGTTGGCCAAGAAAAAATTGAAGGGCCATGCCTTACTTTGGTGGGACTATGTGCAAGATGAGAGGAGGAAGAATGGAAAATCCAAAATCACCTCTTGAGATAGGATGGTGGCCAAACTCAAAGGAAAATTCCTACCTAGTGACTATGCCATTCAGTTATATAGAAAAATTTGAAACCTTAAGCAAAAAGATATGGATGTGAAGGCCTATATAGAGGAGTTCTACAAATTGAGTATAAGGGCAAGCCATGTAGAAGATGATGTGGAAAAAGTGGCAAGATACATCAATGGGTTGAGATACAACCTATAGGATGAACTAAGTCTCACAAAACCAAGAATAATGGAAGAGTGCTATTAATTGGCCATAATAGCTGAAGATACATTGAGGAGAAAACAAGAAAAGAAAAGCAGGGGTAGAGGAAGGAGTTTTAGAGGAAGAGGGTCATTTACTGATCCAAGATAGCCACATGGGAGTCAAGGAGAGACAAGCAATACCCATGAACAAGCCACAGATTCAAGAGGTGGTTTTAGTGGAAGAAGATTAGATTATAGGGGTAGATTTGGTGCTAGATAAGGTTCAAGTGGATTTATTGGGAAGTGCTATAAGTGCAACAAATTTGTAGGCCACCAAGCATGGTAATGTATTGAGGAGCAACCATCTACTTCTTTTGGAAGTGAAAGATGAAATCAGATTGCACAAGGTGGAGATGATGTTGAGAGTACATTCTTCACCACATGTTGAAGAACCAGAGATTGGAGAGTTTTTGCTAATGAGAAGAACTCTAATCAAAGGGCCAATTTAGAAGGAACCACCATAGAGAAAGTCACTCTTCGGGACTACATGTAAAAGACAAGGTAAGTGTTGCAAGGTTGTTATTGATTCTAGTAGTACTGAAAATTTGGTTTATCTTGAAATGGTAGAGAATTTTAAATTACAAAGGTTACCTTATGCCACTCCCTACAAGGTGTCTTAGTTAAACAAACAGCATCAAGTAGTTGTGAATGAACAAAGTTGGGTAGATTTTCACATAGGAGGATATATAGATAAGGTATTGTGTGACATAATTCCAATGGATGTTTGCCATTTGCTTTTGGGTAGGCCTTGGTAGTATGATAGAAAGGTAATTCATGATGGTAGGAAAAAAACATATGTCATAGAGAAAGATGGAGTTTCATACACCCTTACACCATTAAAAGAGGAAAGTCAAGAATCACAAATGGTTTCTAGTGTTATGGTGGTGAGTGAAAAGGAGTTTGTACAAACCATAGAAAAAGAAGACAAAGTATTTGCAAGCATAAACCACTCTAGGACTATTATGACAACAACTAAGGTTGATCAGTTACTATTGGAGGTCCAAAATTTGTTGAAGGAGCATGTTAATATGATAATAGATGATATTCCAAGGAGAGATACTAGTCCTCATGTAGGGTTGCTAGAATGGGAAGATAAACCTTTCCATGTCATTGAAGGTACTAAGCATTGGCAGTTGGAATGTGACGATGCAACCCCAATTATCTTTGCATTGCAAGTTGGTGAATATAATCCAATACAGGGTGAGTTTGAGAGGATCAATTCCAAACTAGAGGTTCCATTTTCTATTTTTACAATTTATGTGAATAGAGACAAGGAAAAGGCCATTGATTGTGTAGATCCAAAGGAGAGAGCAACATTACACAATGCATATTTGGATGATATAGATTTTGTCATGGATTCTCAGTCCAAGCAAGTAGAACTCAATATTTTCTCTTTTCCATTGGGGGTGGAGAATACAAACATTCATTGTAGGCATTACACGAAGGGATAATGGAGGTTAAATATAATTTATTTCTTGTAGAAGAGAATAGTAAAATTGATCAAGAAACTATTGTTCCTATAGAACACATGCCCCATTCGAAATAGGGTCATTCTCTCTCTCCTTTCGCCTTCACTGTGTTTTTTTTTCCTTCTCCTTATTTTGCGTGCTCCCTAATTTTGAGCTTAAAGTGGTTAGGAGCCTTAAAGTCATCATTCTTTAGTTGACTAAAATTCACCACCCTAAAATTTTCTAAGTCTTTGGCCCCTGTGGAGGTTCCCATGTGGACTTCCCTTAGCCTTTTTCCTTGGCGCCTCCAATCCTTGCGGGTCTGAAGCTGCGGGTTTCCATCTACACAATGTTGGAAGGTGTGACCCTTGGTTTCCTCTTCCTATGATAGGAATAGTCCAACACAGCGTTTGGGATTTGTGACATGGTTTAACCACCTTTTGTGGATCTTGATCTTGGATAAATCCAACGGCTGTATCGGGCATTAACAGGTTGATCTTATCGTGCAACAATAACTGTCTTTGCAACAATTGGTATCAAAGCTGAGGTAATAGGTTCAAACCCTGTGCTTGCACTAGGGGAGATTGTTGCAAGGTGTGACCCTTGGTCTCCTCTTCCTATGGTAGGCATAGTCCAATGTGGCACTTGGGCTTCATGACAAGGTTTAACTACCTCATGTGGAACTTGATCTTGTATAAATCCACTGGTTGTATCAAGCATTAACAAGTTGATCTTTTGGTGCAACAATAACTGTCTTTGCAACATGTAATGTTGTTATCCTTTCACTGTTTGAACTGTGGCTGACTCGAGGCATCCGCTCGTATGGCAGGTTCCACAACCTTGCCTATCATTGTCTTTTAGCTACTCACTAATGACAAAACCTTGGGGTCTTTCTATAGTGCAGGTTCTGTGCTTCCCATCGCCAATTTGTCAAATTCTACGCCCAAAAACTTCACCAACCACTGTACCTACATTTATTGTGGGTCATAAATGAAGTTTGGAATATAAATAGCCCACTTGACCTATCATTTTCACTTGCTAGTTCAGATTTTTCAGAGAGTGAAATGGCAATCAATCCTCCTGCGCCCGCATTGCACCTGCTTGACCCAAAATCTAGATTGTCATCAAATTTCTTCATGCTTTTCTAGGTGAGTCTCCTTTCAGCATCCTAAAATGCATCCTTTTGTGAGTAAGGTTTTTAAATTAATTGCAAAACTTTGAAGAAAACCCTAGAACTCCTTTCCGCGACCATATTAACTTTCAATTATGCACAAACCCATCTGAAATTTCCTCGAAGTTGTGAAAATGGTGCCCTTTCAATAATGCAGAACCTGGCCTTATTGTCACTGTTCTTCAAAGAGCATTGACCCCTCGACAACCCGCATCCTCCTCATCATCGTCCCGATTGAAACCCAAGTGATTAAGTGTTTAACGAAAAATTTATGTCTCAAGCCCTTGTGGGTCCACCCCTATAGGTTGCGCGATGCGAGCAGCTGCTGACTCACTGCCATTCTCAAATGGCTTCCCTTTGCCTACATCCCGCATCGCAGGCCCCGCCAAAGTTTCTTCCCCTAAGTGAAAAATGACCAAGTCATGTTGTAGCTCAGAGAAAAACACATGAGAGAGTTAAGCAATTCAAAGCAATTAAACAAATCTAAAATCCCAAAGCTAAATAATCGAGCACAAAGGAAAGCTAATAACAACATGCATAAAAGAAACTATTTTACCAAGCACACAATCAATTATATTGAATAACCTCCATTACTCTTCTCCATTTCATCTTCTGTAGTATACTTGTACTTAGATTTTCAATAAGTGTGCAAGAATAGCCTCATGATTATGATAATAACGAAACATTGAAGATTATGATTTCTTCCAAAAGTCATAATATTTTGGGAGGAGTAACAATGATGAAGATAAAGCCAATTTATAGAAAATAGGGTTTTCGAATGATAGGCTCAGATTAAAAGATAGACAGATGATTCAAATGAAAATATTTGACATGCATTGAGATTAGTGTTAGTAGTGACACAAGTGATAAAGCATAAAAGATAGAAATTAAGATTAAATAAAAAATTAATCTTTAGATGAAAGTATTCGAAACTTAGAAGAATAAAGATTGCATGCAAAAGATAAAGATAGAATAAAAGAAACGATCTGTTCAAATGCATGAATGAATGAATTAATTAAATAAAGTTATTTAATTAATATAAGTTTACATGCAAAATAATTAAAACTAGATAACTAACTGGTTAAGACAAATAGTCCATTTGTCAGAGGCAATCAAACATTAAATCAGGAGATGACTGATTGGTTTAAATAGATCTTGACTTAAGTGGAAATGAATAATTAGATAACTAAGCGATTACCCAATTATAGAACAATATGCCAAATATGATTCTTTTTATGAATTAAATGCTTATTTAATTCAACATTCGAAATTTGAAGATTAAATAAATTAAGATTTATTTAATTGACTGAAGAAAAGGTTTAAAGAATAATTAAATAATTAAAGTTTTTATTTATTTATAGTCGAAAGTGTGATAAGAATAAATTAAATAATAATTTATTTAATTTCAGAAAGAGGATAAAATGAATTAGCGACATAATTAAATAAAGAATATTTATTTAATTAATCAAGATTTGAATAAAGATAATTATGAATTAATTAAATAATTAAAGCTAGTTAATTAATAGAGGAATAAAGGTTAAAATGACTTAATTAAATAATTAGTTATTTAATTAATAGATGAGGAAGGACTTTAGAAAATAATTAAATAATTAACATTATTTAATCATGACAAATGAAGGTACAAATTATGAAGAAATTGAAATCGCAGTCCTAGACCAAATTTTAGTGTCTACATTTTGCCCCTCTTTGATACAATGTTATTTCAGCGTTGTGTCAAAGAAAATAAATGAAAACATGCCCCAGTCGTGCCCCAGTGTGAAATAGGTAAGGGTATGCCCCCTCAGGGAAAATGACAAATTTTTGAAAAATTCCAGAAAAATTGGAAATAATCTCGATTAGTCAATTTGATGGTCATAATTTTGATGGTGGTGAAAGAAATTAGTTTCGAAAAATTATGATAGGTGAATAAGTCATTGGAAGTTGGTAAAAAAGTGTGCCCAGTACACAAAGTTTGAAAAATTCCCTCCAAAAACCCTAGGTATAAATAGAAATTGGGTGGAAAATCAATTCATTTGCACCCCTCAAGTTTGGAAATTGTGATTTTTGCTTTGGACCTCTTTGCAAACATGTCGCCAGTCCTCATTCACAACATTGCAGATATCAGATTTAGACGTTTAGACAACCTGTAGACATGGGACCCCCAGTATGTAGTCGAAAACCATCTTTTGAAAATTTCATTTTCATGAACTTTTAGGCACTTAAAGCTTCATTTTCACATGTGTTGCTTTTTAAATCAATGCAAATGCATACGTGTTCAATGCATATGGCATCAGAATGACACCTTTGTTAAAAAACGTATAGGGGAGTTTAGGGAGTTCAAATTCAATGATCGCATTTGCATTTTTGTTCACTGCATTTGTGTTTTTTTTGTCGCATGTGTTTTGCACAATAGCACATGTAAGAAATTGCATCACATTTGTGGTTTGTTACACATATGCATGAATGATTTGGTGTGATTTCTGTTTTGATGCATTTGCATGACTAGAACACATCTGCATTATGAAATGATGCATGTGATGTTTTGCGACGCATTTGCAAATTGGAATGACACATTTGAGATTTTGCAATGCATTCTCTTTAAAGTGATGCATTTGTCTGTCAATTTTTTTTTTTGAAAGTTGAGGCTGTAAATGCTGCTTGATTTTCTAACACAAGATATGGATTATGCCATTGCAAGTTGTGTTGGATCCAATTTACACGAGGGAGTCAAGGCCATTGATATTTGAGTTTTGAGATTAGTTGCGGAGTGGGGAGAAATGATTCCTATGGCACCTTGGTTTGCATCATGTTACCTATATGCCCACTATTCGGGAAAACTGAGATTTGCTGATTGTGCTCTATGAGCGTTGGAATTTTGAGATGTCTTCTTTTCATCTTCCTACAAGAGAGGCTAATGTTACTTTAGAGGACGTGTATAGGATTTTGAGGCTTCCTATTAGGGGTGCTAGAGTCATGTATGATACCCAAAGGGGTTTCAGTGAGATGTGTCGATATTATCCACATGATGATATTAGAGAGCTAGGAATAGATCATTATGAGATTAGATGGCATGTTTTGGTCGGTAGATATGATCAGATAGATTGTATGTTATGCACATTGATTGGGGGGATAGTTCTGCCTAACTGTCAAGGTCATGGATTTCCTATAGGATGGGGTGAGATGTTAGTTGGTATGTTGGAGAGATAGGTCATGTATGCATGGGGCCCCTTTTTTCTTACCATATTATATTTTCATTTGCATGATATAGCTTATAGAGAGGCACAGTCGACGAGCTGTGGTACCATGTTGCTTATGGTATGGGCATGGGAACACATTGCTATATTTCATCTTTCTGTTACAATTGAGCTAGAGTAGGGAGCTCCTTATGCCTTCTGATATGCAGGGGTGAATACCCAATCACATGTAGGAGATACAGGGTACTACAGACATGCCATTAACACTATGGTGCAAATCATATGGAGGCCATACATAGATTGTGCTCAGTGCTCGGATGAGGATCAAAACCTGCCCTACTATAGACAAACACAATATTTGATTGGTTGGATAGTTTCTCATGTTCATATCATTGAGAGGCATTTGTCAGATAGGGTCCTGAGACAGTTTGGAGAGGTTTAGGATGAGCCTCGAGGCCGAGCAGAGTTTGCATGATATTTTAGGGAGGTTCCTTTGTGGGGACTAGAGATTCTTGTTTCTACAATAGAGGTTGATATAGATTCATTACAACCCATTCAGTGGGGATGGAGAGGTGGAGCAGCAGACCCAGTTACGATAACTGCATATGATACTTGGTGGGTGAGTCACAGGCCAGTGCCCTTTACTGATCTAGAGTAGGATGCACCTATGGAGAGGCGTGATACATGACCTTGGGGTAGGCATGGTGGTAGAGCTAGAGGTCGTGGTGGTAGGGGTGGTAGAGGTAGGAGGGGTGGTGATGATGATGGGAGAGGAGGATGTGGGAGAGGTGGTGGTAGTTTTTGACAAGGTCGTAGAGGCTGAGTCCCACATTTGTCACCTTTCTATGAGGAGGGAGAGGGTGAGGATGTGACCATGCTAGAGGTTGTAAGAGGAGAGGAGGATGTTGGTGGTGAGGTTGGTGGGGAGGAGCATGTAGTAGAGGAGGATATTGATGAGGAGCATGCAGAGGAGGCTGTTGGAGGAGAGGAGGAGATGGATGCTCTTGGTATTCTTGCAGGATACCAGGATGATGATGAGGAGGAGGAGATGGGAGATTAGGAGAGGGAGCTCTCTGATAGGATTATGGAGGATTGGGATGATGTTATGGGAGATTAGCCATGATAGGAGTAAGGTTTTATTGATCAGCGACTGACAGATCTACAGGCCAGAGTAGAGTCCCTAGAGGAGCAGTTGAGAGTGATGATAATAGAGAGGGACTCTCTTCTAGTGGAGAGGGACAAAGTTTATATGGACAGGGATCAGGCCATAGCTTAGAGATAGGAGACTAAGCAAAGATTCATAGAGTTGAGGAGTCTCTATACAGGACCAGTTTAGGTTATGGCTCGGGAATTGGTTAGAGTTGGTGACCAAGAGCGCTACTACAGGGACCTATATGAGTAGGAGGTGCCTCTTGAGAGATAGGTTCTCAGCTATTCATAGGTGCACAATAGCAGGTCACAGAGTAGATCTCATAGCAGGACTCAGAGTATAGAGGGGGTCATAGGACCTCATAGATCAGGACCATATGACAAGCCTCCTTTTACACATTGATCATCAGGATCTCACCATCAGTCACCTCCACATTCTCCACATGGTAGTAGTGGGAGTTATGGCTAGGGACATGGTCTGATATTTATTTATAGAAATTGTATTTTGATCATAGAGCCTATGTGCTTCAATTTTACATATACATTATGACATTGCGATGTGACACTTTTTGAGCGATATATATATATATATATATATATATATATATATATATATATATATATATATATATATATATATATATATATATATATATATATATATGATTTCGTTTGCAATTTATATGCAACCTTTTATTTATGCTTGTATTGTATATGATATGTTATCTTCTAAATTATACGCATATGTTATGGATGATGATGTTTACATTATGATGTTTTATGAAACTTATGATGTAATGTTGATTCTATATGATGATGTATGCATTTACTTTTATGGTATCAATGGATGTTATGTATGGATTTTATGTTCCTGATTATGATATCTACAATGTGATATATGTATTTACAATGCTATCTACATGTGATGCTATAAATTTGATGATGGTGTATGCAATGTGATGTATATATTTACAATTGCTATATACATGTAATGCTACATGTTATGTAATCTCTGATGATGAATGCCTATTATGCCATGGTTTCCTAGATATGATAGATGCCTATATTTTTCTGATTTTCAAATGGAGCATATATGCATGATTTAATTTGTATGATATTTACATGATATTTCCTAACATGAATGCATATGCAAGATGCTTTATTTTTTTGTGTGTCACAGGACTTCGTCATAATGCAAGAAAGAGGAAATGTTAGTGTGAAAAGAATATGAATAATAAAAGATATGGATGTTAGTATTAGCAATCTTCAATGTTTCACCAAAACACAATAGGCCTTGCACTAAATCATCATTGGATGGTAACTAATACAAAATGGAGACAGACACCATGATATGAGATAGATCAAGGTGTGCAAAGTTATCCACCTACTAAAATAGATAGTCACAGGCAAGGAGTGTCTTGACACATACAAAGGGAACAATTACCCCAGTCTTTTTTTCAAGACAAACCACAGACAACAAAAAAATAAGAGATGGGTCATGAGACATCATCGCTCCTCTAAATCCTTCATGGGGCATCCTTGAGGAAACTAGTAACATGACTCAAAAATCAAAGTCAAAAGATTGTCGACAAACAAGAGTCAAAGAAAATAGAATTTTGATACATTGTTGCTTCTCTAAATCCTTCATGGAACATCCTCGAGAAAGCTAGTGACAGGATTCCAAACTAAAGTCAAAGGAAATGATAAGATAAACAAGGGACAAAGTCAAAAGCTAGTAAAATATTTTCCAAAACTTGATCCTTTTGTTTGATTATTTTGATTGATCAGATAATTGATTGATAACACATACTGTATAAGATGTTGAGTCTGGTTTCGAGTTTGTGACTATCTGTATAAGGTATGACAAAAGCCTGGTTTCAGAAAGACACTTATCGTATAAGATGTTGAGTCTGATGTCGTTGATGTGATAAACTGTGTAAGGCTATTTTGATTGTTTGACAGTGTTTGTATTCAGGAAGGACTCATCCTATTTAAGACATAGGTTGATTGTTGTTTTGATGATGTCAATTTTTAGGAAGGACACATCCTATAGCAAACATAAGTTGATTTGTTTTGGTTGTTGCTTTGGAAATTTGTTTGATTTTGACTTGATGACATTGTTGATTTGTTTATATTGTTGATGTGTGAATTGATGTGATGTGTTGACAATTGATTGTGTTTGACAACGAACCCTAAAGGACCGACCTAGTGCAGCCTCAGGGGCTCATTGATTGATTGCATTTCCCACGTTATACACACAGAGACCTCATCATTCGACTAGACTTTGACTGACAAGACTGACTAAAAAATATTTGATTTATTTACAAATATAAGACATGTGTGATAGTGAATGTGACAAAACCTAATGGACTGACCTAGTACAGCTTAAAAGGCTCATCTATTGATGGCTTTGCCTACATTATACACATAGAGACCTCATAGTTCGACACGACCAATGACCTTGTCTTATAGACAAATGGATTGAGTGATGATTTTATATAGAGAAACCTAAAAGGACTGACCTAATGCCTCAGGGGCACATCAGCAAATGGCCTTACCTACGTCTAGTCATAGAGGCAACGTAGTTTGACAAATGACAAAGAGTGACAAGTGTGACTGACTTTGACTCTATTTTTTGATTTTTGACATGTTTTTGATTTTTTTGTCTTTTTGAAGTTTTGTGATGTTTTTGAATTTTTTTAGGACATTTTGTGATGTTTTTGGATTTTTTCAAGACACTTTGCGATGTTTTTGGATTTGTGAGGATCGTGACAAATGCATGTGAATGATGCCTATAAGCAAGTGAGCAAGCATAAACAAGAATCCAAGGACAACCATGATCTTCCCCCTAATGAAGATGAAAACCAATTGACATGTGATGAGGATGATCATGACGTTGTTTGACATGGGAATGACACATCCCAAAGCAATGCGAGGATGATGATAATTTGACTAAAGGATCAAGGTTTACAACAAGGCTAGAAACAAAGCCAAGGAATGTCTTGAATGATGTGCTAATATGCATAGAAATATTGTATGAATTGGGGTTGTTTCATTTGGAATGACTTTTTAGGATTGGAAGGGATGATGGAAGATCCTTAGACCATTGACAAAGGAAAAAAAATAAGGAATGTGATAGGTATGAATAGATGATGGGTAGCTTTGGTAAAAGATAAGTGACATGAGGATTTTTGGCTAGAAAAATTATCATATGGTTTCCAAGGACTATGTCATATAAGGATAACTCATTTTCTTCAAGGTATAGATTTGGAAAATACTATGAAGGCTATGGCATGATATTTTGTGGATAGTGTATGACCAAAGGACATACATGTCAAGAGTTTTTCCAAAGCATGATTTATGATTTTTCCCTAGTCCTTATCAAGATCAAAGTAGGTGGGAAAATGGATGTGAGTGGTAGGGCTTAGATGGATAGATGGAAATTTCATAATAATGGTCATACGAAGGGTATGGGAGATGAGACAACTTTCCCCCAAGTGTAATGGTCCACATAGATAATTTCTTACACATGACGCCTGTTTGCCAGGTTTTCATCATGGCACCTATCCAAAGCGCCTTAAGCATGGTTTTCACTATTGGATGAAATTTTTCTCTTGACTCCTTTTTTTTTGATCTTTTTGGTGTCACCAAGACACCTGTTTGCCAGGTTTCCATCAAGGTGACAAATTTTTTGATTTTTGATTTTTTTGTATTTTTGATAATCAAGACAAGGCTCTCAAAAGGTATGTGTAGAACTTCTTTAGATGAAGAATATTGATAGGTACTGATAATGGTTCTCCTTTAGGAGTAGAGAGTTGATATGCTCTTGATCCAAAGGCTTCTATAATAATGTAGGGTCCTAACTAGTTTGGTTCAAACTTTCCTGGTTTCTCTCTTTTAGCTTGATTCTTTGAATTTTCCATTAAGACTAGGTCACCAATGTCAAAATTTCTATTCAATACTTTCCCGTTGTAGCTACGATGAAGATAATTTTGATATGCTTGGAGGTGATATAATGCCTTATGTCTTCATTCATCTAGGAATTCTAGCTCATGTAGTCTTGAAACATAGTACTCTTCATCGTCAATATGCCCTTTCAAGGATACCCTTAGGGAAGGAATCTCGACCGCAATAGGAAAGATGGCCTCAGAACCAAATACTAAGGAATATGGAGTGGTGCCAGTGGGAGTATGGATGCTTGTATGGTAAGCCCATAAGGTTGGATTAAGCTATAAATGCTAATCATGACCAACATCATTGATAGTCTTTTTGAGGATTCTAATGATTGTTTTATTAGATACCTCAGATTGGCCATTACCTTGTGGGTAATATGGGGTGGAAAAGTGATGTTGGATATGTAATTCTTCACAAAGATGATGAAATTATTTTTTCTTGAATGGATAGCCATTATTGGTGATTATGGGTTGAGGGACACCATACTGACAAATGATATAGTTTAGGATAAACTTAGAAATCTATGTGCGAGTGATGTAGGTCATGGGAATAGCTTCATTCCACTTGGTGAAGTACTCCATGGTAGTAATGATGAACTTATGGTCATTGGAGGATGTGGGATGTATCTTACCTATGAGATCAAGTCCCCATTGGGAAAAGGGCCATGGTGACGTTATGGGACAAAGCTCATGTGCTGGTGCATGTATCAAGTCTTCGTGTACTTGACATTGTTGACATTTCTTGACAAAGATATATGAGTACTTTTCCATTGTAGGCCAATAATAACCTAGTCTCATAATCTTCTTGGCTAAGGTAGGAATGCTAGAATGGGATCCACATATACCCTCATGTACCTCACACAAGGTTACTTGTGCTTCTTCAGTATCGGGACATCTTAATAGGGTATTCTCTAGGGCATGTCTATAAAGGGTGTCTCTGATGATGGTGTACTTGGCTGACTTGCATATAAATGTCCTGCGTTGGTTGTTTGAAAGGTTAGGGGTAGTATTTCGGCATGGACGTAGTCGTAGGAACATTTCTAGTTATGTCCAAGAGTGAAGCAATAGTAGCAATGGAGTCTGTTGCCTTGTTTAAAACACGAGGTATTTGATGAAAGTGAACCTTGTCAAAGTACTCTTTGAAACTATCTACCATGCATTTCTAGGGAGCAATCTTTTCATCCTTAGTTTCATAATCATCATTAACCTGTTGGATTACTAGCTGAGAATCCCCATAAACCTGTAGGTTCTTGATCTTCCATTTGATTTCCATGCATAATCCTGTCACAAGAGCTTTATATTCTCATATGTTATTGGTACATGGAAAGGAAATCCTGAATGACTTAGGAATAGAGTTACCCTGTGGTGTGATAAACAATATACCAACCCTTGAACCATGATTTGCGTGGGACCCATTGAAGTATAATTTCCATGTCATTCTTGTGTCAATAGTGAATATAAACTCATAAAGAAAATTTGCAACTAAAGGTTGAATTGCTTGTATTGGTGCATCAACCAACTGATCAACAATTACTTGTCCTTTGATAGCATTTCTTTCTACATACTAGATATCATACTCACTGAGCACCATTACCCATTTGGCTAGTCATCCTATTAATGTTGCTTTGTTTAGGAGATATTTCAAAGGATCTATCTTCGCGACCAACATCATTCAGTGGTTTAGCATGTAGTGCCCAAGTTTTTGAGTGGAAAATACTACTACAAGACAAGCATGTTTAATGGTACTGTAATTGAGCTCATAACCTACCAAAGTGCAGATGATATAGTATGATAACCTTTCATGACCCTCATTGTCATTCTGTGCAAGTAAGGCTCCTAGTGCTGAGGTGGTAGCTGAAATGTAGAGAATCAATGGTCATCCCTCAATAGGTGGCATTAATACTGGTGGTGTGAGTGGGTAATCCTTGATAAATTGGAAAGCTTCTTAGCACTTACCTGTCCATAAAAATGGTACTCCTTTCTTGAGTATATGTTGAAAGGGATGTGTCTTATCTGCTAACTGCATTATGACTCTCCTGATAGACTACAGTCTCCCTTGTAGTGTCCTTAGTTGACTTAGATTAGCTAGTGGAGGCATGTCTATTATAGCTTTCACTTTTGCTGAGTCCACTTCAATGCCTCATCTAGAAATGATATATCTTAGAATTTTTCCTAATTTCATGCCAAATACACATTTCTTCGGATTTAGCCTTACTTTATATTCTTCTAGCCTTTGAAAAATCTTGTCTAAAACCTATAAATGATCAGCCCTTGTAAATGATTTCGCTATCAGATCGTCCACATAGTCTTCCATGAGAGTGTGTATGAGGTCATGAAAAATAGTCGTCATGGCATGTTGATATGTTGCTCCAACATTTTTGAGTCTGAAGGGCATGACATTCCAATAATAAGTTCCCAATGGACAAGTGAAAGTTGTCTTAGGTTGGTCTTCAGTTGCAATTCTAATCTGATTATACCCTGAAAATCCATCCATAAGGGATAACATCTCATATCCTATTGCTAAGTCAACAATCATGTCAATGTTAGGTAGAGGAAAGTCATCTTTAGGAGATGACTTTTTTATATCTCTGAAATTTGTACAGATGTGGATGCCCCCTATTGGTTTTTTCACTGGTACAATATTGGAAATCCAATCTACTTAGTTAATTGATTTGATAAAGCCAACATCCAACAATTTCTTTAGTTCAACCTTAACTAGTAAAGTAATTTGTGGGTGCATTTTCCTCAATTTTTGCTTCACTAGTTTAGCACCTAGTTGTAGTGGCAGATGATGTAATACAAGTTCAGGATCTAGTCTAGGCATGTAAGCGTATGACCATGCAAAGTTGATCCATCTTTATGTAAAGAAGTTGTGAAATTTTGGTTGCTTTGTTTCTATCAAGAATGTTGCAAAGTAGATTAGCCGAGGATTCTCTTCAGTGCCTATGCTGATTTCCACTATTTCCTCAACTAACGTGGGTGAATTTTCTTGAGGAACAGGGAGAATCTTCAAACCTCCATCCTTAGGTTCCTTAGAGAGGTTTTCACCTTTGGATGCGTCCTTATTTTATGCTTTTTCATTGTCCAAAGGTGCCTTTCAGTTTTCACCTAGGGACTCGTCATTTTTATTTTTGTCATTTTTTTTCTTATTTTTGCGACTGGAGGGTTGAACAAATTCCCCAAAATATACCATGTTATCCAAGTCTATGGTAAATCTAGCCTTATGATCACCACTAGGTATTCCTTCTCAGAGTCCCAGGAACTCAGTGATTGCTTCATCGTTCTCAAAGATATCTAGGACGGGGGTGTCTTGTTGATCCCAATCAATAAGTTGGGGATATACTAGGGGCATGCCATCATCAAGGTGTCAAAGATCAAAGGGGTCAAGGTAAAATCTGAGTTGTTCACATAGTCACAAAAGTTTCTTACCAAGTCCTCTTTGCTCTTTTTCTTGGATCTAGGTGGATTCTGAGGTGAGCCTAATGCCAAGGTTTGGTTATCCAAAATGGATTTGTCAAGTTCCCAAGAGGTAGGATCAAGAGATTCCCAATAGTAATGTTTAAACCATTCCTCTTTTGTCAAAGCTTTTGATGGATAGGAATTCAATGGATTTGGTGGGGATTTTAGCATTTGGTCAAGTTCTCCAAACAATTTATCAAGGTCCATGATAGAGGTGGAGGATAGGGAATCCCACTCATATTTGTTAGAGTCAGGGGAATCACAATAGGGTTTCTTCAGATGGCTCATTAGATGTCTCAATATCTTCAAAAGCACTTACTTCCTTGAGTAAAGGTGATGTGTACTATAAATTCCAATCTTGAGTGGTTGAAACCCAAGCCCTAGGTCTTTCAGAAATTTAGAAACAATGATAGGTTCAGTCCTCCCATTTTGATGTAACCCTAAGCCACTGTGTCCATTATATCCTTGGTCTTACATTATCGTGAAAACTTTTCCATATTGATCTATAGGTATTTGAGCAAGTGGAGGAGGTTCTTCATTGTCTTCTTTGTATAACTAGGAGGTCACATCATCTTTGTTTATGGCTTCTTTACTTAATTCTCTGCATTTTGTGAAAGTCGTTGTGGGAGGAATGTGTATGGTGACCATTGATTGTCTCCTATCTACTGTAGGTAAACCATATGATTTAGGAGGAACCAGATGGCTAACACAATAATATTTCTTCATGTGATATTCCCCACAACCCTTATCTTGGATCTCGACCTTAGGAGTGGAAGGTAGTGATGGCGAAGTGGATGTTTAAGAGAGAGTGGATGGATTGACATAGTGAGATGAATTGGATGATGAAGCTTCTTGGTTTACAGGCACCTGGCATTGGGGTATCTCTCATAGATTAGTACAATATTGGAATGGATCTAGGTCACCATCTATTGTAATCTCAGTGCCATTGTAGGGGAATTTTAGACATTGATGATATGTGGAAGGGACTTCCTTCATAGAATGAATCCATGGTCTGCCTAGCAGAAGGTTATATGGGAGGATGAGATCCAAGACTTGAATGTTTTACTCTAGAACTGCATGACCAATTCTGATGGGGAGTGTTACAACTCCCTTTGATTTTGGCTCTTCATCATCCTAATCATTAATGACAATGATTTTGGTGGTGTCCAAACATGCCTCTGAGAAGCCTAATTCCTTAACCAATTTTAAAGTGCAAAGATTCAACCCTGCTCCTTCGTCTACCAGAACTCGTCTAAGTTTCATTTTATGAACAAGGACTTCTAGGTGTAATGGGTTGTTATGATTTGTCTTTTTGGTTGCATAATATTGTTCGAAGAAGGTAGCATGATGATTTTTGGTTAAGTAACCTACCATCTCTTGGAAATGATCGACATCAAGATTGTTAGGTATGGTCATGCTTTGTAAATATTTTTCTAGAATAGATCAGTGTTCAGGTGAGATGCACAACAATTCTAAAATAGAGATTTGAGTTGGGGTATTCCCCAACTAGTCAAGTAAGTTATACTAAGGCTTGGAAGTCAGTGGTGGTTGTTGTGATGGAGGGCCTTGGATGGTGATCTTAGTTCAGTGAGTGTTGAAAGCACACCCGAGAGTTTTATTTATGGTAATGGTATCGACATGCTCATCGGTGGCTCAGATGTGATTTATGATGGAGTCACTATAATCATGCTTGACATTAGCATAGTTGGCCGAAGGATTGGTCTTGTTTCCTAAATTGGGGGATTTTTCTTTCCCATGGTCATGTCATGGATCAAAAAAGACCTTGTGATTAGTGTTTGAAGACGTTGATTTCTATCCCCCAACTTCAATAGTTTTGTTCTCAAAAAAGTCTTGTATGATGTTTTTCAATTGTCAAAAATTTTGTAGGTTATGTCCTTTAGTTCGATGGAAATCACAAAAGGAATTGTCATCCCACAAAAAGGGTTTAAATTGTCTGAGATCATATTGCCTTGGCTCTTGAAGTTGTATGAGATTGTGTTGTAATAGTTGTTTGAATATCGATTCGATGGGTTCCCCTAAGGGAGTGAACTCACGTTTTGGAAACCTCCTTTGTTGTTGTGGCCATTGGGTTTTTTGGACAGTGTTGTGGGTTTGATTGATAGTGTTGAGTGTGTTGGTAGAGGGGTTATGTCCTCTAAGTGTAATGATCGGTCCTTCTTGTAGGGTTTTAGCATCAACTACCCCATCATTAGTAATGTTTTTATTCTGAGAACAAAACTTGTTTCTGTCATTAGGGGTGTTCTGGACATTTGGATTTTGGTTTGGCGTCTTGAGTTCTCCTTTTTCAATGAGACCTTTTTCTAGTACGAGGCCCTTTTCCACTAGTTTTGTAAAGGATGTGCAACAATGTACTCTCAAGTCACTTCTCAATTTTGAGTTGAGGTTTTCTTGGAATATAGTGACCTTTTATTTTTTAGGTATCTCTACAAGACATCGACTAGTTATACTTCTCCATCTTTGGAAGAAGGCGATAAAAGTTTCTCCTTCATCTTGTGTAGTGTGACACAAGGTTGCTATGTTGATCTCATTGTTGATGTTAAAGGAGAAGTGTTCAATAAATTTTTCAGCCAGTTCACCCCATGATTTTATGCCATTTTGGAGACCAAAAAACCATTCTAGTGCAATTCCAATAGGACTTCTTGGAAAAAATTTCATAAGATAGGTGGGGTCATATGCAACATCTATGCACATCGTGGAAAATTCCCTTATGTGTTCAATTGGATTACGCTTTCCTTTATACTTGGAAAGTTTTGGTATAACATACCCATGTGGGAAAGGTGTCTTGTATAATGATTTGTTGAAGGGAAATGGGCATAAATCCTTTGCTAAAAAGGTTCTTTTGTTAGACACCACCATGTTATCTATTTTTTTTTTAAGGACATGCATTTGTGTTTGTAGGAAATCAACTTGCATTAATGATGTGTTAGTTGGATTGTTTGGGTCTATGTACATGTTCTAGAATCCAACATTTTTTGATGGGTTTTGGTTAAGTGTTGGTATGTAAAGTGGATTTTGATTTGGAATGTTGGTGAATGGATTTTGATTCAGAATCTATGAGAAGGGGTTTTGATTTGGAAGTTGTGAAGTGGTGGGTTGACTTCCATATTGAAAGGAGGGTATGTTTCCTATCTATGAGACCCCAATCTGTGGTATAGTACTAGCGACATTGACACTTGGTATAGCTGCTATCTATGGAATGGTACTAGTGACATTGACACTTGGTATAGGAGCTGACGTTTTAGATCTTTTGTTCCCAACAAGAGGACTGAAGGGATTGGATGATGACACCCCTATGGTAAAATTTAGCCCCTATGTCGTGCTAGATATACCAAATGGAGATGTGTGTATTGCTCGAGAACTCTCTGTAGGTACTCCAAATGGTATAGTAGTAGTCACTTGAGGTATAGTAGCACTAGTAGTGGTAGTGTTTTTCCCTTGGGTAGATGTAGTTTGTAGGGTATGGATGTCAAATCTAGGAGGTAATTTGGCACCTTCTGCTAGCAATTTGGCTAAGTATCATTGAGGATCATTTGCTAGATAATCATCTACAAAGGAGGAAAACTTAGGGTCCTGTGCAACAACATCTATGTCTTCCACTACAATGCGTCCTTGTGTGTCTCTAGTAACAAATTTTTCTAACAATTTTTTGTGAGGTCTTGATGAAGATGCCCCTAAAAAGGGGTTTGAGAATAGATTGATGAAGTCATTTGGATCAGCCATCTTTTCTCTTTCTTCCCTTTTAGATCTTGTCTCAAGCATGTAAGATAAGCTCAAAGTACAAGTGATGCAAAAACTAAGTCTATGGATGATATGAATCTAATCAATGTTTTTGGGATTTTCTTGCAAATAAGGAATGAATGGAACTATTTTTTTGGTATTTTATTGCAAATAAGGAATGTCTAAAATGATGCTATCTTAGGATGACAGTGTCTAAATATGCAAAAATATAAGTGATCAATTTTGGAAGATTATAAAAGAGGTTACCTACCACCTAAAGCTTTAACCCAAGTTTCAATTTATGTTTTACAAGGAACCTTTGTAGGACTAGGACCAAAAGATAAGGTGAGCTCCCAAACTAGACTGATGAGCTAGAAAGACTCATGTGTAGGACAAATGATATGATTACTAGGTTCAATGGCAATGTTTGTTGAAGCATGGAAAGTTCCTATTCTAAGATCTATAAATGATGATTCTTCTAATGGTAATAAAGATTCCTAAGATGAAAGTAAGATCTACAACTAGGATACCTATCACTATGACTGAATGATACCTAAAGGATGCAATTGTTTAAAGTATGAGAAAAATTTCTAAGGATCACTATAAAAGGATAAATAAGATATTGGTATGACTGTTTGGTTTTGGTTTGTGACAGTAAATTTTGTTTTTTTTGGTAATCACGAAAATGTGTTGCAGGATGACAAATGTGTCACTGAATTTAACAGATATAGTTCCTATTGTCAAATGAAGTCAACTGGTAAATTAACCCTCGGGTCTATATTAGGAAGATGTGACTCACTGTATTAGATGCAACTCAGAATTAATGAGATGCGATTTTCAAACTCAGATAGTGTACTGGTAAAATATAGCTCGGATTTATGACAAGGCATATGTGCTATTCCAGACTGAAAATGTGACCCACCTAATCAGATGCGTCATAGAGAGTTTTAAATGTAGTTTTCTAGTATCAGAGGTAATTAATAGACTTCAAATGTGCAACTCAGGATATCAGATGCAGTCTCTCCCACTCTCATCACCACTAAGTCTCGGTGGACCGAGGGTCTCACTACTTGGCTTAAAATGAAAATAGCCACTCCTTGGGGTACAAATTTTGTTCTACCCCATTTGATATCGCCTGCTAGAAAATGTACTCAAGGTTAAACCCTAAGGTGATGAAATCCTCAGGGAAGCCTCTCTTAAAAAAGAAAAATACCAATGTGTTGGTACACAATGGATCAGGTAACACAGAGCGTCCAAGTGCACAAAACACAGTGGATAGGGTTCTTTTTAAGCACTAATTTAAATGTTATTTATTCTAAACAAACAGTCTTGTTTCAAAATAGTCTTCGACACACATCCTACAAAACAATTCATCAGTAGTTTCCAATTTATCTTCGTCGATCATTCTGTAAAAAGATTTCAAAATATTGTCTTCTATGCAACATCCTGCAAACACTATGTTAACTCCTTAAAACACACAACACAAACTCAAAATTAGTCATAATGAAAAAAACAATGAGAACTTTAAATTCAGAATTCAAACTCAGAAACTATACTAGTCAGATGCATAACAGGCTTCACCAGTCAATTACATCGTAGAAAGCTACAGATGCATAGCAGGTTGTTAGATGCGTTACTTTACTCGTCATATGTGGATCGCAATGTCAATTACATCATTTTTTGTGTCAAATGTGTCAGACTGTACAATACCTGCAAAAAGGAATAAAATTTCTATGGATTTGTGAAGAGTGTGTCTTCACGTCGGGTTCACCAAATGTAGCTCAGAGAAAAACACACAAGAGATTTAAGAAAATCAAAGCAATTCAACAAATCTAAAATCCCAAAGCTAAATAATCAAGCACAAAGCAAAGCTAATAACAACATGCATAAAAGAAAGTATTTTACCAAGCACATAATCGATTCCACTGAATAACCTCCATTATTCTTCTCCATTTTGTCTTCTATAGTATACTCACCCTCAGATTTTCAATAAGTGTGCAAGCATAGCCTCATGATTATGATAATAATGAAACATTGAAGATTAAGATTACTTCCAAAATTCAGAGGATTTCAGGAGGAGTAACAATGATGAAGATCAAGCTAATTTATAGAAAACAGGGTTTTTAAATGATAGACTCAGATTAAAAGATAGATAGACAATTCAGATTAAAAGATTTGACATGCATTCAGATTAGTGTTAGTAGTGGTGTGAGTGATAAATCATAAAAGATAGAGATTAAGATTAAATAATAATTTAATCGTTGAAAGTATTCAAAAATTAGAAGAATAAAGATTGCATGCAAAGGATAAAGATAGAATAAAAGAAACGATATGTTCGAACGCATGAATGAATGAATGAATGAATGAATGAATGAATGAATGAATGAATGAATGAATTAAATAAAGTTATTTAATTAATATAAGTTTACATGCAAAAGAATTAAAACTAGATAACTGACTGGTTAAGACAGAGAGTCCATTTTTCGGAGACAATCAAACATTAAATTAGGAGATGACTGACTGGTTTAAATAGATCTCGACTTAAGTGGAAATGAATAATTAGATAACTAAGTGATTACCCAATTATAGAAGAATATGCCAAGAATAATTCTTTTTATGAATTAAATGATTATTTAATTCAACACTCAAAATTTGAAGATTAAATAAATTAAGATTTATTTAATTGACTGAAGAAAAGGTTTAAAGAATAATTAAATAATTAAAGTGTATTTAATTATAGTCGAAAGTGTGATAAGAATAATTTAAATAAGAATTTATTTAATTTCGGAAAGAGGATAAAATGAATTAGCGACGTAAATAAATAGAGAATATTTATTTAATTAATCAAGATTTGAATAAAGATAATTATGAATTAATTAAATAATTAAAGTTATTTAATTAATAGATGAGAAAGGACTTTAGAAAATAATTAAATAATTAACATTATTTAATCATGACAAATGAAGGTACAAATTATGTAGTTGAAGTCGCAGGCATAAACCAAATTTTAGTGTCTACAAATGTCTTGCAGGGTTGTCCCTTGTGGGCCGTCGTCCACTCTTCGTCATTCCCATAACACCACTCATTAACAGTTAAGCCATTGTCCCCTCCTGCATTCCAAAATCCACAGCTCTCTGTACCATCTTGAGTTGGTAAAAAAAATGCTAAGGAAAAAACCTTCATGCGGGCTAATCCTTGTAGGTGTTCATTTGCAGACCATCCCGCCTCCTTTGCCGCTTTGAGCAACCGAGTGACCTCATCCGCCTGCGCTGTAGACTCCACTTAGGTTATCTCCTTTCAAGGCTTCAACAAAAAAACTAAGTTTGGAGGCCATGCAGACTGCTCCATGTTGGCCCCTATCTGTGGCCCACCATTACTGACTGCCATTTGATGATGACGGTACCCTCCCTTCTACCCACAATGTGGATTCCATGTTCACTGCCACTGTTTGAGCTCATCTTAGGGAAAATGAGTAGATTTAAGTATCTTGTGAGTCCATGTATGTGGACCATCAGATGTGGACCGCCGCCTCACCTCCACTATTCCTAACGACCATCAAATGATAGTCATTTGCTAGTTCTTCCCTACATGCCTCAAAGTGATCAAAATTGAGGGATTTAACTCATGTCATCCTGACCACTTGTGGGTTTGACACTACTGACTTCTCCTTGCGGGGCACCATGCCCTATTTGTCTTTGATCAATGGTGGAGCCCTAAACGTCCATGAAGCCTCCTACCTCCACATTCCTTGAACCCGCACTAGCATAACAACCAATTAGATGCCTCCAAAACCTTATAATTGACTTTTGCACATGCTTGATCACTTTATGAAGACTTTGACTGTCAGACCCGTAATGAAAAACTTTGACTGTGGGCGGCTGCCTATAGGCCATCGTGACCATGACATTTTCCTTCTCCTAATCACTCCTAACGGTTTCCAGCTTAGGGAAACCCGCATCCTTGGGCCTACATTCCTGAATTTGATCCAAACATTCCTTGAATGATGAATATTTCATGAATTTTATGATCTAATAATGAATTGTTGGATCTAACCCTCATTTTGTGGGATTTGACTAATGCTTCCTTAATTTTTTATATGAAGGTACTTACTGCATTTTTGCATGCAGGATTTATGGAATTTGTTGTGGGTTCATTAAAGAAGTCTTCTGAGAAAGAGAAGGGAAAGAAACCTACATGTGTGCTGAGAGGGAAGGAAGAAAAGGATCAAATGAAATACTAATTCCATGGGGTGGAGTGCACATCCAAAATCAATTCCACCTGATATTTTGAATTAGATATGAACCTTGGGCATATGGATATAGATGAGTTTCGACAAAGGGTAATGATTCGTGCTACAACTCAAAATACATGAAAAATCAGAGTGAGTGACCTCGCTAAGGCGTCCAACTTTCCACCTACGCTCGTTGCTCTAGAATTAGTGATGGTATGCAGAGAATGCTATCATAATAGCAAAAAATTTATTGACCATGATGGCAGAGTGTTAGCAGATTTTTTTTGTGAAGTCTATAGGCAAGACATTCCATATCCCTACATTTAATGTAATGGAGGAAACTAAGAAGGGATATGTTGAAAACATGTGGAAAGCAGACCCGCTAGCATGCAAGAAATTGATCAACCAACATTGGTTGAAGGAGAAGAGGGGTAGTGTTGCTAAATTTCCTCAGGAGTTGTTCAAAAGTGACTTCCACAAGGAATATCATGACTCAGTCACCCTACTAAGTAGGGTAATAGGCCTCCCTACTGGCTCCTTCTTTGAGGAGTGGATGTTTTAATTCATCAAGGAGATCATCTGAGGTGAGAAAAAGTTTCATTGGGCCAAAATCATCCATGACAACATTCATAACTAGCTTATGGCTATAAATAAAATGTCCAAGTTCTACATGATATCCTTCCTAGTGTACCTCCTAGCAGAGCCATTCTCGTACAAGGGCCTCTTTGTTGCAAATAACCCAGAACCAAATGAAGGAGACCTCAAAGTGTATGATTGTTACCCTCAGCTACAATACAAAAACTTCAAGATAGAATATCAGAGGGTAAATGATGCCTTTATTCAACATTTCATCAGGCTCCTTGGGGGAGACTTTGAGAGAAGAGTTTCACACAGCACCAGGGCCTTCATCTAGTGTTTTGGGTATCTGTTTATACAGTTCTCAAAATTGACATGCATCAAGACAAAAGGATTCAATGATAGGACCTATAAGTTGCCACACTACCCCAATGACCACATGATCTTGTTGGAGGTCTCTTGACAACTACAAAATTCCCATGCCCTATTGAGCAACAAACACAGAGCAGGGATACCATGTTCCCTGACCTTTGGGAAAGGAATGTATGCTTGTCTCGCTACCCAGTGTGTAGAGTATTCTAAGAAGGAATTGGTAGAATACAATCTAGACCTCCACATAGCCCGAGGTGGAATGGACCCATATGGAAAATTAAAGAAATGGGTCAAAAGATAGTATGCTCATCAACCGCATATCAGAGACTTGTGGGAAAACTACCAAGATGATAAGGAAGTGAGAATGAGGCACTACATGAGGATGACAACCCAATTTGTGAGGTCCGTGAATTTGTTTCTTTTGCTTGATCAAGTGGTAGAAGAAGAGGATATTATTACTGATGAGAGGTTCAATGTTGTGGCTAACGTGCCGCTACCACTGATAGACTAGGATGAAGAAGAGGTCACTAACCTCGATATAGGAACATGTCCAGTAAAAAATTGGACCAAATAATGGGTAGATGCCCAAATTGGTCAGCTTAAAGTGCAAGGTGGTGTATTAACTTATGGTGAGATCGAGGATGAGCTTGATATCAAAACTGATGGTGGAGTATATACTGCTCCAACACAAGAGGCACCTAAATCTCCTCCAATGACAAGATGAAAGAAAATGAAGGATGTGCATGAGTGCCATCCCAAGCACAAAGTGTATACACAGAAGGCTGCTAAGGGAGAGTCCTCAAAGAAAGCAAAGAAAACAAGGGGGTTCATAAGTGAGATTCATATAATTGAGGAGGATCCCCAACATGAAGGAGAAGAAGAGACTGAGCAGCCATATTCACCACTTGCCACCTCTTCTCTCACCACTATTGCTACCATTGTCACTCCTCCACCTTCCGCATCTTGGGTATGACCTATTTCCTCTCCACCCACTGTGGAAATTGTAGTCCACCTCACTTCCACCTCACCAATGGCCCTGATAATGGTATTGGACTCCTTAGCCATGACATCACCGTTGTCATCCTCCTCACCATCTCCTCCATTACCCACTCTCTCTGGTCCAATGCTTGTAGTTGCCACTTCTACTATGCCATCTCTCACCCTACTAGATTTCCACTGGCCTTTCCATTCCTTTTCCACTTACAAACCCACCAAAGATGGAGGCTACTATGAAAATCTCTGAAGATATGGAGAAACACCAAAGGGAGGCTATAAAAGGAATAGTTGAAGAGCCCTAGGACCCTTTCAAAGATGATTATTTTGAACACCCAAAGGGCAGGTTGAACATAAAATTAGATAGAGTGGGATCTAACAAAGAAAGGTCGCATTCCTCAGAGGAAGATACCAAATCCCACAATGAAAATTACATTATAGAAACCTCAGATCAAGATTTGGAAGAAGAGTTGTCCCAGTAGCTTAAGGATGTAGGTGAAAAGGCTAATCCTGAAGGGAAGCTTTTTGAAGAGAAATATGATATTGATGTCAATGTGGAGATACTCAAAGAGCCTCCATAGATAGGCCAAGACAAGGGCCCCATCCAAGAGGAAGAAGTGCCACCTAAAAAGAAAGAAGAGGAAAAAGAAGAAGATAAAGAAGAAGAATATGCACCTAGGAAGATCCCCTAGCTTGAGCATCTTGATGAACTCAAGCATCCAGAAGGGGAAGCACCTCAGAAAGAAGATATCACTAAAGAAAACATCTCCTACACTGAGCTAGATAAAGAAAAGGCTATATAGATTGAGGACTCTGATGAAGAAGAGAGAATAGATCAAGAGCCCCTAGGCCACGAAGATGAACAACCTTAACATGAACAAAGAGAGGAAGGTGATCATGAATCACCTTAAGGGATAACCAAGCTTCTCAATTGGCTAGAGAGACAACTACAAAATAAAACTCCAGTGGCTGCTAATCCAAAGGCCAGGCTCAAAGCAATATTGGCAAGAGCGCAGACAAAGACAAGAAAGGAGAAAAATCCTAGAGTCTACTCCCATATCATGGTTGATGCCTATGGATCAAGAACGATACATATTGCTACCCTAGTGCTAGAAAAAGGTGAAGGAGTTGACTATAACATCTCTACCATAAACTTGGCCCAAAAACAAGAGAGCAGAAAATTGATGAATTCTAAGGGTCAGTAGCGACAATTATGCAGTAAATGAACAAGGATCAGTCTTCCAAGGAGGAACTAAAAGCACAAGTGGTGGATCTCATTACCTACATCTAGAAATGGATGTCCTTAGAAGAATAGGCTCTAACAACATCATCTATGCCCCCTCTTCTCTCTCAGGAAGAGCTCAACAAAATGGAGAAAAGGAAGAACTAGACCAAAGCCACCGCAGATTGGTTCTAGTAGGTGATCTAAAATGGAGACATGGGCATTTGCCACGCTGCTCCAATGTTTAAAAAATTTTGAGATTTGCAAAAGTAGCTGGAGGCCACTGAGAGGACATGTCACAAATTCATCAAGCTATACAGGATCACATATCCTAATATTGAGGCCATTCTTAAGATGCTCGAGAAGACATGGGAAAAGGAATTGAGGCTCATCAAAGATGATCATTGGCTAGTAGAAACATGGAAGATGGGCTTGGATCATAGAAGGGAAATCTTGGAAAGAGTATTGCATGAAGTCAAGCTCGACCTTAAATGGGTTATGGAGCACATGACTAACAGTGAGGAGTACCTCAAGACAATGAGAGATTATGACATGCCCATCCTAGAGCTAGATCTGGGAAAAATCAAGCCATTCTTCCACAAGAAGATGGAGCACGGGGCTGTAGATGCACTAATGCCAGATTTCACAGAATTCACTACAAGAGCATTTACACATTCTGAGCAGGTAATCAAGGCCACGACTAGATGCACCAAACACTAGGAGTAGATCACGAGAAGATTTAAATAGCCGACCTTTCAGATCCTCCAATCTGACATCACGAAATGGAACAAGCTTTAGGATTTGATTGGGAAATTTGTGGAATATGCCACCCTTTAGAAGAATGTAGGAAAGCCGTTAATTAATGATGAGTTTCTGACAATATAGCTGAACAAAGAAGGCAGTCACTAGAAGACAAAACTGCTATAGTGTCAGAGCCACTGGAGGAGAAAATAGACAAAAGACAAAAGTTGTATTTTATAATGTTATATTTTGGGGGTAGGTGAAACCCTAATGTAAAATGAATCTTGGCCACACAATGAAAGTAAATCCTAGCCATTCATTTCACTTTTGGAAAACTATAAATAGGGGTCTCCTCTCATTTTAAAAGAGAGTTGAGTTGTTTTGTAAAGATATTCTACAAAAATTTAATGAGAATTGCATTATTATAGTGGATTCTTATGTTTCTTCACATGTGTGCATAATTCTTCTCTGCAAAATTAGATTTTAGCTTCACTGTTCTAAGTTTCAAGTTGCTCTTAGTTGTTAGTTTTATGCTACACATTGATAGTGAAGAATGTTATTATGTTGATGCCTTTCCATGTTCATGCTTTTTACTATTTGTTGATGATGAAAAGTAGTGCAAAGCTAGTCTGAACATTAATTTTTTGTTGCACTTAAAATTCATCTATTGTTCATGCTTCATAGTGAATGGATAGCTGAAAATCTACAGACCTTAGAAGATAGCACTAGTTTCATGAGACTGTAAGTTATTTTGGTTAAGTGGAACTTAGTTTTAGGAAGTTTGTCCATTGTAGCATCCTCCATTGTTACTATTCAACATTAGTTGTAGGTTTAGGAACTCTTACATCCCTTTTCGGTTTTGAATTTTCTTTAAAATTAAAGCTAAGATAAAGTTCCAGCATCATGGTAAAGCCAAATATAATGTTAGACATGGAGTTTTAGACTGCTATTTTGACCTTGTAGCCATTGCACCTCACTTTCAAAATTTCACAAAACTCCATTTGAAGATCCAATTCCTTTTAAAATTAGCGAACCATAAATTCCCTTTATGATTACCAACAAATCACATCAATCAACTGAGATGTCTTTGCATGTCATGACCTGACACCCAAGAGACCTTGGGGTAGTAATTTGGAACTTGTTCAGAAATTTATACCTTTCAAGAGAGGTAGTGCACTTGTGTGCTACCTGTGTTGAGAAGTGCAAAAACACCCATCAACATAATTGGTGCTAGTAGGAGGGCCTCTTTTCTAGACTAGATCGAATTGGTTCCTTCTCCCCTCAAATGTTCCATAGAGTGTTAAGATCTACACCAGACAAAGGGGAATTTCAAGAGCTACCATCCCCTACTAAGGCTAAGAGAGCTAAGAAAGGGGTGGCATCTATTTCAGCCCCATCCACTTGACCTCCATCCCCTCCATCCCCTCCATCTCCTTCCACTAATCCTTATCACTCCTCTCCCTCACTCCTGGCAGCGCTTCCATCTTTCCATTCACCTCAAGAAGCCTTCTCACCCTCTATTCCGTGCAGCCAAAGTGCTCCCCTACTCCTACAGTTCTCTTTCAAGGTGTTTCCCCATCAACTGCTACTACTTTTCAGCCCCAAGTAATTGTAGCACATCAAACGCTACCCCCGCCTCCCATCATGGCTTGGATGGGAAATAACCCATCTCCTC
The DNA here is from genome assembly GCA_007258455.2 of Sequoia sempervirens. NCBI lineage: Eukaryota > Viridiplantae > Streptophyta > Pinopsida > Cupressales > Cupressaceae > Sequoia > Sequoia sempervirens. The sequence continues at coordinate 89,291,770 of VDFB02086081.1, forward strand.
TTTCCTTCAATGATTATCATGATATTCCAAAGAATCTAGAGGGCTTTTGCACTAAGTTTCATCCTCATGATCTATAGAGGGTAGCTGAAGAACACATTAAGATCTTCCAAACAACCTTGAAGGAGATGCAAATAGAACATGAAGATGTGGCTTGTAGGCTCTTTCCCTATTCTTTGGGAGAAGAGGCATTTTATTGGTACATCCATCTACCGACGGGATCCATCACCACTTGGGATCAATTAAGGAACACTTTGTTGTAGAAATTCAAGATCGTGATCAGCCCCTCTAGGTTATACCTCAAATTCATGTCAATCAGGAGGGAAGTGAATGAGCCAATCAGTTCCTTCAATGACCCATTCCATCAAGCTCACATGAAGTTACAAGCACCCTATGTGATTGATGATGCCTCAAACAGATTGGTGTATTATGCTACCTTGGATAATCTCACATCTACACTGGTGAATAGAATGTGCCCACCGCCTGCCAAGTTGGTGGATGCGTATGCTGAAGCAGTCACTATGAGCACCGATTTGGGATAGCACATTGCTAGTCTACTACCATCATTGGGACTAGCTTCCCATGCAATGTAGATCCAAGGACTTACCCATGCCTTGGCCCATCGAACACCAATATTGAATCAAGTTCTATAGCTATCGATAGTGTCTCATCTGGGACAACCATTGAATTAGGCACATCCTGTGCCTCACTACCTACAACCTCAACAACAAAAAACTTACTATCATTAGCCTCAAGTGCTTACATACCTGCAAGGATCCAATTTCCCACCCGCCGAGTAGAATCAACCCATAGTGCAATTAGTCTTCCTCCAAAATCAAGCACCACAACCAAACAACACAAAAAAAGATCAGATTGATGAGCTAACAGAGTTAGTGAAGAAGTTGTCAACTAAAATGAAACACTTAAGGAACCAGAATAACCAACTAAAAGCCTCCCAAAGAAGCATCCAAGCTAATCTCAATTGAGATAACCATGATAACCGTGATGCAGGTGCTTCCTCTGGACAAAACTATGAGAGAGGTCAAAATTTGAGCCAAGGATTTGAAAGAAGACCCACACAAAGATAGAATTTTAAATGGAGCACGAGGCCAAACAACGAAGGTGTTCCCACACCTCTCAATCAGCCAACTAATGTGAATAAGATGACAAGTGGAGTATACTTGGCAGAAGCGGCCTTATTCGGGTGGTGCCACATCTACAAAACAAGTAGTTATTTTGAATTGGACTACCCAAAATTTCAAAATGCAGCAAATATTTTCCAAGTAGATGTTCAAAATGTTGTAGATGGTGTTGGATGTAAAGACAGTCCCATATGAACCATATGACTCCTCGGTACTGGTGGTTAACCAATCTTCTTTCCCACGGAGCGAGAGCAACATGCATAAGAAGGAGACTGATGTCCCAAAGAATGAAGAAGAAAAAGAGGTAAGTAATGAAAGCCCATTATCCTAGCTTTTCAATTTAGTAGATAATGGTCTAGTAGATGAAGAAGAGCCCCATGGATGAAGTCCAAATGTTTCATCAAAGGGAAAATCCTTAAAACTTGAGAAATAGACAAGTATGTGGTCCCTTCACGACCTCTACCCCACCTAATAACTTCAATACACTGCCTGACCCGAATATCAGTAATAACCCGAGCTACCCTCCTATGCCCACCCAATACTTCAATAAGAATAGGTAACAAAACCAAACCCAAATTCAGCCTGCTACCTCCTCTCAGGATAAATCCTTCAAGGAAAAAATTGAGCAAATGGGGGAATATGTGGCAAAAGAATTCAAGAAGGTTGAATTGAGCCTGTTAGCCTTTGAATTGCTCATGGCCCCAACAGTTAGAAATGCCTTCTTCAGGATACTTAATGGGACTTCCCCATCCAAGACAGCTCAAGAATCACGTACCAAGGCATTCTCTTTTGACACCTCATTAAATGATCCTATAATCAGGGAAATCCTAGGAAAGAAAACTGATCAGCCTTCAAACCAAGAAGCAAACAAACAACATACTAAAGAAAAAAATCAAGCAAAAACTTGAGATAAAACCAATGATAAGGAAAAATTATCAAGTAGCTCAGGTCAATGTTTCAGTGGGTTTGTTCCAAGGAATGTTGGAGATTCCTCCCTTCTTGACTACCATCAAAATATTTGGAAAGAACCTACATAACTACTTGCTTGATTCAGGGGCCTCAACTAGCATCATGCCTCTGGCAGTATGCAAAACTCTAGGAATAGTTTTGACTCCCTCCCCATGGAAGGTGACTCAACTAGACAAGACAAAGATCAAAATAGTAGGAGAAATGAATAGAATAGCCATGCAGATTATTGCTCATCCAAGGGTGCAATAGACAATTGACATTCAAGCTATTGATATCCCTAATACATATGACATAATACTAGGAAAGGATTTCACCTGAGCATTGAATAAATATGCTACAAAAAAAAATTCTCACTTATGGCTGCCATGGAAAGGGCTACCAAACCAAATCTGCATCGGTCGGGAGCCCACATGAAGTTTATGATCACAAAGTACAACACAAATGAATTTTTTTTGCTAAAACATAATTGAGCAACTACTATCCCATGGATTGTCGGGGTGAGAAAAATTTCCCAAAGGAGGAAGTGGCTGAAGAAGTCCTACATGTGTTGTGAAGTGCTCCTACCAACCTAACCCACACACCTGAGACTAAAAAGGCACTAATTGAATTAGATGATGAAGAATCTTATGAGGATGACAATCTTGGATTGCTAGACGGATTCCAAGAGTTTATGCAGAAATGTGTGCAAGATCAGCTCAGCCTAGGATTAAGAATAGACTTTCAAGAGCTCCTATTACCCAGTTGGTGTAGGGTACACAATGTTTCCTTTGTAAGAAAATAGTTGAACACATTAGAGGACAAGTCACCACAAAGGGGGAGATCCAAGCAGAGCGTCCAAATCAGGACCATGTAGAATCCAAGCGGCTACCCAAAGCAGTTGAAGTAGATATACTATAAAAAAAAGAAGTGTGCTCAATTGGCTCCAAATTCAAAGAGACCTCTAAGTTTTGGACTTTGTGCTTTGACGGATCCAAATCCAAGCAAGGAGCCAGAACCAAATTCAAACTCATTAGTCCCATAGGTAAGACTTATTTTGTTGCTAATAGGCTTCAGTTTTATTGCACATATAATGTAGTGGAGTATGAAGCACTAGTTCATGGGATTTTGACAACACTAAGAAAGAAGGTTAAAATGTTACAAGTCTTTGGTGATTCAGAGTTAGTAGTGAAACAAGTCAAGAATTTGTATTCCTACCATGAAAAAAGATTACCAAATTATAGGCATCTAGTACGGGATCTCATAGAAGGATTTGATGCATTTAACATTCAATTGATCCCACGCTCCAAAAATCATATTGCTAATGCTTTAGCCCAGGTAGCTAGTACCCTCCAACCCCTCTCCCTAGCTAGCCTAAAGAAGTTCACTGTTCAACTTATTTCCACTCTATCGGTGCCAAACAATGTTACCAATTTCCAAGTATCCAATGATGATAAACATATATTGGACTTTATCACGAGCTTCGATGTGTTTACAACTCAAATAATTGATGAGGCAGACCCCAAAGAAGTTGAATTACACATAGATAGAGTTATTAACCTAAAAAAAAATACAATACTATGAGGCATGGTACAACTAGAGAAAATATTTAACTTAGATTAGATTAGGGATCAAGATCAAAAAACAAAGGACTTGATTGATAATCAATGTGATGCTCACAACCTAAGAACGACTGAAGAAGTTAAAAATGTGTTCATCAGCAAAGTGTGCACATCAAAAGAAATGAAAGGGATCATTGATGCCCTATGCACATACCATGATGTGGTTGCTTGGAGTTACGAAGACTTGAGGATATATGATACCTCGATCATCACTCAGACCATCCCTCTCAAACCCGATGTGAGACCTTTTAGGCAATGCCAATGCTCAATCAACGCCTTGTTGGAACCCATCATCTACAAAGAGGTTCAGAAATTGTTGTCCACACAAATTATCTTTCCTGTTAGACCCTCCACATGGATGGAAAAATTGGTTCTAGTTAGGGAGAACGGTGAGATTAGATTGTGCGTCAACTTCCACAACTTGAATAGGGCCTCAGAGAAATATAACTACCCAGTACCCTCACTGGACAAGGTGTTACAAATAGTTAATGGGTCATAGATGATGTCCTTTTTGGATGGATATTCAAGATATAATCAGGTGATGGTGCAGTATGAAGGTAGGCAAAAAATGACTTTTACTAAAAAATGGGGAACTTTCACATACAAAAGAATGTTGTTTGGTCTAATCAATGTCGGTGCAACATTCCAATGTACAATGGATATCACCTTCAAGGATCTAATTGTCAAGTGCATCATCATTTATATGGATGATCTTATTGTGTTTTCAAAAAAAAAGAGGAGACCACGTCTCTGATCTATGTAAGGTATTTCAAAAATGTAGAGTTCATAATTTCATTGAATCCAAAGAAGTGTATCTTTGGAGTTACGAAAGGCAAGCTATTGGGACACATGATCTCACATAAGGGAATCTCAATAGACCCAGAACACATCCAAGCTATACTAAAAATTTAGCTTTTAGGTAGCAAGAAGGAACTAAAATCCTTCTTTGGGAAGATCAACTTCATCAAAAAGCTCATCAGAGGCTTTGTTGAAATAATCAAGCTGTTGAACGTTATGTTGAAGTATGATGCCAAAGTGGAATGGATGCCTAGAGCTAAGTAGGCTTTTGAAGAAATCAAGAAAGCAATTGCTGATGCACTAGTGTTGGTCAGCCCAAACTATCAGAAGCTATTTTATATCTATTCCTTTGCTTCAAACCACTCTTGTGCTAGCATATTAATGTAGATAGATGAAAAAGGTAGTGAACACCCAATTTCCTTCATGAGTGCTCCATTGAAATATGCTAAGTTAAGGTATCATAATGTTGAAAAACAAGTATATTCCTTGGTCAGAGGAGTTAAGAAATTTCAGCATTACATCTTGAGAACTAAGGTGTTTGCAATTGTGCTAGACCCAATAGTCAAGACTTTGTTAATGTAAAATGAGCTGAGAGAAAGACGCGTGAAATAGGTTACTTTATTATAGGAATATGACATGGAGATTCAACCCATGAAGTTGGTCTGATGGCAAGCCCTCACTCAAACAATAGCTGAAACAAGACCCAAACTCACCATGCAACAATATCAGTTGGAAGATGTTTCTATTAGAGAGTTGTATGATGACATTTCCTACTATTTGTTGAATAACAAGTTCCCATCCCAGCTGTAGGGAGTACAAAAGTGTGCTTTAAGACTGAAGAGTAGTAGCTACATGCTACAAGGGTCTATACTACACAAGAGAAATCATGAGAGAGTCTATCTCAGATGCCTTGGAAAAGAGGAAGTAGCCAGAGTACTGAAGGAGTTTCATGATAAATTTGGCACTAGCCATGGATCTGGTGCTTCAACTACCCACTAGATTCTACGGGCTGGGTACTACTGGTTGATGGTGTTTAAGGATGCACCTAACCATGTTAGAACTTGTCACATTTTTCAAACTGCTGCTACTAGAGAAAGAAATGTCGTTGTCCCATTGCAACTAGTCCTGGAGGTAAGGTCATTCATTCAATGGGGACTCAACTTCATTGATCTGGTAATCCCACCATCCTCTGTAGGCCATAGGTACATTCTAACTGATTCCGATTACTGCACTAGATGGACCGAAGCAATAGTGTGTAGACATTGCACTACTGAAGTCATTACAATTTTTTTAGAAATTTTTATCTTGAATCGCTTTGGTTGCCTATTTTCCCTTGTGTGTGATAATGGCCCCACTTTTTCATCCCTTAAGTTTCCTCCAATTACGAGATTATGAGATTGCACTTAAATTTTCCTCCAACTATTATCCTCAAGGAAATGGCCTAGCTTATACAACAAATAAAAATCTAATAACTGTGATCAAGAAACTACTTGTCAGGAATCCCAAGGATTGGCACACCTAGCTGCATTTTTCCCTTTGGACAGATCGTACATGCCAGAAGGATGCTTTGGGTGATTCCCCATTTCACCTAGTCTATGGCTTAGAGCCCATCTATCCCGTCCACCTAAAGATCCCCACACTTCAGTTTCTTAATACATACTATGAGGAAGGAGACTATAAAAAATCCTATCTAGTTGAGTTTTTGCATTTAGAGGAGGTTTGTGATAAAGCAATTAAAAATTTCTCCAAACGCTAGGCATAGTCAAAAGATGGTTCAATCGTTGAGCCAAAGTAAACGCCTTTAGGATTGTTGATTTAGTCCTTTGTTGGGACAAGTCCCATGAAAAGAAAGGGAGACATGAAAAATTCAACAAGCTCTGGCTTGGCCCCTTCTAGATCTTAGAAATTTTAGGAGATAATTCCTTTCACTTCAAGACACTCACTAGAGAGGATGTCCTATTGTCTATTAATGGGCAACACTTGAAGAATTATTTCCTTTCCTGAGCTCTTCAAGCTCATCTTTTGTATATATAGTTGTATATAGGATAGTTTAGGTTCTTTTTCTTTGTTGTAGCACCTTTGCTTTGCTTCTGCTTGGTTTCACGACTCTTACTTTTGCTGAGAGTGTTCCTTCATTCTTGATGTAGTGGCTATGCTTGGTCTATCTGATGGCCTAATTAGTTGTCCACTCCTATTTGTTCTCTAGATAAATCTTCATTCATAGCAATTGGTTTTTGACTGCTCCCATGAAGTGAATTTCCTTACTTGAACTTTGACTTGACCTAGGATAGAACCCTTGTTTGAATCTTTTCACAGTTATCTTAGATCATGCATGAAAATCACACTTTAAATGTTTCTGATGAGCTATACAATAGCCATTATGAGGACTAGACAAGTGAAAAATCCTGAGTCTGCTCTAGTGACCACTGTGATTCCAAACCCATAGTAAGCTTCAATACTTACACAGTTGAGAAAAGGAAAAGGAGTATTAAAGAAAATATTATGGAAAAGAAATAGAGAAAGAAAGAAAGTATTAAAACAAGCAACTATGTGGGTGTGCGAGTAACTCTATCGGGGCTAAGGACGCTCAGCTAGAAATAGAGCAATGATCATTGGGTCACAGCGACAACTTCGTCGGGGCTATGGATGCCTGACTGGCAGTGGAGCAATGTCCAGGTTGCTTTTAGAGTTGGAATTCTTACGTAGCATTCCTAGACTGATTAATGGTTGTTCACTACGGTTTTGAAAGAAAGGGAATGAACTCACTATGCACAAACTTCTGAGATATCCCCATGACTTGATTCAACTAAGGATCCCGTCCTCCTTTGAGTTGTTAGTTCACTCATGGAAACTAGCTTCTAGTCTGTGAAACCAAACATTTTGGGTTGTGAATGAATCTTTACCCTTAGAATGCTTGGGAGTGCTCTCCCAACAGAGTCACCATTTTTTGTGTCTATAGCACACATGCCCTGTTTGGAACGAGGACCCTCTCTCTCTCCTTTTACCTTTGCTAGGTCATTTTATACCTTCACATCATTTTGTGTGCTCCCTAAGTTTGAGCTTAAAGTGGTTTGGAGCCTTAAAGTCAGCATTCTTTAGTTGACCAAAATTCACCACCCTAAAATTTTCAAAGTCTTTGTCCCCTATAGAGGTTCCCATGCAAATTTCCCTTAGCCTTTTGCCTTGGCATCCTCCAACCCTTGTGGGATCGTAGCTATGGGTTTCCTTCTACATAATGTTGCTATCCTTTCACCGTTTGAACTGTGGTCGACCCAAGGCATCTACCCGTATGGCTGGTTTTGCAAGCTTCCCTACTATTTTCTCTCAGCCGCTCGCTAATGGTGAAACCTTGGGGTAACAGTGCAGGTTTTATACTTGACGCCACTGGTTCATCAAATTTTGTGCCCAAAAACTTCATTGGCTATCATACCTACATTTATTGTGGTTCATAAATGAAGTTTGGCCTATAAATAGCCCGCTCAACATGTCATTTTCACCTGCTAGTTCAGATTTTTCAGAGAGTGGAGTGGTGATTGATCCTCCTATGCCCATATTGCACTTGCTCGACCCAAAATTTGGATTGTCATCAAATTTATTCATGCTTTTCCAAGTGACTCTGCTTTCAACATCCTAAAACACATCCTTTTGTGAGTAATTTTTTTAAATTAATTGTAAAACTTTGAAGAAAACCCCAGAACTCCTTTTGGCGGCCATCTTAACTATCAATTCAGTGCAAACCTGTCTGAAAGTTCCTCAAAATTGTGCAAACGGTGCCCTTTCAGTAATGCAAAACTTAGCCTTATCATTGTTGTTCTTCACAGAGCATCAACCCCTCTACAGCCCTCATCCTCCTCATCGTCGCCTTGGTTGAAAGCTAAATGATTAAGTGTTTAATGAAAAATCTAGGTCTCAAGCCCTTGCAAGTCTGCCCCTATAGGTTGCACGATGCTAGTGGCTACCGACTCGCTACCATTCTTAAATGGTTTCCCTTTGCCTGCATCCCACATCATGGGGCCTGCCAAAGTTGCTCTGCTAAGTGAAAAAATGACCAAGTCATGTCTTGCGAGTCGTCCCCTGTAGGCTATCGTTCACTCTTCGTTGTCGCCTTAATGCCACTCATTAACAGCTAAGCCATTTCCCCCTCTTGCATTGTGGACTCTGCAACTCTCTATGCCATCTCAAGTTTCTAAACCAAAATGCTAAGTGAAAACCCTTCATGTGGGCTCATCCTTGTGAGGGTCCGTCTGTGCACTGCCCCGCCTTCTTTGCCACTTCGAGCGACTGAGTGACCTCATCCGCCTACGTTGTGAACACCGCTTAGGTCATCTCCTCTCAAGGCTTAAACAAAAAAACTATGTTTGGTGGCCATGTAGAATTCTCCATGTAGGCCTCCATCTGCTGCTTGTTGTTGCCCATGTACCATTTGATGATGACGGTGCCCTCCCTTCTGCCTGCAATGTAGATTTTGTGTTCACTACCACTGTTTGAGCTCATCTTAGGAAAAATGACTAGATTTAAGTATTTTGCGGGTCCGTCTATGTAGACCACCTACATGCGGACTGCCACCTCACCTCCACCGTTCCTAACAACCATCAAATAACGGTCATTTGCCAGTTCTTCCCTACACGCCTTAAAGTGATCGAAATCAAGGGAGTTAACTCATACTGTCCTGACTACCTATGGGTCCCACAATACAGACTTCTCCTTGTAGTGCATTGCGGCAATGGTGGAGCCCTAAACATCCATGAAGGCTCCTACCTCCACATTCCTTGAACCCACACTAGAATAATGACCAACCATATGCATCCAAAACCTTATAATTGACTTCTGCACATGCTTGATCACTTTCTAAATAATTTGACCACTGGATCTGTGTTGCGGGACTTTGACTATGGGTGGATGGCTATGGGACGCCATGACCCTGGCGTCGTCCTACTTCTAATCACTCCTAATGACTTCCAGCCTAGAGAAACCTTCATCCCTCGGCCCACATTCCTAAATTTGATCCAAACGAGCCTCAAATGATGAATATTGATGAATTTTATGATCTCCTAATAATGAATTATTGGATATGACCCTCATTTTGTGGGATTTGACTAATGCTTCCTTGATTTTTATATGAATGCATGCCTACTGAGAGGGAAGGAAGAAAAGGATGAAACAAAATACCAATTCCATGGGGTGGAGTGCACATCCAAAATCACTTCCACCTGGGATTCCATATTAGATATGAACCTTGGGCATGTGGATATAGATGAGTTTCGGTGAAGGGTATTGATTCTCCCTACAACTAAAAATGCTTGAAAAATAAGAGTGAGTGGCCTTGCTAAGGTAGTCAGATTTCCACCTCTACTCATTGCTCTGGAATTAGTGATGGTATGCAGATAATGCTATCATAATAGCAGAAAAATCATTGACCATGATGGCAGAGTGTTAGCATATTTGTCTTCCAAGTCTTTAGGGAAGACATTCCATATCCCTAAATTTAATGTAATGGAGGAAACTTAGAAGGGATATGCTAAAAACATGTGGAAAGCAGACCCTCTAACATACAAGAAATTGATCAACCAACATTGGTTGAAGGAGAAGAGGGGCAGTGCTGCTAAAGTGCCTCAGGAGCTATTCAAAAGTGACTTCCATGAGCAATATCATGACTTAGTCACCGTACTAAGTAGGGTAATGGTCCTCCCTACTGCCGCCTTCTTCAAGGAGTGAATGTTCTACTTCATCAAGGAGATCATCTAAAGAGAGACAAAGTTTAATTGGATCAAAATCATCAGTTCCAACATTCATAACCAGCTTATGGTTGTAAAGAAAAAGTCCAAGTTCTACATGACCTCCTACCTGGTGTACCTCCTAGGAGAGCCATTCCCATACAAGGGCCTCTTTGTTGCAAATAACCCAGAACCAAGGAAAGGGATTCTCAAAGTGTATGATCCTTACCCTCAGCTACAATATAGAAACTTCAAGAGAGAATATCAGAGGGTAAACGATGCCTTCATTCGACATATCATCAGGCTCCTTGGAGGATACTTTGAGAGAAGATTTTCACACAGTACCGGGTCCTTCATCTAGTGGTTTGGGTATCTATTTATATAGTTCCTAAAATTTACATACATCAGGACATAAGTATTCAATGATAGGCCCTACAAGTTGCCATGCTACCCCAATGACCACATGATCATGTTGGAGGTCTCTCAACATCTGCAAAATTCCCATTCCCTAGTGACCAAAAAACATAGAGTAGGGATCCCATATCCCTTGACCTTTGGGAAAGGAATTTATGCCTGTCCCGCTGCCCAGTGCATGGAGTATTCAAAGAAGGAATTGGTAGAATACAATCTAGAACTCCACACAACCTGAGGTGGAATGGACCCATATGGAAAATTGAAGAAATGGGTTGGAGGATAGTATGCTCATCAACTACATGTCAAAGACTTCTAGGTGAAATGCTAAGACAATATAGAAGTGTGAATGAGGTACTACATGAGGATGACAACCCAATTTGTGAGGTCAGTGAATTAGTTTCCTGTGCTCGATCAAGTGGTAGAAGAAGAGGATGCCATTATTGATGAGATGTTCAATGTTGTGGCTAACTTTCCACTACCGCTAATAGAAAAGGATGAAGAATAGGTCACTGACCTCGATATAGTAACATGACCAATTGAAAGCCAGACTAGACAGTGGGTGGACACCCAAATTGCTCAACTTAAAGTGCAAGGTGTTCTACTAACTTATGGTGAGCTCAAGGATGATCTCCAGAGTGAAACTAATAGTGGGGTAGCTGCTGCCCCAGCACAAGAGGCACCTAAATATCCTTCAGTGACATGATCAAAGAAAAGGAAGGATGCACCTAAGTGCGATCCCAAGCAAAAAGTGTATACACGAAAGGCTGCAGAGGGAGATTCCTCAAAGAAAGCAAAGAAAATAGGGTGGTTCATAAGTGAGATGCCTATAATTGAGGAGGATCCCCAACATGAAGGAGAAGAAGAGACCGAGCAGCTGCATTCACCACCTTCCACCTCCACTCCCACCACTACTACTACCATTGCCACTCCACCTCTTGCATCTCGGGCACTGCCTGTTTCCTCTCCACCCACCATGGAAATTTTAGTCCACCTTAATAATGGCCCTGATAATGGTACTGGACTCCCCCTTAGCCATAACATCCCTGCTGTCATCCTCCTCGCTACCTCTTCCACTACCCACTCTCTTTGCTCCAATTCCTATAGCTGCCACTCCTACTATGCCACCTCTCGCCCTGCCAAATGCCTTTGCAAAATAAATGCAAGGAATACTTTCCAAATTTTTTGGGGTAATAATGAATCCCATTGTTCAAGCTTTGATGGCCTAGATTATTGTTGGCCTTCCCATTCCTCCACCACCTACAGAGCCACCAAAGATGGAGGTTACTATGAAAATGTCTAAAGATATGGAGAAATGACAAAGGGAGTCTACAAAAGAATAGTTGAAGAGCCTGAGGACCCTTTCAAAGATGATTATTTTGAACACCTAGATGGAAGGCTAAACATAAACTTAGACAGAGTGGCATTTGATGAAGAAAGGTCACATTCCTCGAAGGAAGATACTAAAGCCCTCAATGAAAAGTACATTATAGAAACCTCAAATCAAGAGTTGGAAGAAGAGCTATCCTAGTAGCTCAAGGATGTAGGTGAAAAGGCTTATCATGAAGGGAAGCTTTTTAAAGAGAAAGATGATACTGATGTCAATGTGGAGATACTTGAAGATCCTCCATAGATAGGCCAATACAAGGGCACCATCCAAGAGGAAGAAGTGCTTCCTGAAAATGAAGAAGTGGAAAAATAAGAAGATAAAGAAGAAGAATATGTACCTAGGAAGAGTCCCGAGCCTGAGCATCTTGCTGAACTCGAGCATCCAGAAGGGCAAGAACATCAGAAAGAAGATATCACTAAAGAAAAAATCTCCTTCGCTGATCTAGACAAAGAAAAGGATATAAAGATCGAGGACTCTGATGAAGAAGAGAGAATAGATTAAGAGCCCCCAGGCCACAAAGAGAAATAACCTCAACATGAACAAAGAGAGTAAGGTGATCATGAATCACCTAAAGGGGAAACCAAGGTTCCTGATTGGATAGAGAGACAATTGCAAAAGAAAAATCTAGTGGTTATTCATCCAAAGGCCTGGCTCAAAGTAATATTGGCAAGAATGTAGACAAAGACAAGAAAGGAGAAAAAGCCTAGAGTCTGCTCCCATCTCACAGTTGATGCCTTCGGATTGAGAATGATATAGATTGCTACCCTAGTGCTAGAAAAAGGTGAAGGAGTCAGCTATAACATATTATTGATGGGTTTTTTTTCACTTTCTCAACACATGCATGTTGGAATCAAGGAACACTGAGAGGGGGGGTGAATCAGTGTTCTACAAAATTTAACTTTATTAACTCGATCTTTGAACCACTTATAGCATTGAACCAAAAGAAAGATGCAAGAAAACAAGAAAATCAACCACAACACCATAACATAAGGATTTTTTATGTGGAAACCCTATTAGGGGAAAAACCATGGTGGAGGTGAATCCAAAATATGAGTATACTAAAAATAATTGTTTACAAATGGGGAATGCACATGCATTTAGGCACACTGCCTAGAGCTTACTACTCAAATACAAAAGGCTTACTGCCTAAAAGAAGACTCGCTATCTTATAGTGATAAATAGACAACTAGAGTGGATGAACTATGAAATAGCATCTGCTAATGCCTGAGTATAGTTCTGGTTAAGCACATTTACAACATTCTCCACATTCTGTCTGATTATGCAATTGAAACTCTGTCTGATTTAATTCAAATCACAAATCCTTTTCTGCTCAAGTGAAACTACACAAAATTGATCTATATTCCTTTTGAATTTTTCATCATATCACAACACACCTCAAAATGATATGAGTAATCAATTATATATATATGCATCAAGAGATTACATCAACCACATGTCAGCTTCAACAAAATGTAAAACATGTACAAACTGTCGGCTCAATCCACAAACAATTATTAATGTGAATCATACAATGTTAGTCAAAACATAGTGAGGACCCAAAACAACATCCTTGAACATGAAACACCTTAAAAAACTATTCCTCAAAAATCGACAACACAAAACAATCACCCTATCAGCCTTTCTACATTGTTAGACTAAAAATCATCAAACCGGATCTTCTAACTTGCACACCAATCAATACGAGGCTTTATGATTGAAAGATAAGAAATTTCATACATCAAAAGAGCTTCCCTAAGATCCATGACACAAAATGATAAAAAAAAATTACGTATGAATCAATGTACACAATTTTTTCGGATTCCCTATTTTAGCTTTGACAATTAACACATATCTTCAATCTGACTTCCAGTACTAGCAAATACTTAAGTACAGGTAGGATTACTAGCTAGGGTTTCCATTAGTGACAACACCAGATGAATTGTGTAGTGTCTCTTGCTAACAATCTCTCCCTTTGGCATTGATGGCAACACTTAGTGAAAAATGACTAAGTGTCAGAATCATTACCAACATGAATACACTGCAATCGTCAAAACTTAAAAAAAAAATTCCCCCTGAGATGAATAAGGCATTTTTCACAGTCCCATACTCCCCCTTTGACATCAATGACAAAGACGAGAATTCAAATACCAAAAATCATACAAAATTTCTATGAACAAACTATATATGTACAAACATGCTTCTCTAACTTACATGGACTAGAATATGTCTGCCAAATTGTTCTTCAACAGGCTTAAGCTAGTGTCCCAACCCTTTTTGAGAATCTCCAAAATAGTCATGTGACCACAAAACAAGTAGGATTGTATTTCTACTGACTCAAGATTTGTCGGATCATTGACAACCATAGCATCCTGGGCTTCCTTTAATGCACTAAGCATTGTCTCTATTTTAGGACCAATTAGTCCTCTAAGCTCACATACCCTTTCAACAATTCTATCTTTTTCATGCTTCAAACTTTTAATTTTTTCAAGCAAGGATATGACTTGACCTTCTTGTTTACCCACAAAAACGGTTAGAGGATCAAAGGCTTGAGAAATATCTACTAACTATTTCTCATATTCCTTAATTTTATTCTCAGTGACCTTAGTGAATTTAGACAAAGATAATCATGACTTGTTGATATTTCCACCCTCAGATAATGCACCTTGAATGTTCTTTTTGTAGGTAGATAATAAATATTTATCATTAGCAATCATACACTTCAATCTACTGAACTTGTTTGCATCAAATTATTTTTAGACCTTATCCTCAGTGGACTTTTGAAGATACTCAAAGTGAGTACTTATAGAGTTGATAAGTTTCTTCAATTGACCAAAGGGAGAATCAGATGATTCCTTGACATATGTGGGCATGATCTTCTCTAAGATACTGGAAGCATGACTTAGCAGCTCACTGTCCTTAATGTGATATTTCAATAACTCCTCCCTTGCCTTGGTCTCAACAAAGGATGCTACCTTAAGCTTCTGAATAGGAGATAGAGTGGCCAAGTTGATAGGACCTTCAACCAATTCAGGGTCAAACTCCTCCTGTTGTTCTTCTAAAAATTCCTTTACTGCCTTTGCATTGTCTCTTACTTCCATTGCAACCTCCTTTGCCTCAACCTTCTTTTCTTCAATCACAAATTCTTTCTTGGCTTTAGGAATCTCTGTTGCTTCAATTGACATAACTTTAGGAGCTTCAGTCTCCACGGGAATTTTAGTATCTTGCATATCTAGAGGATTTAGAGTGTCCTCAATTGTGTCTTCTTTCACTTCTTCAATTTTTAGACTAGATGGAACATCTTCATCATAAATTTCTTTAGAAACAATGTTATATATGTTTTTCAATAGAACTACCTTAAGAATTTTCTCAATATCCTTTGCTACTTCCTTAGTTTGCTCGATCATAAGCTTATCCCCCCTTTTTTTTCTCTTAAAATCCTTTTTAGCATCATTGAGGATTTTCATCTCTTTTATTGACATTACTAGACATAGATCAACAAGTATGCGTTCTCTCACTTGTTCATCTTCATCTCTTTTATTTACTCTCCTCATTTCTAAAACTTCAAATAACCCTTTAGGTAATTCTGACATTATTTCTATGAGAGTCATATTGAAAATTTTCAAGTATTTTATTGTGGCTTCTTCAAGAGTTCTCTGACTAGCACTATCAAAAGTGTCATACCATTCAGAAAGTGGTTTGAGATTACCATCTTTGATTAAATCTTTTTCCACTTCCTCTACAGTCATACCTGATCTATCAATTTTCACCTTTTTCTTTGTTTCTCTTCACTGGAGGGATTGTCCTTAGGGACTTTTGATGCCTTTGATCCCTTATGCTTGATTTCTCTGACTTCATCTGATTCAGTTTCTTCATCATCTTCAATTGAAACATAGACTCTTGTGCTTTTATCCTTCTATTCTGGATGTCTTAACTTGATATTTTACTGGGCTTGATTTCTTTTTAGGACCAGATGAGAGTGCAGAGATCCTTGTAGATCTAGATTTGGCAGAGGATGCTACTATTGATGCCAAAATTTTACAAGGTAACAGTGTCTTATGGGAAACTCAGTTTATGGGGGATCTTTTGCGCTAAATTGAGTGACCTCCAAGTATTTAGAGAAGTCGACCTCTTCTATAATGGGGTTTTGGAAAGGGAAAAGGAAACATATTTAATAAAATAAAGTCTAACCTAAGGCGATGCACCAATACTTAATAATAGGAACGATAAATCATAGATCTAAGGGCTCGATTGGTATTTGTAATGTTCCAAAAAAGTAGAAACTAAAAATTAGAGCACAGACAATCTATTCATTGACATAAAACAACATTGTGTACATTCCTACTGACAAGAAGAGTCATTAGACATGATCTAGATCAAAAAACTTGCATTCAATATATATAGAAGTTCTAAAATGGAATATCTAGACAATAGCAACACAGTTTACAGTTTAATCAAATAGCATGAAAGAACAAAAAGGCCAAACAATTGGCACAGTCTAAAAGTATTTTGTAATAAAATAAAACAGTAATAAAGGCATGGTGTATTTTCCTAAAATCAGTGTTCCTTCAAAATTCTAGACCCTTTTCTCACAACAGAGAAAAGTATACATAGCAGAAAACTCCCACTACTTGAGAGAGTAGCAACGGAAAAGATTTCATGATCCTTGGCAATGATGCAAAAATAAGAATATTCCCCAAGATGTTGCAACAAAAAAGATTTGAAACCAAGCATCTAGTCATTAAAGGCACAGGTGCATCTCCTGCAAATGATGATGGTGGTCCTAACAAGGTTAAACAAACAAATGTCACCATCCCGTGTGAATGATATGACATGCGGTGGCCAATCATAGAATTCGGTTCGCCTGATTCATCACTTGAAATCGAGATCCAACGAATAGGCACGTGGCAACATTTCACTGCCTGTGTGAACCTTTATCTCTCACTACTAAAGACTTGCACGAAGGCTACACGTGTTGAGTGGGGTAGAGCTCTATCCAAAAGTGGAGGAAATGATCATCAGCTAGGTGCAAAAGAGAAGTGTGGCAACATTTCGCTGTCGTGGTCATTATTTCATCCTCTTGCTGAAAGATTTGTGAAGAGTAGACACATAGCAAGAGCACATCGCATACAAAAATTGTGGGGCCTGCCAAATTATTTGGGAATGAGAGCTTCATGGCACTCGAGCAGAGCCCGATGAGGAAGCAAAAAAGGAATAATCAAAAATGGCCTGCTGCTACAAAACGTGGAAGTATAGTGGGGATTCCTGAGATGCAAAGGGAAACCCTTAGGTGCGCAGAATAGACATGTGGTGGGGAAGCAGACCTTGAAAAAAGGCCAAGTGAATCTCCTATGATGCGCGGGATAATACTTAGAGTAAAATACACCTGAAGGGAGCTCGTTGAATATTTATTCACAACTTTTGGCGACTACTAGGGGCATTTCGCTTGAGGAACAAAGAACCCAAAATTTCTCTAGTTTATAGACCAAAGCACCATTTCATCAGGTAACAGAATCATAGATTGGAAAGACCTTCTTGTAGAGGCCACCATTCATCCTCATATAGCCTTATTATGTTGTGAAAAATTCTCATGTGTTCCGCTTAGATCAATCGTTTCTTTATGAGGCATTGCCTCAGGTAAGCCGACCCCTGCTTGATAATGAAACAGTAGTTGTGCAAGTGGATGAATAACTCCCTCAATATTGGTTGCGGTGGGAGGATGATTGAAATCCATGAAAGCATCTGGATCATTCTCCTTCTCCTCAATTCTTTCTATAATCTGCTCAGTCGTAGAAATAGAACCATTGTCAATGAACGGGGACGAAAAACCCATCCTGTTCAACCTAGAGAAACTATCCCACATTTTTTCCATTGTTTTGTCTAGAGTAGCTATTACCGCTTTAGTGCACTGGAAGGAAAAGTGGAAATGGATAAACTTGTTTTCCATCTGGGTAGTAGCATCCCAATCTTCAATCCCTGCCCATCGAGTTTTTCATCAGAGACTAAGTATAGCTTGGTGAGAAGATCTTTTGCTTCCAGAACCTTTTCCAAGATAAACTATGAGAATTCTTCAATTGTATCATGGGCCTCCTAGCTTAGCTTTGATGCCCTTGTGATGAATCGAAGGGTGGGCTATAGTGCTAGGAATAAAGTTTTAATCTTTTCCCAATGAGAAATGTACAATTGCCTAACCAATGGAATAATATCCGGCTGTGCAGGAGAGGACATGAGAGATCTTTTAAGAGAAGCGATCTCTACGTCCTTCGAGTTAATGGCCTCCACCAACTCTGCTCTTTTCCTTTTCTCAGATGCCAGTTGCTCCACAGAGCCGCTCATTTCCTTTTTCCAATTTTCCTTGGCTCCGGAGTGATTTGCTAAGTGCATGTCCAGAAAGGAGTTTGTCTCTTGAAGCTCTTGCTCTAATTGAGCTTTTAGGTCCTCAAATTCAGCCTCTTTTTCTTTCTAACTTCTACTCATATTGAGCTTGCTGGTGCTCCAAAGCCTCATTATTTTGTGCTATTCCTTGACTATACTCAAGGCAAAGCCGCTCCAACTCTTCATTCTTTAGCTGTAAATTTTTCTCTTCCTCCTGATTCTTAGTACGGAGCTCATTTACCATAGCAGGGTCGATAGTATGAATCTTCGCAAGCTCACCCTGATGTCTATTCTTCTCATTCTCTACTACCAGTGCCCTTTCTATCATACATGCAACATCCACCTTAAGGGATTTCTCTTTTTTCTCCAAAAAGCTAGCCCTTTCCTTTACTGCTTTAAGCTGCTCATCCTTTTTCTTTAGCTGGCGACCAATTTTAAGGAAGTCAAAGATGACCACCCATTGTGTTTCCTCCATAATCTCAACCTTATCCTATGGTTAGGCCACCTTCATATCAAACCCTACCACATATATTTCATAGTCCTCTGGGTGCATCTCCCCCTGTGACTTGGTTACTCTCGGGTACATGGTTGCAAACTTCAGCTCTTGTCGGGTCTCATCATAAAGAGTTTGTATTTTTGGCTCCACAAAAGTACTGTCATACTTTTCCTTGCACTTTTGTATTCTACTTGCACGTACTTCCTTTCTTTAGTCAATCTACACCATGAATTCAGTTGGTGATGAAACTAGTCCTCCTGCGAAAGGAGCACTAGATGGTAGGGCATATGGATATGTAATTCTGATAGGCCTGAGCATTTTCTTTTTCTGGAGAGTGACAGTTTGTGAGGAGAAGTGGGGCACATTCCAAAGCTTGGTTTGAGAACCAGCAGAAGGTCTTCTCACTTGCCATAGCTCAATTGGTGAATCGACAGAAGGACTCATGGGCTAGAATGGTGAAGGATTTGTCATTACAGAGTCAGCCTATTGTGATAGAAAGATGATCCACAACAATAGCAGAAGTAGGGGTGCCCACAGAGGGAACACCTTTGGAAATCAAAGTAAGGATAGCCTAAGAAATAGTAGCTGGTGTAAGAGATCATGGGGGAGTAAATCCGGGTGGAGTGGTCTATGAGAATTGGGTGAAACCTCTTGCATGTGTTGGATTAAAAGTGGGAAACAAAGGGCTAGTACTCATGCCAGGGATTGCCGCTGAGATAGGAATAGATACCAAGGATTGAGAAGCAAGAGAAGAAGGAGAAAATTTTACCTGTTGACTGGTCGATGGTGGCTCCAGAATTGTTAGTGACTCTCCCTCGACCTCAGGCTCCTGGCTAGTTGCAAGCACCTGTCTTCCAATGGGTTCTTGTGAACCCTCTCCGATAATGGTCTTCGTACGTTGTCGTTTTGCGAGCGGGGTTTTGCCAGCTTTGGTAGTTAGTTTGCTGTAGTAGTACCCTGACTGCCTTAGTGACCCAAGTGAGTGTATGCAAAGCACCCGATACATTAAATCACACATTTGTGGCTACATAGGTAGGCTGTCGAGAGCTATTCTCCTTCGACACTGAGGACATAGAAGTCATCGCTTCCTCTTCCTGTTCTTCGGACTCATCCTCTGGGTCATTGCTCTTATTGACGCTAGAATTTGGGCTGGGATGGTCTTCATCCCATCACTTTTCAAATTCTTAGTCCTCCTTCAAACTCTCATAAGGGGCATCCAATTGCCTTGTTTCTTGGCAAAACTTTCAAAAAGCTTCTATCTTCTCATTAGTCCATTCCTCATTCTTCCGCAACTTCTTATACATGGTGCATTCCATCTGGAAATTATCTTTGGCCACCTCCATAGCAAAGTAGAACTTGTGTCATGGCTCTTTGTTATCTTGTGTGGGAATACACGCTAGTTCAACAAAATTTTCATCTTTGTCTGCCCATGGGTTACAACACTTTTCCTAGTAAGGTCAAGGAACATGAGTAACTCTCATGTGTGGCTCTAGCAGGTCATTGAAAGGGTTGTAATCCCATTTTTCACATACAAAAACCAACCCTAAATGAGCCAGTTTATCTTGCAACAATTGATCTAATTGCTTCTTTAATAGAGTCATCGTTTTGAAATTCTTTAAACAAGTGAAGAATCCTTTTCTCTTGAAACTTGAGCTGTTGTAGAAGGTAAAATCAATAATACATACCTACCGATACATTTCAAGCACGAGCACCCTATCTGTGACATAGGATGGGAGAAGGAAGGGTTGACCAATGAAGCTCGACATCCAGAGAATTGTGAAATCTGTTCCTAAGAACCAGTCACAAGCGGGAGTGAAACTCTGCATATATCCAGTCTTATCCTTGTTGAGCTGCACTATGTCACTTTCTCCTTGTAAATCTTGCAAGACCAGAGTTATAAAATAATTTGAAAATGCATAATAATCATATGATATGGAAAGAAGGGGTGTCCACGTGGATACTGGCTTCTTCCTCTTATTTTCATCAAAAATTGATAATTCAAAATACCTATCAAAGAAATCAGGGTTCTAATGTAGGAACATTTGAATCAGGAAGGAGAGAAACCTAAAATTTCCTTCCATCGGGTAATTTTTTATTTTCTGTATCATTTCCTCCACTAGGAACTCGGCCAAATCATACCAGAAGGTATCGTGTTGTTTGCGGAATTGGAAAGTCGGCCCCAGTTGAAAGGTTTCCACCATCTTGTCGGAGTCTCGGCCACACACAAAAGCTAGCATTGACATGGTATCCTACATGTCCTCACAAAATGAATCACGCGGCAATGGGATACTCAGCAGCTTAGCGCCTAGGATTCCTTTCTTACAAATCTCCTCCATCAGGAAATCTGAGCTCTTTTTCATCACCTTCCACATTTTTTCTCCTTTACCAGAGAAGAAGTACTCAATTTTCTCCCTTCTTTTACTTGGGTCTGGGATACATAGCATATGCAAAATGGCTTGTGGACTGATGTGAACTCTTAAGTTTCGGCCCTCGATGTAGCAGGTGCTAGGGTTATAACGCTGAATGGTGGCATCGACTATCTCTAGGCAGTAATGTACCAGCAGGACCATGTATTGTAGAAGACCACTGTACCAAACCTTCCTTGCTATCGAAATGTCTACCTTAGGCGACTTCATCCTTGCAAAGGCTACTTCTCTTAAGGATTTAGGGTTTTTTGCGAGTCGTGGGTCATAAATATTATCCCATTTCTCCTCAACCCTTTTCTTGTTTCTGTAATCTTTGGGCCTATTTAGCTCTATCGTATTCATCCACTTCGACTTTCTTGGTATACCAGGCGTAGCATATGCTAAATCTTCATAGATATACACATCTTCCGATGACCGTATGGTTGTAAGCAAATCCTGGCCAATCTCCTCCTACATTTTCTATGATGAACTCTCTGACATTTTTCTTTAGATAAAAACTCCTGCAGGTTCTGAACTCTTTGTCAATTTTATTCGACTCTGGATATGCTGAAAACCTCTTTGCACTTTAAGCATTAAACTTTTTCATGCAATATTTAGCTATCTTTTCTCAAGGAGGTAGAGTAAAGTGTGCTTTTTGCATTTAATTTGGCATGTACCGTTAATTCCTCGGCTCGTGCAATATGAATTACTTTCCATTTCGAGGTGGCAAGAATTCATTATTGCATTTGGCAACCATGTGATATGCTGTGATTTCCTTGAAACTTGTGCTGACAATTTTCCTTCTAACCTTGCATTGGTATGTGCTGGCAATTAATATCCTAGATGAAATGATTAATCCAAAGCAAACGATCACGGCCTGAAAAGATATTAATCCTACCTTGGGCTCTGGGAAATGCCTATGAGATGACACAATAGCCTACAGTCGTGCAGATGCAACCGATCAGGAAATGCGAACAAATGTAGGCATGCCTTCCAAGTTGGCACTTGGTTATCATCATGTTTTCTCAAAATGGATTAGCATACTTTTTCTCATTTTTTCTATAAATAGGCCACTAAGTAGTGAAGAAATCACAATTAGCATTTGAGCAATTTTAACAATAGGTCATTGGCATAGTCTTTAGCTTCAGTAAACGAGTTTTCACATAGGCTAGGTAGTAGGCAAGTTTCAGTGTTAGATAGAAGGTAGAAGCATTGTGTCAGTACCATGGATACTCCCATTAGGTTAACTTCTTACTAGTCACATACAACTTTTCTTGGAAAGATTTCCACTAGGCGATTGAAGAGAATGACCAAGAATAAACACTCCTTGGTTTTGGTATCCATAAAATGAGTTTTGGGTAGGGTTTGTATAGAGTATGAGGAAAAATACTGTGTGAACACTGATATCTCCTCATACTTTTCCGCATCAATGTTAGACATTGGTATCTCTAAGCTTCTAATTCTAAAGTTGGTCAAAGAAATTTTTCCCAAAAAATACCTGAATGGCCTAGGTGAGATTGTCGCTCATGCTGCATATGGGATAGGCCTTCCAACAACCAGTGACCTTCATCGCTACATTAAGAAGCGGTCGTTATATGGTTGTCATTTCTTAGTGGGTTCAGCCTTCAGACACGCGATGAGCATCGACAGAGGGTTACCCAGGCCTTGCACTTTTTGTTCCATAGCTACAACATAATACCATCCTACGATGTTGATTGGTATACTGACTTCAAGAACTTGGTGTTCCCTTCGCCAATGGCAGTTGTTCCAAATGATTATGCTTTTGTTGCTGAAGAACCTGCTGATGAAGACGCGATAGGCGTCATCGTAGAAGAAGTGGTAGACACTGCCATAGATGCGTCAATTGCTGCCTCTCGTGCTCTTGGATAAAAAGCATCCCTCCTATTGGATAAAATGCCTCCCTGTTTCTTGGATAAAACACCTCCCTATTTCTTTGTTTTATGTTGTTGAATATACCACCTACTTTACATTTTTTGTATATAAGCTTGAAAAAGGTTATAGATATAGCATATATAAAAGAATAGCTTGTATAATCATATACTTTTGAATTATGGCTCTCCCAGCCATTTTTGCAATGTAAAAAATGAAAGAATATATATAAATCGACATATATCTTTATAAAAATCCATGGCTCTCTCTTCAATTCTGCATATCTATTCAATGGGCTCTTTCATTAGAATATTTGTTTATTATTTTTTGCACATGGGTGTATTCTTAACTGTAAAGTAATTCTGCTGCTCTACTCTCTACAATTACGGGTTGTTTCCGCCAAAATGCGAACTAATTTCAAAAAAGACTGGCCAACACAAAGGGAAATAAAATAAAAGCATTATTCACATATGTACAAAAATTAAATTTGGCACTTAATGGAACAACTTAAGATGAATCCCATTGACCAAAATTCTCAAGGGTTCATGTTCCATAATTTCTAACTCGAAAGTGTTATGCTCTTTGCACCGAATAATTTTAAAGGGGTCCTCCCATAGGCTATCAAATTTCCAATGCTGACCTAACCTAGCAACCCTTTTATTATATTTTAGAACTAAGTCTCCGCACTTTAGACCTCAGTCAAAATCCTTCTTGTCAAACCATCGCTTGACCACTTGTTGGTGGTTTGTCATGGCTATTAGGGAATTCTCCATTTTTCTTGTACTTCTAACAGTTCGGCAAGTTGAACATCCATGGCGCCATTTTGTTCTATCTCGAGGGATTTCAATATTTGAAGCGCTGGAATCTCCATAGATATAGGCAACAATGCCTCTTTCCCATATACCAACTCATAAGGTGAAGTCTTAAGGACTTTCTTAGGAGTTATGCGGTTTTCCCAAAGTGCCGCTCAGAGGTTTTTATACCATTCTGTTTGGTGTTTCGAACCAATTCTTTTAAGGAGTCAGACTAGGTTCTTGTTCGTTCACTCTGCTAGGTCGTTTCCCTGCGAGTAATAATTTGATGATGTCTTAAGGAATATGCCATTTGTTAATGCAAAGTGGCATACCTCTGTGCCTAGGAAAGCTCTGAAATTATCAGAAATGATAGTCTTTGGAGGATCGAACCTTGTCACCAGCTCTTCGAGGAAATCCACTATCTCTTCCTTTGTTGCATTTTTAAGAGGAACGACCTCTATCCACCTTGTGAAGTAATCTATGGCGGTCAAAATCCACTTGTTCTCGATGCTGGAAGCAGGATTAATCATTGTGATGAGGTCCAGGCCCCATTGTGTAAATGGTTTGTCTGCCACTGTAGGTTTGAGAGGCATTGCGGAATTCTTCCTTTTGTCTATAAAGAACTAGCATTTTTTGCAAGCTTTTACCAAAGAGTGGGAGTTGTTGAAAAGTGTGGGCTAATAGTAACCTGCACACATGCTTTTGATGGTGGTGGTCTTAGCAGAGAAGTTTCTTCCCACAACGCTATTGTGGAACGTGTCAAGGATTCTTTTCACTTGCTCTGTAGTAACGCATTGCAGGAGGAGACCATTGAAATTCCTTTTGAAAAAGGCCTCTTCCACTAGCACATATCCGCAATTCTGTAGCCGATACTATCTCCTCTTTTGGAAGGAAAGACCTGGTGGATACTTTCCTATTTGCATAAACCTCATTCTATCTGTTAGCCAGGAACCCTTGAATTCTGGCTCATTTATGAGAACAAGCTCTAGTTGCTCTTGTTTGGCTGGTATCTCTTCGTCATGCGCCATGTATTCGCATAGTTCTCTTCCTCAGACAGTTTTAGTAGGTTTGACCTGAATGTCATATTCAAGGATCTTGGTGATCCAATTAGCTCTTTTTTCTATGGTTTCTCCCTCCATGATATATTCGTGCACACTGGAATGCGCAACATAAACAAATACTTTGTTGCAAGAAATTAAATGGCGGAACTTTTTAAGTCCCTTCACTATTGCAAAGGCTTGTCTTTCAACAAAATTATAGTTTGTCTCATATTCCTTCAGGGTCTAGGAGTAGAATGCCACTGGATGTTCTCCTTTTCTTTCATTATCCTTTTGGGTTAAGATGGTAGCAATACTAGACTTGCTACTGAATGCATACATTATAAAATCCTTAGATAAATCTGGATTAACTAGTACTAGAGCTGCGGAAATAACATCCTTGACTTTTTCAAAGGCTTCCTAACCTTTGGTTGTCCACTTGAATGCTTGATCCTTTTTAAGCATCAGGGTGATCGGCTTGATTATTCCTGCAAAGTCAGAAATAAACTTGCTAACAAAATTTACCTTCCCCAGGAAGGACTAGATGCCTTTCTTGTTCACCAGAAGGGGAAGTTCCTTGATAGCTTTCACCCACTCGGGGTCGATTGAAACTCCTTCTTTGGATACCATGTGTCCTAATAGCTTGCCTTGTGGCACTCCAAATACACATTTTTTTGGATTAAGGGAAACTCTGAACTCCTGGCACTTTTGAAAAACTATTTCTAAGTGGTCAAAATTATCATCCTTAGATTTAGAAAACATAGTAAGATCATCTAAATAGATTAGAATAAACTTATTGATTAGCTCACTGAAAGCAATGTCCATTGCCCGCTGGAATGTTGCCCCTACATTGGATAAACCAAAAGGCATTTTTGCATATGCAAATGTTCCCTACTTTGTAGTGAACGTAGTCTTGTGTTGATCCTCTTTCTTAACTTGAATCTGATTGTAACCAGAGAAGTTGTCCAATAGAGAAAACAATTCTGATCCTACTACCGTTTGTAGGATTGAATCCATACAAGGAAACGTATAATGATCCTTCAGGGATTCTCTGTTTAGGTCTCAGAAGTCCACACACAAGCGGATATCTCTATTCTTCTTTCGAACCAGGACGAGATTGGATACCCAAGTACTATCCTTGATTGAGAAGACAATCTGTGACTCAATTAGCTTGGTTATCTCTTACGCCATTAGTGCTTCAATTTTGGGGTTTACTGGCCTCTGCTTTTTTCAGACTAGTTTCGCACCTTCTATCAGCTCAATCATGTGATGGATGATGTCAGGATCATATCCCTTTAGATCATCATAGGACCAGGCCACTACTCCATATTTCTTGCATAAATTGATGAGCATTTCTTTATCATGGTGTAGGACATATTTCCTGACTCGAGGGTTTCTGCCATCTAAGACTCGACGGTCTATGTAATCACTTTTGTCTACCATGAACTTCTATCTATCATTTTTTGCATCATCATGATAATTTTTTTTTTTTAGAGTAACCAATGCTTTCGCAAGCTTGTTGAATTTGAGCTGCATGATTTGTCCTTCATAAGCCTCGGTGATCTTTGGTTGAAGTTGATCAGTGAATTCCCCCTACTGCTAGATGAACGAGGCATTATGTTCATCACTTTCAAAAACCTACCAACTTTGATCATTGCCAGGAATTGTCAATCAAACTATTACTCGTACAGATTTTTCGTTATGTATAAGGTCAGAGGCAGGATCAAACTAAGCTCTAATCATAGCCATGCAGTCTGTATTGCCATTTTGTCCTTGGGGAACTGCCTAGATGTTGAAGGCTTCAAAAATCTCAACCAGGTCCTAGACTCAGTGCCAATAGGATCTCATACAGACATTCCTTGCCACGGAAATCCCCCAGACTTGGTGGACTACTAGTTTAGAATCTCCAAACACCATTAATTTCTTAATGCCCATTTGCTCCGCAAGGCTCAAACCTTGAACTAATCCTTCATATTCGGCTTCATTATTTGAAAAAGAAAACTGGAATCGGAAAGACCTTAGTATTTTTTCATTTTGTGGGGATATTAAACATATCCCCACTCTGACGCCTACTTTACATCTTGCTCCATCAAAGTACAACTTCCATAGCTTAGGTTCTTGGCCACCTTTGAACTCTTTGGCAACCTTCGGCAACACTTGGTATTTATCATAAATTACATAGGTTCCCAATCCTGTAGCATGATAATTTCTGAAAGGGTCACAGTCCAAGTGTTCATTCAACAGATCATCTTCTTGATCATCCCGGTCTCCGGTCACCTTTTCTTCCTCTAGTAAGTCAACACAATAAATTTCTTGCTTGGTGATAGAGGTATGTGCAGCTTCAAAATTCATCAGGGCTTCATCTGCCACATGTTCAGAATGTAAAGCCTCTGATTCTATCTTCATATTTGCATCATGCTTGGTTTTGAGAATCATATGTGACCAATCCAGGGATAGGTATCCGCCCACCTTTGAAGTAAATTCTCTGGATAGACAGAGGCCGAACATGGGAGGAGCATCTATGATCATAGTGTCTTGAGGCACTATGATACTAGGCCAAGCAAATAGAGTTAAAGGAAGTTCCTTGATGACAGCTATGGTTTCAATTTTGTTCCCATCAAGCTCCATTGCTCCCCTTTTCATAGGTTCATAGCCAAGTCCTAAAGCTTCAGCTATTTGTTTAGGAATAACAGTGGCGCTAGCTCCAGAATCAATCATAGGATTGTGTAATAACTTCTTCCCTATAATGAGAGTTAAGAAGAAGCGTTGGGGCTTCAACTTATCTCTAACTTCGATAGGGGATTATTTTGTGTTGTTTGTAAGGACTTTAGCCGAAGATAGTGGATTAAGTACCTCTGCATTGGCTAATTTCTCTGTTGGCACTACACTAACCTCTACTTGAACTGCCTTCTGTAATAGCATTTTTTGCTCTGGGATAGCTAGAATGTCCCATAGGCACACATTAGTGGATGATTTCTTCAATTGTTCTACCACATTAAAAGGTGGAAAACTTGGAGGTTTATGCTCTTTTTCTCTTGTTATGATAATCTCCTTCCGCGGTTGAGATGGAAGCGATGCAGTGGAAGTGCCAGATATTTCATCAGAAGCACCTTTAAGTTGTGGGCTAGCTAGATGCGGAACAACTGGTCAACTCGTTGGTAAATCTCCTCTTTGAGTGAGTGTTATATTTAGATTGCACTTGTGATGTTTTGGATATGGACGTATCATTAGCAAAAACTATTTCTTCTTCCTACATCCATGAGAAGAGCGCGTGATCAAGAGCGATGTCGGATTCCTATTCTAGAGACATCCCTTGTATTTGCACGGTAAGAACCACACTCTCCATTTGTGGTGAGGAATATGCATAACCTCTATGGTCTGGTGTCACACCTTGGCTGTGTTGCTCTGCCACCTTTTCTTATAAGTTTCCATGCAGATAGTTCTAGGGCATATGCACATCGCTACAAGGGAAGCACCATGGATTGATGTCATCAATGAGGTTATTCTGCCCTTGTAGTTAATTCCCTACTCGAGCTTGGTGAAGCACTCGTCAATGGAGTAGGCACTGACACCATTTGGTTGACTGTCGGAGCTAGTGGATTAGTGCGAGAACTGCCTTGGTATTGATTCTTCTGATATGAGGGTCATCCACTATGATAGTTCTAATAGGAAAGATTTGGAGGCGTTGATTGGTTCCGCTTGAGGGTGGTTATATCATTTTTAATAGTCTGCAACATTTCTTTAAGATCGCTAATTTCATCTTTGGAAGAACCGAATGTAGAGGCAACATTTTTTAGTGTCACCACATATCTGTACATTGACTGGGGAGGTACAGGAGCGCTAGTTGACATGACTTCTTGTGTGGGTATCAATATTTTAGGAAATATCAGCATGATAGGCCAAGGAGGAAACTTTCCACAATCTATCAAATGATTCTCGACTTTGTTGGCAACACCATAAGCATCTGGTAGAGTAGCTCCTTCCAAAGACTTGATCATATAGAAATGTCAGGATTGATGGACTTTAGATAAAATATGAATGCCAACTCAAGAGTCGGGCGTATAGTAACAGGGATCCTCTACCAATTCATGTGGAATCAGGAATTGAAGTCTGTCATAACCTCCTAGGGATCTCATTTTATGATAGATAGTTGATAATACAGCAAAGAGTGATCTCTGTCATTTGAGAACCTCTCATAGAATGGATTTCTGAGCTCGTCCCAGGTGTGAATAGTGCTAGGTGATAGTGTTTGGTACCAATCCAGCGCCTTTCCTTTAAAAGACACGGCGAGAATCCTTAGAGTTATATTCTATGTTGTGATCCCATGCACTAGACACACGTCCGCCACATCTTGCAGATGTTCTACGGGTGTTCTTGAGCCATCTCCAGTAAACTTGGGTATAGCTTTCATTGCTAAAACTGGGATAGCACCCAAGACATCAAGTGCTACTGGGGCTGCTAGGGGACTTCCGACATCCCATGCCATGTAATTTTTGTTGGCGGCTGGAAACATGGTTAGAGGAACGAGTGGAGGGAGTGGAACGGTTACCATCTGATTTGCAGTCTGCACTATTCCTAGTGGAGGTACTAGTAAACTAGGGTTGCTTATATTTTTGGATCTAGTTACAGGCTGATGGCTCATACACCCTTCCAAAGCACAAATTCATTTAAGCTTAGTCCCATTGTTCATGCTAGAAAAAGAACAAACTGTTGAAGCCAACATTTGACAAGGTAAGAGTGTCTTATGGGAAACTTAGTTTATGGGGGACCTTTTGCGCTAAACTGAGTGACCTCTGTGTTTTGGAAAGGGAAAAGGAAATAGATATAATAAAATAAAGTCTAACTTAAGGTGATGCACCAAGACTTAATGATAGGCACGATAAATCATAGATCTAAGGGCCCGATTGGTATTTGTAATGTTCCAGAAAAGCAAAAACTAAAAATTAGAGCACAAACAATCGACTCATTGACATAAAACAACATTGCATACATTCCTACTGCCAAGAAGAGTCATTATACATGATCTAGATAAACAAAATTGCATTCAATATATATAGAAGTTCTCAAATGGAATATCCAGACAATAGCAGCACAATTTACAGTTTAATCATATAGCATGAAAGAACAAAAAGGACAAACAATTGGGCACAGTTTGAAAGTATTTTGCAACAAAATAAAATAGTAATAAAGGTCTGGCATCTTTTCGTAAAACCAGTGTTCCTTCAAAATTTCAGACCCTTTTCTCATAATAGAGAAAAGTATATATAGCAGAAAACTCCCACCGCTTTAGAATGCAGCAATAGAAAAGATTTCATGATCCCTGACAATGATGCAGAAATAAGAATATTTCCCAAGCTGTTGCAACAAAAAATATTTGAAACCAAGCATCTAGTCATTCAAGGCACAGGTGCATCTCATACAAATGATGATGGTGGTCCCGGAAAGGTTAAATAGACAAGTGTCACCATCCCGTGTGAATAATATGAAATGCGGTGGCCAATCGCTGAATTTGGTTCACCTGATTCATCGCTCAAATATGAGATCCACCAAATAGGCACATGGAAAAATTTCATTGCCTGTGTGAACCTTTATCTCTCGCCACTAAAGACTTGTGCCAAGGATACACATGTTGAGTGAGGTAGAGCTCTATCCAAAAGTGGAGGAAATGATCATCAGTTGGGCGCAAAATAGACGTGTGGCAACATTTCGTTGCCTGCGGTCATTATTTCATCCTCTTTTTGAAAGATTTGTGAAGAGTAGACACATAGAAAGATCGCATGACAGACAACAATTGTGGGGCCTAGCAAATTCTTTCAGGATGAGAGCTTTGTGGCACTCGAGTGGAGCCCGATGAGGAAGCAAAAAAGGAACAATAAAAAATGGCTCGCCGCTATGACACATGGAAGTATAGCGAGGATTCCCGAGATGCAAAGGAAGGGAAACCCTTAGGGTGCGCAAAGTAGACAAGTGGAGGGGAAGCAGACCTTAACAAAAGGCCAAGTGGATTTCTTGCAATGTACGGGCCTATACTTAGAGTAAAATACACCTAAAGGGAGCTTGTTGAATATTTATTCATAGCTTCCAGACTAGCTGACTCAGTTCTAGCAGGCTCCCCTCCTTCAGCTTTTTCTCTTTTCTTCCTAGCTTCCCTCACTGCTTCCACTGATATACCAATGCTCTCTACAAAAGCTTCAACTTACTTTCTCACCTTCCAAACTATCATAGGCTTCTTCAGTTTTGCATGCACTTGCATATTCTTCTCTTCAAAGGTACCAAACCTTTCTTCTATTGGATCCTGAGGTTTACTCAACAAGTGTTGAGCATACAACTCCAAAATGTGTTCTTCAACCTCATATCCAATAGGAATTATCCAAATTGTTCTAGGTTCTGTTGCTTCCATCAAACACTAATCAATGTCAACCATGAAGCAAATAGTGTCCTTATATTTTTCCACAATAGACTTAGGAATCCTTTCCCTGGCTTGCATTTCATTCTAAAATCTTTTTTAGTAACCCCAAATAGTAGTTTTCCTTGCTTTTCTATCACCAATTTTGTATAATATGTCTCTGATTTGAATAGCTACAAGTCTATCACCTTCCCATTGCACTTTACCAATTCTTGAAACTTCCTTCATGAAGTAGAAGAAAAGGCATAATAGTAGATTTCCATACTTGAAAGAGTTCTTCTTGTCCTTCTTGATTTTGCCAAGATTTTCAATTAGTTGGCCTTGGAGTAACTCACATAGGTCATATTCTATGTTTTCCTTGACCATTTGATAAGTTGCATAGATTGCAATACCGGATACAAAGTTATCCCGGCAGGAGTGATAGACTTATATCCGATAACCATAGAAGAAAATCTTACGTCCAAATCAATGATGTCATTAATTTTCATGGCTCTTTTATCAAAAATGGAGCCGGTTGCCTCAGTAAATATTTGGTTCTTCACAGATTTCATTGTGGGCAACCCACCGGATGAATTCAGACCAGTAATAATCCTTATAGCTTCCTTTGTGATCTTGAAGGGCTAACTTAACCACAAGAACTTGGCATTCACTTGACTTAGTATGTACTGAACCCATTCATTTTCATCGAACATGGGAAACTTCACAATTTGAGTGAATTTCTTCTCCTCCAAAGTCTTGAATTCACACCTTACATAGAGATCTTCCCCCACAATGTGATTTGTATACAAATTTAACAACTAGGAGCTTCCTAACTCCTCAACATTCACATGAAGATATGCCCTAATATCTTCAATGTGCAAAACACCATATAGAATGGAAGAAAATGCACCTAATGGTTATGTCTGAATGGATTTGAATGGGTGCCACTTGAATTTTGGATGGGTTCTATCCTTAATATCAACCACTAAAGGAGTAGCCATTTCTATAAATTTCAAGTTCACAAGTTTTGTAGATAAATACCTTTCGTTGGATTAGGGTTTTTTTGCCAAATCACCTTTAGATTTGTATCTCACCAAAATTCACTTGCAGAGCTCTCCAAACTTCTTCTCAAAATGCAATGAGACAAATGAGGAATAAAAGTAACCTTTTTATCATTTGCATACCTAACTTTTTGTCACAATAAATGCTTTTTCCCTAGGTCTTTCAGATACCCTATTTTCATAGATTGTGAAATAAAATTCTACTATGGACCTTCAATTTTGCTCAAGAGTTCCCAAAACATCTATAGATCACTAATGCAATTGTTGCAATCTGCCACATCCCGATACCAACTATCGACAGGGGTGTAAAAGATTTTCTTGAGAGCTCCCCCTAGGCTAGAGGCCTTAAACTAATTCTCGGAGGAATTTCCAATGTGATATTTTGGTGTGGACTCATTTCCTGCAACAGAAGCACTCTTCTTCACCCATGTCTTCTTCATTTGATTCCTTATCTCATCCGTAGTAACTTTTCCTTTTCCCTTTTCATCCTTCTACATATTTTTTCCTTTGTTTACCGTACCCTTCCTACTTCTATATAATCTTGCAATGTGATCAGATTTGTTATAATTGTAGCACACAACATTTCTTTGTCCGTACCAGTTATTCCATTGATTTTCTCTTGATTTGCATTAGTTAGCAATATGGTCAAATCTATTGCAAGCATAACATCTAAAATTTCTATTGAAAAAGTTATTTGTCACATTTTTGCATTCAATTGACTTATGACCATACTTATTGCAATTGAAACACTGAAAAAAGAATGATGTACCACTTGAATTCATTATACTTCTACATTGAGCAGCCATATGACCAAATTTATTGCAAACAAAATAGTATCCAATGAAATTTTGAGCATTGGGTTGTCTTATTGGATACCTTCTAGTGTTTTTCATTTGATTTACTTGCCTAAATTTCCTTTGAACAGATCCAGAGCTTTCTCCTTTCTCATATCCAAGACCTCGCTTGTCATTTCCAATCTTCTGACTTTGAATCAATTCATCAAGCTTAGCTGAGCTAACCTTGAACTTCTCTTTGTATTCATTTGGAGTAGAAAGTTCATCCCTGAGAGTAACAATCTATCTTTCAAGCTCTTCTTTAGTGTTTCTAGATTGTTGCAATTCAAGCTCCAGCTGATTGAATCCATCATTAATTCGGTTGCATTCTTCAATTTTTTCTTTCAAGGATTGAGTAATATTTTTTTCATTTTTCTTTTTGTCTTCAATCTCCTTGGTCATCCTCATCACAATAGATTCCATCTCATGCTTTAGGACAACATTATCTCTGGTGATCTTTTCACATTCTTCTATCTTTTCCTTCAAGGCTTGATTTAGGTGTTCATCTACCATGCTTTTACTTTCTTTTTACTTGAGCTGATCACAGAGATATTTTCTATTTTCCCTGGACTTATTGATTTGATCTTTCAATGATTGAATGAATTTCTCAGCATTCATGAGGCTTTCTTGCAATTCTTGGACTTCAGATTTGGACTGATCAAGATCATCTAGAGCCACGAAAAGTTGTTGAAGACCACCATAATCAATTGAATCACTTTCTCGAATCTTCCCCAAGATATTAAACTTCTTCTGAGGAACTAGGCTCTGATACCAATTGTTGGAATCAAGGAACATTGAGAGGGGGGTGAATCATTGTTCTACAAAATTTAACTTTATTAACTTGATCTTTAAACCAATTATAGCATTGAATGAAAATAAATATGCAAGAACACAAGAAAATCAACCACAACACCATAACACAAGGATTTTTTTACGTGGAAACCCTGTTAGGGGAAAAACCATGGTGGAGGCCAATACACAATATGAGTATACTCAAAATAAGTGTTTACAAATGGGGAATGCACATGCATTCAAGCACACTACCTAGAGCTCACTGCTCAAATACAAAAGGATTACTACCCAAAAGAAGGCTCAATGTCTTATAGTCATAAATAGACAACTGGAGTGGATGAACTATGTAATAACATTTGCTAATGCCTGAGTATAGTTCTGGTTAAGCACATTTAAAACATTCTTCACATTCTGTCTGATTCTGCACTTGAAACTTTGTCTACTTTAATTTGAATCACAAATATTTTTCTACTCAAGTGAAACTGCACATAATTGATCTATATTCCTTTTGAATTTCACATGATATCACAACACACCTCAAAATGATTTGAGTAATTGATCATTATATAAATCCACATCAAGAGATTGCATCAACCACATGTCGGCTTCAACAAAATATAAAACATGTACAAAATGCCAGCTCAATCCATAAATAGTTATTAATGTGAATCATAAAATGTCGACCAAAACATAGTGAGGACCCAAAACAACATCCTTGAACATGAAACACCTTAAAAAATTATTCCTCAAAGATCCACAACATGAAACAATCATCGTGTTAGCCTTTCTGCACTGTTAAACTGAAAATCATCAAACCAGATCTTCTAACTTGCACACCAATCAATACGAGGCTCTATGATTCAAAGATAAGAAAGTTCATACATCAAAAGACCTTCCCTGAGATCCACAACACAAAATGATAACAAAAAATTACATATGAATTGATGTACACAATTATGTCGGATGCCCTGTTTTAGTTTTAATAGTTAATACATATCTTCAATCTGACTTCTAGTACTAGCAAATACTGAAGTGTAGATAGGATTACTAACTAGGGTTACCATCAATAACAACACCAGATGACTTGTGCAGTGTCTCTTGCCAACAATACAACACACAAGTATGTTACCTATCTTGAAAGGTAGAAATATGCAAACAAGTTTCAAATTACTACCCCAAGGTCTCTCGAGTATCAGGTCTTGACAATTCTTGGAATAATTCAGTTGGTTGATGTGATTTTATGGTAATAATAGGGTGTGCCTTATGGTTTACAAAGCATGGGAAGTTGGATCAAATGGAGTTTCAAGGATGCTGGAAATGATTTAGTGGTTTCCCAATCTAAACAGCAAGCTGAAACTCACTTCAATCACCAAGTTTAACATTACGATGGTGCTTGGGAACCTACTCTAACAAAGGACTAAAAGAAAT
Source organism: Sequoia sempervirens (assembly GCA_007258455.2). Lineage (NCBI taxonomy): Eukaryota > Viridiplantae > Streptophyta > Pinopsida > Cupressales > Cupressaceae > Sequoia > Sequoia sempervirens. The sequence goes on from VDFB02086081.1 coordinate 89,327,282, forward strand.
AGCAAAAGAGGAAAGGGTTGAGAGAATCTATTCTAAATCAAAGCTATGAATGAATAGTAACAATGGAGGATGCTACAGTAGACAAACTCCCATAAAACCATGTTTTTCTTGACCAATAGAACCTACAACTATACAAAACCAGTGCAATCTTATAAGGACTGTATATTTTCAGATTGTGCATTCACTTCATGAACATACAATTGAACTAAGTTGCAGCAATGAAGTAAACAATCCCAGGATAACTTTACACAATAGTTTGTCATCAACAAGTGCCAAAAGTATGGGCTAGAAGTCAATCAAATACCATAATAACAACCACCATTAAAGATATTCAAAAAACTAAAACTAACATTAACACAGAGGCTGAATCATGCATGCAGAATGAACAAGTTCAAAGAAAACATCCAAATTCATGTAATGCTTCCTTCTATTGCTACAAAATTCCCTTTACAACAATACACCATCACCTACAAATGAGGAGCAATCCCCTATTTATAGTTTCCAAAAATTGAAATGAATGGCCAAGATTTAATACAAGTTAGGGTTTCACTTACCCCCAATATTTCATAATTTAAAATACATTATTTTCTTTTTCCCTATTTTCTCTTTTAGTGGCCCTGTCATTGTAGTAGTTTTGTCGTATAGTGATTGTCTTCTCTGCTACAGCTGAAAACAGTTAATATCTTCCTTCTTGTTGATGTGTACTTGTAGCATCCTTCAACCAATTCAAGTGGACCCTATTGAAGATTCATGTCACAGATAAGATGTTCTTGATTCAGGTGGATAGCTCTTGACAATCACCATTATTATGGTGGAACATGAAACAACTTCCACTTGCTTCTGATTCCGATAAGTAGCTCTCCAATTCTTCGACATTGACTTCTTTGGCATGCATTCATATGTTAGCTGGTCCTCCATTGTCACACACTCATGGATAAGTAGATCCTCCATTTTGGTAACCTTAGATCTCCATTGGCATATTTCATATGCGAGCCTTTGTGCCCAAGGTCTGTGTCTAAAACTATGTCCCAAGTGGAGGTGAGCTTGGACGTGCACTCCACACCATGGAATTTATACTTCATCTGATCTTTTTCCTCTTTTCCTCTTGGAATGCATGCAAGATTCTTTGCTTTATCAGATTTCTTAGCTGACCTCCCTGATGGACCCACAACAAGTTCCAAAAAGCCTACATGCAAAGATAAAGTAAGTTCATTTATAAATACATCAGGGCAAGCATTAGTCAAATCCTGTAAAATGAGCATTAGATCCAGTAATGCATCATTAAAGGGCCATAAAATTCATCAATATTAATCATTTAAGGCTCATTTGGGCCATAAACATAATGTGGGTTTATGGGATGTGGGTTTCCCCTTGGCTGGAAGCTGTTTAGAGTAACTAGGAGTAGGATGACACTGAGGCCACAGAGACCTGCAGGCAGCTGCCCGCAACAAAAAGTTTTGCATGGTGAACTTGGCAATCAAATTTCATGTGAGGCACTTTGGCATGTGTAGAAATCATTTGTAAGGCACTTGAAGTTACCAAATTAAGTTTGATGCATTTGCAAGTCCGAGGCATGAAGATGTAGGAAGTTCAAAGGACGTTTAGAGTCTCCGTTGTTAAGCAACAAAATTTAGAGCATGGCAACCCATAGGTAGAAGTCCGCACTACAGGACCCGCGGATGCCTCATATCTTAAAGGATATGTGCAAAATTTTTACCAATTTTAGGAGATGTGGGAGGGAGCTACCAGGCCACCATTGTATGTTTTCCATTAGGAATGACATTGGAGGGATGGTGGCTCATAGGTAGTGGTCCGCTTAGGTGGACCTATAGCAAGCTCAAGGAATTGGCATGTGTACCAACAGCTTTCAAATCAAGGGAAAACCCCCTTGCAGAACCCACCATTTGGAAGAATGGGGGTGTAAGGATGTTGGGGAATGGAAATGGGGAAACAACCACCTACATACGGCCACCCGCATGAATTAGTTAGCATAACATTTTGACTTAGTCGCTTCAGGAAAATTGGGGATGGTGATGAAAGGGAAAATCTCCTAAGGAATGATTAAGCAAGGGAAAAAATGGGTCGTGAGACACTTGAAGTCATTAGATGAAGCTTTGATGCTCTTGCAGGTCTAAAGGATGTGGGCACCGTGAGGTGGGAAGGCATTAAAGCTTGACCATTAAGTGACTACATTTAGGAGACTGTGATCTGCATGTGGAGTTCCTCAAAGCCATAACTCTTAGCAATTTTGAGTTTTTCCAAATTAAGCATATGGAAGATGCATTAGAAGGGTTCCTAGACCTATTCCTCAATGATTTGGCCCTTTTCAAAAAATGTGGAAATATGGAATGCGGAAGCCAGAGGGTTGATTGCCTTAAAAATGACATTGAGCACACAAAAACCCACGAACAACAACAGAGGGATGGCGACCCACAAAGAAATTCTTGCAAATGGCGACAGAGGGATGGTGACCCATAGAGAAATTCCTACAACTTCCCAAAACTCAGCGAAACCTTGGCAGTTCACTTAGGCATCACAGAAACATCCCAAATCCATAGGCAACTTGTCCTCAAAGTCAAAAAATCAAGGCAAAAGCAAAGCTAGTGAGCAGGGACCAAGCAAGCAGGAGCAAGGCGAAAGCAAAAAAAAAGGGTCCCTACCTTCGGTGGGGCATGTGTGAAAAATATGCACAACACATCTCTACCATCAACTTCGGCTTGACAACTAGAGAGTAGAAAATTGATGAATTCCAAGGGTCGATAGTGACAATTATGCAACAAATGAACAAGGATCAGTCTTGCAAGGAGGAAGTAAAAGCACAAGGGGTGGATCTCATCGCCTACATCTAGCAATTGATGTCCTTAAAAGAATGGGCTCTAACAACATCATCCACACCTCCTCTTTACTCTCAAGAAGAGCTCAACAAAATGGAGAAAATGAAGAATTAGACCAAAGCCACCATGAATTAGTTCTAGCGGGTGATCTACAATGGCGAAATGGGCATCCACCACATTGCCTGAATGTTGAATAAATTCCAAGATTTGCAAAAGCAGTTGGAGGTCACTAAGAGGAGATGTCACAAATTAACTGAGCAATACAAGATCACATATCCTAAGCTGGAGGCCATTCTTAAGATTCCTGAGAAGACATGGGAAAAGGAATTGGGGCTTGTCAAAGATGATCATTGGCTAGTAGAAACCTAGAAAATGGGCTTGGATCAAAGAAGGAAAGTCCTGGAAAGGGTATTGCATGAAGTCGAGCTCGACCTCGAATGGGGTTTGGAGCACGAGACTGGCAGTGAGGACTACCTTAAGACGATGACAGACTATGACATGCCCACCCTAGAGTTGGATCCAAAGAAAATCAAGCCATTCTTCCACAAGAAGATAGAGCAAGGGGCTGTAGATGCACTAATGCTAGATTTCATGGAATTCATTGCAAGAGCATTTACACAGTCCGAGTAGGTAATTAAGGCCATGCCCAGATGCACCAAACACTAGGATCATATTTCAAGAAGATTTAAATGGCTAACCTTTTGGATCCTCCAATCTGATATCATGGAATGGAACAAGCTCCAGGCTTTGATTGGGAAATTTTTTGAATATGCCACCCTTTAGAAGAATGCAGGGAAGTCAGTAATTGATGATGAGTTTCTGATAGTAGGGTAAGTGCATAAAGATGGTTCCCAAAAACGGGGCTTAAGTGGCCACTTTTTTTTTTTTTTCTTAAATCAAGAAATATTGACCTTGGATGTGAAATTGAGGATAGTTACATTCAAAATTTTAAGATGGAACAAAAACAAGGATTGAAGTGCTTCGAGTCAACTTTCTAAACTACTAATTTATTTTGAAAATGGTTGATATTAAGGGGTTCAAATGATGGACATACACTAATTGGTGTTGTCTTTGTCAATAAAACATAACATAACAACTCTTGTACAACCTTAGCACGGTGAACTTTTTTAGTATTTTTAAAATCGCTATGGTCAGAAGTTAGCTAACAGTATGTACTTGATGCATGATTTTCCTAATAATCTTTTAATGAATATTTTATTTTTTACTAATTTTCAAAGTGGACACTTCTTGAAAAACAAAATTTTGGTTGTGCTACCCCTACAAATTTTGGAAACTAATTGATTTTTATCTTTTTATTTTTTTAAAATTTGTACATTGGAGTCTAGTTTCTAAAACTATAATTTATAACCAAAAAAACACCAAACATTGCTTTATGCCAAAAAAGAGATACACAAACAAAAAAAATTATGGATGAAAGGCTTAACATTGTCAGAAAGTAAAAAAAATTACATCGTTGGATAGCTAAGAGAGAACCTAACATTACCTAGGTGTTCAATTTGTTTGACATTGAACCACTTGCAATCCTGATTGTGAGCACAAACCCAATTATGTGAAATATTGTAGAATTTGGAAAAACATGTCTCTGGTCGTTGGGAATGCCCTCCAATCCTTTGGGTTGGTATTCCAAGGAAAATACCAATCCCAAGGCTTAGGGATTCCCAAAGCAAGATATAACGCGTCCACATTATAACACACTCGCATTATATCTCAGTTTTCACATGGATTTTGTGTTTTGTGAATGCATTGACAAAACACGAGCGCATTATAACGCGCTTGTGTTTTGGTCTACATTGAATTTTTATTCCTCTCTTTTTCTTATCTCTTTCTTTTTGTCATCTTTCAAGGAAACTATATACATGAAATAAACATTTATTTATAAGTTGAAATTTACATATGGACGTTTACTTTCTTATACTTTAAGTTATATTTCATGTATATAGTTTCAGGATGTTTGAGAGTGGTTTCGGATCTCTACGAGTTATAATGCAAATTCTAGTTTTTGGAAGATCTCACAAATTTTAGACTTAGTCAAATTTTAGTAATTAGGTCAAATTTTAGTAATCAGCAAGTTGTATTATTTCTCTCTTTATCTCACTCATTTTTATCCCTTACACTCTATACCTCTCTCTCTCTCTCTCGCTCTCTCTCTCTCTCCACCTACCTCTCCCTCCATCACTCCCTACCACTCTATCTATTTCTCTCTACCTCACCTCTCTCTGACCTCTCTCTCCCCCTCCATACTTCTCTCTCCCTCTCTTCTTCCCTATCTACTCTGTATCTCTCAATCCCTCTCTCTACCTACCTCTGCATCTATCAAACCTTACCACTCTCTCTCTACACCTCTCTATCTCACCTTTCTCTCCCTCCCTCCCTCATTCCCTCTCTACTTCTCTCTATCTCTCCTCTCTCTACCTCTCCTTCCCTCTCTACTTATCTATATCTCCTCTCTCCCTCTCTCTACCTACATCTCCTTCCACCACTCTCTATTTCTCTCTATCCCACCTTTGTCTCCCTCACTACATCTCCCTCCCTCTCTCCCTCCATATCTACTTATCTATATCTCCCCTCTCCCTCTCTACCTAGCTCTCCATCCATCACAACCTACCACACTCTCTCTCTATTACTTTCTATCTCACCTCCCACTCTCTCCATCCATACCTCTCCCTCTCCTTCCCTTTCTAATCTTTATCTCCCTAATCCCTCTCTACCTACCCCTCCATCCATCACTCCCTAACACTCTCTGTACACCTCTCTATCTTGCTTCTCTCCCTCCCTCATTCCCTCTCTACTTATCTCTATACCTCTCCTTCCCTCTCTACATATCTTTATCTCCCCTAGCCCTCTATCTCCCCCTCACTAGATTTCTCCCTCCCTAACTTTTCCCCTATCTACTCTCTATCTCTCCTCTCCCTCCCTCTACCTCTCTCTCTCTCACACTCTCTCTCACTCCTCCCTCACCCTCTTTCTCTCTCACTCTCTCCTCTCTATCTCACCATTCTCTCTTTCCCTCTTTGTAACTCTCTACTTCTTTATATGTCACCATTCTCTCTTTACATATCTTTATCTCACCTATCCATATTTACCTCTCCCTTCCTACCCTCTCTTTCCCACCCTCCCTCATTCCCTCTATCTCTATCTCTCTCTACTTCTCTCTATCTCACCTATTCCTCTCTACCTACATATCCCTCCATTAGTCCCTACCACACTATCTCTATTGCTCTCTATCTCACCTCTCTCTCACCTCTCTCTTTCTCTCCCTCCATACATCTCCCTCTCCTTCCATCTCTACTCTCTATCTGCCTAATCCCTCTCTATCTACCTCTCCATCCATCACTCCCTACCACTCTCTCTACACCTCTCTACCTCTCCTTTCTCTAATTATCTATATCTCCCCTATCCCTCTCTCTCTCACTAGTTGTATCCCTCCCTACCTTTTCCCCTATCTACTCTCTCACTCTCTATCATTTCTCCCTCTACCTCTCTCTCTCTCACTCTCTATCATTCCTCCCTCACCCTCTTTATCTCTCTCACTCTCTCCTCTCTATCTCACCATTCTCTCTTTCC
>VDFB02086081.1:89333800-89662590 GCA_007258455.2 Sequoia sempervirens
ATTTGACTAAGTCTAAAATTTGTGAGATCTTCCAAAAACTAGAATTTGCATTATAACTCGTAGAGATTAAAACCACTCTCAAACATCCTGAAACTATATACATGAAATATAACTTAAAGTATAAGAAAGTAAATGTCCATATGTAAATGCCAACTTAAATGTTTATTTCATGTATATAGTTTCCTTGAAATATAACAAAAAGAAAGAGATAAGAAAAAGAGAGGAATACAAATTCAATGTAGACCAAAATGTGAGCGCGTTATAATGCGCTCGTGTTTTGTCAATGCATTCACAAAACACAAAATCCATGTGAAAACTGAGATATAATGCGAGCGTGTTATAACATGCACACGTTATATCTTGCTTTGGGAATCCCCAAGCCTTGGGATTGGTATTTTCCTTGGAATACCAACCCAAAGGATTGGAGGGAATTCCCAACGACCAGAGACATGTTTTTGCAAATTCTACAATATTTCACATAATTGGGTTTGTGCTCACAATCAAGATTGCAAGTGGTTCAATGTCAAACAAATTGAACACCTTGGTAATGTTAGGTTCTCTCTTAGCTATCCAACGATGTAATTTTTTTCACTTTCTGACAATGTTAAGCCTTTCATCCATAATTTATTTTGTTTGTGTATCTATTTTTTGGCCTAAAGCAATGTTTGGTGTTTTTTTTGTTATAAATTATAGTTTTAGAAACTAGACTCCAATGTACAAATTTAAAAAAAATAAAAAAATAAAAATCAATTAGTTTCCAAAATTTGTAGGGGTAGCACAGCCAAAATTTTGTTTTTAAAGAAGTGTCCACTTCATAAAAAATAAAATATTCATTAAAAAATTATTAGGAAAATCATGCATCAAGTACATACTGTTAGCTAACTTCTGACCATAGCGATTTTAAAAATACTAAAAAAAGTTCACCGTGCTAGGGTTGTACAAGAGTTGCTATGTTATGTTTTTTTGACAAAGACAACACCAATTTGTGTATTTCCATCATTTGAACCCCTTAATATCAACCATTTTCAAAATAAATTAGTAGTTTAGAAAGTTGACTCGAAGCACTTCAATCCTTGTTTTTTTTCCATCTTAAAATTTTGAATGTAACTATCCTCAATTTCACATCCAAGGTCAATATTTCTTGATTTTAGAAAGAAAAAAAAGTGGCCACTTAAGCCCCCTTTTTGGGAACCATGTTTGTGCACTTACCCTACTGTCAAAAACTCATCATCAATTACTGACTTCCCTGCATTCTTCTGAAGGGTGGCATATTCAACAAATTTCCCAATCAAAGCCTGGAGCTTGTTCCATTCCATGATATCAGATTGGAGGATCTAAAAGGTCAACCATTTAAATCTTCTTGAAATCTGATCCTAGTGTTTGGTGCATCTGGGTGTGGCCTTAATTACCTACTCAGACTGTGTAAATGCTCTTGCAATGAATTCCATGAAATCTAGTGTTAGTGCATCTGCAGCCCCTTGCTCCATCTTGTTGTGGAAGAATGGCTTGATTTTCTCTGGATCCAACTCTAGGGCGGGCATGTCATAGTATGTCATCGTCTTAAGGTAGTCCTCACTGTCAGTCCCGTGCTCGAAAACCCATTCGAGGTCGAGCTCGACTTCATGCAGTACCCTTTCCAGGACTTCCCTTCTTTGATCCAAGCCCATTTTCAAGGTTTCTACTAGCCAGTGATCATCTTTGACGAGCCCCAATTCCTTTTCCCATGTCTTCTCAAGAATCTTAAGAATGGCCTCCAGCTTAGGATATGTGATCTTGTATAGCTCAGTGAATTTGTGACATGTCCTCTTAGTGACCTCCAATTGCTTTTGCAAATCTTGTAATTTATTCAACATTCAGGCAGCATGGTGGATGCCCATGTCGCCATTGTAGATCACCCGCTAGAACCAATTCATAGTGGCTTTGGTCTAATTCTTCATTTTCTCCATTTTGTTGAGCTCTTCTTGAGAGAAAAGAGGGGGTGTGGATGATGTTGTTAGAGCCTATTCTTTTAAGGACATCAATTGCTAGATGTAGGCAATGAGATCCACCCCTTGTGCTTTTAGTTCCTCCATGGAAGACTGATCCTTGCTCATTTGTTGCATAATTGTCACTATCGACCCTTGGAATTCATCAATTTTCTACTCTCTAGTTGTCAAGCCGAAGTTGATGGTAGAGATGTGTTGTGCATATTTTTCACACATGCCCCGTTGAATGCAGGGACCCTTTTTTTTTGCTTTCGACTTGCTCCTACTTGCATGGTCCCTGCTCACTAGCTTTGCTTTTGCTTTGATTTTTTGAATTTGAGGACAAGTTGCCTATGGATTTGGGATGTTTCTATGATTCCTAAGTGAAATTTCAAGGTTTCGTTGAGTTTCGGGAAGTTGTAGGAATTTCTCTATGGGTCACCATCCCTCCGTCACCATCCGCAGGAATTTCTTTGTGGGTCGCCATCCCTCTGTTGTTGTTTGTGGGTTTCTGTGTGCTCAATGTCATTTTTAAGGCAATGGACCCTCCAGCTTCCGCATTCCAGATTTCCATGTTTTTCGAAAAGGGCCAAATCATTGAGGAATAGGTCTAGGCACCCTTCTAATGCATCTTCCATATGCTTAATCTGGAAAAACTCAAAATTGCTAATAGTTATGGCTTTGAGGAACTCCACGTGCGGGTCGCAGTCTCCTAAATGTATTCACTTAATGGTCAAGCTTTAATGCCTTCCCACCTCATGGTGCCCACATCCTTCAAACCCACAAGAGCATCAAAGCTTCATCTAATGACTTCAAGTGTCTCACGACCCATTTTTTCCCTTGCTTAATCATTCCTTAGGAGATTTTCCCTTTCATCACCATCCCCAGTTTTCCTGAAGCGACTAAGTCAAAATGTTATGCGAACCAATTCATGTGGGTGGCCGCATGCAGGTGGTTGTTTCCCCATTTCCATTCCCTAACATCCTTACACCTCCATTCTTCCAAATGGTGGGTTCTGCAAGGGGGTTTTCCCTTGATTTGAAAGTTGTTGGCACACACGCCAAGTCCTTGAGCTTGCTATAGGTCCGCCTAAGCGGACCACTACCTACGAGCCACTGTCCCTCCAACACCATTCCTAATGGAAAACATATGATGGTGGACAGGTAGCTCCCTCCCACATCTCCTAAAATTGGTCAAACTTTTGCACATTTTAAGATATGAGGCATCTGCGGGTCCTGCAGTGCAGACTTCTACCTATGGGTCGCCATGCTCTAAATTTTGTTGCTTAACGATGGAGACTCTAAACGTCCTTAGAACTTCCTACATCCACATGCCTCGGACTTTCAAATGCATCAAACTTAATTTGGTAACTTCAAGTGCCTTACAAATTATTTCTACACATGCCAAAGTGCCTCACATGAAATTTGATTTCCAAGTTCACCATGTGGAACTTTTTGTTGCGGGCGGCTGCCTGCAGGTCTCTGTGGCTTCAGTGTCATCCTACTCCTAGGTGCTCCGAACAGCTTCCAGCCAAGGGGAAACCCACATTTATGTTTATGGCTCAAATGAGCCTTAAATGATTAATATTGATGAATTTTATGGCCCTTTAATGATGCATTACTGGATCTAACCCTCGTTTTATAGGATTTGACTAATGCTTGCCCTGATGTATTTATAAATGAACTTACTTTATCTTTGCATGTAGGCTTTTTGGAACTTGTTGTGGGTCCATCAGGAAGGTCAGCTAAGAAATTTGATAAAGGAAAGAATCTTGCACGCGTTCCAAGAGGAAAAGAGGAAAAACATCAGATGAAGTATCAATTCCATGGTGTGGAGTGCACGTCCAAGCTCACCTCCACTTGGGACATAGTTTGACACAGACCTTGGGCACAAAGGCTTGCATATGAAATATGCCAATAGAGATCTAAGGTTACCAAAATGGAGGATCTACTTTTCCATGAGTGTGTGACAACGGAGGACCAGCTAACATATGAATGCATGCCAAAGAAGTCAATGTCGAAGAATCAGAGAGCTACTTATCAGAATCAGAAGCAAGTGGAAGTTGTTTCATGTTCCACCAAAATAATGGTGATTGTCAAGAGTTATCCACCTGAATCAAGAACATCTTATCTACTTCATAATGACATGAATCTTCAATAGGGTCCACTTGAATTGGTTGAAGGATGCTATAAGTACACATCAACAAGAAGGAAGATGTTAACTGTTTTCAACTGTAGCAGAGAAGGCAATCACTACAGGACAAAACTACTACAATGACAGGGCCACTAAAAGACAAAATAGGGAAAAAGAAAATAATGTATTTTAAATTATGAAATATTGGGTTTAAGTGAAACCCTAACTTGTATTAAATCTAGGCCACACAATGTAATTAAATCTTGGCCATTCATTTCACTTTTTGGAAACTATAAAGAGGGGCTTGCTCCTCATTTGTAGGTGATGGTGGATTGTTGTAAAGGGAATTTTGTAGCAATAGAAGGAAGCATTACATGAATTTGGATTTTTTCTTTGAACTTGTTCATTATGCATGCATGATTTAGCCTCCATGTTAATGTTAGTTTTAGTTTCTTGAATGTCTTTAATGGTGGTTGCTATTATGGTATTTGATTGACTTCTAGCCCATACTTTTGGAACTTGTTAATGACAAACTATTGTGTAAAGTTATCCTGGGATTGTTTATTTCATTGCTGCAACTTAGTTCAATTGTATGTTCATGAAGTGAATGCACAATCTAAAAATATACAGTCCTTATAAGATTGCACTGGTTTTGTATAGTTGTAGGTTCTCTTGGTCAAGCAAAACATGGTTTTATGGGAGTTTGTCTACTATAGCATCCTCCATTGTTACTATTCATTCATAGCTTAGATTTAGAATAGCTTCTCACAACCCTTTCCTCTTTTTCTATTTCTTTTAGTCCTTTGTTAGAGTAGGTTCCCAAGCACCATCATAATGTTAAACTTGGTGATTGAAGTGAGTTTTAGCTTGCTGTTTAGAGTGGGAAACCACTGCTCAATAATTTCCAACATCCTTGAAACTCCATTTGATCCAACTTCCCATGATTTGTAAACCATAAGGGACACCCTATGATTACCAGAAAATCACATCAACCAACTGAATTATTCCAAGAATTGTCAAGACTTGATACCCGAGAGACCTTGGGGTAGTAATTTGAAACTTGTTTGCATATTTCTACCTTTCAAGAGAGGTAACATAATTTTGTGTTGTATTGTTGGCAAGAGACACTGCACAAGTCATCTGGTGTTGTTATTGATGGTAACCCTAGTCAGTAATCCTATCCACACTTCAGTATTTGCTAGTACCAGAAGTCATATTGAAGATATGTGTTAACTGTCAAAACTAAAACAGGGCATCCAACATAATTGTGTACATCGATTCATATGTAATTTTTTGTTATCATTTTGTATTGTGGATGTCAGGGAAGGTCTTTCGATGTATGAACTTTCTTATCTTTGAATCATAGAGCCTTGTATTGGTTGGTGTGCAAGTTAGAAGATTCGATTTGATGATTTTCAGTCCAACAGTGTAGAAAGGCCCACAGGGTGATTGTTTCGTGTTGTGGATCTCTGAGGAATAATTTTTGAAGGTGTTTCATGTTCAAGGATGTTGTTTTGGGTCCTCACTATTTTTTGGTCGACATTTTATGATTCACATTAATAATTATTTATGGATTGAGCTGACATTTTGTACATTTTTTATATTTTGTTGAAGTCGACATGTGGTTGATGTAATCTCTTGATGTGGATATATATAATCAATTACTCAAATCATTTTGAGGTGTGTTGTGATATGATGTGAAATTCAAAAGGAATATAGATCAATTGTGTTCAGTTTCACTTGAGTACAAAAATATTTGTGATTCAAATTAAAGTAGACAAATTTTCAAGTACAAAATCATACAGAATGTGAAGAATGTTTTAAATGTACTTAACCAGAACTATACTTAGGCATTAGCAAATGCTATTTCATAGTTCATCTTCTCCAGTTGTCTATTTATGACTGTAAGACATTGAGTCTTCTTTTGGGTAGTAAGCCTTTTGTATTTGAGTAGTGAGCTCTAGGTAGTGTGCTTGAATGCATGTGCATTCCCCATTTGTAAACACTTATTTTAAGTATACTCATATTTTGTATTGGCCTCCAACATGGTTCTTCCCCTAACAGGGTTTCCACGTAAAAAATCCTTGTGTTATCGTGTTGTGGTTGATTGTCTATTGTTCTTGCATCTTTATTTTCATTCAATGCTATAAGTGGTTTAAAGATCAAGTTAATAAAGTTAAATTTTGTAGAACAATGATTCACCCCCCTCTCAGTGTTCCTTGATTCCAACAATTGGTATAAGAGCCTAGTTCCTCAGAAGAATTTTAATAGCTTGGGGAAGATTCGAGAAGGTGATTCAATCGATTCTAGCGATCTTCAATGACAACTTTTGGTGGCTCTCGATGATCTTGATCAGTCCAAATCTGAAGTCTGGGAATTGCAAGAAAGCCTCATGAATGCTGAGAAATTCATTCAATCATTGAAAGATCAAATCAATAAGTCTAGGGAAAAGAGAAAAAATCTATGTGATGATCTCAAGCAGAAAGAAAGTAAAAGCATGGACGATGAATACCTAAATCAAGCCTTGAAGGAAAAGATAGAAGAATGTGAAAAGATCACCAGAGATAATGTTGTCCTAAAGCATGAGATGGAATCTATTGTGATGACGATGACCAAGGAGATTGAAGACAAAAAGAATAATGAAAAAAATCGTACTCAATCCTTGAAAGAAAATTTTGAAGAATGCAACCAAATTAATGATGGATTCAATTAGCTAGAGCTTGAATTGCAACAATCTAGAAACAATGAAGAAGAGCTTGAAAGACAGATTGTTACTCTCAAGGATGAACTTTCTACTCCAAATGAATACAAAGAGAAGTTCAAGGTTATTTGAGCTAAGCTTGATGAACTGATTCAAAGTCAGAAGGTTGGAAATGACAAGCGAGGTCTTGGATATGAGAAAGGAGAAAGCTCTGGATCTATTCAAAGGAAATTTAGGCAAGTAAATCAGATGAACAACATTAGAAGGTATCCAATAAGACAACCCAATGCTCAAAATTTCATTGAATACTATTTTGTTTGCAATAAATTTGGTCATATGGCTGCTCAATGTAGAAGTATAATGAATTCAAGTGGTGCATCATTCTTTGTTCAGTGTTTCAATTGCAATAAGTATGGTCATAAGTCAATTGAATGCAAAAATGCGACAAATAAAATTTTCAATAGAAATTTTAGATTTTATGCTTGCAATAGATTTGGCCATATTGCTAACCAGTGCAAATCAAGAGAAAATCAATGGAATAACTGGCATGGAAAAATAAATGTTGTGTGATACAATTGTAACAAATCCAGTCACATTGCAAGATTATATAGAAGTAGGAAGGGTACAGTAAACAAAGGGAAAAATATGTAGAAGGATGAAAAGGGAAAATGAAAAGTTACTACGAATGAGATAAGGAATCAAATGAAGAAGAGATGGGTGAAGAAGAGTGGTTATGTTGCAAGAAATGAGTCCACACCAAAATATCGCATTGGAAATTCCTCCGAGAATTAGTTTAAGGCCTCTGGCCTAGGGGGAGCTCTCAAGAAAATATTTTACACCCCTGTCGATAGTTGGTATCAGGATGTGGCAGATTGCAATGATTGCATTAGTGATCTACATATGTTTTGGGAACTCTTGTGCAAAATTGAAGGTCCATAGTAGAATTTTCTTTCACTGTCTATGAAAATAGGGTATCTGAAAGACCTAGGGAAAAAGAATTTATTGTGACAAAAAGTTAGGTATGAAAATGATAAAAAGGTTACTTCTATTCCTCATTTGTCTCATTGCATTTTGAGAAGAAGAAGTTTGGAGAGCTCTGCAAGTAAATTTTGGTGAGATACAAATCTAAAGGCGATTTGGAAAACAAACCCTAATCCAACGAAAGGTATTTATCTACAAAACTTGTGAACTTGAAATTTCTAGAAATGGCTACTCCTTTAGTGGTTGATATTAAGGATAGAGCCCATCCAAAATTCAAGTGGCACCCATTCAAATCCATTGAGACATAACCATTAGGTGCATTTTCTTCCGTTCCCTATGGTGTTTTGCAAATTGAAGATATTAGGGCATATATTCATGTGAATGTTGAGGAGTTAGGAAGCTCCCAGTTGTTAAATATGTATATAAATCACATTGTGGGGGAAGATCTCTATGTAAGGTGTGAATTCAAGACTTTGGAGGAGAAGAAATTCACTCAAATTGTGAAGTTTCCCATGTTCGATGAAATTGAATGGGTTCAGTACATACTAAGTCGAGTGAATGTCGAGTTCTTGTGGTTAAGTTATCCCTTCAAGTTCACAAAGGAAGCTATAAGGATTGTTACTGGTCTAAATTCATCTGGTCGGTTGCCCACAATGAAATCTGTGAAGAACCAAATAGTCATTGAGGCAACCGGTTCCATTTTTGATAAAAGAGCCATGAAAATTAATGACATCATTGATTTGGATGTAAGATTTTCTTCTATGGTTATTGGATATAAAGTCTATCACTGCAGCGGGGATAACTTTATATCCGTTACTGCAATCTATGCAGCTTATCAAATGGTCAAGGAAAACACAAAATATGACCTATGTGAGTTACTCCAAGGCCAACTAATTGAAAATCTTGGCAAAATAAAGGACAAGAAGAAATCTTTCAAGTATGGAAATCTACAATTATGCCTATTCTTCTACTTCATGAAGGAAGTTTCGGGAATTGGTAAAGTGCAATGGGAAGGTGATAGACTTGTAGCTATTCAAATCAGAGACATCTTATACAAAATTGGTGATAGAAAAGTAGGGAAAACTACTATTTGGGGTTACTAAAAAAGCTTTTAGAATGAAATGCAAGCCAGGGAAAGAATTCCTAAGTCTATCGTGGAAAAAATATAAGGACACTATTTGCTTCATCTTTGACATTGATTAGTGTTTGATGGAAGCAGCAGAACCTAGAATAGTTTGGATAATGCCTATTGGATATGAGGTTGAAGAACACATTTTGGAGTTGTATGCTCAACACTTGTTGAGTAAACCTCAGGATCCGACAGAAGAAAGGTTTGGTACCTTTGAAGAGAAGAATATGCAAGTGCATGCAGAACTGAAGAAGCCTATGATAGTTTGGAAGGTGAGAAAGGAAGTTGAAGCTTTTGCAGAGAGCATTGGTATATCAGTGGAAGCAGTAAGGGAAGCTAGGAAGAAAAGAGAACAAGCTGAAGGAGGGGAGCCTGCTAGAACTGAGTCAGCTAGTCTAGAAGCTGTGAATAAATATTCAACAAGCTCCCTTCGGGTGTATTTTACTCTAAGTATAGGCCCACACATCACAAGAAATCCACTTGGCCTTTTGTCAAGGTATGCTTCCCTTCCACTTGTCTACTTTGCGCACCCTGAGGGTTTCCCTTCCTTTGCATCTCAGGAATCCCCACTATACTTCCATGTGTCGTAGCGGCGGACCATTTTTTATTGTTCCTTTTTTGCTTCCTCATCGGGCTACGCTCGAGTGCCACAAAGCTCTCATTCTGAAAGAATTTGGTGGGCCCCACAATTGTTGTCTGTGATGCGATCTTTCTATGTGTCTACTCTTGAAAAATCTTTCAATGAGAGGATGAAATAATGACCGTAGGCAACAAAATGCTGCCACACATCTCTTTTGCACCCAACTGATGATCATTTCCTCCAAATTTTGATAGAGCTCTGCCTCACTCAACATGTGTAGCCTTCACACAAGTCTTTAGCAGCGAGAGATAAAGGTTCACACGAGCAATGAAATGTTGCCACGTGCTTATTTGGTGGATCTCGTATTCGAGTGATGAATCAGGTGAACCAAATTCTATGATTGGTCGCCACATTTCATATCATTCTCATGGGATGGTGACACTTGTCTATTTAACCTTGCCGGGACCATCGTCATCATTTGCAGGAGATGCACCTATGCCTTGAATGACCAGATGCTTGGTTTCAAATATTTTCTATTGCAACAGCTTGGGGAATATTCTTATTTCTGCATCATTGTCAGGGATCGTGAAAGCTTTTCTATTGCTACATTCCGAAGCAGTGGGAGTTTTCTGCTATATATACTTTTCTCTATTATGAGAAAAGGGTCCAAAATTTTGAAGGAACACTGGTTTTAGGAAAAGACACTAGACCTTTATTACTATTTTATTTTATTGCAAAATACTTTCAAACTGTGCCCAATTGTTCGGCCTTTTTGTTCTTTCATGCTATTTGATTAAACTGTAAATTATTCTGTTATTGTCTGGATATTCCATTTGAGAACTTCTATATATATTGAATGCAATTTTGTTGATCTACATCATGTCTAATGACTCTTCTTGGTAGTAGGAATGTATGCAATGTTGTTTTATGTCAATGAGTGGATTGTTTGTGCTCTAATTTTTAGTTTATGCTTTTCTGGAACATTACAAATACCAATCGGGCCCTTATATCTATGATTTATCGTGCCTATCATTAAGTCTTGGTGCATCACCTTAAGTTAGAATTTATTTTATTATATATGTTTCCTTTTCCCTTTCCAAAACCCCATTATAGAAGAAGCCAACTTCTCTAAAAACCCGGAGGTCACTCAGTTTGCGGAAAAGGTCCCCCATAAACTGAGTTTCCCATAAGACAATCTTACCTTGTCAAATGTTGGCTTCAACAATTTGTTCTTTTTCTGGCACGCCCGGTGGGACTAAGCTTAAATTAATTTTCACTTTGGAAGGGTGTATGAGCCATCGGCCTATAACTAGATCCCAAACCGCAAGCAACCCCAATTTACTAGTACCTCCACTAGGAATATTGCAGGCTGCAAATCAGTTGGTAACTGTTCCACTCCCGTGACCCGTTCCTCTAACCATGTTGCTAGCCGCCAATAGAAGTTACATGGCATGGGATGCCAGAAGTCCCCTAGCAGCCCCAGTACCACCCATTTTCTAGGGTGCTATCTCAGTTTTAGATATGAAAGCTATACCCAAGTTTACTGGAGATGGCTCAAGAACACCCGTAGAACATTTGCAAGATGTGGCAGACGTGTGTCTAGTGCATGGGATCACAACATAGAATGTAGCTCTAAGGATTCCTGCCATGTCTATTAAAGGAAAGGCGCTGGATTGATACCAAACACTGTCACCTAGCACTATTCGCACCTGGGACAAGCTCAAAGATCCGTTCTATGAGAGGTTCTCAAATGACAGAGATCACTCTTCGCTATATTATCAACTATCTATCATAAAATGAGCTCCCTAGGAGGTTATGACAGACTTCAATGTCTGATTCCACATGAATTGACAAAGGATCCCTGTTACTATACACCCGACTCTTGAGTTGGCATTCATATTTTATCTGAAGTCCATCAATCCCAAAATTTCTATATGATCAAGTCTTTGGGAGGAGCTACTCTACCAGATGCTTACGGTGTTGCCAACAAAGCTGAGAATCATTTGATAGATTGCGGAAAGTTGCCTCCTTGGCCTATCATGCTGATATTTCCTGAAATATTGATACCCGCACAAGAAGTTGTGTCAACTAGTGCACCTGCACCTCCCCAGTCAATGTATAGATATGCAGCGATGCTACAAAATGTCGCCTCTACATTCGGTTCTTCCAAAGATGAAATGAGTGATCTTAAAGAAATGTTGCAGACTATGGAAAATGATATAACCACCCTCAAGCAAAACCAATCAATGCCTCTGAAGCCTGCCTATTAGAACTATAAGGGTGGATGACCCTCATATCAACAGAATCAGTACCAAGGTGGTTCCCGCACTAATTCACTAGCTCCGACAGTCAACCAAATGGTGTCGATGCCTACTCCATTGACGAGTGCTTCACCAAGCTTGAGTAGGGAATTAACCACGTGGTAGAATAACCTCATTGATGACATCAATCCATGGTGCTTCCCTTGCAGTGATGTGCATATGCCCCAAAACTTTCCGCATGGAAACTTATAACAAAAGGTGGCAGAGCAATGCAACCAAGGCATGAGGCCAGACCATAGAGGTTATGCATATGCCTCGCCACAAATGGAGAGTGTGGTTCTTACCGTGCAAATACAAGGGATGTCTCTAGAACAGGAATCAGACATTGCTCCTAATCACGCGCTCTTCTCATGGATGGAGGAAGAAGAAACAGTTTTTGCTAATGATACATCCATATCCAAAACACCTCAAGTGTAATCGGAATATAACACTCACTCAAAGAGGAGATTTACCGGTGAGTCAGTTGTTCCGCATCTAGACAACTTGACACTTCCACTGCGTTGCTTCCATCTCAATCGTGGAAGGAAATTATCATACGAGAGAAAAAGAGCATAAACCTCCAAGTTTTCCACCTTTTAATGTGGTAGAACAATTGAAGAAATCATCTGCTAATCTGTGCCTATGGGACTTTCTAGCTATCCCAGAGCAAAAAATGCTATTATAGAAGGCAGTTCAAGTAGAGGTTAGCGCAACGCCAATAGAGCAATTAGCCAATGCAAAGGCAGTTAATCCACTATCTCTGGCTAAATTCCTTACAAACAACACAAAAGAATCCCCTGTCGAAGTTAGAGATAAGTTGAAGCCCCAACCCTTCTTATTAACTCTCATTATAGGGAAGAAGTTATTACACAATCCTATGATTGATTTTGGAGCTAGCACCACTGTTATGCCTAAACAAATAGTCAAAGCTTTAGGACTTGGCTATGAACCTATGAAAAGGGGAGCAATGTACTTGATGGGAACAAAGTTGAAACCATAGGTGTCATCAAGGAACTTCCTTTAACTCTATTTTCTTGGCCTAGTATCACAGTGCCTCAAGACACTATGATCATAGATGTTCCTCCCATGTTTGGCCTCTGTCTATCCTGAGAATTTACTTCAAAGGTGGGCGGATACCTATCCCTTGATTGGTCACATCTGATTCTCAAAACCAAGCACGATGCAAAAATGAAGATAGAATCAGAGGCTTTACATTCTGAACATGTGGCAGATGAAGCTTTGATCAATTTTGAAGCCGCGCATACCTCTATCACCAAGCAAGAAATGTATTGCGTTGAATTACTAGAGGAAGAAAAGGTGATCAGAGATTGGGATGATCAAGAAGATGATCTGTTGAATGAACACATGGACTGTTATCCTTTCGGAAATTATCATGCTATAGGATTGGGTACCTATGTAATTTATGATAAATACCAAGTGTTGCCAAAGGTTGCCAAAGAGTTCAAAGGTGGCCAAGCACCTGAGCTATGTAAGATGTACTTTGATGGAGCAAGATGTAAAGTAGGCATCAAAGTGGGGATATATTTAATATCCCCACAAAATGAAAAAATACTAAGGTCTTTCCGATTCCAGTTCACTTGTTCGAACAATGAAGCTGAATATGAAGGATTAATTCAAGGTTTGAGCCTTGTGGAGCAAATGGGCATTAAGCAATTAATGGTGTTCGAAGATTCTAAACTAGTAGTCAACCAAGTCTGGGGGATTTCCATGGCAAGGAATGTTCATATGAGATCCTATCAGCACCGAGTCTAGGACCTGGTTGAGAGTTTTGAAGCCTTCAACATCCAAATAGTTCCCCAAGGACAAAATGGCAATGCAGACAACATGGTCGTGATTAGTGCTTCGTTTGATCCTACCTCTAACCTTATACATAACGAAAACTCTATATGAGTAATAGTCCAACCGAACATATTGCCTCATTCATTCAGCAGTAGGGGGAATTCACCGATCAACTTCAACCAAAGATCATCGAGGCTAATGAAGGAAAAATCATGTAGCTCAAATTCAACAAGCTTGCGAAAGGATTGGTTACTCTAAAAAAAAAATTATCGTGATGATGCAAAAAATGATAGATGGAAGTTCATGGTAGACAAAAGTGATTACGTAGACCATCGGGTCTTAGATGGTAGAAACCTTCGAGTCAAGAAAGATGTCCTGCACCATGATAAAGAAAGGCCCATCAATTTTTGCAAGAAATATGGAGTAGTGGCCTGGTCCTTTGATGATCTAAAGGGATATGATCCTGACATCATCCATCACATGATCGAGCTGACAAAAGGTGCAAAACCAGTCTGACAAAAGCAAAGGCCAGTAAACCCAAAAATTGAAGCACTAATGGCGCAAGAGATAACCAAGCTAATTGAGTCGCGGATTATCTTCTCAATCAAGGATAGTACTTGGGTATCCAATCTGGTCCTGGTTCAAAATAATAATGGAGATATCCGCTTGTGTGTGGAATTCTAAGACCTAAACAGAGCATCCCTAAAGGATCATTATCCGTTACCTTCTATGGATTCAATCCTACAAACGGTAGCAGGATCAAAATTATTTTCTCTGTTGGATGACTTCTCTAGTTACAATAAGATTGAAGTTAAGAAGGAGGATTAGAACAAGACTACGTTCACTACAAAGTGGGGAACATTTGCATATGCAAAATTTCTTTTTTGTTTATCCAATGTAGGGGCAACATTCCAGCAGGCAATGGACATCGCTTTTAGCGAGCTAATCAATAAGTTTATTCTGATCTATTTAGACGATCTTACTATGTTTTCTAAATCTAAGGATGATCATTTTGACCACTTAGAAATAGTTTTTCAAAAGTTCCAGGAGTTCGGAGTTTCCCTGAATCCAAAAAAATGCGTATTTGGAGTGCGACAAGGCAAGCTATTAGGACACATGGTATCCAAAGAAGGAGTTTCAATAGACCCCAAGCAGGTGAAAGCTATCAAGGAAATTCCCCTTCCGGTGAACAAGAAAGGTGTCCAATCCTTCCTAGGGAAGGTAAATTTTGTTAGCAAGTTTATTTATGACTTTGTGGGAATAATCAAGCCGATCACCCTGATGCTTAAAAAGGATCAAGCATTCAAGTGGACAACCAAAGGTCAGGAAGCCTTTGAAAAAGTCAAGGATGTTATTTCCGTAGCTCCAGTACTTGTTAATCCAGATTTATCTAAGGATTTTATAATGTATGCGTACAGTAGCAAGTCCAATATTGCTACCGTCTTAACCCAAAAGGATAATGAAAGAAAAGGATAACATCCAGTGGCATTCTACTCCTAGACCCTGAAGGAATATGAGACAAATTATAATTTCATCGAAAGAAAAGCCTTTGCAATAGTGAAGGGACTTAAAAAATTTCGCCATTTAATTTCTTGCAACAAAGTATTTGTTTATTACACGCATTCTAGTGTGCGCAAATATATCATGGAGGGAGAAATCACAGAAAAAAGAGCTAATTGGATCACCAAGATCCTTGAATATGACATTGAGGTCAAACCTACTAAAACTATCTGAGGAAGAGAACTATGTGAATACATGGCATAGGATGAAGAGATACCCACTAAACAAGAGCAACTGGAGCTTGTTCTCATAAATGAGCTAGAATTCAAGGGTTGTTGGCTAACAGATATAATGAGGTTTATGCAAATAGGAAAGTATCTACTAGGTCTTTCTTCCCAAAAGAGGAGATACTATTAGTTGCAGAATTGCAGATATGTGCTAGTGGAAGAGACCTTTTTCAAAAGGAATTTCAATGGTCTCCTCCTGCGATGTGTTACTACAGAGCAAGTGAAGAGAATCCTTGACATGTTCCACAATAGCGTTGTGAGCAGACACTTCTCTACTAAGACCACCACCATCAAAAGCATGTGTGTAGGTTACTATTGGCCCACACTTTTCAACGACTCCCACTCTGGTAAAATCTTGCAAAAAATGCCAATTCTTTATAGACAAAAGGAAGAATTCTGCAATGCCCCTCAAACCTACAGTGGCAGACGAACCGTTTGCACAATGGGGCCTGGACTTCATCAGGATGATTAATCCCACTTCCAGCATCAGGCACAAGTGGATTCTAACTGCCACAGATTACTTCACAAGGTGGACAGAGGTAGAGATAGTGGATTTCCTCGAAGAGCTAGTGACAAGGTTCGGTCCTCTGAAGACTATCATTTCCAATAATTTCAGAGCTTTCCTAGGCACAAAGGTATGCCACTTTGCATTAAAAAATGGCATATTCCTTAAGACATCATCAAATTATTACTCACAGGGAAATGACCTAGCGAAGTCAACGAACAAGAACCTAGTCCGACTTGTTAAAACAATTGGTTTAGAACACCAGAGAGAATGGCATAAAAACCTCTGAGCGGTGCTTTGGGAAAACTGCATAACTCCTAAGAAAGTCCTTAAGACTTCGCCTTATGAGTTGGTATACAGGAAAGAGGCATTGTTGCCTATATCTATGGAGGTTCCAGCGCTTCAACTATTGAAATCCCTTGAGATAGAACAAAATGGCGCCATAGAGGTTTAGCTTGCCGAACTGTTAGAAGTACAAGAAAAATGGAGAATTCCCTAATAGCCATGACAAACCGCCAACAAGGTCAGCATGGGAAATTTGATAGCCTATGGGAGGACCCCTTTAAAATTATTCAGTGCAAAGAGCATAACTCTTTCGAGTTAGAAAGTATGGAATAGGAACCCTTGGGAATTCTAGTCAATGGGATTCATCTTAAGCTGATCCATTAAGTGCCAAATTTAATTTTTGTACATATGTGAATAATTCTTTTATTTTATTTCCCTTTGTGTTGGCTAGTCTTTTTTGAAATTGCTTCGTATTTCGGCGGAAACAACCCATAATTGTAGAGAGTAGAGTAGCGGAATTACTTTACAGTTAAGAATACACCCATGTGCAAAAAATAATAAACAAATATGCTAATGAAAGAGCCCATTGAATAGATATGTAGAATCAAAGAGAGAGCCATAGATTTTTATAAAGATATATGTCGATTTATATATATTCTTTCATTTTTTACATTGCAAAAATGGCTAGGAGAGCCATAATTCAAAAGTATATGATTATACGAGCTATTCTTTCATATATGCTATATCTATAACCTTTTTCAGGCTTATATACAAAAACTGTAAAGTAGGTGGTATATTCAACAACATAAAACAAAAAAATAGGGAGGCGTTTTATCTAAGAAACAGGGAGGCATTTTATCTTAGAGCAGGGATGCCTTTTATCCAAGAGCACGGGAGACAACAATTGACACATCTATGGCAGCATCTACCGCTTCTTCTACGACAATGCCTACCACGTCTTCATCAGTAGGTTCTTCAACAACAAAAGCATAATCATTTGGCACAACCGCCATTGGCGAAGGGAACACCAAGTTCTTGAAGTTAGTATACCAATCAACATTGTAGGATGGTATTATGTTGTAGCTACGAAACAGAAAGTGCAAGGCCTGGGTAACCCTCTTTCGATGCTCATCACGTGTCTAAAGGCGAAACCCACTAAGAAACGACAACCATATGACAACCAATTCTTCCTTAATGTAGCGACAAAGGTCACTGGTTGTTGGAAGGCCTATCCCATATGCAACATGAGCGACAATCTCACCTATGCCATTCAGGTACTTTTTGGGAAAAATTTCCTTGACCAGCTTCAGAATTAGAAGCTTAGAGATACCAATGTCTAACATTGACTCGACAAAGTACGAGGAGATATCAATGTTCACATGGTATTTTTTCTCATACTCTATTCAAACCCTACCCAGAACCCATTTTATGGCTACCAAAACCAAGGAGTGTTTATTCTTGGTCATTCTCTTCAATTTCCTATTGGAAATCTCTCCCAGAAAATTTGTCTATGATTAGTAAGAAATTAACCTAATGGAAGTATCCATGGTACTGACATAATGCTTCTACCTTGTAACTAACACTAAAACTTTCCTACTACCTAGCCTATGTGAAAACTCGCTTACTAAAGCTAAAGAATGCGCCAATGACCTATTGTTCAAACTGCTCAAATGCTAAGTGTGATTTCTTCACTACTTGTGGCCTATTTATAGAAAAAATGAGAAAAATTACGCTAATCCATTTTGAGAAAACATGATGATAACCAAGTGCCAACTTGGAAGGCCTGCCTACGTTTGCTCTCATTTCTTGATCGGTTGCATCTGCAAAAGTACGGCTCAATGTGTGCTAAGTTAATAAGAGCTAGTTAATTATCTTTAAAATGGTGGCCCTCATCAGTAGTAAGCTACACGGCCATAGGCTATTGTGTCATCTCACAAGCATTTCCCAGAGCCCAAGGCATGATCCATATCTTTTCAGGCCGTGATCGTTTGCTTTGGCTTAATCATTCCATCCAGGATATTAATTGATAGCACATACTAACGCAAGGTTAGAAGGAAAATTATCGACACAAGTTTCAAGGAAATCATAGCATATCACATGGTTTCCAAATGCAATAATGAATTCTTGCCACCTCAAAATGGCAAGTAATTCATATTGCACGAGCCGAGGAATTAACGGTACATGCCAAATTAAACGCAAAAAGCACACTTTCCTCTACCACCTTGAGAAAAGATAGCTAAATATTGCATGAAAAAGTTTAAGGCTTAAAGTCTTTTCAAATACACCAAGGCTTAAAGTGCAGAGAGGTTTTCAGCATATCTAGAGCCGAATAAAATTTACAAAGAGTTCAGAACCTGCAGGACTTTTTATCTAAAGAAAATTTTTGGAGAGTTCATCATAGAAAATGTAGGAGGAGATTGGCCAAGATTTGCTTACAACCATACGGTCATTAGAAGATGTGTATATCTATGAATATTTAGCATATGCTATGCCTGGTATACTAAGCAAGCTGAAGAGGGAAAATACGATAGAGTTGAATAGGCCCAAAGATTATAGAAACAATAAAAGGGTTGAGGAGAAATGGGATAATATTTATGACCCACGACTCGCAAAAAACCCTAAATCTTTAAGAGAAGCAGCCTGTGCAAGGGTGAAGTCACTTAAGGTAGACATGTCGATAGCAAGGAAGGTTTGGTACAGTGGTCTTCTACAATACATGGTCCCGCTGGTACATTACTGCCTGGAGATAGTTGATGCCACCATTCAACGTTATAACCCTAGCACCTACTGCATCGAGGGCCGAAACTTAAGAGTTCACATCAGTCCACAAGCCATTCGGCATATGCTATGTATCCTGGACCCAAGTAAATAAGGGAGAAAATTGAGTCCTTCTTCCCTGGTAAAGGAGAAAAAATATGGAAGGCGATGAAAAAGAGCTCAGATTTCTCGATGGAGGAGATTTGTAAGGAATCCCAGGTGCTAAGTTGTCGAGTATCGCATTGCCGCATGGTTCATTTTGTGAGGACATGTAGGATGCCATGTTAATGCTAGCTTTTGTGTGTGGTTGAGACTCTGACGAGATGGTGGAAACCTTTCAATTGGGGCCAACTTTCTAATTCCGTAAAAAACACGATACCTTCTGGCATGATTTGGTCAAGTTCCTAGTGGAGGAAATGATACGGAAAATAAAAAATTACCCGGTGGAAGGAAAGTTTAGATTTCTCTCCTTCCTGATTCACATGTTCCTACATCAAAACCCTTATTTCTTCAGTAGGTATTTTGAATTATCAATTTTTGATGAAAATAAGAAGAGGAAGCCAGTATCCATGTGGACACCTTTTCTTTCCATATCATATGATTATTATGCATTTTCAAATTATTTTATAACTCTAGTCTTGCAATATTTACAAGGAGAAAGTGACATAGTCCGGCTCAACAAGGATAAGACTGGATATATGCAGAGTGTCACTCCTGCTTGTGACTAGTTCTTAGGAAAAGATTTCACAATTCTTTGGATGTCGAGCTTCACTGGTCAACCCTTCCTTCTCCCAGCCTACGTCACAAATAGGGTGCTCGTGCTTGAAATGTATAGGTAGGTATGTATTATTGATTTTACCTTCTACAGCAGCTCAAGTGCCAAGAGAAAAGGATTCTTCACTTGTTCGAAGAATTTTGAAAATGGTGACTCTATTAAAGAAGCAATCGGATCAATTGTTGCAAGATAAACTACCTCATTTAGGGTTGGTTTTTGTATGTGACAAATGGGGTTACAACCATTTCAATGACCTGCCAGAGCCACACATGAGAGTTACTCATGTTCCTTGACCTTACTAGGAAAAGTGTCATAACCCGCGGGCAGACAAAGATGAAAATTTTGTTGAACTAGTGTGTATTCCCACACAAGATAATAGAGATCCATGACACCAGTTCTACTTTGTTGTGGCAGTGGCCAAAGATAATGTCTAGATGGAATGCACCATGTATAACAAGTTGTGGAAGGATGAGGAATGGACTAATAACAAGATAGAAGCTTTCTGAAAGTTTCACCAAGAAACAAGGCAATTGGATGCCCCTTATGAGAGTTTGAAGGAGGAAAAGGAATTTGAAAAGTGGTGGGATGAAGACCATCCCAACCCAAATTCTAGTGTCAATAAGAGCGATGACCCAGAGGATGAGTCCGAAGAACAGGAAGAGGAAGCGCTGACTTCTACGTCCTCAGCACCGAAGGAGAATAGCTCCGGACAGCCTGCCTATGTAGCCACAAATGTGCAGTTGAATGTATCAAGGGCTTCGCATACACTCACTTGGGATGCTAAGGTAGTTAGGGTACTACTACAGCAAATGGAAATAACTACCAAAGTTGGCAAAACCTCACCCAAAAAATGGCAATGTATGGAGACCATTATCGGAGAGGGTTCACAAGAACCCGCTGGAAGACAGGTGCTTACAGCTAGCCAGGAGCCTGAGGCCGAGGGAGAGTCACTAACAATTTTGGAGCCACCATCGACTAGTCAACAGGTAAAATTTTCTCCTTCTTCTCTTGCTTCTCAATCCTTGGTATCTATTCCTATCTCAGCGAAAATCCCTAGCATGAGTACTGGCCCTCTGTTTCCCACTTTTAATCCAACACATGTGGGAGGTTTCATTCAATTCTCATAGACCACTCAACCCGGATTTACTCCCCCGTGAACTCTTACACCAACCACTGTTGCTCAGGCTCTCCTTGCTTCACTTTTTGAAGGTGTGCCCTCTGTGGGTACCCCTACTTCTGCTATTGTTGTGGATCATCTTCTATCACAACAAGCTGACTCCGCAATGACAACTCCTTCACCATTCCATCCTATGAGTCCTTTTGTCGATTCACCAATTGAGCCATGGCAAGTGGCAAGCCCTTCTGCTGGTTCTCAAACCAAGCTTTGGAATGTGCCCCACTTCTCCTCACAAACTATCACTATCCAAAAAAAGGAAATGCTCAGGCCTATCAAAATTACCTATCCATATGCCCTACCTTCTAGTGCTCCTTTCGTAGGAGGACTACTTTCGTTGCCAGCCGAATTCATGGTGCAGATTGACTGCAAAAAGGAAGCACATGCAAGTAGAATACAAAAGCGCAAGGAAAAGGATGACAGTACTTCTGTGGAGCCAAAAATACAAACTCTTTATGATGAGACCCGACAAGAGCTAAAGTTTGCAACCATGTACCTGAGAGTAACCAAGCCACCGGGGGAGATGCGCCCAAAAGACTATGAAAGATATGTGGTAGGGCTTGACATGAAGGTGGCCTAACCATAGGATAAGGTTGAGATTATGGAGGAAACACAACGGGTGGTCATCTCTGACTTCCTTAAAATTGGTCGCTAGCTAAAGAAAAAGGATGAGCAGCTTAAAGCAGTAAAGGAAAGGGCTAGATTTTTGGAGAAAAAAGAGAAATCCCTTGAGGTGGATGTTGCATGTATGACAGAAAGGGTGCTGGTAGTAGAGAATGAGAATAATAGACATCAGGGTGAGCTTGCGAAGATTCAGACTATCAACCCTACTATGGTAAACGAGCTATGTACTAAGAATCAGGAGGAAGAGAAAAATTTATAGCTAAAGAATGAAGAGTTGGAGCGGCTTCGCCTTGAGTATAGTCAAGGAATAGCATAGAATAATGAGGCTTTGGAGCACCATCAAACTCAATATGAGTAGAAGTTAGAAAGAAAAAGAGGCTGAATTTGAGGATCTAAAAGCTCAATTAGAGCAAGAGCTTCAAGAGACAAAGTCCTTTCTAGAAATGCACTTAGCAAATCACTCCCGAGCCGAGGAAAATTGGAATAAGGAAATGAGCAGCTCTATGGAGCAACTAGCATCCAAGAAAAGGAAAAGAGCAGAGTTGGTGGAGGCCATAACTTGAAGGATGTAGAGATCGATTCTCTTAAAAGCTCTCTCATGTCCTCTCCTGCACAACTGTATATTATTCCATTGGTTAGGTAGTTGTACATTTCTCATTAGGAAAAGATTAAAATTTTTTTCCTAGCACTGTAGCCCACCCTTCGATTCATCACCAAGGCATCAAAGCTGAGCTAGGAGGCCCATGATACAATTGAGCAATTCCCACGGTTTATCTTGGAAAAGGTTCTAGAAGAAAAATATCTGCTCACCAAGCTATACTCGGTCTCTAATGAAAAACTCACCAGGGCAGGGATTGAAGATTGGGATGCTACTGCCTAGATGGAAAACAAGTTTATCCATTGCCACTTTTCCTTCCAGCGCACTAAAGCAGTCACAACTACTCTAGACAAAACAATGGAAAAAATGTGGGAGAGTTTCTCTAGGTTGAACAAGATGGGTTTTCCGTCCTCGTTCCTTGACAATGGCTCTATTGCTACGGCTGAGCAGATTACAAAAAATATTGAGGAGAAGGAGAATGATCCAGATGCTTTTAGGGATTTCAGTCATCCTCCCATTGCAACCAATATTGAGGGAGTTATTCATCTTCTTGCACAACTACTATTTCATTATGAAGCAGGGGTCGGCTTACCTGATGTAATGCTTCATAAAGAAACGATTGATCTAAGTGGAACAAAGGAGAATTTGTGCAACATAGTAAGGCCATCTGAGGATGAATGGTTGCCTCTACAGGAAACTCTTTCCAATCTCTGATTCTGTTACCTGATGAAATGGCGCTCTGGTCTATAAACTAGAGAATTTTTGGGTTCTCTGTTCCTCAAGCAAAATGCTCCTGGTAGTCGCGAAAAGCTGTGAATTAATATTCAACGAGCTCCCTTCAAGTGTATTTTACTCTAAGTATTGGCCCGTGCATCATAGGAAATTCACTTGGCCTTTTTTCAAGGTCTGCTTCCCCTCCACATGTCTGCTCTACGCACCCCGAGGGTTTCCCTTCCTTTGCATCTCGGGAATCCCCGCTATAATTCCACGTGTCGTAGCGGCAAGCCATTTTTTATTGTTCCTTTTTTGCTTCCTCATCGGGCTCCGCTCGAGTGCCATGAAGCTCTCATTCTAAAATAATTTGGCAGGCCCCACAATTTTTGTATGCGATGTGCTCTTGCTACGTGTCTACTCTTTGCAAATCTTTCAGCGAGAGGATGAAATAATGACCACGGCAGAAAAATGCTGCCACACATCTCTTTTGTGCCTAGTTGATGATGATTTCGTCCACTTTTGGATAGAGCTCTACCCCACTCAACACACGTAGTCTTCGCGCAAGTCTTTAGTAGTGAGAGATAAAGGTTTACACAGGCAGTGAAATGCTGCCACGTGCCTATTCGCCGGATCTCGTATTGGAGCGATGAATTAGGCAAACCAGATTCTACGATTGGCCACCGCATGTCATATCATTCACACAGGATGGTGACACTTGTCTGTTTAACCTTTCTATGACCACCATCATCATTTGCAGGAGATGCACCTGTGCCTTTAATGACTAGATGCTTGGTTTTGAATTTTTTTGTTGCAACACCTTGGGGAATATTTTTTTTTTTGCATCATTGCCAAGGATCGTGAAATATTTTCTGTTGCTACTCTCTGAAGTAGTGGGAGTTTTCTGCTATGTATACTTTTCTCTATTGTCAGAAAAGGGTCTGGAATTTTGAAGGAACACTAATTTTAGGAAAATACGCCATGCCTTTATTACTGTTTTATTTTATTGCAAAAGACTTTCAAACTGTGCCAATTGTTCGGCCGTTTTGTTCTTTCATGCTATTTGATTAAACTGTAAACTGTGTTGCTATTGTCTGGATATTCCATTTTAGAACTTCTATATATATTGAATGCAAGTTTTTTGATCTAGATCATGTCTAATGACTCTTCTTGTTAGTAGGAATGTATGCAATGTTGTTTATGTCAATGAATAGATTGTATGTGCTCTAATTTTCAGTTTCTACTTTTTTGGAACATTACAAATACCAATCGTGCCCTTAGATCTATGATTTATCATTCCTATCATTAAGTATTGGTGCATCGCCTTAGGTTAGAATTTATTTTATTAAATATGTTTCCTTTTCCCTTTCCAAAAACCCATTATAGAAGAGGTTGGCTTCTCTAAAAACTTGGAGGTCACTCAGTTTAGCGCAAAAGATCCCCCATAAACTGAGTTTCCCATAAGACACTGTTACCTTGTAAAATTTTGGCATCAACAGCAGCATCCTTTGCCAGATCTAGATCTACAAGGAGCTCTGCACTCTCATCTGGTCCTACAAAGAAATCAACCCCAGTAAAATCTCAAGTTAAGACATCCAGAATAGAAGGAAAGAGGAAGAAGGATAAAAGCACAAGAGTCTATGTTGCAATTGAAGATGATGAAGAATGTAAATATGATGAGTTAGAGAAATCAAGCATAAGGGATCAAAGGCATCAAAAGTCTCTAAGGAAAATCCCTCCAGTGAAGAGAAACCAAAGAAAAAGGTGAAAATTGATAGATCAGGTATGACTGTAGAGGAAGTGGAAAAATATTTAATCAAAGATGGTAATCTCAAACCACTTTTTGAATGGTATGACACTTTTGATAGTGTTGGTCAGAGAACTCTTGAAGAAGCCACAATAAAATACTTGAACATTTTCAATATGACTCTGATAGAAATAATGTCAGAATTACCTAAAGGGTTATTTGAAGTCTTAGAAATGAGGAGAGTAAATGCAAGAGCTGAAGATGAACAAATGAGAGAACACATACTTGTTGATCTATGTCCAGTAATGTCAATAGAAGAGATGAAAATCCTCAATGATGCTAAAAAGGATTTTAAGAGAAAAACAAGGGGGGATAAGCTTATGATCGAGCAGACTATGGAAGTAGCGAAGGACATTGAGAAAATTCTTAAGGTAGTTCTGTTGAAAAACATATATAACGTTGTTTCTAAAGAAATTTATGATGAAGATGTTCCATTTGGTCTAAAAATTGAAGAAGTGAAAGAAGACACAATTGATGACACGCTAAATCCTCTAGATATGCAAGATACTAAAATTCCCATGGTGACTGAAGCTCCTAAAGTTATGTCAGTTGAAGCAACAGAGATTCCTAAAGCCAAGAAAGAATCTATGATTGAAGAAAAGAAGGTTGAGGAAAAGGAGGTTGCAATGGAAGCAAGAGACACTGCAAAGGAAATAAATGAATTTTTAGAAGAACAACAGAAGGAGTTTGACCTTGAATTGGTTAAAGGTCCTATCAACTTGGCCACTCTATCTCCTATTCAGAAGCTTAAGGTAGCATCATTTGTTGAGGCCAAGGCAAGGGAGGAGATATTGAAATATCACATTGAGGACAGTGAGCTGCTAAGTCGTGCATCTAGTATCTTAGAGAAGATCATGCCCACATATATCAAGGAATCATCTGATTCTCCCTTCGGTCAATTGAAGAAACTTATCAACTCTCTAAGTACTCACTTTGAGTCTCTTGAAAAGTCCACTGAGGATAAGGTCCAAAAAGAATTTGATGCAAACAAGTTCAGTAGATTGAAGTGTATGATTGCTAATGATAAATATTTATTATCTACCTATGAAAAGAACATTCAAGTTGCATTATCTGAGGGTGGAAATATCAACAAGTCATTCTTATCTTTGTCTAAATTCACTTAGGTCACTGAGAATAAAATTAAGGAATATGAGAAACAGTTAGTAGATATTTCTCAAGCCTTTGATCCTCTAACCGTTTTTGTGGGTAACCAAGAAGGTCAAGTCATATCCTTGCTTAAAAAAATTAAAATTTTAAAGCATGAAAAAGATAGAATTGTTGAAAGGGTATGTGAGCTTAGAGGACTAATTGGTCCTAAAATGGAGACAATGCTTAGTGCATTAAAGGAAGCCCAAAATGCTATGGCTGTCAATGATCTGAAAAATATTGAGTCAGTAGAAATGCAATCCTACTTGTTTATTGGTCACATGACTATTTTGGAGAGTCTCAAAAAGGGTTGGGACACTAGCTTAAGCCTATTGAAGAACAATTTGGCAGACATATTCCAGTCCATGTAAGTTAGAGAAGCATGTTTGTACATATACAGTTTGTTCATAGAAATTTTGTATGATTTTTGGTATCTGAATTCCCGTCTTAGTCATTGATGTCAAAGGGGAAGTATGGGACTGTGAGAAATGCCTTATTCATCTTAGGGGGGATTTTGTTTTGAATTTTTGAGGATTGTCGTGTATTCATGTTGGTACTGATTCTGACACTTAGTCATTTTTCACTAAGTGTTTGCATCAATGCCCAAGGGGGAGATTGTTGGCAAGAGACACTACAAAAGTCATCTGGTGTTGTCACTAATGGAAAGCCTAGCTAGTAATCCTACCCACACTTAAGTATTTGCTAGTATTGGAAGTCAGATTGAAGATATGTGCTAACTATCAAAGCTAAAATAGGGCATCCAAAAAAAATTTGTACATTGATTCATACGTAATTTTTTGTTATCATTTTGTGTCATGGATCTCAAGGAAGGTCTTTTGATGTATGAACTTTCTTATCTTTGAATCATAAAGCCTCGTATTGATTGGTGTGTAAGTTAGAAGATCCGGTTTGATGATTTTTAGTTTAACAGTGCAGAAAGGCCGACAGGGTGATTGTTTCGTGTTGTGGATCTTTGAGGAATAATTTTTTAAGGCGTTTCATGTTCAAGGATGTTGTTTTGAGTCCTCACTATGTTTTTACTAACATTGTATGATTCACATTAATAATTGTTTGTGGATTGAGCCAACAATTTGTACATGTTTTATATTTTTTTGAAGCTGACATGTGGTTGATGTAATCTCTTGATGCAGATATATATAATTGATTACTCACATCATTTTGAGGTGTGTTACGATATGATGCAAAAGTTAGAAGGAATATAGATCAGTTTTGTGTTGTTTCACTTGAGCAGAAAAAGATTTGTGATTCGAATTAAAGCAGATAGAGTTTCAAGTGCATAATCAGATAGAATGTGGAGAATGTTGTAAATGTGCTTAACCAGAATGGATTCTGAGGTGAGCCTAATGCCAAGGTTTGGTTATCCGAAATGGATTTTTCAAGTTCCTAAGAGGTAGGATCAAGAGATTCCCAATAGTAATGTTTAAACCATTCCTCTTTTGTCAAAGTTTTTGGTGGATAGGAATTCAATGGATTTGGAGAGGATTTTAGCATTTGGTCAAGTTCTCCAAATAGTTTATCAAGGTCCATGATAGAGGTGGAGGATAGGGAATCCCACTCATATTCATTAGAGTCGGGGGAATCACAGTAGGGTTTCTTCAGATGGCTCATTGGATGTCTCAATATCTTTAGAAGCACTTACTTCCTTGAGTAAAGGTGATGTGTACTATAAATTCCAATCTAGAGTGGTTGAAACCCAAGCCCTAGGCCTTTCGGACATTTAGAAACAATGATAGGTTCAGTCCTCCCATTTTGATGTAACCCTAAGCTAGTTTGTCCATTACATCCTTGGTCTTACATTATCGTGAAACCTTTTCCATATTGATCTGTAGGTATCTGAGCAAGTGGAGGAGGTTCTTCATTGTCTTCTTTGTATAACTAGGAGGTCACATCATCTTCGTTTATGGCTTCTTTACTTCATTCTCTGCATTTTGTGAAAGTCATTGTGGGAGGAATGTGTATGGTGACCATTGATTGTCTCCTATCTACTGTAGGTAAACCATATGATTTAGGAGGAACCAGATGGCTAACACAATAAGATTTCTTCATGTGATATTCCCCACAACCCTTATCTTGGATCTCGACCTTAGGAGTGGAAGGTAGTGATGGCGAAGTGGATGTTTAAGAGAGAGTGGATGGATCGACATAGTGAGATGAATTGGATGATGAAGCTTCTTGGTTTACAAGCACTTGGAATTGGGGTATCTCTCATAGATTAGTACAATATTGGAATGGATCTAGGTCACCATCTATTGTAATCTTAGTGCCATTGTAGGGGAATTTTAGACATTGATGATATGTGGAAGGGATTTCCTTCATAGAATGAATCCATGGTCTGCCTAGCAGAAGGTTATATGGGAGGATGAGATCCAAGACTTGAATGTTTGTCTCTAGAACTTCATGACCAATTTTGATGGGGAGTGTTACAACTCCCTTTGATTTTGGCTCTTCATCATCATAAGCATTAATGACAATGATTTTGGTGGTGTCCACACATGCCTTTGAGAAGCCTAATGCCTTAACCAATTTTAAAGTGCAAAGATTCAACCCTGCTCCTCTGTCTACCAGAACTCGTCTAACTTTCATTTTATGAACAAGGACTTCTAGGTGTAATGGGTTGTTATGATTTGTCTTTTTGGTTGCATAATCTTGTTCGAAGAAGGTAGCATGATGATTTTTGGTTAAGTAACCTACCATCTCTTGGAAATGATCGACATCAAGATTGTTAGGTATGGTCATGCTTTGTAAAGCTTTGTCTAGAATAGATCAGTGTTCAAGTGAGATGCACAACAATTCCAAAATAGAGATTTGTGTTGGGGTCTTCCCCAACTAGTCAAGTAAGTTACACTAAGGCTTGGAAGTCAGTGGTGGTTGTTGTGATGGAGGGCCTTGGATGGTGATCTTAGTTCAACGAGTGTTGAAAGCACACCCGGGATTTTTATTTATGGTAATGGTATCGACATGCTCATCGGCGGATCAGATGTGATTTATGATGGGGCCACTATAATCATGCTTGACATTAGCGTAGTTGGCCAAAAGATTGGTCTTGTTTCCTGAATTGGGGGATTTTTCTTTCCCATGGTCATGTCATGGATCAAAAAAGACCTTGTGATTAGTGTTTGAAGACGTTGATTTCTATCCCCCAACTTCAATAGTTTTTTTCTCAAAAAAGTCTTGTATGATGTTTTTCAATTGTTGAAAATTTTGTAGGTTATGTCCTTTAGTTTGATGGAAATCACAAAAGGCATTGTCATCCCACAAAAAAGGGTTTAAATTGTTTGAGATCATATTGCCTTGGCTCTTGAAGTTGTATGAGATTGTGTTGTAATAGTTGTTTGAAGATTGATTCGATGGGTTCCCCTAACAGAGTGAACTCATGTTTTGGAAACCTCCTTTGTTGTTGTGGCCATTGGGTGTTTTGGACAATGTTGGGGGTTTGATTGATAGCGTTGAGTGTGTTGGTAGAGGATTTATGTCGTCCAAGTGTAATGACCGGTCCTTCTTGTAGGGTTTTAGCATCAACTACCCCATCATTAGTAACATTTTTGTTCTGAGACCAAAACTTGTTTCTGTCATTAGGGGTGTTCTGCACATTTGGATTTTGGTTTGGCATCTTGAGTTCTTGTTTTTCAGTGAGACCTTTTTCTAGTACGAGTCCCTTTTCCACTAGTTTTGTAAAGGATGTGCAACAATGTACTCTCAAGTCACTTCTCAATTTTGAGTTGAGGTTTTCTTGGAATATAGTGACCTTTTATTTTTTAGGTATCTCTACAAGACATCAACTAGTTATACTTCTCCATCTTTGGAAGAAGGCGATAAAAGTTTCTCCTTCATCTTGTGTGGTGTGACACAAGGTTGTTATGTTGATCTCATTGTTGATGTTAAAGGAGAAGTGTTCGATAAAATTTTCAGCCAGTTCACCCCATGATTTTATGCCATTTTGGAGACTGAAAAACCATTCTAGTGCAATTCCAATAGGACTTCTTGGAAACATTTTCATAAGATAGGTGGGGTCATATGCAACATCTATGCACATCGTGGAAAATTCCCTTATGTGTTCGATTGGATTATGCTTTCCGTTATACTTGGAAAATTTTGGTATAACATACCCATGTGGGAAAGGTGTCTTGTATAATGATTTGTTGAAGGGAAATGGGCATAAATCTTTTACTGAAAAGGTTCTTTTGTTAGACAGTGCCATGTTATCTATCTGTGTTTGAAGGAAATGCATTTGTGTTTGTAGGAAATCAACTTGCATTAATGATGTGTTAGTTGGATTGTTTGGGTCTATGTACATGTTTTGGAATCCAACATTTTTTGATGGGTTTTGGTTAAGTGTTGGTATGTAAAGTGGATTTTCATTTGGGATGTTGGTGAATGGATTTTGATTCAGAATCTGTGAGAAGGGTTTTTGAGTTGGAAGTTGTGAAGTGGTGGGTCAACTTCCATATTGAAAGGAGGGTATGTTTCCTATCTATGAGACCCCAATTTGTGGTATAGTACTAGCGACATTGACACTTGGTATAGCTGCTATCTGTGGAATGGTACTAGTGACATTGACACTTGGTATAGGAGCTGACATTTTATATCTTTTGTTCCCAACAAGAGGACCGAAGGGATTGGATGAGGACACCCCTATGGTAAAATTTAGCCCCTATGTCATGCTAGATATACCAAATGGAGATGTGTGTATTTTTGGAGAACTCTCTGTACGTACTCCAAATGGTATAGTAGCACTAGAAGTGGTAGTGTTTGTCCCTTGGGTAGATGTAGTTTGTAGGGTATGGATGTCAAATCCAGGAGGTAATTTGGCACCTTCTGCTAGCAATTTGGCTAAGTATCGTTGAGGATCATTTGCTAGATAATCATCTACAAAGGAGGAAAACTTAGGGTCCTGTGCAACAACATCTATGTCTTCCACTACAATGCATCCTTATGTGTCTCTAGTAACAAATTTTTCTAACAAATTTGTGTTAGGTCTCGATGAAGATGCCTCTGAAAAGGGGTTTGAGAACAGATTGATGAAGTCATTTGGATCAGCCATCTTTTCTCTTTCTTCCCTTTTAGATCTTGTCTCAACCATGTAAGATAAGCTCAAAGTACAAGTGATGCAAAAACTAAGTCTATGGATGATATGAATCAAGTCAATGTTTTTGGGATTTTCTTGCAAATAAGGAATGAATGCAACTATTTTTTTGGTATTTTATTACAAATAAGGAATGTCTAAAATGATGCTATCTTAGGATGACACTGTCTAAATATGAAAAAATCTAAGTGATCAATTTTGGAAGATTATAAAAAAGGTTACCTACCACCTAAAGCTTTAACCCAAGTTTCAATTTAGTTTTTAAAAGGAACCTTCGTAGGACTAGGACCAAAAGATAAGGTGAGCTCCCAAACTAGACTAATGAGCTAGAAAGACTCATGTGTAGGACAAAAGATATGATGACTAGGTTCAATGGCAATGTTTGTTGAAGCAAGGGTTTATCCAAAGCATGGAAAGTTCCTATTCTAAGATCTATAAATGATGATTCTTCTAAAGGTAATAAAGATTCCTAAGATGAAAGTAATATCTACAACTAGGATACCTATCACTATGACTGAATGATACCTAAAGGATGCAATTGTTCAAAGTATGAGAAAACTTTCTAAGGATCACTATAAAAGGATAAATAAGATATTGGTATGACTATTTGGTTTTGGTTTGTGACAGTGAATTTTGTTTTTTTTGGTAATCAGGAAAATGCGTCACTGAATTTAACAAATATAGTTCCTATTGTCAGATGAATTCAACTGGTAAATTAACTCTCGAGTCTATATCAGGCATATGCGACTCACTGTATTAGATGCAAATCAGAATTAATGAGATGCAATTTTCAGACTCAGATAGTGTATTGGTAAAATATAGCTCAGGTCTATGACAGGGCATATGCGTTGTTCTAGACTGAAAATGTGACCCACCTAATCAGATGCATCACAAAGAGTTTTAAATGTAGTTTTCTAGTATCAAAGGTAATTAACAGACTTCAGATGTGCAACTCAGGATATCAAATGCAGTCTCTCCCGCTCTCATCACCACTAAGTCTCGGTGGACCGAGGGTCTCACTACTTGTCTTTGAATGAAAATAGCCACTCCTTGGGGTACAAATTTTGTTCTCCCCCATTTGATATCGCCTGTTGGAAAATGTACTCAAGGTTAAACCCTGAGGTGATGAAATCCCCAGGGAATCCTCTCTTAAAAATGAAAAAGACCAATGTGTACGTACACACTGGATCAGGTAACACAGAGCATACAAGTGGACAAAACATGGTAGATAGGGTTCTTTTTAAGCACTAATTGAAATTTTTTTTATTCTAAACAGATAGTCTTGTTTCAAAATAGTCTTCGACACACATCCTGCAAAACAATTTTTTAGTAGTTTCCAATTTATCTTCGTCGATCGTTCTGTAAAAGGGTTTCAAAATCTTGTCTTCTATGCAACATCCTGCAAACACTATTTTAACTCCGTAAAACACACAACACAAACTCAAAATTAGTCATAATGAAAAAAACAATGAGAACTTTAAATTAAAAATTCAAACTCAGAAACTATACTAGTTAGATGCGTCAGGGGCTTCACCATTCAATTGCGTTGTAGAAAGCTATAGATGTGTAGCGGGTTGTGAGATGCGTTACTTTACTCGTCATATGTGGATCGCAATGTCAATTGCGTCGTTTTGTGTGTCAAATGTGTCAGACTATACAATACCTGCAAAAAGGAATAAAATTTCTATGGATTTGTGAAGAGTGTGTCTTCACGTCGGGTTCACCAAATGTAGCTCAGAGAAAAACACACTAGAGATTTAAGCAATTCAAATAAATTCAACAAATCTAAAATCCCAAAGCTAAATAATTGAGCACAAAGCAAAGCTAATAACAACATGCATAAAAGAAACTATTTTACCAAGCACAAAATTGATTCCATTGAATAACCTCATTTATTCTTCTCCATTTTGTCTGCTATAGTATACTCGCCCTCATATTTTCAATAAGTGTGCAAGAATAGCCTCATGATTATGATAATAATGAAATATTGAAGATTAAGATTACTTCCAAAATTCAGAAGATTTCAGGAGGAGTAACAACGATGAAGATCAAGCTAATTTATAGAAAACAGGGTTTTTAAATGACAGACTCAAATTAAAAGATAGATAGAAAATTTAGATTAAAATATTTGACATGCATTGAGATTAGTGTTAGTAGTGATGTGAGTGATAAAGCATAAAAGATAGAGATTAAGATTAAATAATAATTTAATCTTTAGTTGATAGTATTCGAAAATTAGAAGAATAAAGATTGCATGCAAAGGATAAAGATAGAATAAAAGAAACGATAGGTTCGAACGCATGAATGAATGAATGAATTAAATAAAGTTATTTAATTAATATAAGTTTACATGCAAAAGAATTAAAACTAGATAACTAACTGGTTAAGACAAAGAGTCCATTTGTCAGAGACAATCAGACATTAAATTAGGAGATGACTGACTGGTTTAAATAGATCTCGACTTAAGTGGAAATGAATAATTAGATAACTAAGCGATTACCCAATTATAGAAGAATATGCCAGGAATAATTCTTTTTATGAATTAAATGATTATTTAATTCAACATTCAAAATTTGAAGATTAAATAAATTAAGATTTATTTAATTGACTGAAGAAAAGGTTTAAAGAATAATTAAATAATTAAAGTGTATTTAATTATAGTCGAAAGTGTGATAAGAATAATTTAAATAAGAATTTATTTAATTTCAGAAAGAGGATAAAATGAATTAGCGACGTAAATAAATAAAGAATATTTATTTAATTAATCAAGATTTGAATAAAGATAATTATGAATTAATTAAATAATTAAAGTTATTTAATTAATAGATGAGAAAGGACTTTAGAAAATAATTAAATAGTTAACATTATTTAATCATGACAAATGAAGGTACGAATTATGAAGAAGTTGAAGTCGCATGCGTAAACCAAATTTTAGTGTCTACACATGTCTTGCAAGGTTGTCCCTTGTGGGCCGTCGTCCACTCTTCGTCGTTCCCATGACACCACTCATTAACGGTTAAGCCATTGTCCCCTCTTGCATTGCAAAATCCATAGCTCTCTACACCATCTCGAGTTGGTAAAAGAAATGCTAACGAAAAACCCTTCATGCGGGCTAATCCTTGCGAGTGTCCTATTGCAGACCGTCTCACCTCCTTTGCTGCTTTGAGCAACAGAGTGACCTCATCCACCTACACTGTAGACTCCACTTAGGTCATCTCCTTTCAAGGCTTCAACAAAAAAACTAAGTTTGGAGGCCATGTAGACTGCTCCATTATGGCCCCTATCTGCGACCCACCATTACCCAACTGCCATTTGATGATGATGGTACCCTCCCTTCTACCCACAATGCAGATTCCATGTTCACTTCCACCGTTTGAGCTCATCTTAGGAAAAATGACTAGGTTTAAGTATCTTGTGAGTCCATCTATGTGGACCACCGGATGCGGACCGCCACCTCACCTCCGCTGTTCCTAATGACCATCAAACGACAGTCGTCCACTAGTTCTTCCCCGCATGCCTCAAAGTGATACAAATTGAGGGAGTTAACTCATACCATCTTGACCACTTGTGGGTTTGACACTACTGACTTCTCCTAGTGGGGCACCGCGCCCTGTTCGTCTTTGATCAATGGCAGAGCCCTAAACGTCCATGAAGCCTCCTACCTCCACATTCCTCGAACCTGCACTAGCATAATGACCAATTAGATGCCTCCAAAACCTTATAATTGACTTTTGCACATGCTTGATCGCTTTCTGAAGACTTTGACTGTCAGATCCATGTTGCAAAACTTTGACTGCCAGTGACTGCCTACAGGCCATTGTGACCATGACATTGTCCTTCTCCTAATTACTCCTAATGGCTTCCAGCTTAGGCAAACCCGCATTCATGAATTTGATCTAAACATGCCTCGAATGATGAATATTGATGAATTTTATGATCTCCTAATAATGAATTGTTGGATTTGACCCTCATTTTGTTGGATTTGACTAATGCTTCCTTGATTTTTTATACGAAGGTACTTACTGCATTTTTGCATGCAAGATTTATGAAATTTGTTGTGGGTTCATTAGAGAAGTCTTCCGAGAGGGAAGGAAGAAAAGGATCAAATGAAATACTAATTCCATGGGGTGGAGTGCACCTCCAAAATCAATTCTACCTGGTATTTTGTATTAGATACGAACCTTGGGCATATGGATATAGATGAGTTCCAACAAAGGGTAATGATTCATCCTACAACTGAAAATACATGAAAAAATAGAGTGAGTGACCTCGCTAAGGTGGCCAAATTTCCACCTGCACTCGTTGCTCCAGAATTAGTGATGGTATGTAGAGAATGCTATCATAATAGCAAAAAAATTATTGACCATGATGGCAGAGTGTTAGCAGAATTTTTTGTGAAGTCTATAGGCAAGACATTCCGTATCCCTACATTTAATGTAATGGAGGAAACTAAGAAGGGATATGTTGAAAACATGTGGAAAGCGGACCCACTAGCAGGCAAGAAATTGATCAACCAACATTGGTTGAAGGAGAAGAGGGGCAGTGTTGCTAAATTGCCTTAGGAGTTGTTCAAAAGTGACTTCCACAAGGAATATCATGACTTAGTCACCCTACTAAGTAGGGTAACAGGCCTCCCTACTGGCTCCTTCTTCAAGGAGTGGATTTTTTAATTGATCAAGGAGATCATCCAAGACGAGACAAATTTTCATTGGGCCAAAATCATCTGTGACAACATTCATAACCAACTTATGGCTATAATGAAAATGTCCAAGTTCTACATGATATCCTACCTAGTGTACCTCCTAGTAGAGCCATTCTCATACAAGGGCCTCTTTGTTGCAAATAACCCATAACCAAGGAAAGGAGACCTCAAAGTGTATGACTATTACCCTCAGCTACAATACAAAAACTTCAAGATAGAATATCAGAGGGTAAATGATGCCTTTATTTGACATATCATCAGGCTCCTTGGGGGAGACTTTGAGAGAAGATTTTCACACAGCACCAGGGCCTTCATCTATTTTTTTGGGTATTGTTTATACAGTTCTCAAAATTTACATACATGAAGACAAAAGGATTCAATGATAGGACCTATAAGTTACCACACTACCCCAAAGACCACATGATCTTGTTGGAGGTCTCTCAACAACTACAAAATGCCCATGCCCTATTGAGCAACAAACATAGAGCAGGGATCCCATGTTCCCTGACCTTTGGGAAAGGAATGTATGCTTGTTCCACTGCCTAGTGTACATAGTATTCAGAGAAGGAATTGGTAGAATACAATCTAGACCTCCACATAGCCCGAGGTGGAATGGACCCATATGGAAAATTGAAGAAATGGGTCAAAAGATAGTATGCTCATCAACCACATATCAAAGAATGATGGGAAAACTACCAAGATAATAAGGAAGTGGGAATGAGCCATTACATGAGGATGACAACCCAATTTGTGAGGTTTGTGAATTTGTTTCTTGTGCTCGATCAAGTGGTAGAAGAAGAGGATACTATTATTGATGAGAGGTTCAATGTTGTGGCTAACTTGCAAATACCACTGATAGACTAGGATGAAGAAGAGGTCACTGACCTCAATATAGGAACATGACCATAACAAAATCGGACAAAATAATGGGTAGATGCCCAAATTGCTCAGCTTAAAGTGCAAGGTGGTGTATTAACTTATGGTAAGCTCGAGGATGATCTTGATATCGAAACTGATGGTGGAGCAGATACTACTCCAACACAAGAGGCACCTAAATCTCCTCCAATGACAAGATGAAAGAAAAGGAAGGATGCGCCTAAGTGCCATCCCAAGCACAAAGTGTATACACAAAAAGCTGCTAAGGGAGAGTCCTCAAAGAAAACAAAGAAAACAAGGGGGTTCATAAGTGAGATTCCTACAATTGAGGAGGATCCCCAACATGAAGGAGAAGAAGAGATTGAGCGGCCATATTCACCACTTGCCACATCTTCACTCGCCACTATTGCTACCATTGTTACTCCTCCACCTGCCGCATCTCGGGTATGAACTATTTCCTCTCCACCCACCGTGGAAATTGTAGTTCACCTCGCTCCCACCTCACCAATGGCCCTGATAATGGTATTGGACTCCTCAACCATGACATCACCGTTGTCATCCTCCTCATTATATCCTCCATTACCCACTCTCTCTGGTCTAATTCTTGTAGTTGCCACTTCTACTATGCCATCTCTCACCCTACTACATTGCCATTGGCCTTTCCATTCCTTTGCCATTTACAAAGCCACAAAGATGGAGGCTACTATGCAAATCTCTGAAGATATGGAGAAACGCCAAAGGGAGGCTACAAAAGGAATAGTTGAAGAGCCCTAGGACCCTTTCAAAAATCATTATTTTGAACACCCAAAGGGAAGGTTGAACAAAAAATTAGATAGAGTGGCATCTGACGAAGAAAGGTCACATTCCTCAGAGGAAGATACCAAAGCCCACAAGGAAAAGTACATTATAGAAACCTCATATCAAGAGTTGGAAGATGAGTTGTCCTAGTAGCTTAAGGATGTAGGTGAAAAGGCTAATCCTAAAGGGAATCTTTTAGAAGAGAAATATGATATTGATGTCAATGTGGAGATACTCAAAGAGCCTCCATAGATAGGCCAAGACAAGGGCCCCATCCAAGAGGAAGAAGTGCCTCCTAAAAAGAAAGAAGAGGAAAAAGAAGAAGATAAAGAAGAAAAATATGCATCTAGGAAGATCCCCTATCCTGAGAATCTTGATGAACTCAAGCATCCAAAAGGGGAAGCACCTCAGAAAGAAGATATCACTGAAGAAAACATCTCCTACATTGAGCTGGATAAAGAAAAGGCTATATAGATTGAGGACTCTGATGAAGAAGAGAGAATAGATCAAGAGCCCCTAGGCCACGAAGATGAACAACCTCAACATGAACAAAGAGAGGAAGGTGATCATGAATCACCTTAAGGGATAACCAAGGTTATCAATTGGCTAGAGAGACAACTACAAAAGAAAACTCCAGTGGCTGTTGATCCAAAGGCCAAGCTTGAAGAAATATTGGCAAGAGCGTAGACAAAGACAAGAAAGGAGAAAAATCCTAGAGTCTGCTCCCATATCATGGTTGATGCCTATGTATCAAGAACGATACATATTGCTACCCCAGTGCTAGACAAAGGTGAAGGAGCCGACTATAACATCTCTACCATAAATTTGGCCTGAAAACAAGAGAGCAGAAAATTGATGAATTCTAAGGGTCGGTAGTGACAATTATGCAGTAAATGAATAAGGATCAGTCTTGCAAGGAGGAACTAAAAGCACAAGTGGTGGATCTCATTACCTACATATAGAAATGGATGTCCTTAGAAGAAGAGGCTCTAACAACATCATATATGCCCCCTCTTCTCTCTTAGGAAGAGCTCGACCTTAAATGGGTTGTGGAGCACAAGACTGACAGTGAGGAGTACCTCAAGACAATGAGAGACTATGACATGCCCATCCTAGAGCTGGATCTGGGAAAAATCAAGTCATTCTTCC
This sequence comes from Sequoia sempervirens, assembly GCA_007258455.2. NCBI lineage: Eukaryota > Viridiplantae > Streptophyta > Pinopsida > Cupressales > Cupressaceae > Sequoia > Sequoia sempervirens. Next base: position 89,372,187 of record VDFB02086081.1, read on the forward strand.
ACATGAAGATGGAGCAAGGGGTTGCAGATGCACTAATGCCAGATTTCATGGACTTCACTACAAGAGAATTTACACATTTTGAGCAGGTAATCAAGGCCACGCCTAGATGCACCAAACACTAGGAGTAGATCACAAGAAGATTTAAACAACTGACCTTTCAGATCCTCCAATCTGACATCACGAAATGGAACAAGCTTTAGGATTTTATTAGAAAATTTGTGTAATATGCCACCCTTTAGAAGAATGTAGGGACGTCAGTAATTAATGATGATTTTCTAACAATATAGGTGAACAAAGAAGGCAGTCAGTAGAAGACAAAACTGCTACAGTGTCAGAGCCATTAGAGGAGAAAATAGACAAAAGACAAAAGTTGTATTTTATAATGTTATATTTTGGGGGTAGGTGAAACCCTAATGTAAAATGAATCTTGGCCACACAATGAAAGTAAATCCTGGCCATTCATTTCACTTTTGGAAAACTATAAATAGGGGTCTCCTCTCATTTTAAAAGAGAGTTGAGTTGTTTTGTAAAGATATGCTACAAAAATTTAATGAGAATTACATTATTTTGGTGGATTCTTGTGTTTCTTCACATGTGTGCATAATTCTTCTCCACAAAATTAGATTTTAGCTTCGCTATTCTAAGTTTCAAGTTGCTCTTAGTTGTTAGTTTTATGCTACACATTGATAGTGAAGAATGTTATTGTGTTGATGCCTTTCCATGTTCATGCTTTTTACTATTTGTTGATGATGAAAAGCAGTTAAAAGCTAGTATGAACATTAATTTGTTGTTGCACATAAAATTCATCTATTGTCCATGCTTCATGGTGAATGGATAGCTGAAAATCTACAGACCTTAGAAGATAGCACTAGTTTCATGAGATTGTAAGTTATTTTGGTTAAGTGGAACTTAGTTTTAGGAAGGTTGTCCACTATAGCATCATCCATTGTTATTGTTCAACATTAGTTGTAGGTTTAGGAACTCTTACATCCCTTTTCGGTTTTGACTTTTCTTTAACATTAAAGCTAAGATAAAGTTCCAGCATCATGGTAAAGCCAAATCTGATGTTAGACATGGAGTTTTAGACTACTGTTTTGAACTTGTAGCCATTGCGCCTCACTTTCAAAGTTTCACAAAAATCCATTTGAAGATCCAATTCCTTTCAAAATTAGTGAACCATAAATGTTGTTTATGATTACCAAAAAATCACATCAATCAACTGATATGTCTTTGCATGTCATGACCTGACACCCAAGAGACCTTGGGGTAGTAATTTGGAACTTGTTTGCAGATTTATACCTTTCAAGAGAGGTAGTGCACTTGTGTGCTTCCTGTGTTGAGAAGTGCAAAAACACCCATCAACAAAATTGGTGCTAGTAGGAGGGCCTCTTTTCTAAACTAGATCGAATTGGTTCCTTCTCCCCTCAGAGGTTCCATAGAGTGTTAAGATCTACACCAGAAAAAGAGGAATTTCAAGAGCTACCACCCCCTACTAAGGCTAAGAGAGCTAAGAAAGGGGTGGAATCTATTTCAGCCCCATCCACTTGACCTCCATCCCCTCCATCCCCTCCATATCCTTCCACTAATCCTTATCACTCCTCTCCCTCACTCCTGGCAATGCTTCCATCTTTCCATTCACCTCAAGAAGCCTTCTCACCCTCTATTCCATGTAGCCAAAGTGCTCTCCTACTCCTGCACTTCTCTTTCAAGGTGTTTCCCCATCAACTGTTGCTACTTTTCAGCCCCAAGTAATTGTAGCACATCCAACACTTCCCCTACCTCCCATCATGGCTTGGATGGGAAATAACCCATCTCATCTTTCCTTCAATGATTATCATGATATTCCAAAGAATCTAGAGGGCTTCTGCACTAAGTTTCATCCTCATGATCTGTAGAGGGTAGCTGAAGAACACATTAAGATCTTCCAAACAACCTTGAAGGACATGCAAATAGAACATGAAGATGTGGTTTGTAGGATCTTTCCCTATTCTTTGGGAGAAGAGGCATTTTATTGGTACGTCCATCTACCGACATGATCCATCACCACTTGGGATCAATTAAAGAACACTTTGTTGTAGAAATTCAAGATCGTGATTAGCCCCTCTGAGTTATACCACAAATTCATGTCAATCAGGAGGGAAGTGAATGAGCCAATAAGTTCCTTCAATGACCCATTCCATCAAGCTCACTTGAAGTTACAACCATCCTATACAGTCGATGATGCCTCAAAAAAATTTGTGTATTATGCTACCTTGGATAATCTCACATATGCACTAGTGAATAGAATGTGCCCACCGCCTGCCAAGTTGGTGGATGCGTATGCGGAAGCAGTCACTATGAGCACCGATTTGGGATAGCACATTGCTAGTCTTCTACCATCATTGGGACCAGCTTCCCATCCAACATAGATCCAAGGACTTACCCATGCCTTGGCCCATCAAACACCAATATTGAATCAAGTTTTGTAGCTATCGATAGTGCCTCATCCGGGACAACCATTGAATTAGGCACCTCCTGTGCCTCATTACATACAACCTCAACAACAAAAATCTTACTATCATCAGCCTCAAGTACTTACATACCTAGAAGGATCCAATTTCCCACCCGCCCAGTAGAATCAACCCACAGTGCAATTGGTCTTCCTCCAGAATCAAGCACCGCAATTGAACAACACAGAAAAAGATCAGATTGATGAGCTGACAGAGTTAGTGAAGAAGTTGTCAGCTGAAATGACACACTTAAGGAACTAGAATAACCAACTAAAAGCCTCCCAAAGAAGCATCCAAGCTAATCTCAATTGAGATAACCATGATAACCGTGATGCGGGTGCTTCCTCTGGACAAAACTATGAGAGAGGTCAAAATTCAAGCCAAGGCTTTGAAAGAAGACCCACACAAAGATAGAATTTAAAATGGAGAATGAGGCCGAACAACGAAGGTGTTCCCACACCTCTCAATCAGCCAACTAGTGTGAATAAGATGAAAAGTGGAGTATACTTGGCAGAAGCGGCCTTATTCGGGTGGTGCCGCATCTACAAAACAAGTATGTATTCTGAATTGGACTTCCCAGAATCTCAAACTGCAACAAATATTTCCCAAGTAGAAGTTCAAAATGTTGTAGATGGTGTTGGATGCAAAGACATAGTCCCATATGAACCATATGACTCCTCGGTACTTGTGGTTAACCAATCTCCTTTCCCACGGAGCGAGAGCAACATGCATAAGAAGGAGACTCTTGTCTTGAAGAACGAAGAAGCAAAAGAGGTAAGTAATGAAAGCCCATTATCCTAGCTTTTCAATTTAGTAGATAATGGTCCAGTAGATGAAGAAGAGCCCCATGGATGAAGTTTAAATGTTTCATCAAAGGGAAAATCCTTAAAACTTGAGAAATGGACAAGTATGTGGTCCCTTCATGACCTCTACCCCACCTAATAACTTCAATACACCGCCTGACCCCAATATCAATAATAACTCGAGCTACCCTCCTGTGCCCACCTAGTACTTCAATAAGAATAGGTAACAAAAACAAACCCAAATTCAGCCTGCTAGCTCCTCTCAAGATAAATCCTTCAAGGAAAAAATTGAGCAAATGGGGGAATATGTGGCAGAAGAATTCAAGAAGGTTGAATTGAGCCTATCAGCCTTTGAATTGCTCACAACCCCAACAGTTAGAAATGCCTTCTTCAGGATGTTTAATGGGACTTCCCCATCCAAGACAGCTCAAGAATCGCCTACCAAGGCGGTCTCCTTTGACACCTCATTAAATGAGCCTATAATCAAGGAAATCCTAGGAAAGAAAACAGATCAACCTTCAAACCAACAAGCAAACAAACAACCCACTAAAGAACAAAATCAAGCAAAAACTTGAGATAAAACCAATGATAAGGAAAAATATCAATTAGCTCGGGTCAATGTTTCAGTGGGTTTGTTCCAAGGAATGTTGGAAACTCCTCCCTTCTTGACTACCATCAAAATATTTGGAAAGAACCTACATAACTACTTGCTTGATTTAGGGGCCTCAACTAGCATCATGCCTCTGGCAGTATGCAAAACTCTAGGAATAGTTTTGACTCCCTCCCAATGGAAGGTGACTCAACTAGACAAGACAAAGATCAAAATAGTAGGATAAATCAATAGAATACCCATGCAGATTATTTCTAATCCAAGGGTGCAACAGACGATTGACATTCAAGCTATTGATATCCCTGATACATATGACATAATACTAGGAAAGGATTTCACCCGAGCATTGAATAAATATGCTACAAAAAAAAATTCACTTATGGCTTCCATGGTAAGGGCTACCAAACCAAATTTGCATCAGTCGGGAGCCCGCATGAAGTTTATGATCACAGAGTACAACAAAAATGATTTTTTTTTTGCTAAAACATAATTGGGCAACTACTATCCAATGGATTGTCGGGGTGAGAAAAAATTCCCAAAGGAGGTAGTAACTAAAGAAGTCCTACATGTGTTGTGATGTGCTCCTACCAACCTAACCCACACACCTGAGACTACAAAGGCACTAATTGAATTAGATGATGAAGAATCTTATGAGGATGACAATCTTGGATTGCTAGACAGATTCCAGGAGTTTATGCAGAAATGTGTGCAAGATCAACTCATCCTAGGAGTAAGAATGGACTTTCAAGAGCTCGTATTACCCAGTTGGTGTAGGGTACACAATGTTTCCTTTGTCAGACAACAGTTGAACACATTAGAGGAAAATTCACCCCAAAGGGGGAGCTCCAAGCAGAGCGTCCAAATTAGGACCATGTAGAATCCAAGCGGCTACCCAAAGCAATTGAAGTAGATATACAATAAAAAAAAGAAGCATGCTCCATTGGCTCCAAATTCAAAGAGACCTCTAAGTTTTGGACTTTGTGCTTTGATGGATCCAAATCCAAGCAAGGAGCCAAAGCCAGATTCGAACTCATTAGTCCCATAGGTAAGACTTATTTTGTTGCTAAAAGGATTCAGTTTTATTGCACAGATAATGTAGTGGAGTATGAAGCACTAGTTCATGGGATTTTTACGACACTAAAAAAGAAGGTTAAAATGTTACAATTCTTTGGTGATTCGGAGTTCGTAGTGAAACAAGTCAAGAAGTTGTATTCCTACCATGAAAAAATATTACCAAATTATAGGCATCTAGTATGGGATTTAATAGAAGGATTTCATGCATTTAACATTCAATTGATCCCACACTCCAAAAATCATATTGCTGATGCTTTAGCCTAGGTAGCTAGTACCCTCCAACCCCTCTCCCTAGCTGGCCTAAAGAAGTTCACTGTTCAGCTTACTTCCACTCTATCGGTGCCAAACAATGTTACCAACTTCCAAGTATCCAATGATGATAAACATATATTGGACTTTATCACGAGCTTCGATGTGTTTACAACTCAAATAATTCATGAGGCAAACCCCAAAGAAGTTGAATTACACATAGACGGAGTTATTAACCTCAAAACAAATACAATACGGCGAGGCATGGTACAGCTGGAGTGGATATTTGACTTAGATCAGATAAGGGATCAAGATCAAAAAACAAAGGACTTGATTGATAATCAATGTGATGCTCACAACCTAAGAACGACTGATGAAGTTAAAAATGTGTTCATCGGCAAAGTGCGCACATCAAAAGAAATGAAAGGGATCATTGATGCCCTATGCACATACCATGATGTGGTTGCTTGGAGTTATGAATACTTGAGGATGTATGATACCTCGATCATCACTCAGACCATCCCTCTCAAACCCGATGTGAGACCTTTTAGGAAATGTCAATGCTCGATCAACACCTTGTTGGAACCCATCATCTACAAAGAGGTTCAGAAATTGTTGTCCACACAAATTATCTTCCCTGTTAGACACTCCACATGGATGGAAAAATTGGTTCTAGTCAGGGAGAAGAATGGTGATATCAGATTGTGCGTCGACTTCCACAACTTGAATAGGGCCTCAAAGAAAGATAACTACCCAGTACCCTCACTAGAAAAGGTGTTACAAATAGTTAATGGGTCATAGATGATGTCCTTTTTGGATGGATATTCAAGATATAATCAGGTGATGGTGCAGTACGAAGGTAGGAAAAAAATGACTTTTACTAAAAAATGGGGAACTTTCACATAGAAAAGAATGTTGTTTGGACTAATCAATGTCGGTGCAACATACCAATGTGCAATGGATATTGCCTTCAAGGATCTAATTTTCAAGTGCATCATCATCTATATGGATGATCTTATTATGTTTTCAAAGAAAAGAGGAGACCACGTCTCTGATCTATGTAAGGTCTTCCAAAAATGTAGAGTTCATAATTTCATTGAATCCAAAGAAGTGTATCTTTGGAGTTACAGAAGGAAAGCTATTGGGACACATGATCTCACAGAAGGGAATCTCAATAGACCCATAATACATCCAAGCTATACTAAAAATTCAGCTTTCAGGTAGCAAGAAGGAACTCAAATCCTTCTTTGGGAAGATCAACTTCATCAAAAATTTCATCACAGGCTTTGTTGAAATCATCAAGCCGCTGAACGCTATGTTGAAGTACGATGCCAAAGTGGAATGGACACCCAGAGCTAAGTAGGCTTTCGAAGAAATCTAGAAGGAAATTGCTGATGCACTAGTGTTGGTCAGCGCAAACTATCAGAAGCTATTTTATATCTATTCCTTTGCTTCAGACCACTCTTGTGCTAGCATATTAATGTAGAAAGATGAAAAAGGGAGTGAACACCCAATTGCCTTTATGAGTGCTCCATTGAAATATGCTAAGTTAAGGTATCATAATGTTGAAAAACAAGTATATTCCTTGGTCAGAGGAGTTAAGAAATTTCAGCATTACATCTTGAGAACTAAGGTGTTTCCAATTGTGCTAGACCCAATAGTCAAGACTTTGTTAATGCAGGATGAGTTGAGAGAAAGACGAGTGAAATAGGTTACTTTATTATAGGAATATGACATGGAGATTCAACCCATGAATTTGGTATTATGGCAAGCCCTCACTCAAACAATAGTTGAAACAAGACCCAAACTCACTGTGCAATAGTATCAGTTGGAAGATGTTTCTATTGGAGAGTTGTACGAAGACATTGCCTACTATTTGTTGAACAACAAGTTCCGGTCCTAGTTGTAGGGAGTAAAAAAGTGTGCTCTAAGACTGAAGAGCAGTAGCTACATGATACAAGGGTCTATACTATACAAGAGAAATCATGAGAGAGTCTATCTTAGATGCCTTGGAAAAGAGGAAGTAGCCAGAGTACTAAAGGAGTTTCATGATAAATTCGACACTAGGCATGGATCTGGTGCTTCAACCGCCCACCAGATTCTACGGGCTGGGTACTATTGGTTGACGGTGTTTAAGGATGCACATAACCATATCAGAACCTGTCACGTTTTTCAAACTGCTGCTACTAGAGAAAGAAATGTCATTGTCCCATTGCAACCAATCCTTGAGGTAAGGTCATTCATTCAATGGGGACTCAACTTCATTGACCCAGTAATCCCACCATCCTCTATAGGCCAAAGGTACATTCTAACTAATTCTGATTACTGCACTAGATGGACCAAAGCAATAGTGTGTAGACATTGCACTACTAAAGTTGTTACAATTTTTTTAGAAATTTTTATCTTGAATCGCTTTGGTTGCCTGTTTTTCCTTGTGTGTGATAATGGCCCCACTTTTTCATCCCTTAAGTTTCCTCCAATTACGAGATTATGAGATTGCACTTAAATTTTCCTCCAACTATTATCCTCAAGGAAATGGCTTAGCTGATTCAACATATACAAATCTAATAACTGCGATCAAGAAACTACTTGACAAGAATCCCAAGGATTGTCACACCTAGCTGCATTTTTCCCTTTGGGCAGATCGTACATTCTAGAAGGATGTTTTGGGTGATTCCCCATTTCTCCTGGTCTATGGCTTAGAGCCCATCTTTCCCGTCCACCTCAAGATCCCCACACTCAAGTTTCTTAATACATACTATGAGGAAGGAGACTGTAAAGAAGCATGTCTAGTTGAGTTGTTGCATTTAGAGGAGGTTCGTGATAGAGCAATTGAAAATTTCTCCAAATGCTAGGGCGTAGTCAAAAGATGGTTCAATCGTTGAGCCAAAGTAAAGGCCTTTAGGATTGTTGATTTAGTCCTTTGTTGGGACAAGGCCCATGAAAAGAAGGGGAGACATGAAAAATTCAACAAGCTCTGGCTTGGCCCCTTTCAGATCTTAGAAATTTTAGGAGATAATGCCTTTCACTTCAAGACACTCACTAGAGAGGATGTCCTATTGTCTATTAATGGGTAGCACTTGAAGCATTATTTCCTTGCCTGAGCTCTTCAAGCTCATCTTTTGTATATATAGTTGTATATAGGATAGTTTAGGTTCTTTTTCTTTGTTGTAGCACCTTCACTTTGCTTATGCTCCCTTTCACGACTCTTATTTTTGCTGAGAGTGTTCCTTCATTCTTGATGCGGTGGCTATGCTTGGTATATCTAATGGCCTAATTAGTTGTCCACTCCTATTTGTTCTCTAGATAAATCTTCATTCATAACAATTGATTTTTGACTGCTCCCATGAAGTGGGTTTCCTTACTTGAACTTTGACTTGACCTAGGACAAAACCCTTGTTTGAATCTTTTCACAGTTATCTTAGATCATGCATGAAAATCACACTTTAAATGTTTCTGATGAGCTATACAATAGCCATTATGAGGACTGGACAAGTGAAAAATCCTGAGTCTACTCTAGTGACCACTATGATTCCAAACCCATAGTAAGCTTCAATACTTACACAGTTGAGCAAAGGAAAAGGAATATTAAAAAAAATATTATGGAAAAGAAAGAGAGAAAGAAAGAAATTATTAAAACAAGCAACTGTGTGGGTGTGCGAGTAACTCTATCGGGGCTAAGGATACTCAACTAGAAATAGAGCAATGATCATTGGGTCACAGCGACAACTTCGATGGGGCTATGGATGTCTGACTGGCAATAGAGCAATGTCCAGGTTATTTTAGGGCTGGAATTCTTACGTAGCTTTCCTTGACTGATTAACGACTGTTCACCCTAGTTTTGAAAGAAAGGGAATGAACTCACTATGCACAAACTTCTGAGATATCCCTGTGACTTGATTCAACTAAGGATCTCGTCCTCCTTTGAGTTCTTAGTTCACTCATGGAAACTAGCTTTTGATCTGTGAAACCAAAGTTTTGGGTTCTGAATGAATCTTTACCCTTAGAATTCTTGGGAGCACTCTCCCAATAGAGTCACCATTTGTTGTGTCTATAACACACATGCTTTGTTCGGAATGGGCACCCTCTCTCTTTCCTTTTGCCTTTGCTAGGTCACTTTCTGCCTTCACCTCATTTTGTGTACTCCCTAAGTTTGAGCTTAAAGTGGTTAGAAGCCTTAAAGTCATCATTCTTCAGTTGAACAAAATTCACCGACCTAAAATTTTCAAAGTCTTTGTCCCCCGTAGAGGTTCCCATGCAAACTTTCCTTAGCCTTTTTCCCTGGCATCCTCCAACCCTTGTGGGATCGTAGCTATGGGTTTCCTTCTACACAATGTTGTTATCCTTTCGCCGTTTGAACTGTGGTCGACCCAAGGCATCTGCCCATATGGCCGGTTTTGCAAGCTTCCCTACTATTTTCTCTTAGCCACTCACTAATGGCGAAACCTTGGGGTAATAGTGCAGGTTTTGTACTTCATGGCACTGGTTCATCAAATTTTTCACCCAAAAACTTCATCAGCTATCATACTGTAGACATCGAAAATATACAGATTGATATCGCACACTCGATCCTGATCTACTAACATCCTTTCATCCTGAATCATCCCTCTATCTAACCATTTAATCGAATAGCCTTATTTGATTAAATTCATCATAATTCCCCTTTTAATTAAATAAATCCCTCGATTTAATTAAATCATTATCTCTGTGTAATTAGCTAGGTCATTTCATCTTCCTATCTTTGATTTAATTAAATAATCCATATTATTTGATTAAATATCTAAAGTTCATCTAATTAAATTAAATAAATCAAACATTTATCTAATTTAATCTAACATCCCCCCTTTTGTTAAATAAATCAAAAATATTTATTTAACTAAGTCTAAATCATTCTTTTCTCATTTTGAGTTATTTAAATCCTAAAATCTAAGTCAAAATGGTCAAAGCAACTAACATCATTTAAATTAATCAAATCATGATCAATGATAATCCTAATCACTCAAATCCTCTAGATTTTGCAACTTGCACATGAAAATCAATTTAATTGATTTATAAATCATCTATTTTCATTCAAAAAGGCATCAAAGATGGAATATTCTTCAAATTTGAAATCTCCCCCCAAAAGGACTTGTCCATCCAACAAAGCATTTAAGGCTCTTACATTGTCTCTTACATGTCTCCCACTTGGAGTTTAACTCATCTTTCATCCCCCCTAAACATGCCATCTCATCAAATTCAAATTTCAAACTTGCACATGGATCAAAATGTGTTCAACCTTCATCCTATCAAATGTTGACAAGTGGCACCTTGCCATTGGTTGAATGTTAGTACCACATTGCTTCATTTTTGGCATTCATCCATCTTAGCATTCTATAAATGAAGAGCTTATCCTTCATTTTATCCATCCACAATTTGAGTAAACTTACTATACTCAAATTTAGAGCAATCTTCATCCATCTTATTGAGTTCTATAGCTAGGTTATGCAGATTTTATCTTGGGAGCATTCATCAATCTTCATCAAAGTGGATCATCATTCATCAACATTCATCAAGGTTGCATCATTGGAGTTGGGAAAGGGTCAATTTTCACATCAAATTGGCACCAATTCCCCCATGAGATCAAGAGTTTGCATTGCTTTCAATAGGATTTGATCTACTTTCTTGTTCTTTCATTATTTTCTTCTTTTCATTCCTATTTTGAGTTTTGTTAATGGATTTCATGGGGAATCCTTGTTCTTACTTGCATTTGATCTCCTAATGTATTCATTTTTTGTGTTTTGCAGGTATTTGGATTAGGGTTCTACATTTTGGTGCTAGAAGGAGGGCAATCTCACATTCCAATCACGTTTTTGGTCAAAATTATGCATTTTTGTTTGTTTACAGGAAACGGCACCGTTCACAGTCCAACGGCGCTATATAGCACCGCTGGAAAAAAACTGCACTGCTAAAAACTTCAAACAATGCCGCTGACAGTCCAGCGGGGCCATATAGCGCCGCTGCAAGTCCAGCGGGACCATATAGCATCGCTCACAATCCAACGGGGCTATACATAACCGCTCATGAATCAAACTACACCGCTCAAAAATCAAACTGCACCGCTGGAGTCTCCAGTGTCGCCATATAGCGCCGCTCCAAAATCAAACAGAGCCGCCATCACAAACAAAACCGCTTGGATTTCTTTCTTTTTCATGCAAACTTAAAATGGCCATATCTTGGTCATTTTTTGGTCTTTTTCAAAGTTTTTTTTTTTGAAATGGGGTAGAATTTCATAAGATATCTAGTGGTGTAGGTTATTATTAACTTTGATAGAGTTAAAATTTTTAAATTTTCACTTAATGTCAAATCACAATGAAGCTTGGTCTAAATTTTAGTGTTTTATGCTTAATCATCTATCTAACCTTCATATCTTTTTGTTCTTTGATGTCATCTAACATTTGGATTTTGTATTGTAGGTTTTAAAGGATCATGGAACATGGAAGTCAAAAAAAAAATCATTATCACATCATTGTATCAAGTGTTTTTGAACACTTTGGGGAGCAATTATAATCCTACTTCTAAGGATTTTACCCCTTCAAGCTTTTAGGACCTACTAAATTTATTTTGGGCTCTAAAAAGAACATTTCATTTTTTTTACAAAAGGGGTAAAATGAACATTGTGAATACAACTTACTAGAGTTTATTTATTTTGTTAACAAATTGAACAAAATGTCTTATCTTTTGGTGCTCTAAAACGAACTCATTATTGCTTTCTGAGATCTAAAATGAACATGTGCTACATTGTTTTGTGAGAGCTTACTTGAACTAACATCATCAAAAAGGACGCATGCGCTTCTCTCACGCTTTATAGCGATCTTGAGAATCAAAAGGCCTTTTTCATGATCTTAGGTTGAGACAAAGCAATCACCTCCACACTTCAATTTGGACTTAAAATTGAACAAAATCTTGTGCGAGTGTGAGTGAGCTTATTGCATGTGTTCTCCCTTTATTTCTAAACAAGGGTCAATCGAACTATGAATAAGTTTATTCGCTTTTGTCTATCTTAGAGGGTCTACCTTGGGGAAAAAGTACTCACCCAAGGGAATGACTCAACCGGTAACACTCTAAAGCCAAGAGTATTTCCAACTGGGATATAAATGTTGGTATTGGAGTAAACGCCAATATCACGTGGTTGATTCTGACGAGATGGATCTGAAAGGGGACTCTCACCGTATGGGTCAATCTCCATGAACAGAAAGTCTGAAATAAAACCCTTGTTTGTAGTGGCCTATTAACTCATTCACCGAGTTTATCGAAGTGGTGCATTGGAAGTTAGATTCCAAGAAGTTACTTGCCATGTCCGATCTTGGTTAAAGTATAGAGGTTAAGACTTCATTCTTAACACACCTTTATACTCTTTCCTTGGTTGCATGTAAAATAATCTCTTCTTCTACAGAGGGCATGAGGCAAGCCCACTAAGAAAAACGTACCAATTGAGCTAGGATGTTATATTGCTTGTAAGTCAGTTTGAAAACACAGTGTTTTAATCGAAAACATTGGAAAACCAACATTCAACATGAGCATCAAATATCAAACCCTTTAGAAGAAGCAAATATCCTTGAACAAATTCACATGTTATTGCTTTCCCTTGGGATTTGGATCCTTAGAGGCTTCTAAGCATTTGGATTTCATCTCAATTTTCTCCTACTAAGGTCAAAATTAGGAAACCTTTGTCTTGATTTCCTTGATTTCCACATAATGCACTTTGTGGGATGAAAGAAAATTAGGACATTGGACATTCAGTTTGAAAGCTAATCAAGAAGTGTTTGTGGTAAAAAATAATCCATTAAGCAAAGATTGAATCAATTAGACCCCACACATGTGCTTGTCATCTTTTGGTCATATGGTTTTCATGCAAACATTGGTCTTTTATTTTGAATTACTCTTTGAGAAAGGCATGTTCTTCACTATCTTGGCCTAGTAAACAAATCCTTCCTAGATTCATTTAGGATCAAAATCAAACACTTCATCCATCCAAAATATTCATCCCACAAACAACTTTAGAGCTTTGGAAATGTCATTCTAGACTTGGGTAAATCATCAAAATCAAAAAATCACCTTGTTTAGTTAGGTGTGTGGGAATGCATCCTTTCTCATACATTTAATTGAATTAGCAATCCTTTGAAAAAATTCATCCTAAGATAACCTCTAACATCTTAGGGTTTACAAGTTCATTATCCAATCAAACCAATCAAAATCAAACCCTAAGTCTAGCATTGGTCCAAAGTCCCTAAATGTTCAACACTCATATCATTCACCCCTTTCATCCTTCATCTCGTCATTGATCCTAAGAACCTTAGAGGTCACTTTTGCAACAAGGTCAAAACACAAGAGGAACATGGAATATAAACTTGATCCATACATCATGAGTAATCCAAGTCAACTAAGCTATCAAAGCCTTACAATGCTGATTGATTATCAACACTCACATCTATACAAACCGTACATGGGATCATTACCTTCGACAAATGTCAATAGTACAAAAAATGTGAGTATGCCCAAATCAAAGATTGGAACACCTTTCCCAATGGTAGATTTAAATCCAAGTCCAAACCTACAAATCCACCAACTAAACAATCAATGCATGAGCCTTCAAATGAACAACGTCATCCCACCAAATCCCTACATACCAAATGAGAATGTACCAAGTACAAGTTTTCCAAACATGAATCCGGAAAACTCTGGGATAAATATGTTTGAAAATCACACAAATGTTGTTCAGAGTCCAAACATGATGTTAACGACCCCAAGACAAGGTGACACCATCCAGAATCAAAGTTACATAAATCAACACAATATGATTCCCAACAATGTTCAATTTCAACCTATCATGCCAAATCATAACATTGTCCAAAATCAATTTGTCCATGATCCCATGCAAACACCACAAGTATGTATCCCAAATCTCCTTGAACAAAAACCAAATCAACTATATCAAGGGAGTCAAGATCAAAATCAAGATCAAATTTGGCGAGATCAAATTGCTATACTTACCAAAATAGTTGAGTCATTGCACCAAGAGACATCTCCACCATCATTACCCATATCAACATCATTCCTTGGTTTAGGGCTTCCCCCTTTACCTAACACCAATCAAGCCATCACATCAAATCCTTTGAATATACCACCGACATCACACCAACAGATGGTATCTAATCAAATGACAACATCAATCCTGACAAATCAAAATATGGTCTCCCAAGGACCTATCACCTCAGTCATTCTGACCATTCCTATCACCTCGATCACTCCAACCACCCCTATCACACCCATCATATCTCAATCCCCCACTACCATGATCGCTCCAAGCGTATCTCAACCACTTATCACTACATCCAACACAATTCCAAATCCACCATCACTACCACCAAAACCAAATGCAGCAAGAAAATATAACATTGCACTAAAAGCTCACCAAGCCTACCAAAAGGCCATCCAAAAATATCTAGCCACGTAACAAGCAACACAAGCTCAACAAGTGCAACAAGCTTCTCAAGCTGCCCAAGCCTCTCAAGCTACCCAAAAAACACAAGCACAAACACGAAAAATGATAACTAATATTGTGGATAACGATGAACATTCAACCACTGGTGATAGCATTGAAAATCTCCCCACCACAATTATTGAAAGCAATGATCAAGATATATTCAACAAAGAGCACATTGAAGATGTTTCTATCTCGTTTGAAGATCAAATCAACATAGGTCAAGAGTCACTTTTCAATCATGATCAAAATCCACCAACAATACCCAACAATGATCCAATTCAATAAATATCAACATCATTTGACCCTATGGTTGAGGAAATCGGAAATCCCTCCACCACAATTGTTGAAAACAATGATCAAGATCTCTCCATCGATGAGCACCTTGAAGATGTTTCCACCCCATCCGATGATCAAATCACCATACATCAAGAGCCACTTGTTAGTGATCTATTTCAAGGAGTGTTAGGATTATTTGATCCTATTGACATAATGCACAATCCATCGACCAATGATCTTATTGAAAATGTCTCTACATCATCTTATGATTTAGAGGACATATCTCAAGAATTTATTCAAAAGCAAGATCAAAATCTTCTACTAAGGTCTAGCAATGGTCATTTCCAAGACATGTTGACCCCCTTTGACCTCATGGTTATAGATACTGAAGGAAACCTGAAATTGACACCTAAGGATGTTGAACCACTTACCATGTCTAATGACAGCATCCAACAACCCTTTGTAAGTAATCCATCCTTTGAAATTGACCTATGTCAAGAAATTGATCCAAAGCATGTCGAAAGCAACTCCGAAATCATTCAAGATCAAGAATTTGTATGTTTAAGATACTACAATAATCTAATGGACACTCTCCTATCTATGAAAGATGATCATATCCATGTAGCACATACTCCTCCATCTACCCATGATATGCTTTATTTGGATGGACACGTAGATGATCTTCCTTCAGAACAGGATTCTTTTACTCCTGACATTATTACACAAAAAGAGCAGGTTATTGATTCCTATAGTCAAACTAAATTATCAACATCAGGATTAGATATATCCAAAATCCAAACTAAATACATCATGTATGAAGATATCCAACAATATCCACTCAAGGAAGCAGGTCAAACAGAACAAGATATTTCAAAGTTAGCAAAGCAGCAAATTGAAATAACATCATCTATAGTGGTCGTTTATCAAAGAATGCATTCTAAACAGGAACCCTCAAAACAAACAGAATCAAGGAATGAAGGTGCCACTACCACCATACTGGGGGCAACTATGTCTCAAGCAAACATCAACATAGAGAGCACGAAGAGTCCTGATGGTGAAACTAGTGTCAATACTATAACCAGCCATGTCATGAATCTTCATCCACCCATCACCCCATCCACGAATTGGGACCAACATCAAAGGAAATATTTGAATCAAAGTACAAAGAACGTTATCAAAGAAAAAGAAGCTGAGAAGCATAATGGACAAATCAAATATGCATGGATACTAAAGAATAAAAAGAAAGACTATCCCTATCAAACTCCATCAATCAAAGAAAATATGGGGAAAAATAAAAGAGGGAAAAGTATCCATCAAAGATTTCCGCAAAAGCAAAAGCAAGCTTTTCAAGTGACGTATAAAGTATATCAATCAGTTGGTCCTAATTCCATGCACACTTTTGTGTCCACCCATCATTGCTCATCTTCCCAAGTTTGGAGAGTCAAAGGTTCCAAACTGTCAACCAATCCATCTGTTATCCCTAAACACACTCCATCCATGACTCAATGCATGATATCCAATTCTCACATTGACCATGTATTGGCAATGATCCTTCATCATAAGCATTCAGAAGGCATTCTATCACGATGTGCACATAGAGACAGAGTTAACCCCGATATCAATAAAGCAGATCAAGAATCTCAAAAGTTGTATTCAAGTGCACGTATCTTGGGAAAGCAGCTTCTTCAAGCAGGATATCAATGGCACATTATGACAGGGGCATCTACATCAACAACACCTTGTGATTCAGCACGAGCTTAAAATCTTTTAGAAAAAATCAAAAAATCAAAAAACATGAAAATCCAAAAAAATAAGAAAAATGATTGAAAATAGTAAAGAAAAAAATCATCCTCTAGTGAAAACCACTTCGTGGCACTTTGGGCAAGACCATGATGAAAACCTGGCAAACAGGCGTCATGTGTAGAATCGAGCATCTACGTACGCCAGTTTAGTTGAAAGCATCTCATCCCATCCATAATAAATCCCGTATTCCATCCATCCATAATAAATACATTCATCCATAAACCATTTATCCAATCCATTTTCATCTATCTGCATCCATCATCCAAGTTATCTTGATCTTGATGAAATTTTGGGGCACACTTTATGCTTGCTTATGGTAAACATATTGACATGGGTCATTTTCATTGATCCTATCCTACCCAATGTTATATGAGCCATGAAACATTATCCAATGAGCATTCTTTATTAGGATACCTTATCTTATCACAAGATAATCCTTGGCATCCTTTGCATGCCTGCCATATCCATCCATACATTGCTAGACATTGGGGGCAGATATCTGACATCTTGCTTCGAGAATAAATCTTGGTCTATATCCTCTAACTTCTATGGAGATCCGAACATTGGAAAACATGAAATCAAATTGATTAAGCATTTGTGATCTAGAATCCAAATCACTAGCCCATGGAATATTTTGACGAAAAAATGTTCTTTATCAAGCTTCATCTTTCATCGAACATCAAGCCAAGCAATCAATATCAGTCGCATCTAAATTGCACATCAAACATCACATCAAATCATTAAAACATCTTTTGTTCCAAACCAAGCTTCAATAATCCTGATCAGTCGAATCCAATCAATCCATAATCTTGGGATATCCTTCTCGATCATTGTGTTGTTTAACACTATCCTTGCATTGTTGTGCATTCTCAACAATGTTATCGTCATCAATCCTGATCAATCAAATCCTTGCATTGTTATGTATCCTCAACAATGTTATCATCATCATCAATCGATCGATTAGATTAATCAACCTTAGCTTGGTTTTTAGAAAAATCCCAAATATAGAACTGATATCGTCACACATGTCCATATCCTAATTGTCAAAATCGTGTGAAAAATCCAAAAACATCTGGGACACCAAAAAATCCAAAAAACATCCAAAACATCAAAAAATCCAAAAAAACTCATAAAATCAAGAAAACTTCAAAAAAAATAGAATTCGAACTACGTCATCTCTGAGCTTAAACGTAGGAAAGGATAATCTTTGATCATCCCCCGAGACATCAAAATCCAAAAAACATCCAAAACATCAAAAAATCCAAAAACACTCATAAAATCAAGAAAACGTCAAAAACATTAGAATCCAAACTACGTCATCTCTGATCTTAAACGTAGGCAAGGCTAATCTTTGATCAGCCCCCGAGACATCAAAATCCAAAAACATTTGAAAAACATCAAAATCCAAAAACATTCATAAAAACATCAAAATCCAAAAACATTCAAAAAACATCAAACGCAAAATCCAAAAACATTGGAAAATTGAAAAATCAAAACATTTGAAAAATCCAAAAACCCAAAAAACAGCCTCAAAACATTCCAAAAACATCAAAAACATCCAAATATTTGAAAAAAATCCATCGATCTCATCTCGATTTCACTCAAAATAATCAATCATCCATAATAAACTAATCATCACCTTCATCCTTTGGCAACACAAAAAGAAACAATCACAACAATCAGTAAAAGCAAGCTTCAATCGTAAAATCAAAAGCAAACAACAAACCTTTAAGTACAAAATCAAACTCTTGATCATTCGCAAACATGTAAATCAACTTTATATCAACAGCCTATCAATCAACTTATCAACCCATCATCATCCTGTACAATGCATGTCCTAGGATATATCGTTCCAACAATGGGCATCATTTTGGATATCACCTTGGATTCTTATCCTATCAAAACACATCCCTTTGGTTGAAGGTATGAAGAACATTGGCTTGTTTGTGTACTTGATCTTTTCTTTTGGTTTATCTTATTGTGCTCATTCCAAGGACCTCTCAATGATGGGATTGAGAGAGATAGGAATGGGGAAATGATCATGATCTTTTTATCTATTGCGCTTGTTGGACGTTCTTGTAATATAACTTGGTGAATACTTGCTTTGTTAGGTACGTCCTAGCAAGGTTTTTGTATGTCAAGTGTGAACAAGAATACTCCTATTTGTTTATCGATTCAAAGTCCATCACACTAGGTACAACGCCATCCTGGTTCTCTATACCTTGATGCATCGTATCTAGGTGTGTTATCAAACAATAAGGTAATTGGCCCTTTTAAAATCCCAACTCCTTGGTAATCAAGTCATCATCATCATCATCTCATGTCTTGCTGGAATATCTTGTTTTCTTCTATCTCTTGCTTTTCATGCTAACATGGTACCATGACAGTTAATCATAAATCATCGCAATTTCATCTATCTTGCATCCACAAGCCCTCAACATACTACATAATGCATATCATATCATATAGAAAGCATTAATCATACCACATGCATTCATCCCCATCATTGCATAATATAGATTGGTTATTTTAAACATCTCATAAACCATATATTTATCATCTATTTTCATAATCATCCAAGCATCATCATATCAAATCATGTGCATCCATATCATCCATGCATCATCATATCATCCATTACATATAAACATCATATTCATCTCATCATCAATAATGTCACTGTCATGGTACAAATCAGGATCAAGTGCGTGTAATATATCAAAA
Organism: Sequoia sempervirens; assembly: GCA_007258455.2. NCBI lineage: Eukaryota > Viridiplantae > Streptophyta > Pinopsida > Cupressales > Cupressaceae > Sequoia > Sequoia sempervirens. Next base: position 89,391,738 of record VDFB02086081.1, read on the forward strand.
TAGGCATGAGGCTACCCATGGCTAATGACTGTCTACATCATCAAATATGTCTACTTCAAATATTCGAGTTGAACTAATCTTGAACCTTTTTGTCGAGAGATCGACCCTCAAATCAAACCTCTTTGCCCAATCTCTCGAGGGGGTAGTATACCAACGTAATTCTTCATTCACTAGGGCAGCAGTGGGGCATCTGAAAAAATCAGAGAAATTTTGACTTTTGATCATGGAAAGATTATTCTTTTAACCAATGCAACAAGTGCATTGCTTCAAAGAGGGGAAAAATGTAGACATCGAAAATATACAGATTGATATCGCACACTCGATCCTGATCTACTAACATCCTTTCATCCTGAATCATCCCTCTCTCTAACCATTTAATCAAATAGCCTTATTTGACTAAATTCGTCATAATTCCCCTTTAAATTAAATAAATCCCTCAATTTAATTAAATCATTATCTTTGTGTAATTAGCTAGGTCATTTCATCTTCCTCTCTTTGATTTAATTAAATAATCCATATTATTTGATTAAATCTCTAAAGTTCATCTAATTAAATTAAATAAATCAAACATTTATCTAATTTAATCTAACATCCCCCCCTTTGGTTAAATAAATCAAAAATATTTATTTAACTAAGTCTAAATCATTCTTTTCTCATTTTGAGTTATTTAAATCCTAAAATCTAAGTCAAAATGGTCAAAGCAACTAACATCATTTAAATTAATCAAATCATGATCAATGATAATCCTAATCACTCAAATCCTCTAGATTTTGCAACTTGCACATGAAAATCAATTTAATTGATTTATAAATCATCTATTTTCATTCAAAAAGGCATCAAAGATGGAATATTCCTCAAAGTTGAAATCTCCCCCCGAAAGGACTTGTCCATCCAACAAAGCATTTAAGGCTCTTACATTGTCTCTTACATGTCTCCCACTTGGAGTTTAACTCATCTTTCATCCCCCCTAAACATGCCATCTCATCAAATTCAACTTTCAAACTTGCACATGGATCAAAATGTGTTCAACCTTCATCCTATCAAATGTTGACAAGTGGCACTGTGCCATTGGTTGAATGTTAGTCCCATATTCCTTCGTTTTTGGCATTCATCCATCTTAGAATTCTATAGATGAAGAGCTTATCCTTCATTTTATCCATCCACAATTTGAGTAAACTTACTATACTCAAATTTAGAGCAATCTCCATCCATCTTATTGAGTTATATAGCTAGGTTATGCAGATTTTACCTTGGGAGCATTCATCAATCTTCATCAAAGTGGATCATCATTCATCAACATTCATCAAGCTTACATGATTGGAGTTGGGAAAGGACCAATTTTCACATCAAATTAGCACCAATTCCCCCATGGGATCAAGAGTTTCCATTGCTTTCAATAGGATTTGATCTACTTTCTTGTTCTTTCATTATTTTCTTCTTTTCATTCCTATTTTGAGTTTTGTTAATGGATTTCATGGGGAATCCTTGTTCTTACTTGCATTTGATCTCCTAATGTATTCATTTTTTGTGTTTTGCAGGTATTTGGATTAGGGTTCTACACAAACCTACTTTTATTGTGGTTAATAAATAAAGTTTGGCCTATAAATAGCCCGCTCAACATGTCATTTTCACCTGCTAGTTTAGATTTGTCAGAGAGTGAAGCAATGATTGATCCTCCTGTGCCCATATTGCACTTGCTCGACCCAAAATTTGGATTGTCATCAAATTTCTTCGTGCTTTTCCAGGTGACTCTGCTTTCAACATCCTAAAACACATCCTTTTGTGAGTAATTTTTTAAAATTAATTGTAAAACTTTTAAGAAAACCCCAGAACTCCTTTCGGCGACCATCTTAACTGTCAATTATGTGCAAACCCGTCTAAAAGTTCCTCGAAATTGTGCAAACGATGCCCTTTCAATAATGAAAAACTTAGCCTTATCGTTGTTGTTCTTCACAGAGCATCAACCCCTCTACAACCCACATCCTCCTCATCGTCGCCTTGGTTGAAAGCCAAATGATTAAGTGTTTAATGAAGAATCTAGGTCTCAAGCCCTTGCAAGTCTTCCCCTACAGGTTGCACGATGCTAGTGGCTACCGACTCGTTACCATTCTTAAATGGTTCCCCTTTTCCTACCTCCCACATTCCGGGCCCTGCCAAATTTGCCTTTGCTAAGTGAAGAAATGACCAAGTCATGTCTTGCGAGCCATCCCATGTGGGATGTCATTCATTCTTCGTTGACTCCTTAACGCCACTCATTAACAACTAATCCATTGCCGCCTCTTGCATTGTGGACTCCGCAACTCTCTATGCCATCTCAAGTTTCTAAACCAAAATGCTAAGTCAAAACCCTTCATGTGGGCTAATCCTTGTGAGGGTCTGTCTGTGCACTGTCTCGTCTTCTTTGCCACTTCGAGCGACTGAGTGACCTCGTCCGCCTACGCTGTGAACACTGCTTAGGTCATCTCCTCTCAAGGCTTCAACAAAAAACTATGTTTGGTGGCCATGTAGAATGCTCCATGTAGGCCTCCATCTACGGCCTGTTGTTGCCCGACTACCATTTGATGATGACGGTGCCCTCCCTTCTACCTGCAATGTAGATTTTGTGTTCACTACCACCGTTTGAGCTCATCTTAGGAAAAATGACTAGATTTAAGTATTTTATGGGTCTGTCTATGTAGACCACCTACATGCGGACTGTCGCCTCACCTCCACTGTTCCTAACAACCATCAAATAACGGTCATTTTCCAGTTCTTCCCCGCACGCCTTAAAGTGATCAAAATCAAGGGAGTTAACTCATACTATCCTGACCACCTATGGGTCTCACAATACAAACTTCTCCTTGTAGTGCATTGTGGATTGTTTGTCGTTGCTCATCGGTGGAGCCCTAAACATCCATGAAGGCTCTTGCCTCCACATTCCTCGAATCCACACTAGAATAATGACCAATCATATGCATCCAAAACCTTATAATTGACTTCTACACACGCTTGATCACTTTCTAAAGAATTTGACTACTAGATCTATGTTGCGGAACTTTGACAATGGGCAAATGGCTATAGGATGCCATGACCCTGGCATCGTCCTGCTTCTGATCACTCCTGATGACTTCTAGCCCAGGGAAACCTGCATCCCTGGGCCCACATTCCTGAATTTGATCCAAACGAGCCTCAAATGATGAATATTGATGAATTTCATGATCTCCTAATAATGAATTGTTGGATATGACCCTCGTTTTGTGGGATTTGACTAACGCTTCCTTGATTTTTATATGAATGCACTTACTATGTCTTTGCATGCAAGATTTATGGAATCTACTATGGGTTCATCAGGGAAGTCTGTTGAGAAAGAGAAGGGAAAGAAACCTGCATGCCTGTCGAGAGGGAAGGAAGAAAAGGATCAAATGAAATACCAATTCGGTGGGGTGGAGTGCACATCCAAAATAACTTCCACCTAGGATTCCATATGCAAAGAATGCTATCATAATAGCAAAAAAATCATTGACCATGATGGCAGAGTGTTAGTAGATTTGTCTTCCAAGTCCTTAGGGAAGACATTCCATATCCCTAAATTTAATATAATGGAGGAAACTTAGAAGGGATATGTTGAAAACATGTGGAAAGCGGACCCTCTAACATGCAAGAAATTGATCAACCAACATTGGTTGAAGGAGAAGAGGGGAAGTGTTGCTAAAGTGCCTCAGGAGTTTTTCAAAAGTGACTTCCATGAGCAATATCATGACTTAGTCACCCTACTAAGCAGGGTAATGGGCCTCCCTACTGCTGCCTTCTTCAAGGAGTGAATGTTCTACTTCATCGAGGAGATCATCTAAAGCGATACAAAGTTTAATTGGATCAAAATCATCAGTGACAACATTCATAACCAGCTTATGGTTGTAAAGAAAAATTCCAAGTTCTACATGACCTCCTCCCTGGTGTACCTCCTAGGAGAGACATTCCTGTACAAGGGCCTCATTGTTGCAAATAACCCAAAACCAAGGAAAGGAGGCCTCAAAGTGTATGATCGTTACCCTTAACTACAATATAGAAACTTAAAGAGAGAATATCACAGGGTAAACGATGCCTTCATTGGACATATCATCAGGCTCCTTGGAGGAGACTTTGAGAGAAGAGTTTCACACAGCACCAGGGCCTTCATCTAGTGGTTTGGGTATCTATCTATATAGTTCCTAAAATTTACATACATCAGGACATAAGTATTCAATGATAGGCCCTACAAGTTTCCATGCTACCCCAATGACCACATGATCCTGTTGGAGGTCTCTTGACATCTACAAAATTCCCATTCTCTAGTTACCAAAAAACATAGAGCAGGGATCCCATATTCCCTGACCTTTGGGCAAGGAATTTATGCTTGTTTCGCTGCCCAATGCGTGGAGTATTCAAAGATGGAATTGGTAGAATACAATCTAGACCTCCACACAACCCGAGCTGGAATGGACCCATATGGAAAATTGAAGAAATGGGTTGGAGGATAGTATGCTCATCGACTGCATGTCAAAGACTTCTAGGTGAAATTCCAAGACAATAAATAAGTGTGAATGAGGTACTACATGAGGATGATAACCCAATTTGTGAGGTCATTGAATTAGTTTCCTATGCCTGATCAAGTGGTAGAAGAAGAGGTTACCATTATTGATGAGAGGTTCAATGTTGTGGCTGACTTGCCACTACCACTAATAGAAAAGGATGAAGAAGAGATCACTGACCTCGATATAGGAACATGACCAATTGAAAACCAGACCAGATAGTGGGTAGACACCCAAATTGCTCAACGTAAAGTGCAAGGTGTTCTACTAACTTATGGTGAGCTCGAGGATGAGCTCCAAAGTGAAACTGATAGTGGGGCAACTGCTGCCCCAACACAAGAGGCACCTAAATCTCCTTCAGTGACATGATCAAAGAAAAGGAAGGATGCACCTAAGTGCGATCCCAAGCAAAAAGTGTATACACGGAAGGCTATGGAGAGAGATTCCTCAAAGAAAGCAAAGAAAATAGGGGGGTTCATAAGTGAGATGCCTACAATTGAGGAGGATCCCTAACATGAAGGAGAAGAAGAGACCGAGCAACTGCATTCACCAACTTCCACCTTCGCTCCCACCACTACTACTACCATTGCCACTCACCTCTTGCATCTCAGGCACTGCCTATTTCCTCTCCACCCACCATGGAAATTTTATTCCACCTTACTAATGGCCCTGATAATGGTACTGGACTCCCCCTTAGCCATAACATCCCTGCTGTCATCCTCCTCACTACCTCCTCCACTACCCATTCTCTCTGCTCCAATTCCTACAGCTGCCACTCCTACTATGCCACCTCTCACCCTGCTAGATGCCTTTGCAAAATACATGCAAGGAATACTTTCCAAATTTTTTGGGGTAATAATGAATCCCACAATTCAAGATTTGATGGCCTAGATTACTGGTGGCCTTCCCATTCCTCCACCACCTACAGAGCCACCAGAGATGGAGGCTACTATGAAAATGTCTAAAGATATGGAGAAATGACAAAGGGAGTCTACAAAAGGAATAGTTGAAGAGCTTGAGGACCCTTTCAAAGATGATTATTTTGAACACCTAGAGGGTAGGCTGAACATAAACTTAGACAGAGTGGCATTTGATGAAGAAAGGTCGCATTCCTCAAAGGAAGATACTAAAGCCCTCAATGAAAAGTACATTATAGAAACCTCAAATCAAGAGTTGGAAGAAAATCTATCCTAGTAGCTCAAGGATGTAGGTGAAAAGGCTTATCATGAAGGGAAGCTTTCCGAAGAGAAAGATGATATTGCTGTCAATGTGGAGATACTTGAAGATCCTCCACAGATAGGCCAATACAAGGGCACCATCCAAGAGAAAGAAGTGCTTCCTGAAAATGAAGAAGTGGAAAAAGAAGAAGATAAAGAAGAAGAATATGTACCTAGGAAGAGCCCCGAGCCTGAGCATCTTGCTGAACTCGAGCATCCAGAAGGGAAAGAACCTCAGAAAGAAGATAGCACTGAAGAAAAAATCTCCTCCACTGATCTAGACAAAGAAAAGGATATAAAGATTGAGGACTCTGATGAAGAAGAGAGAATAGATTAAGAGCCCCCAGGCCACAAAGAGAAATAACCTCAACATGAACAAAGAGAGGAAGGTGATCATGAATCACCTAAAGGGGAAACCAAGGTTCCTGATTGGATAGAGAGAAAATTGCAAAATAAAAATCTAGTGGTTATTCATCCAAAGGCCTGGCTCATAGTAATATTGGCAAGAGTATAGACAAAGACAAGAAAGGAGAAAAATCCTAGAGTCTGCTCCCATCTCACAGTTGATGCCTTCGAATTGAGAATGATATAGATTGCTACCCTAGTGCTAGAAAAAGGTGGAGTCAACTATAACATCTTATTGATGGGTTTTTTTGCACTTTCTCAACACATGCATGTTGGAATCAAGGAACACTGAGAGGGGGGGTGAATCAGTGTTCTACAAAATTTAACTTTATTAACTTGATCTTTAAACCACTTATAGCATTGAACCAAAAGAAAGATGCAAGAACACAAGAAAATCAACCACAACACCATAACATAAGTATTTTTTATGTGGAAACCCTGTTAGCGGAAAAACCATGGTGGAGGTGAATCCAAAATATGAGTATACTCAAAATAAGTGTTTACAAATGGGGAATGCACATGCATTTAGGCACACTTCCTAGAGCTCACTACTCAAATACAAAAGGCTTACTGCCTAAAAGAAGACTCACTATCTTACAGTGATAAATAGACAACTAGAGTGGATGAACTATGAAATAACATTTGCTAATGCCTGAGTACCACCTAGATCCAAGAAAAAGAGAAAAGAGGACTTGGTAAGAAAATTTTGTGACAATGTTAACATCTCAGCTTTTACCTTGACCCATTTGATATTTGACACCTTTGATGATGGCATGCCCCTAGTATATCCCCAGCTTATCGATTGGGATCAACAAGACACCCTCATCCTAGATATATTTGAGAACGACGAAGCAATTGCTAAGTTCCTGGGACTCTAAGAAGGCATACCTAGTGGTGATCATAAGGCTAGATTTACCATAGACTTGGATAACATGGAATATTTTGGGGAATCTGTTCAACCCTCCAGTCACAAAAATAAGAAAAAAAATGACAAAAATAAAAATGATGAGTCCCTAGGTGAAAATTGAAAGGCACCTTGGACAATGAAAAAGCATAAAATAAGGATGCATCCGAACGTGAAAACCTCTATAAGGAACCTAAGGATGGAGGTTTGAACATTCTCCCTATTGCTCAAGAAAATTCACCCATGTTAGTTGAGGAAATAGTGGAAATCAACATAGGCACTGAAGATAATCCTTGGCTAATCTACTTTGCAACATTCTTGACAGAAACAAAGCAACCAAAATTTCACAACTTCTTTGCATAATGATAGATCAACTTTGCATGGTCATATGCTGACATGCCTGGACTAGATCCTGAACTTGTATTACATCATCTGCCACTACAACTAGGTGCTAAACTAGTGAAGCAAAAATTGAGGAAAATGCACCCACAAATTGCTTTACTAGTCAAGGTTGAACTGAAGAAATTGTTGGATGTTGGCTTTATCAGATCAATTGAATATGCAGATTGGATTTCCAATATTGTACCAGTGACAAAACCAACAGGGGGAATCCACATCTATACAAATTTTAGAGATATAAAAAAATCATCTCCTAAAGATGACTTTCCTCTGCCGAACATTGACATGATTGTTGACTTAGCAATAGGATATGAGATGTTATCCCTTATGGATGGATTTTCAGGGTATAATCAGATTAGAATTGCAATTGAAGACCAACCTAAGACAACTTTCACTTGTCCATTGGGAACTTATTGTTGGAATGTCATGCCCTTCACACTCAAAAATGCTAGAGCAACATATCAACATGCCATGATGACTATTTTTCATGACCTCATACACACTCTCATGGAAGACTATGTGGATGATCTGATAGCTAAATCATTGACAAGGGCTGATCATTTATAGGTTTTAGACAAGTTTTTCAAAGGCTAGAAGAATATAAAGTAAGGCTAAATCTGAAGAAATGTGTATTTGGCATGAAATTAGGAAAACTTCTAAGATATATTATTTCTAGATGAGGCATTGAAGTGGACCCAGCAAAAGTGAAAGCTATAATAGACATGCCTCCACCAGCTAATCTAAGTCAACTAAGGACACTAGAAGGGAGACTGTAGTCTATAAGGAGAGTCATAATGTAGTTAGCAGATAAGACACATCCCTTTCAACATATACTCAAGAAAGGAGTGCCATTTGTATGGACAGGTAAGTGCAAATAATCTTTTCAAATGATCAAGGATTACCCACTCACACCACCAGTATTAATGCCACCTATTGAGGGACGACCATTGATTCTCTACATTTCAGCTACCACCTCAGCACTAGGAGCCTTACTTGCACAGAATGACAATGAGGGTCATGAAAGGTTAGTATACTATATCAACTGCACTTTGGTAGGTTATGAGCTCAATTATAATACCATTAAACATGCTTGTCTTGCAGTAGTATTTTACATTCAAAAACTTGGGCACTACATGCTATCCTTTGAAATATAGATCCTTTGAAATATCTCCTAAACAAAGCAGCATTAATAGGATGACTAGCCAAATGGGTAATGGTGCTCAATGAGTATGATATCTAGTTTGTAGAAAGAAAAGCTATCAAAGGACAAGTAATTGTTGATCAGTTGGTTGATGCACCGATACAAGCTAAGTTGCAAATTTTCTTTATGATTTTATATTCACTATTGACACAGGAACGACATGGAAATTATACTTCAATGGGTCCCACACAAATCATGGTTCAAGGGCTGGTATATTGTTTATCACACCACAAGGTAACTCTATTCCTAAGTCATTCAGGATTTCCTTTCCATGTACCAATAACATAGTAGAATATAAGGATCTTGTGATAGGATTATGCATGGAAATCAAATGGAAGATCAAGAACCTACAGGTTTATGGGGATTCTCAGCTGGTAATCCAACAGGTTAATGATGATTATGAAACTAAGGATGAAAATATTTCTCCCTAGAAATGCATGGCAGATAGTTTCAAAGAGTACTTTGACAAGATTGAATTTCATTAAATACCTCATGTTTTAAACAAGGAAATAGACTCCATGGCTACTATTGCTTCACTCTTGGACATACCTAGCAACATGCCTAAATTTGAGTTTTTGGTAGAACAAAATTTGGTCCCTTCCTTTGACATCCCAGATTCAGAGATGGTGTGTGAGATTGTTGGTCCCAATTCCCCATGGTATAAAGAGATATACGACTACCTCCATGCCAAAATCCTACCCCCTGACCTTTCAAACAACCAATGTAGGACATTTATCTACAATTCAGCCAAGTACACCATCATCAGAGACACCCTTTATAGACATGCCCTAGACAATACCCTATTGAGATGTCTTGATACTGAAGAAGCACAAGCAACCTTGTGTGAGGTACATGAGGGTATATGTGGATCCCATTCTAGCATTCCTACCTTAGCCAAGAAGATTATGAGACTAGGCTATTATTTTCCTACAATGGAAAAGGACTCATATATGTTTGTCAAGAAATGTCGACAATGTCAGGTACACGGAGACTTGATACATGCACCAGCATAGGGGCTTTGTCCCATAACGTCACCATGGCCCTTTTCCCAATGGGGACTCGATCTCATAGGCAAGATACATCCCACATCCTCCAACAACCATAAGTTCATCATTACTGCCATGGAGTACTTCACCAAGTGGAATGAAGCTATTCCCATGACCTACATCACTCGCACACAGATTTCTAAGTTTATCCTAAACTATATCATTTTTCAGTATGGTGTCCCTCAATCCATAATCACCAATAATGGCTATTCATTCAAGAACAAAGAATTTCATCATCTTTGTGAAGAATTACATATCTAGCATCACTTTTCCACCCCATATTACCCACAAGGTAATGGCCAATCTGAGGCATCTAATAAAAAAATCATTAGAATCCTCAAAAAGACTATCAATGATGTTGGTCATGATTAGCAGTTACAGCTTAATCCAACCTTTTGGGCTTACCATACAAGCATCCATACTCCCACTGGCACCACTCCATATTCCTCAGTATTTGGTTATGAGACCATCTTTCCTATTGTGTTCGAGATTCCTTCCCTAAGGCTATCCTTGAAAGGGCATATTGACGATGAAGAGTATTGTGTTTCAAGACTACATGATCTAGAATTCCTAGATGAATGAAGACATAAGGAATTAGATAACCTCCAAGCATATCAAAATTTTCTTCATCGTAGCTACAACAGGAAGGTATTGAATAGAAATTTTGACATTGGTGACCTAGTCTTAATGGAAAATTCAAAGAATTAAGTTGAAAGAGAGAAACCAGGAAAGTTTGAATGAAACTAGTTAGGACCCTACATTGTTACAGAAGCCTTTGGATCAAGAGCATATCAATTCTCTACTCCTAAAGGAGAACCATTATCAGTACCTATCAATATTCTTCATCTAAAGAAGTTCTACGCATATCTTTTGAGAGCCTTGTCTTGATTATCAAAAATACAAAAAAATCAAAAATCAAAAAAATTGTCACCTTGATGGAAACCTAGCAAACAGGTGTCTTGGTGACACCAAAAAGAACAAAAAAAAAGGATTCAAGAGAAAAATTTCATCCAATAGTGAAAACCATTCTTATGGCACTTTGGATATGTGCCATGATGAAAACCTGGCAAACATGCGTCATGTGTAAGAAATTATCTATGTGGACCATTACACTTGGGGGCAAGTTGTCTCATCTCCCATACCCTTCGTATGACCATTATTATGGCATTTCCATCTATCCATCTAAGCCCTACCACTCACATTCATTTTCCCACCTACTTTGATCTTGATAAGGACTGGGGCAAAAGCATAAATCATGCTTTAGAAAAACTCTTGGCATGTCTATCCTTTGGTCATTCACTATCCATGAAATATCATGTCATAGCCTTCATAGCATTTCCCAAATCAATACCTTGAAGAAAATAAGTTATCCTTATATGACATAGTCCTTGGAGACCATATGATAATTTTTCTAGCCAAAAATCCTCATGTCACTTATCTTTTACCAAAGTCACCCATCATCTATTCATACCTATCACATTCCTTGTTTTTATTCCTTTGTCAATGGTCTAAGGATCTTCCATCATCCCTTCCAATCCTAAAAATTCATTCCAAATGCAACAACCCCAATCCATACAATCTTTCTATGCATATTAGCACATCATTCAAAACATTCCTTGGATTTGTTTCTAGCCTTGTTGTAAACCTTGATCCTTTAGTCAAATTATCGTCATCCTCGCGTTGTTTCGGGATGTGTCCTTCCCATGTCAAACAACGTCGTGATCATCCTCATCACATGTCAATTGGTTTTCAACTTCACTAGGAGAAAGATCATGGTTGTCCTTGGATTCTTGTGCATGCTTGCTCACTTGCTTATAGGCATCATTCGCATGAATTTTTCACGATCCTCACAAATCCAAAAACATCGCAAAATGTCTTGAAAAAATCCAAAAACATCACAAAATGTCCTAAAAAAATCCAAAAACATCAGAAAACTTCAAAAAGACAAAAAAATCAAAAACATGTCAAAAATCCAAAAATAGAGTCAGAGTCGGTCACACTTGTCAGTCTTTGTCATTTTCCAAACTACGTTGCCTCTACAACTAGACGTAGGAAAGGCCATTTACTAATGTGCCCCTAAGGCATTAGGTCAATCCTTTTAGGTTTGTCTGTATAAAATCATGACTCAATCCATTTGTCTATAAGACAAGGTCATTGGTCGTGTCGAACTATGAGGTCTCTGTGTGTATAACGTAGGAAAAGCCATCAATAGATGAGCCTTTTAAGCCACACTAGGTTAGTCCATTAGGTTTTGTCACATTCACTATCACACATGTCTTATATTTGTAAATAAATCAAATCTTTTTCAGTCAGTCTTGTTAGTCAAAGTCTAGTCGAACTATGAGGTCTATGTGTGTATACCGTAGGCAAGGCAATCAATTGATGAGCCCCCGAGGCTGCACTAGGTCAGTCCTTTAGGGTTCATTTTCAAACACAATCAATTCTCAACACGTCACATCAATTCACACATCAACAATATGAACAAATCAACAATGTCATCAAGTCAAAATCAAACAAATTGCCAAAGCAACAACCAAAACAAATCAACTTATGTTTGCTACAGGATGCGTCCCTCTTGAAAATAGACACCATCAGAACAACAATCAACCTATGTCTTATACAGGATGAGTCCTTCCTGAATACAGACACTATCAAACAATCAAAATATCCTTACACATTTTATCACATCAACGACATCAGACTCAACATCTTATACAATAAGTGTCTTTATGAAACCAGGATTTTGTCATGCCTTATACAGATAGTCGCAAACTCGAAACTAGACTCAGCATCTTATACGATATGTGTTATCAATCAATTATCTGATCAATCAAAACAATCAAACAAAAAGATCAAGTTTTGGAAAATATTTTACTAGCTTTTGACTTTGTCCCTTGTTTATCTTATCATTTCCTTTGACTTTAGTTTGGAATCCTATTACTAGCTTTCTCGAGTATGTCCCATGAAGGATTTAGAGAAGCGACAATGTATCAGAAATCTATTTTCTTTAACTGTTGTTTGTCGAAAATATTTTGACTTTTATTTTCGAGTCATGTTACTAGTTTCCTCAAGGATGTCCCATGAAGGATTTAGAGGAGAGATGATGTCTCATGACCCATCTCTTATTTTTTTGTTGGTTGTGGTTTGTCTTGACAAAAAGACTGGGGCAATTGTCCCCTTTGTATGTGTTAAGACACTCCTTGTCTGCGACTATCTATTTTAGCAGGTGGATAACTTTGCACACCTTGATCTATCTCATAGCATGGTGTTTGTCTCCATTTGTATTAGTTACTGCCCAATGATGATTTAGTGCAAGGCCTATTGTGTTTTGGTGAAACATCAAAGATTGCTAATACTAACATCCATATCTTTTATTATTCATATTCTTTTCACACTAACATTCCCTCTTTCTTGCATTATGACGAAGTCCTATGACACACCAAAAAAAAAAAGCATCTTGCATATGCATTCATGTTAGGACATATCATGTAAATATCATACATATTAAATCATGCATATATGCTCCATTTGAAAAACACAAAAATATAGGCATCTATCATATCTAGGAAACCATGGCATAATAGGAATTCATCATCAGAGATTACATAACATATAGCATTACATGTATATAGAAATTGTAAATATATACATCACATTGCATACACCATCATCAAATGTATAGCATCACATGTAGATAGCATTGTAAATACATATATCACATTGTAGATCTCATAATCAGGAACATAAAATCCATACATAACATCCATTGATACCATAAAAGTAAATGCATACATCATCATATAGAATCAACATTACATCATAAGTTGCATAAAACATCATAATGTAAACATCATCATCCATTACATATGTGTATCATTTAGAAGATAACATATCATATAGAATACAAGCATAAATAAAAGGCTGCATATAAATTGCAAACAAAATCATGTATATATTTATGTATGTATATATATATACATATATATATACATATGTATGTATATATACATATATACATATACATATATATATATACATATATATATACATATATATATATATGTATATATATATATATATCGCTCAAAAAGTGTCACATCAAAATGTCATAATGTATCTGTAAAATTGAAGCACATAGGCTCTATGATCAAAATACAATGTCTATAAATAAATATCAGACCATGTCCCTAACTGGAACTCCCACTACTACCATGTGGAGAATGTGGAGGTGACTGATGGTGAGATTCTGATGATCAGTGTGCAAAAGGAGGCTTGTCATATGGTCCTGATCTATGAGGTCCTATGACCCCCTATGTACTCTAAGTCCTGCTATGAGATCTACTCTGTGACCTGCTATTGTGCGCCTATGAATAGTTGAGAGCTCATCTCTTGGGAGGCACCTCCTGCTCATATAGGTCCCTGTAGTAGCGCTCTTGGTCACCAACTCTAACCAACTCTTGAGCTGTAACCTAAACTGGTCATGTACAGAGACTCCTCAACTCTATGAATCTTTGCTTAGTCTCTTGTCTCTGAGCTATGGCCTGATCCCTGTCCATATAAGCTTTGTTCCTCTCCACTAGAAGAGAGTCCCTCTCTATTGTCATCACTCTCAACCACTCCTCTAGGGACTCTACTTTGGCTTGTAGATCTAGCAGTCGCTGATCAATACAACCTTACTCTTGTCGTGGCTAATCTCCCATAACATCATCCCAATCCTCTGTAATCCTATCACGGAGCTCCCTCTCTTAATCTCCCATCTCCTCCTCCTCATCATCGTTCTGGTATCCTACAAGAATACCAAGAGCATCCATCTCCTCCTCTCCTCCAACAACCTCCTCTGCATGCTCCTCATCAATATCCTCCTCTACTACATGCTCCTCCCCACCAACCTCACCACCAACATCCTCCTCTCCTCTGCCAACCTCTAGCATGGGCACATCCTCACCCTTTCCCTCCTCCTCATAGACAGGTGACAAATGTGGGACTCGACCTCTACGACCTTATCAACAACTACCATGACCTCTCCCACGTCCTCCTCTCCCATCATCATCACCACCCCTCCTACCTCTACCACCCCTGCCGCCATGACCTCTAGCTCTACTACAATGCCTACCTCGAGGTCCTGTATCATGCCTCTCCACAGGTGCATCCTACTCTAGATCAGTAAAGGGCACTGGCCTGTGACTTTCCCACCAAGTATCATATGTAGTCATCGTAACTGGATCTATTGCTCCACCTCTCCATCCCCACTAAATGGGTTGTAATGCATCTATATCAACCTCTGTTGTAGAAACAAGAATCTTTGGTCCCCATAGAGGAACCTCCCTAAAATATCGTGCAAACTCTGCTCGGCCTCGAGGCTCACCCTAAACCTCTCCAAACTATCTCAGGACCCTATCCGACAAATTCCTCTCAATAATATGAACATGAGAAACTATCCTACCAATCAAATATTGTGTTTGTCTGTAGTAGGGCAGGTTTCGATCCTCATCTGGGCACTGAGCAAAATCTATATATGGCGTCCATATGATTTGCACCATAGTGTTAATGGCATGTTTGTAGTACACTGTATCTCCTACATGGGATTGGGTATTCACCCCTGGATATTAGAAGGCATAAGGAGCTCCTTGCTCTAGCTCAGTTGTAACAGGTAGACGAAATATAGCAATGTGTTCCCATGCCCATACCATAAGCAACATGGTACCATAGCTCGTCGACTATGCCTCTCTATAAGCTATATCATGCAAATGAAAATATAACATGGAAAGCAAACAAGGGACCCATGCATACATGACCTGTCTCTCCAACATACCAACTAACATCTCACCCCATCCTACAAGAAATCCATGTCCTCGACAGTTAGGCAGAACTATCCCCCCAATCAATGTGCATAACATACAATCTATCCGATCGTATCTACCGACCAAAACATGCCATCTAATCTCATAATGATCTATGCCTAGCTGTCTAATATCATCATGTGGATAATATCAACACATCTCACTGAAACCCCTTTGGGTATCATACATGACTCTAGCACCCCTAATAGGAAGCCTCAAAATCCTATACAAGTCCTTTAAAGTAACATTAGCCTCTCTTGTAGGAAGATGAAAAGAAGACGTCTCAAAATGCCAATGCTCACAGAGCACAATCAACAAATCTCGGTTTTCCCGAATAGTGGGCATATAGGTAACATGATGCAAACCAAGGTGCCATAGGAATCGTTTCTCCCCACTCCGCAACTAATCTCGAAACTAAAATATCAATGGCTTTGACTCCCTTGTGTAAATTGGATCCAACACAACTTGCAATGGCATAATCTATATCTTGTGTCAGAAAATCAAGCAACATTTACAGCATCAAGTTTCAAAAAAAAATTTGACAACCAAATGTGTCGCTTTAAAGCAAATGTGTCATTCCAATTTGCAAATGCGTTGCAAAACATCACATGCATCATTTCATAATGCAGATGCGTTCTAGTCATGCAAATGCGTCAAAATAGAAATCATGCCAAATCATTCATGCATATTTGTAACAAACCACAAATGCGATGCAATTTCTTACATGTGCTATTGTGCAAAACACATGCGACATAAAAACACAAATGCAGTGAACAAAAATGCAAATGTAATCATTGAATTTGAACTCCCTAAACCACCCTATACATGTTTTAACAAATGTGTCATTTTGATGCCATATGCATTAAACACATATGCATTTGCATTGATTTAAAAAGCGACACATGTGAAAATGAAGCTTTAATTGCCTAAAAATTCATGAAAATGAAAATTTCAAAAGATGGTTTTCGACTACATACTGGGGGTCCCGCGTCTACAGGTTTTTTGAATGTCTGAATCTGATATCCACGATGCTATGAATGAGGAACTGGCGACATGTTTGTAGAGAGGTCCAAAGCAAAAATCACAATTTCAAAACTTGAGGGGTGCAAATGAATTGATTTTCCACCCAATTTCTATTTATACCTAGGGTTTTTGGAGGGAATTTTTCAAACTTTGTGTACTGGGTACACTTTTTTACCAACTTCCAATGACCTTTTCATCTATCATAATTTTCCAAAACTAATTTCTTTCACCACCATCGTACTTATGACTATCAAATTGACTAATCGAGATTATTTCCAATTTTTTTGAAATTTTTCAAAATTTTGTCATTTTTCCTGAGGGGGCATACCCTTACCTATTTCACACTGGGGCATGACTGGGGCATGTTTTCACTTATTTTCTTTGACACAACGCCGAAATAACATTGTATCAAAGAGGGGTAAAATGTAGACACTAAAATTTGGTCTAGGACCGCAACTTCAATTTCTTCATAATTTGTACCTTCATTTGTCATGATTAAATAATGTTAATTATTTAATTATTTTCTAAAGTCCTTTCTCATCTATTAATTAAATAACTTTAATTATTTAATTAAGTCATTTTAACCTTTATTCCTCTATTAATTAACTAGCTTTAATTATTTAATTAATTCATAATTATCTTTATTCAAATCTTGATTAATTAAATAAATATTCTTTATTTAATTACGTCGCTAATTCATTTTATCCTCTTTCTGAAATTAAATTAATTCTTATTTAATTTATTCTTATCGCACTTTCAACTATAAATAAATAAAAAAATTAATTATTTAATTATTCTTTAAACCTTTTCTTCAGTCAATTAAATAAATCTTAATTTATTTAATCTTCAAATTTCGAATGTTGAATTAAATAAGCATTTAATTCATAAAAAGAATCATTCTTGGCATATTTTTCTATAATTGGGTAATCGCTTAGTTATCTGATTATTCATTTCCACTTAAGTCAAAATCTATTTAAACCAATTAGTCATCCCCTGATTTAATGTTTGATTGTCTCCGACAAATGGACTATTTGTCTTAGCCAGTTAGTTATCTAGTTTTAATTATTTTGCATGTAAACTTATATTATTTAACTTTATTTAATTAATTCATTCATTCATGCATTTGAATAGATCGTTTCTTTTATTCTATCTTTATCTTTTGCATGCAATCTTTATTCTTCTAATTTTCGAATACTTTCAACTAAAGATTAAATTATTATTTAATCTTAATTTCTATCTTTATGCTTTATCACTCATGTCACTACTAACACTAATCTCAATGCATGTCAAATCTTTTCATCTGAATCGTCTGTCTATCTTTTAATCTGAGCCTGTCATTCGAAAACCCTGTTTTCTATAAATTGGTTTTATCTTCATCATTGTTACTCCTCTCGAAATCTTAATCTTCAATGTTTCGTTATTATAATAATCATGAGGCTATTCTTGCACACTTATTGAAAATATAAGTGCAAGTATACTACAGAAGATGAAATGGATAAAAGTAATGGAGGTTATTCAATAGAATTGATTGTGTGCTTGGTAAAATAGTTTCTTTTATGCATGTTGTTATTAGCTTTCCTTTGTGCTCAATTATTTAGCTTTGGGATTTTAGATTTGTTTAATTGCTTTGAATTTTTTAACTCTCATGTATTTTTCTCTGAGCTACAACATGACTTGGTCATTTTTCACTTAGGGGAAGAAACTTTGGCGGGGCCTGCGATGCGGGATGCAGGCAAAGGGAAGCCATTTGAGAATGGTGGTGAGTCAGCACCCACCCGCATCGTGCAACCTATAGGGGTGGACCCACAAGGGCTTGAGACATAAATTTTTCGTTAAACACTTAATCACTTGGGTTTCAATCAGGACGACGATGAGGAGGATGCAGGTTGTAGAGGGGTCAATGCTCTTTGAAGAATAGTGACAATAAGGCCAGGTTCCATATTATTGAAAGGGCACCATTTTCACAACTTCGAGGAACTTTCAGATGGGTTTGTGCAGAATTGAAAGTTAAGATGGTCACCAAAAGGAGTTCTAGGGTTTTCTTCAAAGTTTTGCAATTAATTTAAAAACCTTACTCACAAAAGGATGCATTTTAGGATGCTGAAAGCAGACTCACCTAGAAAAGCATGAAGAAATTTGATGAAAATCTAGATTTTGGGTCGAGCAGGTGCAATGCGGGTGCAGGAGGATCGATTGCCATTTCACTCTCTAAAAAATCTGAACTGGCAAGTGAAAATGATAGGTCAAGTGGGCTATTTATAGGCCAAACTTCATTTATGACCCACAATAAATGCAAGTACGGTGGTTGGTGAAGTTTTTGGGCGTAGAATTCAAAAAATCGGCGATGGGAAGCGTGGAACCCGCACTATAAAAAGACCCCAATGTTTTTTCGTTAGTGAGTAGCTAAAAGACAATGATAGGCAAGGTTGTGGAACCAACCATACAAGCAGATGCCCCGAGTCAGCCGCAGTTCAAATAGTGAAAGGATAACAATATTACATGTTGCAAAGACAGCTGTCGTTGCACCAAAAGATCGACTTGTTAATGCTTGATACAACCAGTGGATTTATACAAGATCAAGATCCACATGAGGTGGTTAAACCATGTCACGAAGCCCAAGTGCCGCATTGGACTATGCCTACCATAGGAAGAGGAGACCAAGGGTCACACCTTGCAACAATCTCCCCCAGTGCAAGCACAGGGTTTGAACCTATGACCTTGGCTCTGATACCAATTGTTGCAAAGACAGTTATTGTTGCATGAAAAGATCAGCCTATTAATGCCTGATACAGCCGTTGGATTTATACAAGATCAAGATGCACAAGAGGTGGTTAAACCATGTCACAAATCCCAAGTGCCGCGTTGGAATATTACCGCAGGAAGAGGAAACCAAGGGTCACACCTTCCAAAATTGTGTAGATGGAAACCCGCAGCTTCGGACCCGCAAGGATTGGAGGCGCCAAGGTGAAAAGCTAAGGGAAGTCCACATGGGAACCTCCACAGGGGCCAAAGAATTAGAAAATTTTAGGGTGGTGAATTTTGGTCAACTAAAGAATGATGACTTTAAGCTCAAAATTAGGGAGCACACAAAATAAGGAGAAGGAAAACAACAACCTAGTGAAGGCGAAAGGAGAGAGAGAACGACCCTATTTCGAATGAGGCATGTGTGCTATAGGCACAATAGTTTCTTGATCAGTTTTACTATTCTCTTCTACAATAAATAAATCATATTTAACCTCCATTATCCCTTTGTGTAATGCCTATAATGAATGTGTGTATTCTCCACCCCCAATGGAAAAGAGAAAATATTGAGTTCTACTTGCTTGGACTGAGAATCCACGACACAATCTATATCATCCAAATATGCATTGTGTAATGTTTCTCTCTCCTTTGGATCTACACAATCAATGGCCTTTTCCTTGTCTCTATTCACATAAATTGTAAAAATAGAAAATGGAACCTCTACTTTGGAATTGATCCTCTCAAACTCACCCTGTATTGGATTATATTCACCAACTTGCAATGCAAAGATAATTGGGGTTGCATCGTCACATTCCAACTGCCAATGTTTAGTACCTTCAATGACATGGAAAGGTTTATCTTCCCATTCTAGCAACCCTACATGAGGACTAGTACCTCTCCTTGGAATATCATCTATTATCATATTAACATGATCCTTCAACAAATTTTGGACCTCCAATAGTAACTGATCAACCTTAGTTGTTTTCATAATAGTCCTAGAGTGGTTTATGCTTGCAAATACTTTGTCTTCTTTTTCTATGGTTTGTACAAACTCCTTTTCACTCACCAACATAACACTAGAAACCATTTGTGATTCTTGACTTTCCTCTTTTAATGGTGTAAGGGTGTATGAAACTCCATATTTCTCTATGAAATATGTGTTTTTCCTACCATCATGAATTACCTATCTATCATACTACCAAGGCCTACCCAAAAGCAAATGGAAAACATCCATTGGAATTATGTCACACAATACCTTATCTGTATATCCTCCTATGTGAAAATGTACCCAAATTTGTTCATTCACAACTACTTGATGCCCTTTGTTTAACCAAGAAACCTTGTAGGGAGTGGCATAAGGTAACCTTTGTAATTTAAAATTCTCTACCATTTCAAGAGAAACCAAATTGTCAGTACTACTAGAATCAATAACAACCTTGCAACACTTACCTTGGATTTTACATGTAGTCCTGAAGAGTGACTTTCTCTATGGTGGTTCCTTCTCAAATGGCCCTTTGATTAGAGTTCTTCTCATCAGCAAAAACTCTCCAATCTCTGGTTCTTCAACAAGTGGTGAAGAATGTACTCTCAACATCATCTCCACCTTGTGCGATCTGATTTCATCTTTCACTTCCAAAAGAAGTAGATGGTTGCTCCTCAATACATTACCATGCTTGGTGGCCTAAAAATTTGTTGCACTTATAGCACTTCCCAATAAATCCACTTGAACCTTCTCTAGCACCAAATCTGCCCCTATAATCTGATCTTCTTCCACTAAAACCGCCTCTTGAATCTGTAGCTTGTTCATGGGTATTGCTTGTCTCTCCTTGACTCCCATGTGGCTGTCTTGAATCAGTAAATGACCCTCTTCCTCTAAAACTCCTTCCTCTACCCCTGCTTTTCTTTTCTTGTTTTCTCCTCAATTTATCTTCAACTCTTATGGCCAATTAATAGCACTCTTCCACTGTTCTTGGGTTTGTGAGACTTAGTTCATCCTATAGGTTGTATCTCAACCCATTGATGTATCTTGCCACTTTTTCGATATCATCTTCTACATGGATTGCCCTTATACTCAATTTGTAGAACTCCTTTGTATAGGCCTTCACATCCATATCTTTTTGGTTAAGGTTTTGATTTTTTCTATATAACTGAATGGAATAGTCACTAGGTAGGAATTTTCCTTTGAGTTTGGCAACCATCCTATCTCAAGAGGTGATTTTGGATTTTCCCTTCTTCCTCCTCTCATCTTGCACATAGTCCCACCAAAGTAAGGCATGGCCCTTCAATTTTTTCTTGGCCCACTTCACTCTTTGTTCTTCTAGTACATCTTCATATTCAAAATAGTTGTCTAGTGCTCCTATCCAGTCTAGGAGTTCTTCACTATCCAATTTTCCTCCATACACTAGTAAATTTGTCTTTATCTTGGGACCTTCTCCTTTGACTACCTTCAATAGCTTTGCTAGTTTCAAATCATCAGGATCAAACTCTTCTTGGGACCCTTCTTGGGAGTTTCCCCCCTCCCCTTCTTCTTCTTCTTCTTCTTAGTCATTCAAGTCTCCTATGACCACTCCTCTTCTCTAACTTGTTTTAACTAAAAAAATCCTAGCTTCAAGGGTTTTTGTCAACTCCCTCATTTGTCTCATTTCTCTTCCATGTTTCTCCTTTAACTTGCTACCTCTCTAGCAACTAGATTCCCTTTTCAAGCCTTGTTTCTCTTCACTTCAACCTTTCCCTCTTCTGATCAACCTATGCTCTGATACCAATTTTATGAAGAGTAGGGGTAGAGCTTATGATAGTAAGGTCATATTTCACAAAAATGGGTTCAAAGCATACTTGGTGGGTCCATGACAACATGACAAGGCAATCCTTTACACAATGATAGTCCCTTTAACTCTCAAGGGTGATAGACTCTCCAAAGGCATGGGGCAGCATGAAAACCACAAGAACATGTATTGATGATAGACATGACATCATAGGCTTTCCCCAAGTTTTGATAACATCCACTTGCATGGAAAGACTTAAAGGTGGCAATCTTCAATGGAGCAAACTATGTGACAGTCATATGTAAGCAATGAAGAATATTCACCACATGATAGAGGTGTCAAAAAAAGGTTTCTCTAGGGTGTAGCATCAATATTAGACTAGTATCAACCTTCAAAGGCTCTACACAACATTACAATGACAACACATTGGCAAACAACCACAACACAAGTTCAATCTACTTGCAACCACAACAACAAACAAGGACTATCATTCAAATTCTCTTCACCCATGCATTGTTCAAGCCTCAACTCTTGAGGTTCATTAGAGTACATTAGGAAAGAGATTTGTACATTATTTTTTGATTTTATCATGGAGGAAATGCAAGAAATAGCATTTGGATTGCTCTCTAAAACCCTAGGTAGGGTTTTGAGTGACCTCTAAAATGTTGATAACTTCCTACAATCTTAATGAAATTGAATAAAAAAAAACCATAACAAAGCTAAGAGTTTCCTCCACATGATATAATTAGTATTCAATGCATACAAGGCACTATCAATCTGTACAACGTGAGAAAATCTGAAAGAATGCAAGAAAACATAGGAAATAAACGTGCAAAAGAGCTTTTCATTCACCTAACTTCATTCCAACCCCTCTCCTCAAGATTACAAGGAATATTTGAATTTTTTCAACCATATTCTAACCATACCCAACCATATTTGTCTTATTTACATCAAATTACATTAGTTTGCAAAAAAATTGCAAAGTTACTTGACAACTTTTGAGCAATGTTGACAACATTTGCATTTTTACTTAACCTTGCACCTCGAGACTCCATAATGACTCAAAATGACTCAAAATGGCCTAAGAAGACATTATTACATGAATTCAACCTTCACATGATCAAAATCCAAAATTCTACTACCTAGAACCAAAGGTGCAAATGAAAGCCAGGGTGCCCTTGCACCATTTTCTTAGTGTTGAATCCCCTTTTAATCATACCTAAGGAAACCACCACTTATACACCTAATCACTATTGAATTTCCTATGATAATAATTGAGTCGAGGCATCAACTATGTTATGTTGTTTTTAATATGTATTTTGGGTGTTCCACATTATTATGGGTTGAACCCATGGCTCGATAGATATCGGCTACTAATAAGAAACCCCAAGGTATCGATATCATGTTATCATTATGTTATCAATGAATGATAACATGTGAGTTGGTATCCTCTTGAGGGATGGTATTTTGATGAAAAAAGTATAAATTTTAATTATAGTGTTCACTAAATCGAATGGATACCTTGATCAAAAGAAAACAAGCATGTATTCATAAGTTGTAACAAAATGAAGGTATATTGTTTCTATTAATATTGTTTTTATGGATGATGTAATTCAACTAAGTTTCATTGAACAATTCTTAATCCTTATAAAAGACAAGTGGTTGTGAAACAAATATTTTCATTCATATCAAATTGAGATTAGATGATAATTTATTTTAATAGAGCATCTGAATGAAGTGATGTTTTCTTTTTTCATTTTTGAATATGAAAATAAACCTATATACAAGGGAAATTTTATTTAATTCCTCATAATGTGTACGCATATTTCAAATTTGTTCATTTCTAGGCATATATGTGAACATGCATACATATCCCTTTATGCATGTGCACATACATGTAGTATACCTTTTGATTCATCTTGATTATTTTACTCATTGAGCATATTAAATCTCTTGCAAATGGAACAAACTGTAAACATAAAACAATGTTGAATTGCAATTACATATGATGAATAGATGAATGGTTATTCCAAACTTAAATGAATAATATTTGATTGTGTTGAAAGGAATGGTACAATAATTCAATGGTAAAGTGTAGCACACTAGATTACTATTAATAGATGGTCTAAAAGGGAGGGATACCCCTTTGATATGATAAGCTTTTCTTCCAGGAATGGGTGCCAGAGAGTGTAGATTTTCTTTTTTTCAAATCTAACTAGAGTTGCACTTTATGCAACATGATTTTAGCCTAGCTTTGCAGTAATTATAAATATATATATATATATACCAAACAATATGTTATTATTTACCCTCTCTGTATTGATTTATTTACCTAACATTGAACTTGTATATTCTAATAGTAGATAGAAATGCATGAGGTTAGGTATGCACATATTCCACCTTGTGAATTGTATATCTTGTTAGGTGTTTCGTTTAGGTTTGGGTATTCTTTGACTGAATGAAGAGTTTCAGGGAAGCATTGCTTCATGGTTGGGTGGAAAAGCATCTCAATCATATTCTCATTTACTAGTGGAGGCAAGTTGTCATAGAGGAATCATATTAGAATTTTATTATGTATTGTATCATTGATGTAATTGAAAGAGAACTTTGTAATTGAGAATTGACTATGTGACGTCGAATACCAAGTGAAACTTGTATGTGACTATTGAAATCTGGATATGAATAACCTATATTTCAAAATAATTTATAATTTATTAACATAAAATTGCTAAATAGAATTAGCTATGGAAATTGTGTGTCATAAATTTGATGTCCATAATGTCAATATTATTTTTTTTGAATTAAATCTAGTTGGTCATGTTTCATTTGGTATCAGAGCCCAAGTTTCAACTCTAGGCCTATAAGTCCATGATGGTTGAACTAGGGAATAGTGAACCCTTAAGTAGATTTGAATTAACTAGGAAATGACCAATTTGAATTGCTTGCAGGAAATGGGAAGTTCCAAGTTGGGAAAAAAGAAGAGGAAAACCAATAGGGCTACAAGGAAGTTAGTCACTGTAAGAGAAAATCCCAAACTCGAGAACCCACCAAAGATTCCTAATGAAGAAACTCTAGAACACGCCCTCACATGTCTCAAGCTAGAGCAAGACAAAAAGATAGAGGAGAGAAAACAAACTCCTAAGACTAAAAAACCCTCCACATTTAGAGATTGGCCAAAAGGATGTGGACTAAATGCACCACTATTGACTAAGAAGGAGGAGTGCTTGTGTGCATGTCTTGCCTTACCCAAGAGGGAAGATGTATATTCAGATGAGGATCCTAAGGAATGTCCTATTTCTAATAATGAGGGAACTGCTTAGAGCAAAAAAACTTTTGTAAATAAGGATCAATGTAAATCCAAACTTAATATAAATAAAGAAAGGCTTTTGTTGATCAAAGGTGTGAAGCTTGAAGGCTTGTCTTAAGATGAACGTGTATATTTTATTTCCCTTCTTGGCCTGAATTTTGTGTGTGTTGTAAGAATGGAAAGATTGAAGGTGTTGTCATTGATGGAAAATGGTCAATTGGTTATAAACTGATTGTTATTGTCATTAGTACAGGTTATTGGCTATATATGTCAAGGATATTGAGAAAATTATAATGAAGACATGTTGCAAGTGTTCAGTGGGTTCTCTAGGTTTTGCTCATATTTTCTCCTATATTTGTATGGTTCATATATGTTGATCTTGGTTGTTGGAATCTACTATATCCTAGTTTTTGGTTGTTGATTCATTGTACAGTGCGAGTTGTGTTCACTAGCTGTGAACTAAGATTTTTTGTGTTTCTAGTTGAAGTCTGGGAGAAATATTGTTGGGCTGGATTTCTCCTTCATGAAGTCTTATGACTTGCAGTTCTAGGGTTGAGTTGTTTTGATTGTATTGAAGATAATTTTGGTATCTGGAAAGTTCATGCTTAATTGTTCTATGTGTTTTACACTGGTTTTTCCAACCTTGTGTGAAATACTACTTTCAAAGTTAGTGAAGCGTGTTGGATCTATTTGGGTCGCCATCATTCTAATTCCACCCTAGGATGTTTTGGAACTGATCTAATTTGAACTTAAATTTGGATGGATGACTTTTCATATGTTTCAAAGTTGAAAATGGTATAAATGTAAAATGAATTAGGGAAGAAGAAACAAAGAAGAGAACAAAGAAAATAGAGAAAAGAGTGCAACAGAATAGAGATAAGTGTGAATATGTGTGTGTGTGTGATGCGAGTATGGAAGATCAATGCAAAGCCTAAATGTTGAGTTCCTGGAAGCAGTGAGCTGGAGGTGCACTCTATCATTCATGCATGTGTACAAGTGGATTGAGCGAATTGTAGTGGAATCCTTTGTTGCATTGATATTGTCTTCTCTCTGTAACAAGTCTTCTTTGTTTTCTTTTTATCTCTATGGCAGTGATCTCTCCATGGTGTTAGCTCTATTGGACAGTGATTTCTTATTCCAGGTAGTGAATCCTTGTTTTGGCAATGAGCCTCTTGTAATCAATTTTGATATTCTCTATAGTGTGAGTTAATCATCACTATGGTTTTTCCCTTATTGAGTTTTCCATGTAAATTTGGTGTTATTGTGTTTATGTGATGGTCTTCAGTTTTTGCACTAGTATTTAATGTTTAATCTGCTAAGCAGTGTTTAGGTTTAGTTCTGGTGAAAGAATTAAAGTTTAAATCTATTACAAATAATTCACCCCCCCTCTCAGTTGTCTTATTCAATAATAAGGAGTACATTTTGAAGAACATTTTGGTACATTCTGTGCTGATTAAGGTTTAGAATTTGAAGTTTGCTAAGGAAGTTTGGGATGCCTTGGAAAGGGCACATGAAGGTGATGAGAGTGTTAAAGAGGCAAAATTATAGAATTTGGAGACATAGTTTGAGCTTTTGCATATGTCTAAAGATGAGAATGTTAAAGCTTGTGTACAAAGATTGGATGAGATAGTGGTTGGAATGCAAGGACTTGCTGCTACTATAGATGAAACCAAAATTGTAAAGAACATTCTTAGAACTCTCCATGATGCTTATAGTGACGTGTGTTCTATTGAACAGAGTATAGATTATAAGACCTACACTAAAGATTTGTTGTTGGGATTTTTGACATATTATGAGATGAGGAAGTTGAGTCTAAGGAATGGATGCAAATCAAAAATTTCTTTTAAGGCTACAAGAGCTGAAGATTTGGCTGAAGAAAACTTTGATGAAATAGAAGATAACTTTGTGAGAAGGATGAGGAAAGGCTCCAGTAAGTATGAAGGTAAGTTACCCTTTAAATGCTTTAGTTGTGGAGTTTAAATAGGTCATTAAGCTGCAAACTTTCCGCAAAGAGCTAAGAGGAATAAACAAATATATGAGAAAGAAAAGAAAGTAAAGAAGATTAACAGAGCATATTATTTGAATGAGAATTCTAGTATATCTGAAGAAGATTCTAAGTATGAAGATTTTGAGGGAAATTAATGCTTTTTCCTGACTATAAAGGATGAACCTATATCTGTTAATTTTGAAAAATAGGTGAAGGAAACGCCTCCAAAGAATGAAAAAAATGAAGGTACTGTTATCTTTGCCCTACATCCTAAACAAGAAAAGAACTATTGGGTTGTTGACAATGGTTGTTCATATCACATGACTAGTGATAAAAGTAAGTTTTTTAAGCTTGAGAAATATGATGGAGGCTTGGCTATGTTTGGAGATGATATTGGTGCTAAAATTTGTGGAATAAGTTTAGTAAGTTTTAATGGAAAGCATAATACTGATGATGTCTAATATTTTAAGGGATTGTGACATAATATTTTGGGTGTTGGTCAGATGTGCAGTAAAAGATATGATCTTGTGTTTAAGGATGAGAGGTGTGAGATTTGGAGAGGATCTGGAACATTGATTGTTGCATGAAAGAAATGTGAAGGAAATATTTATCAACTTAAGGGTGCTGATGGACGATGCTTTATGATTCAGATTAATGACAGTTGGTTATGGAATAGAAGAATGTGTCACAGGAATTTTGATAACTTGGAAAGGATTAGTGCAATTCATGTCGTGAGAGATTTACCAAGAATTACAAATCCTGTTATTGCTATCTGCAAGAATTGTCAGTTCGAAAAGAAAGCAAGAAGTCACTACATATCAAAGGAAAAATCTACTACTGCTCTATTGGATTTAGTTCATACAAATCTTGGTTTTCCTAAAAGAGTGAGAAGTCTAAAAGGTGAAAGGTACTTTATGATTTTTATTCATGATTATTCTAGATATACATGAGTTGTATTTCTTAGAGAGAAATCAAATACATTAGATAGATTCAAGACTTTCAAAGCTATGGTTGAAAATGAAGTAAACTTGAAGATAAAATGCTTAAGTTCTAACAAAGGTGGATAATTCACCTCCCTTGAGTTTAATATTTTTTGTGAAGTGCATGGAATAAAGAGACAGTTATCTGCTCAAAGAACTCCTCAGCAGATTGGAGTTTGTTGAAAGGAAAAACAAAACAGTTCAAGAGGTTGCTAGATCAATGATTATTGAGGCTAGTTTATCAGAATTTTACTGGAGAGAAGCTATTCATAAAACTATTTATGTATTCAATTGAGTACATGCAAGAGAAAATAGTACAAAGACCCCTTGTGAGCTATGGTTTGCAAGAATTCCTACTATTAAGTATTTCAAGTTATTCGAAAGCAAATGTTATATCGGAAGAGATGAAGAAACTTTGGGTAAGTTTGATGCAAGAAGTGATGAAGGAATTTTTCTTGGATATTCCACTAAAATAAAAGCATACAAATGCTTCAATAAAATGATGACAAAGATTGTAGAAAGTACAAATTTCAAGGAGGATGAGACAGTGAAGAATTCAATTAACATTGATGGATATGAATCTAATGACCCTGATCGCATAATAATTAAAGAGATTGTGGAAGAATGGGAAAAGGATGAACAAGAAGAGAAGAATGAAAAAAATGAAAGAGAAGAAGATGCTTTGATGATGTCATCAAAGAAACCTAAATATGTATAGAAGAATCATTCAGAAAATTAGATTATTTGAGATCAGACTAAAGGAGTATTAACTAGAAGTAGAGTTACTGCTGAAGTTAACTTGTGTTTATTTTCTGAGATTGAATCGAAGACTGTAAGTGAAGCATGTAAAGATGAAAATTGGATGAAAACTATGGAATAAGAAGAGGTTTACATGGAACAACCAAAAGGATTTCAATTGTCAGAGCAACAAGATATGGTGTGCAGATTAAAGAAAGCTTTATATGGATTGAAGTAAGCTCCTAGAGCTTGGTATGTGAGGTTAGATAGGTATTTGATTCAGTGAAGTTTCAACAAAGGTACTACAGATATTAATATGTATTTTAAGATTGAAAATGACAAAATCTTGATTGTAGTTGTATATTTTGATGACATTATCTTTGGAGGAAATGAAAATATGTGCAAGATGTTTGCGGAATAGATGTAAAATAATTTGAAATGTCTATGTTTAGATAAATGAATTTCATTCTTGGGCTATAGATCAATCAAACATAGAAAGGAATTTTTATTTCAAAGTCTAAGTATGTGAAAGAGAAGTTGAAGAAGTTTGGGATGGATGGTTCCAAACCGGTATATACTCCTATGGTGACTGGTTGAAAATTGGGTAAAGATCACGATTCACCTAAGGCTGATCAAAGAAAGTATAGATCTATGATTGGTGGACTATTGTATTTGACTGCCACTAGACTGAATATTATGCATGTTGTTTGTCTTGTGGCTAGATTTCAAGAAGATCCTAAGGAAACACATGTTGGCGTTGTTAAAAAAATATTAAGATATGTGAATGATACTCTGGATTATGGATTATGGTATCCTAGAGATATTGAATTTACTCTAAGTGCTTATATAGATGTAGATTGGGCTAGATGTGTAGATGAAAGAAAGAGTACAAGTGGTGGTGCATTCTTTCTTGGTTACAAATTGGTGGCATGGTTAATCAAAAAGAAAGATTCAATCTCCTTGTCTATTGTTGAAGCTGAATATATTGCTACTGCATCCTGTTGTACACAAGTTCTAAGGATGAAACATATATTCAAAGATATCACAGTGGTGTATGACACTCCTATTTCTATCTTCTGTGATAATACAAGTGCAATTAACATTTCAAAAATTCATGCAATGCTCTCGAGGACAAAGCATATATCTATCAAATATCATCTCTTGAGAGAGAAGGTCATGGACAATGAAGTAAAGCTTGAGTATGTCTCGACGAAGGGTCAAATTGTTGATATATTCATGAAGTCTCTTCCTAAAGATACTTTTGAGTATCTCTGAGAGAAGTTAGGGGTCATTTCCCATCCTTTCTTGAGCTAGATGTATTAGGAGATGCATCAGTCTGGTGGATCTATGAATCTATCTTTCATTTGGGCTGATGTTTAGGTGGCTACCTCTCAGGGGGAGTAGGTGGTACAAGTGTTGTCATTGTCAGTATTCTATTTTCTATGTCAAAGGGGAAATCAATGTAGAATATTTGTTTCCTTTGCCATTTATGTCAAAGGGGGGGAGGAACTATGTGAAAAAGAAGAGGAAGCATGTGAAGAAAAGAGGAAGAATATAAAAGACTATTTACTAAGGGGGCGAAACAAAAACAAAAAGAAAGAGAATTCTTAAGAAGTGTATTCATAGTTATATGGTATCTTTGATGGTTTTTCACATCATGTGTTGCCATCAATGAATGTAGAACGCTTTTCCTAAACCTATTCAAACATGGAAAAACAAGAAAACATTAGTCCTTAAACAAGTTTAAACCAAACATTCCCCATGAAATTCATTCAAACACAAGAATAAGAAAACAAGGTAAAATATCAAATAAAAAGCTAATGAAATCTTATTCAAAATGCT
The DNA here is from genome assembly GCA_007258455.2 of Sequoia sempervirens. Classification (NCBI taxonomy): domain Eukaryota; kingdom Viridiplantae; phylum Streptophyta; class Pinopsida; order Cupressales; family Cupressaceae; genus Sequoia; species Sequoia sempervirens. The sequence goes on from VDFB02086081.1 coordinate 89,422,678, forward strand.
CAAACCAGCATCCCATGGGGGAATTGGTGCTTCTTTCATGTGGAAAGAAGCCCTTTCCCAATTTCTTGATAAGCTTGATGATGATTGTGTGCTCCTTGATATAAAATTTCAATAACCTCACTAAGATTAATGAAGTTCTATGCTAGCATGGATGAAATGTGGATGAAAATGGATACTTTGAATTCAAAAATGACTATAATAACCTTCCATAAAACTTGTGAATGATTGTGGATTCAAATGAAAATAATGATCTTACATGGATTATGGATGCCAAATCAAATACAGAAGGCCTCCATTTATAATGAAGAAGAGTTGAAGAATGAGGAAGAGGATGAATGTAGGATTAAAGATGGACCAATGTCATTGTTCCACTTGTCAACATGCTAATGAAGGAGAGTGGAGCATATTTTGAACAATGTGCATGTTAAATGCATGTAGGTGGAATTTGAATTTGAAGAAGTGACTTGTGCAAGAGGGGATGTAAGAGGAATTAATGCCAAGTTGGCTCAAGGAGAGGACATGTAAGAGCCTTTAATGCCAAGTTGGAGGAAAAAAGTACTTTGGGAGGGAGAATTCAAATAAGTGGAATATTTCAAGAATATGCCACATTTGAATGAAAATAGAAAAATTAATAAATCAAATAAATTGATTTACATGTGCAACTTGCAAAAGCTAGAAGAATGGAGGATTCAGGAGTTAATTATTTTTTGATTAATTAACTTAGATGGAATTAATTGAATTTACATTTGATTTAGATATTTAGATTTATTTAAATCAAATGAGAGGATAGTTGGGAGATTTTAATTAAATAATTTTCATTTATTCAATTAAATGAAGAGCTTTAGGATTAAATAAAGTTAATTTATTTAAACACAAAGAGAACATTAGGATTTGATAAAAATAAACTTGATTCATTTAATCAAAGAGGAAACATTAGAATTTAATCAAATAAAATTGATTTATTTAATTAAAGGATGAGACATTAGGACTTAATTAAATAAAGTTGATTTATTTAATTAAAAGAGGAATTTTGATGAATTAATTAAATAAATATTATTCAATTAATTAGTTAGTGTGATTAAGGAAGAATCGGTGTTAGTGAACCAGAAACAAGTGCATGATATCAATCGGGATGTTTCGAGTGTCTACATTTTGCCCCTCTTTGAAGCAATGTACTTGTTGCCTTGGTTCAAAGAATATCCCTGCCAAGATCAAGATTCAAAAAAATTATGATTTTTTTAGATGCCTCACTGTTGCCCCAACAAAAATAAGTACACTGGTATACTGCCCCCTCAAGAGATCAAATGAAAATTTGGATTTTTGGCTGATTTCTCAAAAAAAAGACAAGCTGCTCGATGGGTCCAAAAAGGCTCCGGGATGCTAAACAATACGCCAAAACATGAAAAAAGATGTGAAATGAGCTTCGATTGGGAAAAAACAATGTTGGGGGTGCAAAACCCTAGTTCGATGGCTAAATTGGGGCAAAAAACCCTAATTTTCATGCTTAAATAGGCTTGGGGGGTCACTTTCCATTCATTTTTGCATTCACAGTTTGAGATTTCTAGCTTTTTGAGCTCTGATCCTCCTGTGGAATGGCACAAAGAGTGCTTTCCCTAACATATTTCTAAGTGAGTCTGTGTGTACTAGAGACCTCCATGTGTAGGACCACCGGTATGTGACTCAAACCTGACTTTGAAATTTTATTTTTAAGTGCATTTATTACGATTCAAAGTGTCAAAGTCTCTAGCGTCGCTATATAGCGATGCTCCAAGTGCAAATTCGTTGATGCTAAAGCTTAAACAAAACTGCTTGTGTAAATAGCGACGCCAATCACAATTTGGGATTAGGGTTCCAAACTCCAAACTGCACCACCTTTGTGAATGGTGATGCTTAGCTCAATTTAGGATTAGTGTTTAGGATTCAAATGGTGATGCCTATGTTCATGGTGACACCGAGGCCAATTTAACATTTCCAAAGAGTCCAACATTGTTGTTTGGAGTTTTTCAACTAGCGACGCCTTTCCAAACTGCGACGCATTCGTGGTTTCAAGGTCAAAAACTCCAAATGGGGCCAATTTTTTTTTACAAATTTTGGCATGGTGACTTCATGGGTGCAGGAGGTGATCCATCCCATGCATTCACATGAGCATTGACCCTTAGTCCTAAGTAGATTAGGTGATCTATCAGAGTTGCGATAGGAGCACTTGGGCAAGATCAGCCTTTGTTATGTTGCCTATGCACCCACTGTCCGAAGCCACCTGGAAATGGTGACTACATTGGCGGAGAGGTGGCATTCCGAGACCTCACCATTTCATCTTCCCACTAGCAAGGAAACTGTCACATTGGAGGATGTTTGGCACATCCTGCGGTTGTAAATTCATGGTGACCATGTGATCCATGATGTCGATGTTGGAAGTGACACGTGCTTCAAGGTTATGGAGGTCAAGGAGCTTGGATTTTTTGAGGGCCAGATTGACTTGGATTATTATAGAGGTTGGGTGTCGACCTTCAAGATATTTTTTTCTACCATTATGTCAAGGCTAGTAGCTCTAGATCGATGAAGCAGACACTTTAGTTTGGGATGGCTTAGCCTAGGAGAGGATGATTTTCAGGAGGACACAATTCACCTGGGGACCAGTGATGTTGGCCTCATTATATCACAACCTTCATGATTTTGCAAACTACAACAACTAAGCAATTGGCACTGGATTGACTCTTCTACATATTTGGGCTTGGGAGCATATTATCGTGCTTTTCCTAAATGTTACTCTAGTTGATATAGAGCTCGAGCATCCCTTGATTTGGTGATACAGGGGTAAAATCACTTTGAGACATACAAGATATCTGGGTCTACCTCACTAGCGTTGAGCTTTGGATGAGATGAGAGTATTCTACTGGTGTCCCTGGTTGGAAATGCTTGCATGGTATGATGACATTCAATAGTTGTTCTATGCTCAACAGGATAGACTAATGCAGGGGAGAGAGCACACCATCATAGAGCGCTACCTTCTAGATAGGGTAGCTCGCTAGTTTGGAGATGTTCAGGATCAACTAGATGATCAGTACATGGCCATCTTTTCCAGATCATCCCAAGAGATTGCATCAGGATGGATGATTCTAGCATCTGATGTAGTTGATAGCTTTCGACAGTTGGTTATGAGGCCATGGGCCTACACTTAGGGACCAACGGATCCAGGCATGACTCATGCATATGATGATTGGTTCAAACCTCCGCGTTGATTGACAGATCTAGGTGTGGCACTTCCAAGGGGGATACCTTGGGGGAGGAGTGCTCAGAGAGCATAGGTGGGACATGGCAAACAAGATCCTGGGGCACCACCTAGAGATGGGTTGCCTCCATGATAGCCAGATCAGTAGCCACACCAGCCACATCAACCACAATAACTAGATTTGAGAGATGGCCAGATTCAACAACTACAAGAATGGATTCAAGGATTATAGGGCCAGCTATAGGTAGTTACAGTGGAGACAGAGCAGACCAAACAATAGGTTCAGGCCCTTACTACTGAGAGAGATCATGAGCAGTAGTAGAGGTAGACCACAAAGTTACAATTGTCTCAGGAGGTCAGTTGAAGGCAACAATTAGAGAGCATGGCTACTACATCCTAGGGGAGGACCATGCTAGCACGGATGTACCATGAGGCAGTCAGAGGGGCCGAGTATTATAGGCTTCATTATTGGAAGGTTGTACCAACAGTTGCTCGGGTGCTAGACTATTCTCAACAGACAGGTCTTAGACAGTCAGATAACTGAGCTGAGAGATAGGCAAGCGAGGGGAGAAGCCATCAGGGCTAGTGGCTATGTATAGTTTTTTTGATCAGGGACTGATTCTTTTTGAGATGAACTCACATGCTCAGATTTTGATAGCCCTATGGGCATTGTATCTTGATTGATATGCATACACATGATTCAGATTTGTACCATGACAGTGATGATCTTTTGATATATATATGATATGGGTTCGATTGATTCATGATGTGATACGTTCACTTTATTTATATATTATGGATGGATGCATCTGATATTCTATATGTGATGTGATGCTATATGATGTGATGTGATAGATGTTCATGGATGTTATCGATGTATTTCCTTTATGTATTATTTCTATGCACTTTTATGGTGATAATGTTTGTAGTATGGATGTATGGATGCAAATGATTCTAAAAATGCTTAGACTAACATATCTATATTATGCCCTAATGATAATGGATAATGTGATATGTTATGATTATGACATGTTATGATATGCTCCTTTTCTTTTCAACATTTTTTTATATGATGATTCATGTGATGATGTCTGTATTATTATGCAATGGATGCAAATGTATGGTTCATGAGATGCTTAGAATAACCAATCTATATTATGATGTGAATGATGGAAGTGAAATGTATGTGAAATTTTTTATGTTTCCTATTATGTATGATATGCAGTATGTTGATGGTTTGTGGATGCAGGATGGATGCATTGGTGATGTTTAGTTGACTGTCATGGTACCATGTTAGCGCAGAGAGAAGAAAGAAGAAATGAGATGATGAAAAGAGAATCCAACAAGTCCATGATCTGCAAGACTTTATTAGAGATGGCGATGACCAATGATGATGCTTTGCTTATCAAAAATTGGGATTTTAAAATGGATTACTTACCTTATGTTTGATAACACACATACGCACGATGCATCAAGGTATAAAGAACCAGGATGGTGTTGTACTTAGTGCAATGTAATTTGACTCTACAATCAGATAGGAGTATTCCTATTCACACCTGGCATACAAAACCTTATTTAAAATGCAATTCAGTTATTTCAAACATCTCAGACCAAAACATAGAAAAGCAAGCCTTCCTATGTGGTCAACAAGACACCTAAAACACCCTCCCTACAAACCAAACAAGACACGCATGACCAAAGTTATATTACAAGAATATCCAACAAGCACAGCAGAAAAAAGATAATGATCATTTCCCCATTCCTTTCTCTCTAAATCTCTTTGTTTGGACATCATCGAGAGGTCATTGGAATGAGAGCAATAAGATAAGTCAAAAATACAAAGATCAAGTAAACAAACAAGCTAATGTTCTTCATACCTCTAGCCAAGACTAAGCTACGATGATGTCTGATGTTGATGTCCATTGTAGGAAGGATGCATCCTAGGACATGATGTTATCAAATGATTTTTGGGATTGACTAGATGATTGGCTGTTGATACCAAGGGTTGACCAACTTGTTTACCTACTAACCTAGACTTGAAACTTTGACGTTTGAGTTTTCACTTTTAAACTGCTAGACTTGTTTTTGATTGTTTCACCAAAGGTTGGGAGTGACGATGATTTATTATGAGTGGATGTTTATTGCAGGTGAATGTGAGATGAGATGGATGTATTTTTTCAAATATTTGGGTGTTTTGATGTTTTGAAATGTTTTGAGGCTATTTTTGGTATTTTCAAGATGTTTTACAAATTTTTTGATTTTCCAATTTTCCAATGTTTTTGTGTTTTCTAATATTTTGACCAAGAACCTAACCTAAAGACCTATCCTAGGGGCCTCAAGGGATAATCAAATATTATCCTTGCCTACGTTATACACCCAAAGACCATGTAGTTCGACTAACACAAACTCATTTATTGATGAGATATGAACAAATGCATTGACAGTTATTATGATAGACTCCTAAAGGACTGACCTAGGTGTCTCAAGGGATGATCAAAGATCAACCTTGCCTATGTTAAGAGTTCAGAGACCTATAGTTTGACAAGACAACTCTATTTTTTTTTACTTTTTCTAACTTTTTGACCTGTTTTTGGTATTTTGAATGTTTTGGATTTTTTTGGATTTTCTAATTTTTTTAATGTTTTTGAATTTTTTGATGCTTTGGGATTTGTTGATTTTAAGGAAGATTTCAAGAATATACATGAATTTGATCCAATGTAGGTATAATAACATGCCCCCAACATGATGCAATAGACTACTCCATTATAGAAGGACAGACTAACCTTAGGAATGGGCCAAGTAGTACTAAGAGGGACCATGATACAAACACAAGATCAAGCTATGATGCAGATGTGGATGGGTGATGGAAGGATCAATGGAATGCGATGGATGAATGATACATAACAAGCCATAGAGATCATGGTGGATGGAAAGTGCTTATTTACACAAGGTACCTGTTTGCTAGGTTTTCACCAAGGTACTTACCCAAAGCACCATCGAAGTGGTTTTCACTAGAGGACGATTTTTTTTCTTTACTGTTTTCAATCCTTTTTCTTTTTTTTTTGGATTTTATATTTTTGGATTTTTTTGTTTTTTTTGGATTTACACATTGCAAGATTAGGCATAAAACTTTTTGAGATGGGAGTTGTTGATGGGATCCTATAGAGGTTTACCTTCAGGTGTAGATTGTAACGTCTGAAAATGAAACAAGCCTTTTGCACAATAGACAACAAGAATATTAGTAGGTTTAAAAGCACACATGCATACAATACTAAATCTAACATGCAAATTCATACGTTAACCAACAAAGAACATGGGAAAGTAAAAACGTAATTAAAACTAGAATGGTCTCACCAATCTTCAAACGTATTTCCATGAATTATCTCGATTGCCCTTCTCCATTTTGCTTGTATGGTATAATTGCCCTCAGATTTTCAAGTAATTCGTGCAAGTATAGCCTAAGGTAGTGATTAGCAAAATATCGAAGATTCAAGACAAAAGTGCTCTCCAAAGTTATCAAATTTGCGAGAGAGATTGGAATGAAGAATGACAAATCAATTTATAGAAAATTGATTATTCAAATGACAGGCCAAGATTGAAAGATTAACGGACGATTGAGATTGACTGATTAGTCATGCATTCAGATAACTGATAGAATTGACATGAGTGATTCGAATCAGAAATAGAATTAAAGATTAAATAAATGATTTAATCTTTAGTTCGGCATTCAAAAACATAAGAAATATCTTTGCATGACAAAGATAAAGATCGATTAAAGCAACTCTCTGTTCGAATGCACACACAACACTTAATTAATTAAATAAGAATATTTAATTAATACGCATGTACACGCAATTGAGTTAGAAGTGGACGATTGCATGATTAATCAAGATAATCAAAGATTTACCCACATTAAATCAATAGTTGATTGAACGACAAATTAGATGTCTAGTCGAGTAAAAGGAATACTTAGATAACTCACATAATTATCTAAAATATAGAGGAAGGTGTTAAAATAGAATTAATGAATTAAATAATTCATTTAATTCAAAACTCGATATTCGAAGAATAATTAAATAAATAAGATTTATTTAATTAAGTGACGAAGGGGATTTTAAATGAATAATCAAATAAATAATGACTTTATTTAATTATAGTTGAAATATGATAAAGAATAAATTAAATAATGATTTATTTAATTTAACAAGAAGAATAAGGTTAATTAGTAAGATAATTAAATAAGAAGCGTTTATTTAATTAATTAGATAGAATAAGGAGAAGTGAATTAATTAAATAATTAATATTATTTAATTAATAGATGAATTAATAAAAGATGAATTAATTAAATAATTGACATTATTTAATCATGCCCATGAAGAATAAGAATTATGAAGAATATAGAAGTCGCAGCTAATAAACTGTGATTTCTAAGTCTAAGATTTGGCTCCCTCTTTGATACAAATGTCAGCACGTGGTCAAAGAAAATCAATGAAAATATGCCCCAGTCAAGCTCCGGATTAGAACAGGTGAAGGTATGCCCCCTCGGGAAAATTGACAAATTTTTGAAATGTTCAGAAAAATTTGGAAATGCACCCGATTAGTCCAATAGATAGGCAGAAATGCAATGTAGTTGATGGAATTGAGTTCAGAAATGGGAGGGACGGGTACGGTATGATAGAAAACGGAAGTTTGCACGGCCAGTAGGAAGAAAATGCCACCTAAGTCTAGGTATATATTGGAATTGGGGTGAAAAACTATTCATTTGCACCCACTCAGCTTAGAGATTTGAAAAGTTTGCTCTGACTTTCAGCGAGGATGTCTCCAGTTCCAGCGACCCATCATCGTGCCTACAGGATCAGGACGTTCCAGAGACCAGCCGGCGCGGACCCCCCGGTATGGACCTAAAACTTGCCTTTTGAAAATTTTTAATTTGCGCGTATTTTTAGACATTTATTGCATTTTTTGTTATGCGTGTCATTTTAATTTACGACGCATCTGTATGCAAGAAACGACGATCCGCATGTGAAAAGCCGATTTGCATTTTGTAACGAACGCTTTAGGTTTAGCTGTAGTTGAAAAAATAACTCTGATGGCTTTTGTGTGACGATTTGTTTATTGTGATACGCATTGGAAATTTAGCTACGCATGTGTATTTTATGATACACATTTGTTTATGTTGAAACGCATTTGAGATTTTGCAACGCATTTGCATGTTTAGCGACGCATTAGAATATTTAGACACGCAATTGTCATTGTGCACCGCAAATGTCATTTGTAGCACGCATTTGATAATAATTAACCGCATTTGATTAATAATGACGCACTTGTAATTTGTGGACCGCATTTGTATAAAAGCGATGCATGTGTTTAAAAAATGACGCATTTGCAAAATAACGACGTATTTGCATTTTATGCCAAAACACTAATTTTTCACTAGGGTAGATGATTCAGGCTGACATGAGGCATGTTTTTGCAGGTTGTTCTTGACCCTATCTACACACGTGAGTCGAGACCCACGACGTTTCGATTCAGAGACAGCTTACGACCGGCCGAGCGACGGACTTTATGGCATTTAGGTTTGTTGCACGTGACCGATATGCCCCAGATTAGGGCAAATCGGGGTTTACTGACAGCACTTTGCGAGCGGTGGCACTCAGAGACGTCTTCCTTCCATCTTCCGACTGGAGAGGCTACAGTGACCTTGGAGGACGTCTATAGGATTTTGAGACTGCCTATTAGAGGCACACGGGTAGTCTATGATACCCAGAGGGGTATAGCGGAGATGTGCAGATACTACCCCCACGCTGACGTTAGACAGCTAGGGGTAGATGATTATGAGATCAGATGGCAGGTGTTAGCCCAGAGGTATAGACAGTTAGACTGTTTAGTGGCGACACTGATAGGTGGGATTGTACTGCCTGACCGCCGAGGTCATGGATTTCCTGTGGGATGGGGTGAGATGCTAGTAGGCATGCTAGAGCGCCGAGTTGTATATGCTTGGGGTTCGTGTGTGCTGGGGATGCTATACTTCCATCTTCATGACATTGCCTATAGAGAGGCACAGTCGATGAGCTACGGTACCACACTGCTGATGGTATGGGCATGGGAGCACATAGCTATCTTTAGACCACCAGTGACAGTAGATCTAGCTCGGGGAGCACCCTACGCCTTTCGGTATGCGGGAGCTACCACTCAGCACCACATTGGAGACAAGGGCTACTATAGACATGCTATAGACCGGATGCAGGAGTTTACATGGAGACCATACCGAGACTGCGAGGTGTGGTCAGATGAGGGCGAGCATTTGCCATATTGTCGATAGACACAGTATTTGGTGGGACGGATAGTGTCCTATATGCACATCATAGAGCGATAGTTGCCGGACCGGGTCCTGAGGCAGTTTGGAGAGGTACAGGATGTACCTCGAGGGAGAGTAGAGTTTGCTCGGTCCTCACGAGAGGTCCTGTTATGGGGGCCAGAGATTCCAGTTGCCACTACAGAGGCAAATATTGATGGGTTACAGGCATAGGTATGGGGATGGAGGGGTGGACCAGCAGATCCAGGGACGACTCCAGCCTATGATCAGTGGTGGGCACTACACAGGCCGACTCCTTTGACAGATCCAGGGCAGCCAGCACTAGTAGAGTGGCGGGTTAGAGGTCCCAGAGGCAGACGGGGCAGAGGAGGTGGTCGAGGAGGTAGAGGAGGCCGAGGTGATGGTGGGGATGATGGCAGAGGTGGCCGACGTGGAGGTAGGAGAGGGAGGCATGGTCGACGGGGACGAGGAGCAGCCTTGTCACTGATCTGAGAGGAGAGGGGAGGAGAAGAGGATGTGGCCATGCTAGATGTGGCTAGGGGCGGCGAGGAGGAGCAGCCAGCTGAGGCAGTTATCCCAGACATCCCTGACATCCCAGCAGAGGCAGAGGCAGGTGCCGAGGAGGCAGTTGTAGAGGAGGTCGTCGGAGAGGAGACAGAGGTAGATGCCCTTGGATTGTTAGGTGCCTACCAGGAGGATGATGAGGAGGAGGATGATCACGAGAGAGAGATCAGGGATCAGATCCTGGAGGAGATGGACGAGGAGGAGGATGGGCGAGACAGGGTCCACCAGGATGAGAGAGGCAGAGGCGCCCGACACTGATATATTACGAGCCCAGGTTGCCTCCTTGGAGGAGCAGATGAGGGTGTTGATGGCAGAGAGAGATGCCTACAGGGTGGAGAGAGACAAAGCCTTGTTGGAGAGGGATCAGGCTGTAGCCCCGTGGCAGGAGACTGAGCAGAGATTCACAGAGCTCAGGACATTATGTACAGGACCATCAGCAGCATTTGCCAGAGAGTTGGTCAGAGCCAGCGAGAGGGAGAGATATTACCGAGACCTGTATGAGGCAGAGGTTCCCTTAGAGAGACGGGCTCCTAGCTTTTCAGTGGCACAGAGTAGTAGGTCTCAGACCAGGAACCCACACACGGACAGTGAGCACAGAGGGAGTGGATCAGCCACGCAGAGCAGGGCCATATGACAGACCTCCCACAGCTCCGAGATTAGCAGGTTCCCAGCATCAGTCTCCTACACACTCCTGACATGATGGCAGTGGTAGTTCAGGATAGAGATATAGTTTTGAGATCCATTTGAGAGATTGTATTTTGATCCGATAGCCTGCAGGCTTCCATGTATTTATGATACATTATGACATTGTGATGTGACACATATGAGCGATATGTATATATGATTTTGGCGGCGATTCTTATGATATGCATTGTCTATTTATTGATTATGCAGTCTTGATTTATACAGGTGATGTCTATATGATATGCCTATGTGATGGATGGTTGTATGTACTTTATGTTGTTTATGCAACTAATGCGATAAATTTGATTCTATGTGACAAATGATTCTATATGATGATGAGATGGTATGTGATGTTATATATATAATGACATGTGATGCTATACAAATGTAATGTGATGTATGTATTTACAGTTTATTACTTATGATGTGCAATGTTAAATGATGATTATTTTCTATTATGCCATGATAATCTAAATATGACATATGCCTATATATATGTATGTTTCTAACATGTATGTTAATGCAGGATGATGTATACCATTTCGTGTCACAGGACTCCGTCATAATGCAAGAAAGAAGAATTGTTAATGCGGAATGGAAGATCGACAAAGAATGAAAAGACAGAAGATAAATGTTAGTGTTAGGAATCTTCGATATTTTACCGTATCACAAAAGGTATTGCACTTTATCATCATTGGCGGGACTAATACAAATGGAGACAAACACCAGGATATGACATAAATCAAGGTGTGCAAGGTCATCCACTTGCTAAAAACAGACAGTCGCAGACAAGGATTGTCACTAACTCATACTAAGGACACAAGTTGCCCCAGTCTTTTTGTCAGGACAAACCACAGACAGCAAACAAAAGAAAAGACAGGTCATGAGACGTCATTGCTCCTCTAAATCCTTCATGGGACATCCTTGAGGAAACTAGTAACATGACTCAAAATCAAATTTAAAAGACAATCGATAGACAGCAGTCAAAGAAAATAGAATTCTGATACGTCATTGCTTTTCTAAATCCTTCATGGGACATCATTGAGAAAGCTAGTAACATGAATCCTAGTCATCAATTCAAGATAAATGATAAGATAAATAAGCCAATAAAGTCAATAAGCCAATGAAAATATTTGCCAAAAACATGATTTGTTTGTTTGATTTGTTTGATTGATAGAGCCTGATTGCAAGAGATACACATACCGGATAAGACTGTGAGTCTGGTTTCGATGTTATGACTATCTGTATAAGGCATGACAAAGCCTGGTTTCAGAAAGACATGTATCGTATAAGACGTTGAGTTAGATGCCGTTGATGTGATAACCTGTGTAAGGCTACGTTTGATTGTTTTGACCTTGTCAATTACGCAGGAAGGACGCATCCTAAATAAGACATAGGTTGATTGTTTTGATAACATCTGTTTCCAAGAAGGACACATCTTGTAGCAGATGGTTGATCTGTTTGAATTGTTTTGTTTGGCAAGTTGTTTGATATGACTCAGAGACATTGCGGACTTGTTCACCAGATTGATGCATGACTTGATATGATATACAGACAATTGACTATGTGTGACGACAAAACCCTAAAGGACTGACCTAGTGTGGCCTCGGGGGCTCATCGTGTGATGTGCCTTGCCTACGTTGTACACGCAGAGACCTCGTAGTTCGACTTGACTTGACTGACAAGACTGACTACAAACAAAAGATGTGTGTGAAAGTGAAAGCGACGAACCCTAATGGACTGACCTAGTGTGGCCTCGGGGGCTCATCGTGTGATGTGCCTTGCCTACGTTGTACACGTAGAGACCTCGTAGTTCGACACTACCAATGACCTTATCATATAGGCAGATGTATTGACGCATGACTTTGTACAGACAAACCTAAATGGACTGACCTAATGCCTCGGGGGCACATCGGCAGATGGCCTTGCCTACGTCCAGTCGCAGAGGCAACGTAGTTCGACAAACGACAAAGACTGACAAGTGCGACTGACTCTGACTCTGTTTTTGGATTTTTGAAGTTTTCTGATGTTTTTGTGTTTTCTCAGGTCATTTTGCGATGTTTTTGGATTTTCTTATGGTTTTACGTCTTCAACACAGCCAAATGTAAGAACCAATGTGACGCAGGTCAAGTGTCTGCCCCCAGTCGAGTATAAGACCAACTGACTATGAATAGGGTAAGGTGGCGGATATGAAATGCTCTCGATGTCAATCGTTCCAAGCTATGGAAAAGACTACCACTTATTAGGATGAATATATACAAGTGATGGACATAAAAGGTAAAAGATATATACAGGATAGTGGACTATGTACATGAATGTGGGCTATGTACAGGGAAGTGGACTATGTACAGGGAAGTGGACTATGTACAAGATAGATTAGAATAATAGTAGACAAAGGAGCAGGGTTGAGTACACATGGCGCCTGTTTGCCAGGTTTTCACCATGGTACCTATCCAAAGCGCCATCGAAGTGGTTTTCACCATTGGACGATTGATTTATCTTTACTATTTTCCATATTAACTAATTTTTTTGGTGTTACCAAGACGCCTGTTTACCAGGTTTTCCCCTTGATAACGATTTTTTTATTTTCTGATTTTTTTGTATTTTTGCTAAATAAGACAAAGGCTCCCAGAAGCTATGCGTAGAACTTCTTCAGATGCATACTATTGATTGGTGAGGACAATGGTTCACCTTCAGGAGTAGAGAGTTGATACGCTCCTGATCCAAAAGCTTCTGTAACAACATAAGGTCCCAACCAATTAGGTTCAAACTTTCCTGGTTTGTCTCTTTCTGCTTGATTCTTTGGATTCTCCATTAAAACCAGGTCACCAATGTTAAAATTTCTGTTTAAAACCCTCCTGTTATAGCTACGATGAAGGCAGTTCTGATATGCTTGGAGATGGTCCAGTGCCTTCTGTCTACGCTCGTCCAAGAATTCTAACTCATGGAGTCTTGACACTCGGTACTCTTCATCGTCAATGTGGCCCTTCAGTGATACCCTTAGGGATGGAATCTCGACCTCAATAGGCAAAATGGCTTCAGATCCAAAGACAAGTGAGTATGGGGTAGCCCCAGTGGGAGTACGGATACTTGTACGATAAGCCCATAAGGAAGGGTTAAGCTGTAAATGCCAGTCACGACCAGCATCATTGACAGTCTTCTTGAGGATTCTAATGATGGTCTTGTTAGACGCCTCTGCTTGGCCGTTACCTTGTGGGTAGTATGGAGTAGAGAAGTGATGTTGAATATGAAATTGATCACACAAGTGACGCACTTCTTGGTTCTTAAATGGGCGGCCATTGTCAGTGATTATAGATTGAGGGACACCATACCGACAGATGATATAGTTTAAGATAAATCTAGAAATCTGTGTGCCGGTAATGTATGTCATAGGAATGGCTTCAATCCACTTCGTAAAGTACTCAGTGGCAGTGATAATGAACTTGTGTCCATTAGATGATGTGGGGTGGATCTTACCTATGAGGTCGAGTCCCCATTGGGCAAAAGGCCATGGTGACGTGATAGGACGGAGCTCCTGTGCTGGGGCATGTATCAAATCTCCATGAACTTGGCATTGGCGACATTTTGTTACAAAGACATATGAGTCTTTTTCCATAGTAGGCCAATAATAACCCAGTCTCATAATCTTTTTAGCTAAGGTAGGACCGCTAGAATGGGAACCACATATACCCTCATGCACCCCATGCAAGGTTGCTTGTGCTTCAGTAGAATCAAGACATCTCAGTAGGGTATTATCTAAAGCACGTCTATATAGGGTGTCTCCGACGATGGTATATTTGGCTGACTTGCGAAGGAATGTCCTACGTTGGTTATTGGATAGGCCAATGGGGATGACTTCGGCATGAAGGTAATCATAGATTTCTTTGTACCATGGGGAATCAGGACCAACAATGTCACACACCATTTCAGAATCTGGGATATCATAGGCAGGGACCAAAAGTTGTTCGACCAAGAACTCAAACTTAGGCACGTTGTTAGGAATGTCAAGGAGTGAGGCAATTGTAGCCATAGCGTCTGCTGCTTTGTTTAAAACATGAGGTATCTGATGAAACTTGACTTTGTCAAAGTACTCTTTAAAACTATCAGCCATGCGCTTGTACGGAGCAAGCTTTTCATCCTTAGTCTCATACTCATCATTTACCTGTCTTATTACAAGTTGAGAATCACCATATACCTGTAGGTTCTTGATTTTCCACTTGACTGCCATGCGTAAACCTGTCACTAAAGCTTCATATTCCGCCATGTTGTTAGTGCATGGAAATGCAATCCTGAATGATTTAGGGATGGAATCACCCTGTGGTGTGATAAACAATATCCCAGCCCCTGAACCATGATTTGTATGTGAGCCATCAAAGTACAGTTTCCATGTTATGTTTGTGTCAAATGTGAATATGAACTCATCAGGAAAGTCTGCCACTAATGGGTGATCTGCCTGTATTGGTGCATCAGCTAACTGATTAGCAATGACCTGTCCTTTAATAGCCTTTCTCTCTACATACTGTATATCATACTCACTAAGTATCATGACCCATTTGGCCAATCGTCCTGTTAATGCTGCCTTACTAAGAAGATATTTCAGAGGATCTATTTTAGCAATCAACATTGTTTGATGATTTAGCATGTAGTGCCTCAGTTTTGGGTAGCAAATACTCTTGCAGAGCGAGCCGTTCAATATTACTATAGTTGAGTTCATAACCAACCAAAGTCTGGCTGATGTAATAGACTGCCTGTTCATGACCTTCATCGTCATTCTGTGCAAGCAAGGCTCCAAGTGATGAATGGGTTGCTATGATATAAAGAATCAATGGTCTTCCTTCAGCGGTGGCATTAAAGCAATTGGTGTAAAGTAAATATTCTTTAATGGAGTTGAAAAGCCTCTTCACACCCTGAGTGTCCATGCAAAAGGTATCCTTTCTTAAGTAGATGTTGAAAAGGATGTGTCTTATGCGCTGCGTGCACTATAAAATCTTAAATTAGATTACAGCCTTCTGTAATGTCGCTTAGTTGGTGAGATTGTTGGGTGGTATGTCCATAGTACTTTTACATGCCATTTGGATCTACTTCAATGCCTCATCTAGAAATGATATAACCTAACAACTTTCCTGACTTGACTCCAAACACACATTTCTTTGGATTGAGTCTCACATTATACGTCTCTAGCCTCTGAAATACCTTGTCTAAAACCTGTAAATGTTGTGCCCTTGTCTTGGATTTTACAATAAGATCATCAACATAATCCTCTATACAAGTGTGTACTAAATCATGAAAGATAGTGGTCATGGCACGTTGATAGGTTGCTCCTGCATTCTTGAGTCCGAAGGGCATAACATTCCAGCAATACGTTCCCCAAGGACAAGTGAAGGTTGTCTTAGGTTGATCTTCAGTGGCTATTCTGATCTAGTTATATCCTGAGAATCCATCCATAAGGGACAACATCTCATACCCTGCTGTCATGTCAACTATCATGTCTATATTAGGGGGGAAGTCATCCTTAGGACAAGCTTTGTTGATATCTCTAAAATCAGTGCAGATGCGGATGCCCCCAGCTAGTTTGGTGACTGGTATAAGATTGGAAATCCAATCTACATAGTCAATAGGTCTGATGAAACTAACGTCTAACAATTTCTTAAGTTCTGCCTTGACTAATAAAGCAATCTGTGGATGCATTTTTCTCAAATTCTGTTTCACTGGTTTGGCACCTGGTTGTAAAGGCAAGTGATGTAGAACAAGTTCAGGATCCAACCCAGGCATGTCGGCATATGACCAAGCAAAATTAATCTGTCTTTGTTCAAAGAAGTTGTGGAATTCTGATTTCTCTTGTGTTGTCAGTGACACTGCTAAATAAATCAATCGAGGATTCTCTTTTGTGCCTATGTTGACTTCTACTGATTCTTCTACGAGCATGGGTGACTTTTCCTGTGCAATGGGGAGAATGTTCAAACCTCCATCCTTAGGCACCTCAGAGAGGTTTTCACCTTCGGATGCGTCCTTTCTTTTTACTTTTTCATGGTCTAGAGGTGCCTTGCGGTTTTCACCTAGAGACTCGTCCTTTTTATCTTGTTTATTCTTTTTCTCATTTTTGCGACTGGGGGGTTGAACAGATTCCCCAAAGTATGCTTTATTGTCCAAGTGAATGGTAAAACCAGCTTTATGATCCCCATTAGGTATGCCTTCACGTAATCCCAGGAACTCAGCAATCACTTCGTCGTTCTCAAAAGTATCTAAAATAAGTGTATCTTGTTGATCCCAATCTATGAGTTGGGGATAAACTAAAGGCATGTCATCGTCGGAGTTATCAAAGTCTAATGGAGTCAAGGTAAAAATTGAATTATTCATGTGGTCACAAAATTCTTGTACCAAGTCCTTTTTGCTCTTGGGTTTGGGTCTAGGTGGATAAATAGGTGGGCCTAATGCCAAGGTTTGACAATCAGAAAGAGGTGGTTCAGGTTGCCAAGAGGTAGGATCAAGTGATTCCCAATAGTAGTGTTTAAACCACTCCTCTTTTGTCATTTTCCTTGGTGGATAGGAATTTAAAGGATTTGGTGAGGAACTTAACAGCAAATCCAATTCTCCAAATAACTTGTCAAGGTCCATGGAAGAAGTAGAGGATAAGGAATCCCACTCATAATCATTAGAGTCAGGCGAGTTAGAATTATTTTGGTCTATTGGTTTGTGAGATGTCTTAATGTCTTCTGAAGCACGTACTTCCTCAAGTAAGGGTAATGGAGTACTAGGAACGCCAATCTGAATCGGTTGAAACCCTAGCCCTACTCCTTTTGGCCACTGAGAAACAAATATTGGTTCAATTCTGCCATCTTGGTTTAAGCCTAAACCACTTTGTCCATCATATCCTTTGCTTTGCATGATTTTGAAACCCTTTCCATATAGTCTTGTAGGAATATGAGCAAGTAAAAGGGGTTCTTGATTATCTTCCTTATACAGCCAGGAAGTAACATCTTCTGTATCTACAGCCTCTTTGCTTAATTCACCCCATTTAGTGAAAGTTGTTGTGGGGGGAACATGTATAGTGATTATAGACTGTCCCCTACCTGTTGTAGGCAAACCATATGACTTAGGAGGGACCAAGTGGCTAACACAATAGGAAGTCTTCATATAATACTCTCCACAACCCTTGTCTTGGATCTCAACCCTAGGAGTAGTGGGAAGTGAAGGTGCAAGAGATGTTCGAGTGAGTGTGGACGGGTCAACATAAGAAGATGGATTAGACGATGAGGCCTCTTGGTTGACTGGAACTTGACATTGAGGGATGTCCTTTAGGTTAGTGCAATACTGAAAAGGATTAGGATCACCATCAATAGTTATTTTGGTGCCATTGTAAGGGAATTTAAGGCATTGATGATATGTGGAAGGGACTACCTTCATGGCATGAATCCAGGGTCTACCTAGCAAAAGGTTATAAGGGAGGGTGAGATCCAAGACCTGGAACTTTGTCTCCATTACCGTAGGACCAATTCTGATAGGAAGTGTTACCACCCCCTTTGATTTTCTTTCTTCATCATCATAAGCCTTAATGCCAATACTCTTGGTGGTTTCTACGCATGCTTCTGAAATACCTAATGCCTTAATTAGTTTTAAAGTGCATAGATTTAACCCTACTCCTCCGTCTACCAAAACTCGTCTAACTTTGGTGTCATCAACAAGGACTTCTAGATGTAAAGGGTCATTGTGGTTCGTCTTATCTGTGGCATAGTCTTGTTCAGAAAATGTGGCATGATGATTATTGGTCAAGTATCCCACCATCTCCTGGAAACGATTGACATCAAGGTCATTAGGGACCGTGGTATTCTGTAAAGCCTTATCGAGGATAGACCGATGCTCGGGGGAGATATGCAACAATTCCAAGATTGAAATTTGGGCTGGGGTCTTCCCCAACTGGTCAAGTAGGTTATAGTGTAACTTGGAAGGTTGTGATGCTTGCTATGATGGAGGGCCTTGGATAACAAACTTAGTACGACGAGTATTGACCGCACATTCCAGATTAGCTTTGATAGTGATGGTATTGATGTTGTCATTGGCGGCGCGAAGGTAATGAATGATTTTGCCACTATCATAGTCATGTTTTATATTCGCATAATTGGCTGACATATTGGTCTTAGTACTCAAACTGGGGACAGTTCCTTTCCCATGGTCATGTAGTGGGTCTGAAAAGACTTGATGATCAGTGTTCGATGTCTTTTGTTTTTGTCCACTAACTTCAATGATTCTCTTGTCAACAAGGTCATGTATGATGTTCTTCAGTTGTTGACAGTTTTGTAGGTTATGTCCCTTAGTCCTATGATAATCACAGAAGGCATTATCATCCCACCAAGTTGGTTTAAACTGTCCTGGATCGTATTGTCTTGGTTCCTGCAGTTGTATGAGGTTTTGTTGTAACAGTTGTTTGAACACCGACTCAATGGGTTCCCCTAAGGGAGTGAACTCACGTTTCTGGAATCTCCTTGGTGGTGGACGTTGAGTGTTTTGGACCACATTAGGAGGTTGATTGATAGCATTAAGCGTGTTGGAAAAAGTATGAGGTCCTTGTAATGTGAGGAGGGGTCTTGCTTGTAATGTTTTAGCATCAACCACCCCATCATTGGTGACATTTTTGTTGCGAGACCAGAATCTGTTTCTGTCGGTGGGAGCATTTTGTACGACCGTGTTTCGATTGGGTGTTGTCATCTTGAGTTCACCCTTTTCAATGAGATCCTTCTCTATTATCACCCCCTTTTCCACTAGTTCTAAAAAAGATATGCAGCAATGTACCCTTAAGTTACTCCTGAGTTTTGGATGAAGGTTTTCTTGAAACATTGTAACCTTTTGTTTTTCAGGTATCTCGACAGGACATCTACTAGCAATAGTTCTCCATCTCTGGAAGAAAGCAATGAATGTTTCACCTTCGTCTTGTGTGGTGTGGCACAAAGTTGCTATATTTATCTCATGGTCAATGTGGAAGGAGAATTGCTCCACAAATTTCTCGACTAGCTCTCCCCATGATCTAATGCCAGAATCTAGACCCGAAAACCATTCTAGTGCAACCCCTACAAGACTTCGTGGAAATAGCCTCATAAGGTACGTGGGGTCGTAAGCGACATCAATGCATATGGTAGAAAATTCCCTGATATGTTCTACTGGATTGCGTTTTCCATTGTACTTAGGAAGATTTGGTATGACATATCCGTGAGGGAAAGGTGTCATGTACAATGATCTATCAAAAGGGAATGGGCATATGTCCTTTGGTGAAAATGATTTCTTAGTTGACACTGACATGTTATCCATTTGCGTTTGTAATGCCTGCATTTGTGTTTGTAGGATGTCAACTTGAGTCAAAGATGTGCTAGAAGGATTATGCAGATCCATATATGTATTCTGAAATCCAAAGTCTCGTGATGGGTTTTGATTGAACGTTGGCATCTGAGGTGGATTTGGATTCAGAATGTTGGTAAATGTATTCTGGTTTGGAATCGACATAGATTGATGTTGTCCTGGATTCTGTGTAAATGGATTCTGAGTACCACTCTGTACAAAGGGATTCTGATTCGGAACCGATGTGAAATAGTTTTGGCTTGGAATCTGGGTAGACGGATTCTGACTACCAATCTGTGAAAAGGGGTTCTGATTCGGAACCGATGTAAATTGGTTTTGACTGCTAGTCTGGAAAGGTGGATTTTGATTGCCATATTGGAAGGAGGGAATGCCCCCTGTTTGTGTAATCCTTGGTATAGTACTAGTGACCTGAACACTAGGTATGGCCATCGACTGTGGCAAGGTACCTATAATGCTAGCAGTAGGTGTGGTTGTTGATTGTGCACTCGTGACACCGACATAAGATGTATGGGCTGATGTTTTAGGTCTTTTACTCCCGCTAATAGGACCGAAGGGAATAGATGATGAAGCCCCTGTAGTGAAACTAAATCCCGATGTCATTGTAGGTGTACCAAATGGGGACGTATGGACTGTTGTACTCTGTGTAGACGTGCTAGATGGCATAGTCGCGCTGACTTGAGGTATAGTAGTACTAGCAGTCGTGGTATTTGTCCCTTGTGTAGGTTGAGTTTGTAAGGTACTAATGTCAAATCCTAGAAGTAAGGTAGCACCTTCAACTAGCAATTTTCCTAAGAACCGTTGACGATCGTTTGCTAGGTACTCATCTACAAAAGAGGCAAACTCAGGGTCTTGTGTGGCAGCCTCTATGTCTTCTGTTGTAACATGTCCTTGTGTGTTTCTAGTGGTAAATTTGTCTAATAAATTCTTATGAGGTCTTGAAGAAAATGGGTTGATAAACTCACTTGGGTTCGACATGTTTTCTCTCTCTCTTCTCTTAGACCTAGTTTCAACCATGTAAGACAAGCTCAATATGCGGGAAATGCAAAACTATATCTAGAAACTATATGACTCTATTCTATGTTTTTGGGGTTTTCTTATGCAAAATAAGGGATTTCCTATGATGATACTAGTATAGACTCTAAAGATGCAAAAAGCCTAAGTGAGACCCTAAAATGATCAATTCTATAAACTCAAGGTGGAAGGACCAACTACCTAAAGTCAAACCAAAGTGTCAATTTAGTTAAGTCAAGGAACCAATGTAGGACGAAGATCAAAGACAAGTTGAGTTTCCTAACTAGACTGATGAGCTAGGACGACTCTCTGTAGGACAAAGTATATGATGATAAGACTAGGTTCAATGACAGATTTTGTTGACACTATGACCTTTCTAGAGTATAGATGGTAGACTACTCCTAAAGTTTGTAAAAGTGACCTCTCTAAAAGTCTAATGCAAGGTGATATGTACCCTATGATGAAGCTAACTCTAACTGAAGACAACTATGGTAAAAACTAAATGAACCTAAAGGATGCAAAATTGAGCAAATCCTTTCAGGTTTTTGTTTTTGAAGACTGTTTGTATGATGACCACTGAAACTGGTATAACCCAGCTAACTGGACAGTGACAGTGAATTTAGGTTTTTCTGGTAATCAGATAGATGCGTTTCAAATTTAACAGTTGCGGTTCAAAATGACAGATGCGACTCAAAATTACCAGATGCGACTCAAGCTGACAGATGCGACTCAGAATATAACACATGCGGTGTTTCCAAAACAGAAGCGACTCACACTGACAGATGCGATTCAGATATTACAGATGCAGCCCAAAACAACCAGATGCGACCTATATAAATCAAATGCGAGCCAAACTGACAGATGCGACTCAAAAATTATAGATGCGATGCAAAACTTACAGATGCGACTCAAAATTAACAGATGCGACTCTAAAAATTAGATGCATGTTTCTGGTGAACAATTGCGACTCTCTGTGAATTTTCAGTGACATGAAATTTAAACTGACCTGGTTTTCTATGATCAAATTCTAACAATCAAAGACAATCGTAAGACAAAGTGTTTTCAGTTTCGATTTTGGACTCAAAGAACGTTTAAAGTGATAACAGACAAGCACATCCTAATAGGCCAAAGACCTAGGGTTTGTATACTTGGTGTAGCCCACCAGTTATACCCCGGATTGGTGATGAACACCTTTCCTTCTCGAGAGCGGATAGCTTAGGAATTTGGTGGCATTGGCTCTCCTCCACGGCTCATTAACGTCTTTCGAGCACACCAATTCTGAATTCATTGGGTAATGACATCCCAAGAACCGCTATCTCTACTCAAGGGGATCAGTAGTGAGTAATCTTCGGGCATGATACTGTACCCTGCACTAATACCAAGCAATGGCCACAAATAGGTTGGTCTCTACAACAAAGGGTATTTAATTCGGGCATTCCGTTCATGGGGTGTGATCCATACGGTGCGAGTCCCTTTCGGATCCATCTCGTCGGAACCACACTCGTGATTCTTGGGGTTTCCCCAAGAACCCACTTTGTATACCGGTGGAAGTCCCTCGGGTTCAGGTGCTACGGTCTAAGTGGATTAAGGGGTGAGTACTTTTCCACGAGCGGGCCCAATTCTAGAGTTGGTAACCGTTTCTCTTACACCCGAGGATCGCGGATGTATGAAGGATACTTCGATATACCAAATCGTAGGGTAACCAGACTTGTGCTTTCGCACCAAACACAGTAGACACTTGTTAATTTTAACCAAATGAAAGATTTGCTACGCTACCAAACAATCTGTTTCAAAATTTAACTAGGGTCTTCGACAAGCATCCTGCAGAAGATATCATTAGTAATTTTCAATTTTGTCTTCACCAATCGTCCTGCAAAAGCTTGTTAACTCCAAAAGGCCACACGCTGAAAATCAAATATTAGTAACACGAAAATCAATTGAAAATTCTAGATTGTCAAAAGCAGAAATAAAATTTTACCAGTCAATTGCGTCATTTTGTTACCAGTCAGATGCGTCGTTTCTTTTTCAGTTGCGGCACGGGATATCACTTGCGATTCAAGAATTTCTAGATGCGTCGTTTCTCTGTCAGATGCGGTTCATAAACTCAATCGCGGTTCAAAAACTTCACGTGCGGTTCCGAAAAATCAATTGCGGTGCAGAAACTTCACATGCGGTTCAGAAAATCAATTGCGGTGCAGAAACTTCACATGCGTCGTTCCGTACGAAAAATTTGCAAAATAAAAAATTAAAAGATCTACGGATTCGCGAAGATGGTGCCTTCACGTCGGGTTCACCAAAATGTAACGTCTGAAAATGAAACAAGCCTTTTGCACAATAGACAACAAGAATATTAGTAGGTTTAAAAGCACACATGCATACAATACTAAATCTAACATGCAAATTCATACATTAAGCAACAAAGAACATGGGAAAGTAAAAACGTAATTAAAACTAGAATGATCTCACCAATCTTCAAACGTATTTCCATGAATTATCTCGATTTCCCTTCTCCATTTTGCTTGTATGGTATAATTGCCCTCAGATTTTCAAGTAATTCGTGCAAGTATAGCCTAAGGTAGTGTTTAGCAAAATATTGAAGATTCAAGACAAAAGTGCTCTCCAAAGTTATCAAATTCGCGAGAGAGATTGGAATGAAGAATGACAAATCAATTTATAGAAAATTGATTATTCGAATGACAGGCCAAGATTGAAAGATTAACGGACGATTGAGATTGACTGATTAGTCATGCATTCAGATAACTGATAGAATTGACATGAGTGATTCAAATCAGAAATAGAATTAAAGATTAAATAAATGATTTAATCTTCAGTTCAGTATTCGAAAACATAAGAAATATCTTTGCATGACAAAGATAAAGATCGATTAAAGCAACTCTCTGTTCGAACGCATGCACAACACTTAATTAATTAAATAAGAATATTTAATTAATACGCATGTACATGCAATTGAGTTAGAAGTGGACGATTGCATGATTAGACGAAGAGATAACTCGAAGACGCCACTCAGACATTAAATCAATAGTTGACTGAATGATTAAATTAGATGTCGAGTGGAGTAAAAGTGAATACTTAGATAACTCACATAATTATCTAAAATATAGAGGAATGTGTTAAAATAGAATTAATGAATTAAATAATTCATTTAATTCAAAACTGGATATTCGAAGGATAATTAAATAAATAAGATTTATTTAATTAAGTGACGAAGGGGATTTTAAATGAATAATCAAATAAATAATGACTTTATTTAATTATAGTTGAAATATGATAAAGAATAAATTAAATAATGATTTATTTAATTTAACAAGAAGAATAAGGTTAATTAGTAAGATAATTAAATAAGAAGCGTTTATTTAATTAATTAGATAGAATAAGGAGAAGTGAATTAATTAAATAATTAATATTATTTAATTAATAGATGAATTAATAAAAGATGAATTAATAAAAGATGAATTAATTAAATAATTGACATTATTTAATCATGACCATGAAGAATAAGAATTATGAAGAATATAGAAGTCGCAGGCTAATAACCAGATTTCGGTGTCTACATAGATAACTGATATGCTCCTAATTTGTCACTCACTATGATGATGAAGGGTCCCAACCAATTGGATTCAAACTTTCCCTTGTCTAGATTTGGTTCATTTTTCTGATTCTCCTTCAATACATGCTCTCTAACTTGAAAGGTCCTGTTGATGGGTGTTTTTTCACTTTCTCAACACAGGTAATGCATAGACGCATCACCTCTCTTGAAAGGAAATTTCCAACAACAAGTTGAAAATCACCCCAAGGTCTCTCGGGTTTCAGGTCATGACTTTCTTGGAATGTCTTAGTTGTTTTGATGTGATCTTGCTGGTAATCATAGGGCGGTCTTACAAAAGTTAAGTTGGAGGAGAATTGTATCTAAGGATGGAATTATTAAGATGGGAAAGTTATAGCACAATTTTTGTAGGTTCAAACAATAGTCTAGAACTCCTATTTTGGCTTCAGATTTGGCTTTACAATGTGCAATGAACCTTGTTCAAAGTCACTATTAAAATAAAGGAAAAGGGGCAGAGAAATGGAGAAGTTCCTAGACCCAAAACTAACAATGAACAATGATAATTGAGGACCCTACTATGGACAACCTTCCTAGAACTAAGCTCCACTTAACCAAATTACTTCACAGTCTCATGAAACTAGTGCAATCTTCTAAGGACTGCAAATTTTCAGCCATTCATTCACCATAAGCATGAGTAAAGGATAGAAATTTAGTGCAGCTTTCAATTTATGTCCAAAGTAACTTTACACAGCTATTTATCATCAATAAACAACCAAAAGTATGGACAAGGAAGGTTTCCAACACACAACAAAATTCTTCAATATAAATGCACAACATTAACTAACTTACTAAAGAAAACTAAAACACATAGAACAACAAAGTTAGTCTACTCAAATTCACTAACTATGAGAAGGAGAATCATGCAACATGAAGTTGGAACTCAAGAATCCACCAAATCAATGTATTTCTATTAACATTCCAGCAACATTCCTTTACAACAACTCAAATCTCTCTTGAAAATGAGAGGAGACCCCCTATTTATAGTGTTAAAAAAGAAAAATGAATGGACAATATTTAATCTCATTGTATGGCCAAGATTCACTACAAATTAGGGTTTCACCTATGCCCAAATATCTTACAATTTAAAATTAAATTTTTTCATCTAGTCTATTTTGTCCTCTAGTGAGCAACACTATAGCCTTTTGTCTTCTAGCTGGTTTCCTTTTGTTGCAGCTACACAATGAGGAACTCATCATCTATGATTGGATTTCCTTCACTTTTCTTGATGGTGGCATACTCCACAAATTTTCCCATCAAAATTTGAAGCTTATCCTTTTGAACGATCTCGGATTGGAGGATTTGAAAATGAAGCTTCTTCAATCGACTGGCCATCTCTTCTCCATGTTGTGGAGGCATTCCTTCATCATGCTTGGGGCTTTCACAATGCTCTCCTGTCGGAGGTTTAGTGTCCTCCATTTTCTCATTTGTATTATTTTCTTCATCGAAGGGCTATTTATCTACCTCTTCTCCAATGTCCTTGAGTTGTTCATCAAACTCCTCTTCGAGCTCTAGGTCAAAATTTTCCATAATATATTTTGTGTCGGGTTCCTCAGTGTCTTCCTCAAATGATTGTGTTTCTTCCTCCTCTCGTACCACTTCATCAATTTTCATATGTTGATACTCGGGTTGCTCATGGTAGTTATCTGCTTCTTCTTCCATCTCCTTGGTAGCTTCCTTTTCTTTCCTCTCCAGCTGCTTTGATATTTGAATTGTTGCCTCCATTGTGGGTGGTTCAGTTGGAGGAGGAGGGACAGAGAGATTAGCAGCAATATGTGCCAAGGAAGCTTGTATTGTCGGTTTCATCAACACCCCAGACAACTCCGTTGGGATATTTTGAATGTGGTGGGTGAAGGCCTCCAGGAGTGATAGAGTGGGCATTGGAATTGTTGCAATAGCTAATGGAAGATAAGATGATGGAGACATGGAGGAGGAGAGTGGAGATGTGTTGACATGCTTTTTGAGACCGCACCAACACAGAATAAAGTTTCCCAATGGATACCTTATCCTCTCTTGAACAAAGTATTCATCATGATAAGATTGCGAGTGAGTTCATGCTTTCAACTCCAAGGTTCCGATAATGTGAATAGACTCAGTTGGCTCGATGTGATTTTGTTGGTATTTCAAGGGGACTTACACAATTGTTTGATAGCTGACAGCAGATAGAGGATTAAGGGCTTCATGTGGTTCAAATGATTTGGCAAGTGAGCACAAGTTTCCTAAAGCTAACCAGAAATGAACTGAAATTAAATGGGTGTAGGGCCTAAGAAGTTTATGTTCTACTCTAAGGTGTGAGACATGGCGATCAATTCTTACAAACTTCAACCAAGCTCCGTTTTGCCTCACTTCGGACAGCTTCCACGGAACTGGTGCAATCTTCAGAGGAGTCACTCAAAATGTTCAGATCACGATTTAGCATGAAGACACCATCACAACGATGCATGCCAACATATAAACCATAATCGAAGTTAAGTTTCACAAAGTTCCAGTTGACCACGCAAGGCAAACCCACCGTCAGCGAGCCCGCTAGTGGTATGGACAAGCTAAGTTTTGTTCAAATCGAGTACCACATTCCACAATTGCTAAGTACTTGCATGAAATGAAATCTACTTTACTTTAAGCTACTTCAAGATGCTACATGAATTGGAAGGACGAAGAAGCCTCAACAACTATTCACAACAAAGAAGAAATCACCATCAATGAAAATTATTTTATTATGAAAGCATACATGATAACTTCTTACAAAGTATCCAAAGGGAAGACTTTCCTTCCTTTTCAATCTGAACTACTTTACTTTCTATTCTATCAATTTCTCTCTACTCCTTCTCTAAGCTCTGCTTCTACTTCTAAATCTAATGAGGTACAAATGAGGGGGACTCCCTCTTTTATAGTTTGCCAAGTCCAACAGACGGCTCAGATTACAATCGGCTGGATGGCCCAGATTGTGCCACCTCAGCCCTAAACCAGATTCGCCCTAAAAACCACCATAATGGAAAGTGGGGCAATAAATGAGCAATTAATGGCCACCATCCTTCTAGAAGATTCTTGTTTGTAGACGCGTACACATTGTTCTTGATCTTCTTCTTGACTTTTTTTCTTCAACTTCTTTGTCACTTGAGCTAACACTTAGCCATTTTCTTGCAACTTTTCTTCCTTCGTGGTTGAAATGTAATCTTGGATCACTTAAATCATCAACGCTTGGTCTCGATGTTCCTCCTGCAAAACAAGCAAGGAGAAGGGTATTAGAACATTTCATAATATAAATCCAACTTACTTACCAGGATTTTCACGCTTTAACTTCCAAGTGTTCATTGCCTTCACTAGCCAACTTCGCATTCAAATTCATGCCTTTGACAAACTTCATCCTCCTCAAGGGCGTATCATCCTTTTGACAATATTAACTTCAACTGCATCTTCAAGAAATTCAATTCCCTTGCTGGAGCTCTGAAAACTTTGATTTTATTCATCTCTGGCTCAAGAAGACCATCTTCACGAAGAATTTGAGCAAATTCACCTAGGCAGTTCCTTTCAAATTCATCGTCTGGAGAATTTCACCTTGAAAACACATTTTCTTCATTTTACCTTAGAAAATTTTCAAATTTCCCTTAGGAAAATTCATCAATCCAGTGCCCATCAAAAATCTTCATCCTGAAGGCCGGAGTGAAGTATGGAAGACTTTAAAATCAACTCCTCATCGATAATCTTCAATACCCAGAAGAAAATTTCCTTCAGAACACGTCGAACTCATGGGTGCACAACGATCCGGTTCATTTAATTTTCTTGAATTTTGCACCTTGGAAAAAAATATTTTTTAAAAAAAATTGATTCCGTTCTTCATATCTGTGAAAATCCTGTTGCTCTGACTTGAGAAATTTTGTTCCTGTACTGCCAACATCTTCTGACTTCATCACTGGAAAAATTCACTCGGACTTTAGGAAAATTCTATCACCTCAAAGTCTAGGCGTATTTTCTTAAGGAAGAAAATATTTGTGCCTTAGAAATTTTTTTTTTGAATCATTTGAAAATTTTGCCTCAGAAATTTTATTCAACTTCCTTCATCTTGCCTGTGGTGAGGAAAAAAAATCATCAACTTCACTTAGAAAATCTTCCTTGAACGCCCAACATGTTTGACTATCAATGCTTAACATGTTTTATTTTTTATCACCTTCAACGCCTTAGGAAAATTTTATCACTTTGCACCTTACACACTTGAGCGCATATCTCATGTAGAGGGGTAACTTCATATCCACGCCTAGCATTTTCTTTTTTATTCACCACTTAGCAATATTTTCTCTCATCAATTTTATTCCACCATCTTCACACTCCACTTTAGGCGCATAGCATAAAAGACAAGACCACGCCTAGCATACTTCACTTCTACCACCTTGTATTTTATTTCACATTTGAAAAACATTTTCAAATTCCCATGCTTTAGCAATTATCATCAACACCTTGCTCTTGGCGCATTTAGTATTTAGAAGAGGACACTTCATATTAACGCCTAGCATACTTATCAACCTCACCTCACTTGACAATTTTATTTCACCACCCTTATGCAGCTTGGGCACATTTTATACTTTGAGGAGGATGGGCGCATTTAGCATAGGGTGGAGGATGAAAACTTTAAATGCCTCCAACAAGTGACTCTTCATCTTCCTTTGTTTTGTCCTCACATGGCTGCTTTTGGGCGCATTTTGGCATGCTTGAAGGATGAACGCCTTTGACTTGTTGAATTTTATCACCTCTCCTTGAAGTGGGCGCATTTTGAAGTGGCAAGAGGATGAAATTCATTGACTTCTTTGACCCTTTCTTACCTTGGGTGCATTTTAGCCTAGGAGGTGGATTTTTTTATACTTAGAAAAATTTTCAACATGAGGCCTTGAGCTAGGCGCATTTTGCCATATGTGAAGGATGAAGTCCAACACTTAAACATTTTCTTGACTTCCAGCTTGACGAGGGCACATTTTGCCTGGGGAGCAGGATGAACACTTGCCTTAGAATTTTTTATGTTTCTACTCCACCAACTTGGGCGCATTTTGAAGTGGCAAGAGGATGAACTCAGACTTAGAGAAAAAATTTTCCTGCCACTACCTTGAGCTGGGCGCATTTTGGCATGAGAGCAGGATGAACACTTGCCTTAGCCATTTTTCTTCATTTTTGCCAGTTCTTCCATGCCTTACTATTTATCGTAAGTCCTTCAATTCTTGCATCTCTGGAGCTCAGAATGATTTGAAAATTTGAACGCTAGATCTTCATGACTTCATCAACCTATCGACACTGCTATTCTGAGCTGACCTGCTAAAAATAGCGTATTTCTTAAGGTGATTTGCTATAAATAGCAACTGCTTGCTTTTGATACCTCCACTGCTCCGATTGACCTAAAATTTGAATGAGGCGCTCCTCATCACGTGACCTGACCATCAACATCAACGCATGCACTTGACTTGCTATTTTTAGCCTGTTTCCAAATTGACTTACTATAAATAGTAAGTGCTTCGTTTTACTTGAAATTTTACCATCAGATAGCCTGAAGGATGCTGATCGCGGTGGTTTACACCGGTTTTCAAAAATTCTGATTTTTTTACCCTTCTTTTCATGCTCCAAAGTTGGAAACCCTAATTTTCTCTGCATGCATATCAAATGATCTTTGTTTGTCTTCGTTTCTGCTACATTGCAATCAGTTCATGATTCTGAATTGTTGGGAGGTAGCCGCCGGGACACACCTGCTAAAAATAGTAAGTTCATTACTGAGTGATTATCTCCATTTGCATGTCACACCATCGTGAAGCTCTCAAAAAACCCATAAAGAATATGCTGACATGCAAAGAAAACGCTGACATGCAAACCCTAAAAATGGCCTTGGAAGACTAAATTATGAAAGTTGTAGTCTCATTTTGCATGTTATACCGTTGCAAAGGCCTTAAAAAACCCAGAAGGAATATGCCGACATGCAAAGAAAAATTCTGCATCTGAGCCCTGAAATTTTCCCTGCAAGCTAAACTGCTAAAAATAGTAAGTTGTCTGTTTCAGCTCAAATTTTGCACGTGAGCGGCTTGATGTATTCTGAATGCAGTGTGACAGTCAGAATTTCAAAAATGCTGAAGGATTGCTTGTAATTGCATACTTACTAAAAATAGTAAGTACTCAAAATTTGATGAAAATTTGCTGAGAGCCTGCTGGAAGCATACTGACAACAATATTAGTCTCAATTTTCAATTCGTTCATTTCGTTCACCCTCAAACTAACCAAAAGACTCAAACCCTAATTTCAGACCTAGCCAAATTTCATGTTTAGGCTCAAAGACGGGGACGCCCCCGATAAGTAGACCAGAGAAAAGAGACAGATAGAGAGAGAGAGAAACCAAAGCCAAAAGACCAGAATGGAGTAAAAATTAGGGGTCCCCATTTGAATGGGGCGATGTGTGAAAAGGTCACAACATCTGGCATCCCCATGGGAAATTGTTGAAAAACACTTTAAGAATTGAACCTTGATTAATCTTCCTCAAACCATAATATAGAAAGATCCTTACTCAAAAGGGGAGAAGAATCTGATATTGGATTAGAACACCTTCATCTAAGACCTTGTGAGTGTGTGCATTCATTCCATTTCTAAACCATCTTGACTTCCAGAATTGGTCGTAGCAAGTTATACAAATATCTTAACTTCAAAAGCATCCTGGACATTGCCTCGCTGCCAGTCAGGCGTCCATAGCCCCGACGAGGTTGTCGCTACAATTCTCACGAATATTGCTCCACTGCCGGCCGGGCATCCATAGCCCCGGTGGAGTTACTCGTATGTTCCCAAAACCAATATTTCATAATATTTTTCTTTCACTTTTCATTCTTCATTTTCTTTTTCAGATATTTCTTTTAAGCACATTTTCTTTTCTTCGTTTGATTTCTCCGTCAATTCCTTGATTGGCTGGCAGGCAATGAAGCCTCCAATGGGTTTGAGAATTGTAGTGGCGCTGAAGCAAGATGTAAAATTTTCACCTGCCAAGACCTTTCCCAAGAAACCAAAATGACTCAGAATGGAGATAGGTAAGATGTTTAAGGTCTTTAGACTCATGTATTAGGACACAATAATGGGTTGACCTCCCTAGACGAGTCCAATCGAGACTGGATGATGACAAGAGGAAAACAACCTTAGCCTTTTTTAAAAAAATTGCACAAATTCCAGTGGAAAGAAACCACGTTGTGAGAGTTAAACCATCATCATCCCCTTCGCAATGGGGAAACCCTAAAATCCTTGCCCATTCCAAACCAAAACCACTTGAGCGGACAACTCAAGGGATGGAAACGCCAAACCAAAAACCCAAAGGGCAACAAACCAAAACCAAAACAAAGGAAAACATGAGAGCAATGGAAAGTAAACGGACAGAAAGCAAACCTAATCTAACTATATTACAAAGTAGGCTCTCAGAGAGAACCTAGGACTGGAAATAATGCTTGAGGAATCTCCCATCATCCGTCAATGGGATATCCCCTCCTGTTCTTGTTCGTAACTTAAATGCATCATCTCCCAGGATCTCAGAATCTTGATAGGGGTCCAACCATGTTTTGTCGATCCATCCATTCATAACTCTTTGATGCTTAGCCAAACCTTCCAAAGCTTCATTCCTTTTTTCTTCCAAGTGTATTAACTGAGAGAACCTTTCTCTTTTATTAACTCCTCCACATTCTTCTTCTAAAGTGACTTGTTGAATCATCTCCGGGACTTGCTTTGAGGAGGTCTTACTTATGGCACCTGTGTTCTCTGAATGGAAAGCTTCGTGAATAGGTAACGATAAGTCTTTAATGGGGGCACTTTCTGCATCTTGCTTTACACCTTTTAACATAGAATCTCTGGACATCCTTTCACTCCTCTTCTCACTTGAGTCATTTTCAATCAATACTTTAGTGGAGGCAGGCGTATCTTCTAAAATATTTTCTTCTTTCGAGCTCTGCAACATGAGGACTTCTTTCTTAATGGGTCTATATGAACCCAAATCAGTTTCCATGAACAAAACATCACTACTTTCACCACATTCCGTGATCATCAATTTGAGCTGTGGTGTACTTTCAATTTTTATCTGATTTGGAACTCCTCTCCAAGGAAACCACATGTGGGAGAAGTCAGTTGCGATGTATCCATTCAATTTTCTGGCCCAATCTCTACTCAATAGCATGCCATAACCATCTGGTATATCCACAACTGATATGTCAATGCGACTCTGAATTCTGGGATCTGCCGCTAGCTGCATATGGATGTTGTTTAACTCTCCTACAACTGGAACTTTAGTCTTATCCAACTGAGTTACTTTCTTGTTGGTCTGGAGCGGAATTATACCTAACACCTGACATACCTTCAATGGCATGACATTACTTGATGCACCGGAATCAATCAAACAATTATGTAATAACTTTCCAAAAATTCTAACCGAAACCAGAAATGGGGCTGGCTCACCCTTCCCCTGATAGAAAAAAATTGGCTTCTTCCTTTCATTTGCTGAGGCATTCTTGCTTTCATCTTTTCTACTTGATTGAAATTGATTGTCTTGAACAACTTCTCTCGGATTCCGCGTTTTCTCTTGTTTTTGATTCTGCTCCGCAGAAATATTGAACCTAACTTTCTTCTTATCTTCAATCCATGACTTTTCAGGAGCGTTTGAAGAACCTTGTACCATACCTACGAAATTTTGAGGTTGTTGCAGAGCTTCCCAAGTGTCAAATGGTGCATGAGGCACTTCTTCTACCATATTCGTGTCCTGCACTGGACGGGACTGTGTGACAATAGGAGGATTTCTTGGTGTGTTGATTGCTTCTTGGGACGTACTCCTCACAACAGGCGTTTCATACAAACTTCCCAGAATTGTGTCTCTGACCTCTACAATCTTCATTAGCTCATGTAGGGGAAGACTAACTTTCATCCTTTTGAACTCTTCTAGTACATAAGAGCCGAGTCTTTTCACATCTTCTCTGGGAAGACTCTCCTTTTGCCTTTGCTCAGCTTGATGAACTGGCTGCTAAATAACTTGTTGTCCTCCTCCGCCTTGCGTTGCATTCTACCGCCTGTACCCTAGAGAATCTCTTGGTAGACCTAGATTATTGCTCGCGTTGGGATGTGGCGGAGTTGTAAAATTATTTGGAGGTACCGATGATGTAAGAGGTTCACGTTGTTGGTGGTAATTTCTCTGGTACACTTTAGGAGCTTCACCTCTAGTAGTCTAAAGAGCTTGTACCTCCCTTCTTCCTTCTACCAAGACGTTGTTGTTTACAGGTACAAAAATATAACCATCTCTATGAAGAGGCTCTTTCGGTGATGCATATGTGGCGTGAAATTCTGATGGTATTTGAAACTCTGGCATCCCCATGGGAAAGTTTGTTGAAGCTGATGGAAATTGTTGATTAACTGGTGGGGGCGTGTAACTCTGAAACTCAGGTGGGAAATTGCAATCTTCTATTATCAATTCCTGATCATATCTGCGTGCTGGGACTAATTCATATCCCGTAATTGGAGGGTTATCTATGGCCTTTGTATTCCTTGCTTCACTCTTGAGAATACCAGCCACAACTTGGAATTTGTGGCACTGAAGTTCAGAGTGTTGGTTTGTATTATGTAACCTACACCATCCTGACGAGGCAGTTTCAGCCATATAAATTCTATCTGCAGGACGATTTTCAGGAGGAAGCGGATTGTCCAACGGCGATGGCACTCCTCCATTGTTGGGTCCTGTGTTCCAAGACCTCCTCTGAAATCCTTGATTGTTGTTTCTATACCCATGACTGTTTTCATGACTATATCCTTGATGGGTATCCTGATGACTTGGAGGATTATTTTGATATCCTCTGTTAGCACCTTGGTGTGCCTGATAATTTCGTGGCATAGTTTGCGTCTGATTATTTAGATTTTTGAGGTGAGTCACCTCAACTGACAGCCTCTTCACTTGTTCTATTAAATCTTTTGTTTCATCTTTCTCCTCTAGAGTTTTCACTGGCAGCACTGTGTTCTGGAGATAAACAGGCTGTGTAACTTGTGTTTGGGAAAAGGAATCCCAGGATGGAGAACTAATTGACTTGATGGTGCTTGTACTTGATAAGCTAGCTGTGGAATTGCATTCAGCGCCGGAACTTGTTGATTCCATGTTGAGCTGAGCGCTGGCACTTGATTGTTTACTGTGACTAGACCAGTATATAATGAGGGTCCAGTTATATTCTGTCCTAAACCCTGACTTACTTCAATAGCTTTAGCGTAAGCTTGATTTATGTTTGTTGGAGTGGGGTGAGATCTCACGAACATTGCAGTCAAAGGATCAAGTGCTGAATAGTAGCTTTCTCGAGCATCAACAACAACATAAGGGGTGCCTAACCTTGTGAGGGCCTTTTGGAACCTATTATTGAATGCATGAATGGGCTCTTTGTCTTATCTTCTCACTTCTGCAAATTCACGATAAAGTTCTACAGGGGTGATTGGTATACCAAACTTTCCGATGAAGGCCTCCTTCATCTGCTCCCATGTTCTTATAGACCCCACTAGTAGGTGAATGAACCAAAAATGAGCCTCTTCTCCCAAAGAATACAGAAATAGGCGGCAAGCCACGTCTGCATACCCAATCCGCCTATTGTGTAGGTGACCTTTGAACATCTTGATATGGTCCTTGGTCGTGTAGTTAACATCATTGGCAATGAACTTAGTACAAAAAATTTCAAGATTCTTCGGCATCTTGTGGTAGTCATGAAACTCTAGCGGAGATGGGTTGGTAACCAACCATGTAGCACTGTTTGGAGCTGGTTGACCTCCTGGTTGAGCCATTGCTTGAATTGGTTGTCACCTTTGATACACAATCACTTGGGCTGGCTGTTGTACAACAGCTTGGACATGTTTCGGCTGAGCAAACCTTGAAGCACTAGGTGGAGTTCTGAACAAACTTGAAATTTCTTCTCCACTTTCTTCATTTGATAAAAATTCTTCACTTGACTTGGCTTCTTTGCTTGAATGAACTTCTTTCTTCTTCCTTGATCTTGTAGGTAGCTCTAATTCCACAAAATCTTTAGACGAACTGGGCATAGACCTCAAGATTCTTTTCAACTTATCAAGCGAGAATGAACTGATATGATCCAGGATGTAGCTGCTTATTCTATTGGCTGCGTGCGGGATTGTTCAATCCTGAAAGAACACCATCTTGACTCATGATAATTTTCTCCAATAGAACTTTTCGTACTCCAAACCCCTTCTACTTCAACACAATTGTATGCTGTAGCTGTTATTCGCCCTCCTTCTAGCGCCAATTCTGTTGACGTGGTTTTTGAGACCACACCAACACAGAATAAAGTTTCCCAATGGATACCTTATCCTCTCTTGAACAAAGTATTCAACATACGAAGATTGCGAGTGAGTTCACGCTTTCAATTCCAAGGTTCCAATAATGCGAATAGACTTAGTTGGCTCGATGTGATTTTGCTGGTATTTCAAGGGGACTTACACAATTGTTCGACAGCTGACAACAGATAGCGTATTAAGGGCTTCATGTGGTTCAAATGATTTGGCAAGTGAGCACAAGTTTCCTAAAGCTAACAAGAAATGAACTGAAATAAAATGGGTGTAGGGCCTAAGAAGTTTATGTTCTACTCTAAGGTGTGAGACATGGCGATCAATTCTTACAAACTTCAACCAAGCTCCATTTTGCCTCACTTCGGATAGCTTCCACGGAACTGGTGCAATCTTAAGAGGAGTGACTCAAGATGTTCAAATCATGATTTAGCATGAAGACACCATCACAACGACGCATGCCAACATATAAACCATAATCGAAGTTAAGTTTCACAAAGTTCTAGTTGACCACACAAGGCGAACCCACCGTCAGTGAGCCCGCTAGTGGTATGGACAAGCTAAGTCTTGTTCAAATCGAGTACCATATTCCACAATTGCTAAGTACTTGCATGAAATGAAATCTACTTTACTTTAAGCTACTTCAAGATGCTATGTGAATTGGAAGGACGAAGAAGCCTCAACAACTATTCACAACAAAGAAGAAATCACCATCAATGAAAATTATTTTATTATGAAAGCATACATGACAACTTCTTACAAAGTATCCAAAGGGAAGACTTTCCTTCCTTTTCAATCTAAACAACTTTACTTTCTATTCTATCAATTTCTCTCTACTCCTTCTCTAAGCTCTGCTTCTACTTCTAAATCTAATGAGGTACAAATGAGGGGGGCTCCCCCTTTTATAGTTGGCCAAGTCCAACGGATGGCTCAGATTACAATCGGCTGGATGGCCCAGATTGTGCCACCTAAGCCCTAAACCAGATTCACCCTAAAAACCGCCATAATGGAAAGTGGGGAAATAAATGAGAAATTAATGGCCACCATCCTTCTAGAAGATTCCCGTTTGGCCACCATCTCAACGTTCCTCCTGCAAAACAAGCAAGGAGAAGGGTATTAGAACATTTCATAATATAAATCCAACTTACTTACCAGAATTTTCGCGCTTTAACTTCCAAGCGTTCATTGCCTTCACCAGCCAACTTCGCGTTCAAATTCATGCCTTAGACAAACTTCATCCTCCTCAAGGGCGTATCATCCTTTTGACAATATTAACTTCAACTGCATCTTCAGTAAATTCAATTCCCCTGCTGGAACTCTGACAACTTTGATTTTATTCATCTCTGGCTCAAGAAGACCATCTTCACGAAGAATTTGAGCAAATTCACCTAGGCAGTTCCTTTCAAATTTCACCTTGAAAACACATTTTCTTCATTTTGCCTTAGAAAATTTTCAAATTTCCCTTAGGAAAATTCATCAATCCAATGCCCATCAAAAATATTCATCCTAGGGCGGGGGCCCTAGCTCGGTTGGCTAAGTAATTCCGTTGCGGCTCTGCTGGTCACGAGTTCTAGTCTCCCCCCGTCCCGTGGTACCGGAGGGCGTGTCGCGCCAGCGCCGCCGGTCACGTTAAAAAGTTTACCAGGCGCACTGCAGTTTATAGGGGGTCGTGCTACCCGATTCCTGCAGTCTAAAAAAAATATATATATTCATCCTAAAGGCCGTAGCAAAGTATGGAAGACTTTAAAATCAACTCCTCATCGATAATCTTCAATACCCAGAAGAAAAATTCCTTCAGAACGTGTCGAAATCATGGGTGCACAACGAACGGATTCATTTAATTTTCTTGAATTTTGCACCTTGGAAAAAAATATTTTTTTAACAAGTTTGATTCCGTTCTTCATATCTGTGAAAATCTTGTTGCTCTGACTTGAGAAATTTTGTTCATGTACTGCCAACATCTTCTGACTTCATCACTGGCAAAATTCACTCAGACTTTAGGAAAATTCTATCACCTCGAAGTCTAGGCGTATTTTATTAAGGAAGAAAATATTTGTGCCTTAGAATTTTTTTTTTTGAATCATTTGAAAATTTTGCCTCATAAATTTTATTCAACTTCCTTCATCTTGCCTGTGGTGAGGAAAAAAAAATCATCAACTTCACTTAGAAAATCTTCCTTGAACGCCCAACATGTTTGACTCTCAATGCTTAACATGTTTTATTTTTTATCACCTTCAACGCCTTAGGAAATTTTTCACTTTGCACCTTACACACTTGAGCGCATATCTCATGTAGAGGGGTAACTTCATATCCACACCTAGAATTTTCTTTTTTATTCACCACTTAGCAATATTTTCTCTCATCAGTTTTATTCCACCATTTTCACACTCCACTTTACGCGCATAGCATAAAAGACAAGACCACGCCTAGCATACTTCACTTCTACCACCTTGTATTTTATTTCACATTTGAAAAACATTTTCAAATTCCCATGCTTTAGCAATTATCATCAACACCTTGCTCTTGGCGCATTTAGTATTTAGAAGAGGACACTTCATATTAACGCCTAGCATACTTATCAACCTCACCTCACTTGACAATTTTATTTCACCACCCTTATGCAGCTTGGGCACATTTTATACTTTGAGGAGGATGGGTGCATTTAGCATAGGGTGGAGGATGAAAACTTTAAATGCCTCCAACAAGTGACTCTTCATCTTCCTTTGTTTTGTCCTCACATGGCTGCTTTTGGGCGCATTTTGGCATGCTTGAAGGATGAACGCCTTTGACTTGTTGACTTTTATCACCTCTCCTTGAAGTGGGCGCATTTTGAAGTGGCAAGAGGATGAAATTCATTGACTTCTTTGACCCTTTCTTACCTTGGGCGCATTTTAGCCTAGGAGGTGGATTTTTTTATACTTAGAAAATTTTTCAACATGAGGCCTTGAGCTGGGCGCATTTTGCCATATGTGAAGGATGAAGTCCAACACTTAAACATTTTCTTGACTTCCAGCTTGATGAGGGCACATTTTGCCTGGGGAGCAGGATGAACACTTGCCTTAGAATTTTTTATGTTTCTTCTCCACCAACTTGGGCGCATTTTGAAGTGGCAAGAGGATGAACTCAGACTTAGAGAAAAAAAATTCCTGCCACTACCTTGAGCTGGGCGCATTTTGGCATGAGAGCAGGATGAACACTTGACTTAGCCATTTTTCTTCATTTTTGCCAGTTCTTCCATGCCTTACTATTTATAGTAAGTCCTTCAATTCTTGCATCTCTGGAGCTCAGAGTGATTTGAAATTTTGAATGCTGGATCTTCATGACTTCATCAACCTGTTGACACTGCTATTCTGAGCTGGCCTGCTAAAAATAGCATATTTCTGAAGGTGATTTTCTATAAATAGCAACTGCTTGCTTCTGATAGCTCCACTGCTCCGATTGACCTGAAATTTGAATGAGGCGCTCCTCACCACGTGACCTGACCGTCGACATCAACGCATGCACCTGACTTGCTATAAATAGTAAGTGCTCCGTTTGACTTGAAATTTTACCAGCAAATAGCCTGAAGGATGCTAATCGCAGTGGTTTACACCGGTTTTCAAAAATTCT
Source organism: Sequoia sempervirens (assembly GCA_007258455.2). NCBI lineage: Eukaryota > Viridiplantae > Streptophyta > Pinopsida > Cupressales > Cupressaceae > Sequoia > Sequoia sempervirens. Next base: position 89,462,368 of record VDFB02086081.1, read on the forward strand.
AATTTTTTTACCCTTTCTTTTCAGGCTCTGAAGTTGGAAACCCTAATTTTCTCTACATGCGTATCAAATGATCTCTGTTTGTCTTCGTTTCTACTGCATTGCGATCAGTTCGTGATTCTGAACTAGTGGGAGGTAGCCGCCGGGACACACCTGCTAAAAATAGTAAGTTCCTTACTGAGTGATTATCTCCGTTTGCATGTCACACCATCGCGAAGCTTTCGAAAAACCCATAAATAATATGCCGACATGCAAAGAAAACGCTGACATGCAAACCCTAAAAATGGCCTCGAAAGACTGAATTCTAAAAGTTTTCATCTTATTTTGCATGTTATACCATTGTGAAGGCCTCAAAAAACCCAGAAGGAATATGCCGACATGCAAAGAAAAACTCTGCATCTGAGCCCTGAAATTTGCCCCGCAAGCTGAACTGCTAAAAATAGTAATTTGTCTGTTTCAACTCAAATTTTGCACGCGAGCGGCTTGATGTATTTTGAACTTAGTGTGACAGTCAAAATTTCAAAAATGCTGAAGGATTGCCTGTAATTGCATACTTACTAAAAATAGTAAGTACTCAGAATTTGATGAAAATTTGTTGAGAGCCTGCTGGAAGCATACTGACAACAATATTAGTCTCAATTTTCAATTCGTTCATTTTGTTCACCCTCAAACTGACCAAAAGAATCAAACCCTAATTTCAGACTTGGCCAAATTTCATGTTTAGGCTCAAAGACGAGGACGCCCCCGGAAAGCAGACCAGAGAAAAGAGACAGAAAGAGAGAGAGAGAAACCAAAGCCAAAAGACTAGAATGAAGAAAAAATTAGGGGTCCCCATTTGAATGGGGCGATGTGTGAAAAGGTCACAACAAGAAGTAGTGGCAGAGGAAAAATCTATGACCACTTGTGCAGCAGGCAGGGTGGAAGCAAGGTGGACTGAGATATCCACTACGGGTGGAGAAGTGGCAATCATCGCCTGAGAAGCAGATGGAAGGGAAACCATAGTGGCGGCAATAGTAGTGGTGACTGTGAGAGTGGAGGCAGTAGGTGGGGACTTTGGATGCTTGGCCTCTTGCTCTCCTTCACGGAGCGTGTCCTCCTAGATGGTGGGAATCTCCATGAAATTTCCTGATGTTTTTGGCTTCTTGGAGGGTTCACCCTCCAATGCTTACCTTGAGTAAACCCTGAGCTTAGGCAGTCTCTTTTCTCTTCTTTGATCATGTGGTGGGAGGAGATTTTGAAGTTTCTCCCTTTGGGGTAGCAACATCAGTGAAACTATTAGTCTCACTTCCCAGTGGTTCTTCAAGCTCACCGTATGTTAAGGTGACTCCCCACAACTTTAATTGGGAAATTTTCTCATCAATCGATTATTTGGTCCTTGCCTCAATGGGCTTCATTAGAATGTCGAGGTCATTAACCTCTTCTTCATTCCAGTCAATCAAGGGTAGTGGTAGATTAGAAACTACATGATATCTTGGATCAACCACTGTGTTTTCTTCTTTGACAATCTGATCTGGCATCAGAAATAGGTTCACTATTTTGAAAAAATAGGTCATCACACACATGTAGTGCCTCATGCGTACTTCTTTTTCATCTCTATAGTTGGCCCATAAATCCTCCACATTATGTAGATGGGTGTACTCAATCCTGACCACCTTCTTCAATTTTCCATAAGGGTCCATTCGTGGTCGAGGAGTGTATAATTCAAAGTGGTACTCAACTAGATCCTTGTCAGAGTACTCCACACACTAAGATGCAGGAAGAGAATATAGGCCCTGACCAAACGTGAGGGGATATGGGATCCCTAGTCTATGCTTTTCACTTAGGAGGGTGTGTGCACGCTGCAGCTGTCAGGAGAGCTCAAGCAATATCAACCCGTCATTTGGGTACTGGGGCAGCTTGTATGGTTTCTCTGAGAAACACTCAACTCGAATGTATGCGAATTTGGGGAATTGAATGAACAAGAAGCCGAACTGGTGGATGTAAGCATTCACACTATGGGTGACTCTTCTTTCAAAATCACCTCCAAGCAGTCTGATGATATTCCCAATGAAGGCATCATTAACTCTACAATAATCTTTCTTCAAGTTCCTATATTGGAGCTGAGGGTACTTATCATATACCTTTAGCTCCCTTCCTAGTTTCTTGCTTGGAGCCACAAACAAACCTCTATATTACATTCGGTCAGCCAGAAGATAGACCAAGTAGGATTTCATATAAAATTTTGAGTCTTTTTCACTGCCACAAATTCCTCATGCAAGTAATTACTAATCATCCCCACCCAATAGAATTTGGCTTCGCCCAAGAGGATTTCTTCCATGAAGTATAGCATCCATTGCTGAAAATAGGCTACAGTTGGAAGGCCCATAACTCTTCTCAATAGGGTTACCAAGTCATGGTAATCCTCATAGAAATCACTTCGAAAGAGCTCTTGCGGAACTTTATTTGCACTGCCCCTCTTTTCTTTTAACCATTACTGATTGATATTTTTTTTGCATTTGAGGGGGTCTGCATCCCACATCTCCTTGGCATATTCTTTTGATGTTTCCTCCATCTCTCCAAAGGTAGGGATATGAAAAGTTTTCCCTATTGACTTGGCAGACAAATTACCCAACACATTCCCATCCCTATCTACAATAAATTTGGAATCCTCTTGATACACCTCCCTGTAGGCCATCACAAGCTCGAGAGCAATGGGAGCAGGTGGGAAACTAGAATCCTTAGATAACCCACTGCCTCTAATATTTCTGGCATTTTCTGTTGTGGGGTTGATCCAAACCCTTTGCTTGAATTCATCAATATCTATATGTACCAGATTGGTATCTGAGAGTTCCCTCCAATCTGTGGTGACCTTAGAGTTGAGGGGTTCCCCTTGGAATTTGTATTTCATTTGGCCTTTATCCTCTTTACCCCTAGGTGCTTTAGTTGGATTCCTTCCCTTTTCTTTCTCCATGGCCACCTCTGAAGGTCCTACACCTGGTTCCATATATCCTATGGGTGAGAGAGCAGTAAACACATTCAAGCATGAAACATAAGGAAAGTTAGCCAAAATCCAACAAAACGATGTTAAATTAGATAATTCATCACTTAACTATCCTAACATCTCTTTCAGATTAACATTATCCTTTCACTGGAGGGAGTTATAACAATGTGGGCCCAAGGATGTGGACTTCCCTAGGCAGGTGGTCATTCTGAAGGCAGCTATCGAGGGGATGACAATCAGGGCATGGCAGCCCGCATGTCCCAACCCGCATCGAGATTTGGTCATGAAATGGGATCCACCGTGGAGGTCAATTTATTCTAGCATGTGGGTCGAAATCACTTTGAATATTTGGAGGTGTTAAGTTCATATTTTAGTCATGCAGGCCCAAGGAAAGTGGAAGCAGGAGGTAGCTTGGTTGTTTGAGGCCTGAACGTTGAGACGACGTTGGGAAGACAGTGCCCCGTAGGCGACGTTTCACCATGCAGGACCCACAACCTTGGTAGATGGCATCACAGTTCATTTGGAGCTCAAGCTACTGTGGGTTGGATGGTGTGGGGAGATGTTGGGTCACGGTCACTTGGAATGGCGAAGGCCAGACAAAGGTCCAATAGAGGAAACCTACATTGTCAAGTCCATAGAAGACTTTAGCATCTCTCATTTTTCATTAGGTATTCAAGATGAAACGATAGGGACAGGCTCCATGCAGCATACCAATAGAGGAAAATGTTTGCTCTAAAGCAGCGAGTTTGGGACGAAAGTCCATAAATGGCTGTCTACAAGGGATGGCCCGCATGGTGCCAAATGGTCAATCATTTTTTCCTTTTAAGTTCAAACGGCGGCATCAGGTTCTTGCTCCATAGAGCAGAGAGATAGTCACCCAAGGTGTTTTGGAGTAGTGACCAAGCCATGGTGACCTATGGACAGAGGTCTACGATGCGGGAAAATAGGTTGTGAAGGCTGCCTGGAATAGCAAACCCTAGATGGCAACCCGCAGATAGACATCTGCAGAGAAAATTCTACATATAGCCCCGACTTAGGCACCTTATCACGGTTAAGTTGTGATCAAAACAAGCAGAGCAGGGCCTACCTAGCGGAAGCACTGAGAAAGTTAGCTTTTCGATACACACAGTATGATGGATCATTCTTTGGGCTTGTAATTTTTGACAAAGTCTACGACAGACAGTCGCCTAGAAGTGCCTTCCCGCAAAAGCAGACCCGATGAAAGAATTAGTCATTTTAGAGTTGGGCATGGGAATAGTAGCAGTCATCATGTTGCGAGACCATAGGGTATGACAACCCTGGCTAAAGAACGGCCACGAGAAGTCCAAGTTTTGTAGCCCCTTATGGTCAAATTTTCAAAGGACCTAAAGATTCCAAAAAGTGGGTTTTTCTCACGTGGGAGTATCCTATCTAGATTTCAAGTTCCCTCTCTTCAAGTTTTAACGAATTTTAAGGAAATGAAAGAAAACTTAAAACACGGGTGGTGATGGAGGACCAACCTAGAAACCATGATGTGATTGATGAGGAGACTACAAATGAAGACCTCGAATCGGTGAAAGCACTTAGCGAGTGCGATGGCGGCAAGCTCTCTGACTCAATTTTGAACTACTGACAAATGAAAATAATAGCCCAAGATGGGCTATTTATAAAATTTTGAGCATTTAATGCCCCTCATAAATGCAGGTACGGTGGTGGTCAGGGTTGGTGAACAAGTAGTCAGTTCAAAAAGGGTGGAGGGAGAAGGCGAGTCTATTAGGCAGACAACAATCTGAAGTTAGCAGTTCGAGCATTCGACAATGAAAACAACTATCGAGGGTACATGTCCCACAGCACGGAAGGACATCGGGAGAAGGGCGTTCAAAACAGCTAAGAAGCCAAGGAAACCCGCATGGAGTGGCCCGTAGGGGCAGACCCGCACTACTCCAAGGACATCAATTTTGAAGAATGAAGGAAAATAGCTAAGGAAGTTCCACATAGGCCTAAAGCCTTGAAAATTTGAGGGTAGAAAAACTTTGTCAACTCAAGGTGTCTCTTCTAAGATTCTTTGACCACTTAGGGCACAAAATAGGGGGTATGCAAAATGAGGCAATGACAAAATTGACCCAGTGAAGCAGAAAGAGAGAGGGTCCTCGTTCTGAATAGGGCGTGTGTTCTACAAGCACAAGTCTGACTCCTAATCTTTTTGTTGTAGCTCCTCTTGAGAAATTTTTGGTAGACTTGCAAATGATTCAGAATGTCCATGTGTCACTCATCCAGTAGTTCCAACTCATTCAACCGCGACACCCAATATTCTTCATCAATGATGAGATTCTGCAATTATATTCTTAAGGATGGGAGCTCAATCTCAATGGGAAGGATGGATTTTGATCTGTAGACTAGGTAGATTCAACTATAGGTGCTAGTCATGACCAGCGTCATTGATTGTTTTCTTTAGGATTTTTGAAATTGTTTTATTCGCAGCCTCAGCTTGGCCATTACCCTAGGGGTATTATGGAGTGGAAAAGCGATGTTGGATATTCAACTTTTGGCATAGGTCTCGAACATCCTAGTTTTTGAAAGGTGTCTCGTTATTTGAGATAATGGCTTGAGGGACACCATAGAGGAAAATTAGGTAGTTCAGAATGAACTTGGAAATATGCTTTCCTATGATATAGGTCATTGGAATGGCCTCTACCCACTTCAAAAAGTACTTTGTGGTGGTGGTGATGAACTTATGTCCACTAGATGAGGTGGGATTGATTTTACCAATGAGATCAAGCCCCCATTGTGAAAAGGGCCAAGGTGTAATGATTGGGTGGAGCTCCTAAGCTAATGCATGGATGAGATCCCCATGCTGTTGACACTGCAAACACCTTCGAACATAGTCGTGAGCCTCATTCTCCATTATAGGCTAATAGTACCCAGTCCTCAACAGTTTCTTGTCCAAGGTCATACCACTTGAATGTGACCCACAAATGCCATTGTTTACCTCGGTTAAAATAGTCAAAGCTTCCTCAGCGTTTAAGCATCGTAAAAGGGTTCCTTCAATACTCCTACGGTATAGGGTGTCTCCTAAGATAACAAAGAGGGATGACTTCTTGAAAAATGTTCTTTTAAGTTTTGGGATGATATCAGTGGGGAGGACTCCTATTATCAAGTAGGTGTATATATCATGATACCAGGGATCACCGGGACCAAAAATTTCACACATGAATTCAAACTCTGGTACCTCGAATGCTAGTACGTGAAACTTCTCTTCAAGGAATTCTTGCTTAGGTACGTTGTGTGGGATATCCAGTAGTGATCCAATTGTTGTCATAGCATCTACTACTCTATTATTTTCTCTTGTTATTTTCTCATGTTGGAAGATGAAATACTCTGAAAGGGAGGGTGAATCAAAATTTTATATAATTTTTCACTTGACTTACAACTTGAACTAAGACCTTTGAAACAATTTTATGTAACCTTCTAATTGCAGAATGAACATGGACAGACCAATGAGATTTAACAACAGAATGATAGATCACAAATACTTTACTTAACCATGTCAAAGCATAATTGTAATTGTTCATATAATACTACTTGAACAATTCTTTTTCAATGTTTTATTTTCACACAACTTTATGCATAAGTTTGAACACTTTTATGATAGATTTAGACATTTATTCAAGTATTAGAGCATTTTCATTGACATGTGATTGAAATGATAAACATAAAAATTTAAGCACATGGATTGAAAACAGAATGCACAAATTTCATCACATAACACATAATCTTGTCTTGAGTGGAAAAACCTTCTTGGGGTATAAAAACCACTCAAAAAATCTTTCCTTTATTCACTTAGAGCACCAACTCTTTCACATTTAGGAGCACCAACTCCTTTTACAAGATTATAGGAGCACCAACTCCTTTACATATTTAGGAACACCCACGCCAAGGAGCACCAACCCCTTTTAACACATCATAGTTATAGCATCCTATCAAAAGCCTAGAAGTGCAGATTTTCCAACTCTAGAATTACAATAGAAGACTATGAAAGATTTTCAATAAGCCCATTGAAGAATGTTGTATATCAACATCTTCTCAAATAAAAATAGATTTTCAATATAGAACAACTTACTGTTTTACTTAAAGAGTACTCATAAAATCTCTTCTTTTCACCGATACATACTCCAAAAAAAAAATACCAAAGACCCCACTTTACATAGTCTCTGCATATAGTTTTTGTAATTGTAAAAAGAAATATCTTGAGTTAGGGTTTTTTGAATAATAAACCCTTTTACCAATTTTTAGATAACACCAGATAAGTATTCAGTTATAGCCTGAGAGAAGAATCATCAGGAACCCTATAGAATTGTTAACCAACCTCTTCAAACAGATTCCTTTAAAAAAAATTATCAACAAAATCAACATCATTAATCTTCTCTTTAACTAATAGATTCAAAACCTGTATTAACAAAATTTGGAAATAAATGAAGGAAGAAACTAAATGAGTAACATTATAACCTGTCAAGATGTTCCCAACGACCCAGCATTGTGTTACCTGGTTCACGGAGGATAGAAACCAAAAACTAACCAAAGAAATATTTTAGCCATAACTACCCAGTTGCATACTTAATTGACTGAGCTTCCATAACTACTTGGCGACACCATTCTTTCTCACTCCCTCTAGTTGACTATGCTATAAATCCAGCTCTCCACACTATTCTCAAGCTCAAACTAACCATTTTCCATGTTGGCTAATCAAAGAAATAGGTCTGCAAGTATTCCAATGGCGGCTAGGGTTTCACCTTCACAAAATGATAATTACAAACTCATTTTTCCCTATTCCTTCATTCAAATGAATACCAAACTCAAGTGCATATTGATTTCAAATCTGAATAAATGATATGCTATATAATTTGAAATCTGCGTGCATGTCTAAAACCACCGACAACATAATTACCAACTCAATTGCCAAGTCACATTATCCACATGTTTATTATTGTCCATGTGTGTCATGAACACTACAATGTTATTGTCTGCCTTCAACTGTCCAAGATAAAGTATTCAATACTTTATGCTAAGCCAACACAAATAAACATAGTGCCAATATAATAACCAATGTTGACTATCATATCAAAGCCAATACAAATAGAAGTTTAAATGAACTATATGTAATAAGATAAGCCCGAGTGTAAGCCAAAAATACACTATGTTTAATACACAATGTGAACCATAGAACCCGATTACTAACAATGCCAAGTCAAAGCCATGAGATATGCAATAGAAATATGCATAGTCAAACTTGAACCCGCAAATTATGCCTTGCCAAATTATATGCCAAAATATGTATGTTACTGTCCATGGAGTCAAAAATACCTAATCAAAACCAATGTTATTATGTAAAATCCTGCCTTGTAGCCTCCTAAAAGATAATCATTGTCAGTACCAACATGCATATATTAAGAGTATCAAGAGTCCATAGTCAAATGAATCATGATACATACTGGTGGAAGCATTGTGAGAACCACATATGAAAGTTCATATACAAGAATGTATCCAAACATAGTGTCATATGTATCCACATACAAGTATGTATCCAAACCAAAGTTATATCAAAGTTTTGCCACAGTGTTATCAAAATGTCACCAAGACAATTACCCAAACTGATGATGCATAAACAAGTGAGCTGGAGTCATTAGATATAACTGAATAACCATGCCATATACTTGAAACAAATGCATGTCCTCAAATGCATCTTTTCAACTATCAGCAACATTTGTATGGAACACCCAATCTGAGAATGCATTTTGTCAACATCCATCATGCATCAACATCCATCAAGCATATCATCACATATATTCTCATATCAGCAAACCAACCACTTTTGACATCAAGGAAAAACTGACATATAAAAAATTGAAAGCCAACAGCTCAAACGTGATGTAAATGAAGAATTCTTTGAGGATTTCCACCATTTTCTTGTATGGCTCAGTCAATTTATCATCCTTCATTTAATATTCATCATTGACCTAGTTAATGATAAGTTGCGAGTGTCCATAGACCTTGAGTGTCATGATCTGTCATTGTACTGTTATTCTAAGCCCTATGACAAGAGCCTCATACTCTGCAATGTTGTTTGTGCAAGGAAAAGACAACTTATATGACTTGGGTATGTAATCTCCTTGTGGTGCTATGAAGAAGACTCCAGATCCTGACCCATGTTGTGTGTAGGATCCATCAAAATATACTTTCTAGTGATCTTCTATGCTTATGTTAAAGATGGACTCATTGGGGAATTCAGATACAAGTGGGTTCTCTGAATATATCGGTGCCTCTGCTAGTTGGTCTGAAATTACTTTTCCTTTAATGGCCTTTCGCTCTACATACTCAATGTCATGTTCTATCGAGATCATAACCCATTTAGTTTTTCATCCTATGAGCATTGCTTTAGAAAGAAGATACTTGAGAGGATCTATCTTGGCAATGAGTTTTATCTGATGTGCCAACATATAATGTCTGATTTTTTTTTTAGTGAACATGAATGCTAAGCAAGCCTTCTCAATGGATGTGTAGTTCAGCTGGTGTCCCACCATGGTTCTACTAATGTAGTAAATAGCTCTCTCTTTCCCATTTCCATCATGTTGAGCTAAGAGAGCACCAAGGGCTTTCCTAGAATTGGTGCACAAGGACTGGAAGTGTCAGTAAGTAATCTTTGATTTTTTTGAACACCTGATCACATTTCTCATCCAATTTGTATGCTACCCCCTTGTGGAGTAGATGAGAGTATGGGATAGCCTTATCTGCTAACTATGTTATAAACTGATGGATGGATTGGAGTCTTCCCTACAAACCCTTCAACTGCTTCAAGGTTCTTGGTGCCTCCATCTCGAGAATTGCTTTGACTTTGGAGGGGTCTATCTCGATTCCTCTCATAGATATATTGTACCCTAGTAACTTTCTTGATTCTACCCCGAAGACACACTTTTTTGGAAATAGCCTAACCTTGTATTCTTCTAACTTGTCAAAGATGGAACTTAGTGCTGCTATGTGATCCTGATGTTTCTTTCATTTGGCCAATATGTCATCCACATAGTCTTCCATAGTTTTTTGAATCATGTCATGGAAGATTAGTGTAATAGCTCTTTGATAGGTAGCTCCTGCATTCTTCAACTCAAATGGAATCATGTTCCAACAGTATGTCCCCCATGGACAAGTGAAAGCTATCTTGTGTTGGTCATCCTTAGCTATCATGATCTGATTGTACCCTAAGAATCTGTCCATTAGTGATAGTATTTCATGCCCTGCCGTCATATCCACAATCATGTCTATGTTTGGGAGAGGGAAATCATCCTTGCGACATGCTTTGTTCAAATCTCTGAAGTCATTACAGATGTGGATGCCTCCAATGGGCTTTGAAATAGGTACAATATTTAAAACCTACTTTGGATAATCAATTGGCCATATGAAACCAGCATCAAGGAGCTTTTGTAATTCCATCTTGACCAATAATGTTATTTGTGGATGCATCTTTCTCAATTTTTGTCTTACTAGTTTTGCTTCTAGATAGACAGCTAGATGGTGAACCACAACTTTTGGATCAAGACCAGGCATGTCAACATAGGTCCATGCAAAGTTTACCTTTCTTTCTTATAGAAAAGTAGCTAGGAGTTCATGTTCTTCTGTCAAAAGTGATTCTTCAAAGATATGTGGCATACCTTCTCTTCCCAGGTTGATCAGATTGCACTTTTCTGCTAAGACTGTTGACTTCTCCTGATGAATAACACTAAGGGTAAGATTGAATCCCTCATCCTCTAGTGCCCCAGAGAGGTTTTCACCATTGGATGCATCCTTTTTTTTTTACTATTTTTGGGTCTAAGAGTGCCATAGTGTGGTTTTCACTCAAAGACCTAGATATTATTCTTAAATTTTCACTTTTGCGACTAAGGGATTCAATCATTTCCCCACAATAGGCATGTGAGTCTAGATCAATGTCAAACCTAGCTTTATGATCTCCACATGGAGTAGTATCTCGCAAACCCATGAATTCTGAGAGAGCCTCATCATTTTTGAATGTGTCTAGACTCAGTGGTCCTTGTTGTTCATAGTCGATGAGTTGGGGATAGACTAAGTTTTTCTCATGGGTTTGATTGTTCAGCTTGAAAGATAGGGTACTAATCATTATAAGGGAGGAATCTTTGAATAGCATGGGTAGGTCAGTGATGGGGTCCTTGTCACACACATCGGTTTTGTCAAAGGTAAAGTTATCTAAAGGTAAACCTATCGACACTGGTAACTGAAGAGGAGCTTTGACTTTTCTAACTGGGGAACTTTTTCCAAGTATGGTTATTTTTGAAGGGGTACATACAAGGCCAAGATTTCTTATACGCTTCTCAGGAATGATAGGTATTAGAAGACCATTGTCATTCTTCCCAAGTTTCTTTTTTTTGTTATAGCCTATGTTAACCATCATTTGTAGTCCTTTGTTGTTATCATCCATGGGAAGATCAAACACGAGCCTTTCACCTTGATATATTAAAATTGATATGTCCTTTTTTTCTACCACTTCCTTGCTTAGGTCTCCCCAGCATCTGAATCTAGAGGGGTTTTCTTTAAAGGTTTGGGCTGATGTTTCAATCATTGGGGTTGTCGGCAAGACCTAGGAGATTGAGGTAATTCTCCTACTACAAAGGCACTCTTCTTCATTTTATAATCCACACACCCATTGTCTTAGATAATGAATTTGATATTAGATATGTTTGGAATGGTAGGTGTCTTTGTCTTAGAAGTGGAGGCCAAGGTGGATGGGTCTACATATGGAGTTCTAGGGCCTTCATCATTCTTTGGGACTTAAGGGATCTTGGAGTACTTGGCTTCTAGGTTCTTGCAATAATAAAATGGCTCAGGATCACCGTGTACTGTGACCTCTTGATTTTGATAGGGAAACTTGACATATTGATGGAAGGTAGATGTGACAACTTGCATTCCATGGATCCATGGGCACCCCGGGAGGATATTATAAGGTATTTCAAGATCAAGGACTTGGCATGTAGTTTCCTTGATGGCTGGCCCTACTTGAATAGGGACTTGAATAGTGCCTTGAGACACTCTTTCCTAATCATCATATTCTCTAATTGTAATACCTTTACCTTTTTCAATAACATCCTTGCAGAATCCCAGATTCTTTATTATCTTGAGAGTACATATATTTAGACCTGCACCCCCATCCATCAAGACTCTTTTGACTTTATTTTTATGGACCAAAACTTCAAGATGGAGTGCTCTATTATGAGATGGTTGAGTTGGGAAGTCCTGATCAGAAAATGTTAGGAGATGTGGAGTGGTGATATGTCCAACCATAGCTTGGAACTGGTCTACATCAAGATCTATGGGGATAGTGGATGAAGCCAATGCTTCCTCTAGGATTTTCCTATGTGCTGGTGAGATTTTTAGAAACTCCATGATGCAGTTCTGGGTGGGGGTTCTTTTCAGCTGGTCCAAGACATTATAACCATTGTGAATGTATTTTGGATTAGAGGTTGGTGCCTTAGATGGTTGGGATGGTCCATAAATGGTAACCTCTTTCCACCACATGTGGTGACTCCACAATCAACTGTGGCTCCCTTAATGTTAACAATAGTGACCCACTCATCTAAGGACACAACTACATGATCGTAAACATGGTTTACATTTCCATACTTTGTGTTTCCATTGTTGTTCCCTTTATTGTGATTTGGCATTAGATTCATGTATATATTAAGGTCTTGATTTCCTGCAGGTTGTTCAACATTTATGGTTCTATCATCGATAAGGTCTTGGATTAAGTTTTTTAGTCTCATGCAACTGGTCATCATGTGTCCCTTGATTTTATGAAAATCGAAAAGGTGAATTTAGCTATACCATGGTCGTTTTACTTGGGGATCTTGATAATTCTCATAAACGGGGATTTTAATGAGATTCTCTTGTACCAAATTTTTCATGACAAATTCAATTGATTCCCCAAGGGGTGTGTATTTTCATTTGGGGGGATACTTATTCCATGGGGGTGGTCCCCCTTGACTATTTAGATTATTGACCGCTTGGTTATTGGGTTGTTGTGATACTGTGTTGGCTTGTGTGTTGTTTTGGTTGTTGACTTGCGGTTGTTGATATGATTGTGTGTTTTTCTTTGGGGCACTGATTATAACCTTAGTGTCAACTACACCATCATTAGTAACTTTTTTTTCTTCACCCATGTGCGAGGTTTTTCATTGTAACTAGTTGATGGGTGGTTATCTTGATATTCTTGATGTGTGGGTGTGCCCCCTTGTTCAATAAGGGATCTTTCGATGTTAAGCACCTTGGGGATCAACTAGTCGTATGTGGTGATGCATTGCATTTTTAGATGGAAGGACAAGGTTTTTTCGAGATTGGCGATGATAATACAAATTTGTTGTTCTTTTGGAATGGTCCACTTACTCCTGTTGGCCTTGGATCGCCATCATTGTAAGAAGGATGTGAATGTTTCCCCCTTAGCTTGTTTGAGAGCAGATAACTCCTCTAGACTCATGTCCATGCCTATGTTGAATGCATAGTTTTGTATCAATGCATCCACAATTTCTTGCATTTTTTTAATTCAAAGAGGGAGGAAAGAGAACAATTCCATTGCTGGTCTAGCCAAACTTCGAGGGAATAGTCGCATTAGATAAGTTTCATCGTATGAAACTTCCATACAATAAACATGAAACTCCCTAATGTGATATTCAAGGTTACAAGTTCCATGATACTTTTCAATTTTAGGTATCTCAAATCCTTTTGGGAATGGTACCATCACAATGCTTCTATCAAATGGATAAGGGCACAAATTCCCTTGGGTTTTCATTCTTTTTCCCAATTGTAGTTCTAACACTTGTTGTGAGAGAAATTTGATTTGTGTGGACACATCGTTTTGCGGATCGAGTGGTGGAATGAATGGGTTTTGAGGTGGTTTGACTATTTGAGTGGCTAGTGGGGTGTCTTGTGTGTTTGTGGGAGGTTTTTGCACATTTTTTTGTGCCACCAATGCTTGTTGGTATGCCTATAATTGTTGTTGTGCCAACAAGGCTTGTTGTTGGTCTTGATGTTTTTGTGCTAACAATGCTTGTTGTTGGTCTTGTTGTTGGGCTAGTAGTTGAGTTGCTTCTTGTTGTGCTTGGTATTGTTGCAAGGCTTAATAATAGGCTTGCTACTGAACTGCTTGGTATTATGCTTGTGCTTGTGCTTATTGGGCTTGATACTAGGATTGTGTCTGAGCTTGAGCTTCTTGGGCAGCTTGTGCTACTTGCACAACTTGTGCAACTTGGGAAGCTTGTTGCTATTGCAATAAAGCTTGAATTTGTGCTTGGGCAGCTTGATGTCCTTGTTGTATAGCTTGTTGTACAACTTGTGTGGCTTGTTGTGCTTGAAACTGCTGAAATGATTTTTGATAGGCTTGTTGAGCTTCTTGCAATGTGATGCTATATTGGTTTTTCATGTTTGGTCTCGGTGGTGGAGGTGGAGAATTCAGAATGGTGTGAGATGTTGTGATGGGAGTTTGTTGAGGTGTTCTTGGGTTGATGATAGTAGATAACATGGTGGATGGTGTGGTTGATATGCTAGGTCCTTGGGAGACCACATTTTGAGGTATTTGAGGTGTTGTAGATGGTGTAGTGATTGATTGTGTTGTGATATCAATGGTATGATTAGAGGATTTGGTATGTTGATTTAATTTACAATTGGAGGATTTCTTTGATTTTGTTGATTGAGGATTGGTAAAGGGGATTTCCCTAGACCAAGAATTGGTGTGGATGTCAATGGTAGAGGGGAAAATGGTGGGAAAATGGGTGGTGTGTTTCCTTCAGAAAATGATGATGAGGGATCAAAGATTCCCCCTTTTCCAAATAGCCCACATTTTTATGAAGTCGTAGGGAGAGAGACTTGCATGTTAAGGGAATATGTCGTTGTTGTGGAGAAATTGGATGGATTGTTGGTGTCATGAAAGATGAGTGGAACATATGGGTGTTTTGGATCTTGAGGGACGGTATTTGGTTGACCCAAGATGGTGTTTGCATCCAAATATTGGTTGTTTACAAGGGGATGTGTTTGAAGAGCATTAAGAAATGAACTCTCCTTGGTGACTATGGATTGACTTGGAGCATGAGATGAGATTGGTTGTGGGATAGGTTGAATGATGCTTTTGAATGAAGGTGTTATTGAGATTGGTGACATAATCCCAAGAGCTTTCTCCACAATACTGCTTACATCATAATCAGAAGGGATTTTAGCCCCTTCCTTGGCCAATTCTAACATGTATTGTGAAGGATTAAGCCTCATCATTGTGTTGAAAATTTTGTGATTTTTAGGGTTTTGGACCATTTCCATGATTTCATCTTGAGTCATTCCTAGGACATTATTGGTGAGATCCTCCAATTGGAAACCTCCCTCTTGAAGATATTGTAGTAGTTGAGGAAGGTTGAGTGGGGGATTGCTAGATCCAATGTGTTTGACTCAAGTCACTTGAAGTGGATGTTTCTTTGTTTGTTTCCATGTTCTTCTTATGTTGAGATCTAGTTTGGACCATAAAATAAGGATCAATTTTTAGGAATATAGGAGGTGAACCTCTAACTCCTTAGGTTGATAGATGATGTGAATGATTGAACTCTTAAGAAACCTTGAAGGAGATACTAGAATTTAAGACTTTTGGGTTTGATTTGGATTTGATTTGGATTTGTTAATGAACTTGTAAAATCCAAGAGGTTGGATGTTGTCTTGGAGTAAACTTGTTCACAAGATGATAATTTAACTAACTGTATGAAGAAGGATGAATCTACACACACTTAGTCAAACAATATGATTTTGATTTGATTTAAAGGATTTTCCAAAAGCCTAGCATGAAGGATTTTTCCAAGATTTCTAAGAGTTGTTTGTGAGATTGGTTTTGATTTGGTGTTTTGAGGGCGGATGGAGTTGTTGATTTTGATCCTAAGTGAACTTAGAAAGACTTTTTTTTACAAGACCTAGGTATTGAAAAACATGATATACTTCTATGTGAGAAACTCAAAACGTTGAAAGAGACTTGGATTTTGACAATAATAGAATGAATATAAATTGGGATTATCTTTTGAAGAAATACTTAGAAGCCTCTAAGGATAAAATCCCTAGGCACAAGTAGAAATACTTGGACTTTTTCAAAGGTATTTTCCTCCACTAAAGGGTTTGAAACTTGATGACCATTGTTAAAAGTTTTTTTTCAAGATTTTGGATCTAAGCAATGTGTTTAAATGACTCAAAGATTGCAAAACCCTAGGATGGAAAAGAAAATACTTGTTGAATTCCCACTTGGATAGATCCAGTTGCGCTTATTTAGAGTGGATGATTAGAAGCTTGACCACATTGGCTCCCCTCCACGACACTCACTTCTACAGGTCATCCAAGCTTCAGCTCTCACAAATCTCCCATGATGAACTTTTCATCTCTACTCAGAACCGCAAGTATGTGGGACAACTTCAGAACAACCATTTTTGCACCAACAAATATTAGGGATTTTGGATTCTATATAAATTGGTTATTAGTCAGGGTAATCGGGGACATGGCACCTTGCGAGCGTCTTGCAAGCCACTAAAGGATTTAATCAATCCTACTAGGGGCTCTTATACCTTTTATAGTAGTACCCCATTATGAAAGACACTGTACGGCTAAGGACTACATAACATGAGGACTTGACAATTTAGTCTTATCCATTTATATACCAGTCTGAGTGAGTCACCTTCGAATTGTTCTAGGTAGGCCCCTCTAAAGGTGAACAATAGCAAGTAAGTACATCCATAGTTCGATAAATCTTTGTTTGTGTGAACAAAGAGAGAACACACGCAATGTACTTGTCTCACACTAGCAAGATTTGTTCAATTTTTAAGAGCCCAAAATCAAAATGTGGAGGCAATCTTTTAGACAACCTAATATCACTAAAATGCTTTTGATTCACAAGATCACCATGAAGCACAAGAGAAGTGAATACACATTTCAATGGTATTAACTTGTAAAAAAGATTACAAAAAAGACAAGAACATGTTAATTTTAAATCCCCAAAGATAGTAGTGAGTTCTTTTTATAGCACCAAAATCAAGTGTTTGAAGTTGTTTGTTCAATTTTTAAATCCCAAAATCAAATCTAGTGAGTTTCTAATGTTCTTTTTAACCAACTTTGAGAAAAAGAAATCTTTTGTATTATTCTTTTTTTTAAACCCAAACGAAATGTATTTGAGTCCTAAATTGAAAGATAACAATATCTAATGATAGCATTATAAATTTTCCCAAAGTGTTTAAAAACACTTGTTACAATCATGAAATAGTGCCATAAGAGAAACCTTCTTCTTTGTTTCCTTCTTTTCTTTTTTATCACCAAACTTGCAAAAGTTGATTAGCCTATAGGAAACAGAGCCACAAAACAAATTAAAAGTCAAAGGAGGTAAAAAAAAACAACACATGTTAAAATAAATTTGAAAATTGACCCTTTACCCTAACCCAGCATCACAATCCACGAAGGCATCACTGTTGGAAGATTTTGGTGTCGCTCTGTGGAAATCAAATTTACTTTGTGGAAAAATAGAGACCGCGATTGCGCTCCTATTTCAACTAGCATCCTCTTTGAAATTTGACTGGTCTAGTCCTCTAGAAAATTAATGCAACGTCGCCCTTTGGTTGTAAAGGCAACGTTGCTATATAGCAACACTGGACTGATAGCATCATTGTTTGCACTTTTCAATGTTCTTGTGTCCTGAGGAAGAACAGAAAGGAAAAAACTAGTGAAATTGACCAAAACATGTGTTAATTTTGAGATAAATTCCCTCCTTCTAACACCAAATGTAGAACACTTTGCCTAAACTTGTTCAAACATAGACAAACAAGCAAACATTAGTCCTTAAAAAAGTTTAAACCAAACATTCCCCATGAAATTCATTCAAGTACAAGAATAAGAAAACAAGGTAAAATATCAAATAAAAAGCTAATGAAATCTTATTCAAAATGCTCAAACCAGCATCCCATAGGGGAATTGGTACTTATTTGATGTGGATAGAAGCCCTTTCCCGATTCCTTCATAAGCTTGATGATGATTGTGTGCTTCTTGATACAAAATTCCAATAACCTCACTAAGATTGATGAAGTTATATGCTAACATGGATGAAATGTGGATGAAAATGGATACTTTGAATTCAAAAATGACTATAATAACCTTGCATAAAACTTGTGAATGATTGTGGATTCAAATGAGCATATAATGATCTTACATGGATTGTGGATGCTAAATCAAATAGAGAAGGCCTCTATTTATAATGAATAAGAGTTGAAGAATGAGGAATAGGATGAATGTGCGATTAAAGATGGACCAATGGCATTGTGCCACTTGTCAACATGCTAATGAAGGAGTATGGGGCATGTTTTGAACAATGCACATGTTAAATGCATGTAGGTGGAATTTGAATTTGAAGAAGTGACTTGTGCAAGAGGGGATGTAAGAGGAATTAATGCCAAGTTGGCTCAAAGAGAGGACATGTAAGAGCCTTTAATGCCAAGTTGGAGGAAAAAAGTCCTTTGGGAGGGAGAATTCAAATAAGTGGAATATTCCAAGAATATGCCACATTTGAATGAAAATAGAGGAGTTAATAAATTAAATAAATTGATTTACATGTGCAACTGGCAAAAGCTAGAGGAATCAAGGATTCATGAGTTAATTAATTTTTGATTAATTAACTTAGATGGAATTAGTTGATTTGACATTTGATTTAGATATTTAGGTTTATTTAAATCAAATGAGAGGATAGTTGGGAGATTTTAATTGAATAATTTTGATTTATTCAATTAAATGAAGAGCTTTAGGATTAAATAAAGTTAATTTATTTAATTATAAAGAGAACATTAGGATTTGATTAAAATAAACTTGATTCATTTAATCAAAGAGGAAACATTAGAATTTAATCAAATAAAATTGATTTATTTAATTAAAGGAGGAGACATTAGGACTTAATTAAATAAAGTTGATTTATTTAATTAAAAGAGGGAACATTAGGACTTAATTAAATAAAGTTGATTTAATTAATTAAAAGAGGAATTTTGATGAATTAATTAAATAAAGATTATTCAATTAATAAGTTAGTATGATTAAGGAAGAATCGGTGTTAGTGAACCAAAAATAAGTGCATGATATCAATCAGGATATTTCAAGTGTCTACAATGACAAATGGGGATATTGTTGCAAGAATGGAAAGATTGAAGTTGTTATCATTGATTTCAATTGGTCAATTGGTTATCAATTGATTGTTGTTGTCACTAGTATAGGTTATTGGCTGTATATGTCGAGGATATTGAAAAATTTGTAATAAAGACATGTTGTAAGTGCTCAGTGGGTGCTTTTTGTTTTGCTTCAGATTTTCTCCTATATTTGTATGGTTTAGATATGTTGATCTTGGTTGTTGGAAGCTGCTATATCCTAATTTTTGGCTATTGATTCTATAGACATTTGAATTTGACCACACCCATATGGTCAAATTCACCCTTGTTTTCTTCTATCTCGCATCCCTAAACCATATTAATTAAATAATTTATTATTTAGTTAATATTTCATCCCATCCTAGTTTCTGCTAAGGTGTTTCATTGATTAATTAAATACCTCACCTTATTCCTCTCTAAATTAAATAAATAGTCTAATTTATTTAATTTAGTCACTTGGTCTAAATGAATTAAAATCAAATTTTAAATTTATTATTTCTCTCTCCTTGTCCCATCCTCCATAATCTTCCTCTAATCCCAATTAACTTGCCTAATCCTATCATTAGGATGTGCACACCTCTAATCTTTGATTAGTGTCACATCCTCCATAATTTGCAAGTTGGTCTTAATCCCCCATTAACCTACCTAATCCTTCATTTGAGCAACCTAAATCACTAATTAAGCCTAACCTGATCCTCATGCCATTTATTGTATGTACCTTAGTCAAATTTCATTAATAACTTTCTCCATTTGGAGAAGTTATCTCCACCTTCCAAGAAATTTAAAATTCCTTTTTATTTCTCCAACACCTTTGGAGGAATAAAGGACCAATTTAAAATTCCTCCCCAATCCCAAAGTAAAATCTCCAAAACCAATGGATATTTAAGAAGAACTTTCAATTCTTCTATTGTCGCATCATCCCATAATGTGGGTAGATGAGACAAGACTCACCTTTTCCACCTCATTGCCTTGTCATCTCCACATCACCCTTCCTTGTCCATGTCATCCACCACATGTCCTTATGAGATGGCTTGTGAGTTATCAACTCACCCTAGCCATTGATTTTCTATCCTAGGATCAATCTCATCCATTCATTCATTTAGAGACCCTTTCCCTAAATATAGTGATTTTGGTCTCACTTTGATCTATCACTAAATCACTCTACTAATCTCACACTTAGAAAAATTTGAGCACTCATATCACCAAGTTTGCAACCTCCATTGTTATAGTACTTTAGGCCATCATCTTGCACCCAATCCATTAGCTAATACCACTATTTCATCCACCATTGCATCCACTTCCTTTTGAGAATCATTTAGAGCCATTTGGTCAAGAAAAGGAGCACACAAATCTTCAACAAAGGGCCAACCAAATGCATCATCTAAACAAGGTAAAATTACTTATTTCACTTATCCTGTTTAGATTCAACCTAGGTTAATCTTGAGTGGTTTCTTGTGTTTTTTTCTATTGAATTTTAAAGTAGAAAAACACTTGCACACATTTTTGGCACACGAGGTGGGACCCATGTCACAGTTCTACTTTCACTATTCTTGTCATTTTAAATTTTGTAGGTTTGGATTTCAAGCACAGAGGGGAATCTGCCTCGATGGGTGAATCTGCCTGGTGTAGGGGGGATCCTACATTAATACAAGTGAATGCACATACTACACTTCAGAAGAAAGGTGAGTCTACAACTAGTAACCAAGGAATACAATTTTAGAGGTGAATGTGCCTAAGTAGCACAAACAAGTGAAATTGCTTAAGGAAGAGGTAGTCTTGCTTAGATCACAGAGGAGAATTCTCTTCTGCCTCTCCACCTAATAGGTGGTAGCACATTTGCCCATTCCATAGAAATCCAACCCTAACACCCAAAAAAAGGTGAACTCGACCTACACAGGGGCGAACCTGTGGTACTCCTGAGACCAAAAATTTCTAGTTTCAATTTTTATTCAGTTTTGGTTTTAGGTACTAATTTGCTAACCTGTTTGTTGATGCTTGTGATATTTTACTAATGTGCATGTAGTGTGTCATTTGATCAAGACCATAGGTGAAACTACTAACTCGTTGTTGCAGGATGATCACTCAAAGGGTCAATTTACACTTGTTTTCTATGTTTGGGAGCAAGTTTTTGATGTATGCTCTCCCCTTGCATCGTACGGTGAGCCTAGGGATCAAAAATCACAACTCATTCTAGTCTAGTTGAGTCCAACTAGGAGTCTTAGTACACATATGCTCTCCCCTTCCATTATGTGTGAGCCTGGGGATCAGAAACATATAGTATTTCCTTCGTTTTAGGAGACCTGCTTGGGGATTTCATCACCCCAAGGGAAGATCTCAACCACATGTACCGACAGGGTATATAAAGGATGGAGAACAAAATTTGTACCCCAATCCAGTTGCATCATGTTTGGAAAAGCACTGATACTAGGGTGATTCCTAGTTAAGGTGTGAAGGGTTGGTTTGAGTTTGTAGTACCTCGTTGGGGCTCCCAATCCATGCTTGTGATGGGTTAGTGTTCATGGTTATTTCCTCACGCACCCTCTTGGTGTAGTGAGAACTCCCTAGAGAGCATGTATAGCCTAGATAGGACCCGTGTTTAGCCACAACTTTGTGTAGTGCAGGGATTATGAACAACACCCCAAAGTTAATCACCATGTATTCCCTTAGGTAGAGATAGAAATCCTCATGATGAACTATGATAGTTCTCAAGTGAGTGAATAAAGGTGAGCCTGTCGCATCTATTGATGACCTTGTGCCACTGAATCTCTAGCTATCCACCCTCACAAGAAAGGGTGACCCTGAGAACCACCCCGGTATCGTGGAGTATTAACCTTGGGGTACCCCCTCAAGGTGGTGGGCCTACATCAAGTTTGTAAACCCTTTATCACTAATTTACTCTTGTGTTGTCTGATGTATCTTCTTGTGATATACCAGTGCTTGTTGTCAGTATGAGTTGGTCCTAGCCCATTGTGTGTTGTTTTTTATTTTTTTCCTTTGCCATAGTCTTTCTCCGTCCTCAATGGAAAATTTGATTCTTACAAAGGATAATTTTCCTTGTGGATAGGCGATCTTTCCCTACAAAGTGAGAATCCACGTCAAAGTCCAATCTAGTCATCCTGATAGGTGAACTCACTTTTTTCAAGGGAAAATTCATTGGTGGGTCTCTTAGATAGGCAACCCCACATTTGCGTGTTCCTTGAATAGGCAATCATGTTCCCTGCGTAGGGAATTTTGCACCCATGTCTCTCAATCCTCTATTTGTAAATCCCCTAGCTATTCAAACCTACCCTACATAGGAGCAATCCCACATCAAGTCTATACCGTCCCCATCCATACACCAAAAGACATATGTGATATTGCTCCCCCAATAGGCATTTTCGTGTCTTGTCTGTACAGCTGAAGAAAGGGGTGACTTTGTGACCTAGATAGGTGAACTTGTGTTCCTGAGAGGAGATCTCATGTTTTCCCATCCATATAGAGTCATGTTTAGGTGATCCCGCCCTTTGTTCTAGTAATCCTACAAAACCTTGATTGTATAGTCCACGATATAGGAAAACACATGAATATTAGATAGGCGATCCTATCATACACAGAGGTGAACCTATGATCTTCTGTGTAGGTGATCCCGTGACCTGGCAGGGAGAACTTGCTACCCACAGAGCTGAATCTACCTCCCATACAAAAACCAGAGAGTGAATCCTCTTGACCACTGAAACTCTGTTGTTTTCTGAGTCCATCCCTGTGATCAAATAATTTTTATCACCATCCATCTCATCACAATCATCATCTTCGTGCATCTACATTTTTCAAAATTCATTGAATCCTCATTCAAATTACATAGGTGCATCTTAGGGAATCTTTAGACTACATATCCATCATCAATCTTTCAATCCATGTCCTTTAGACGTCATTTCAGGGCTCTTCTATCCAATTGGGTTAGGTAAATGACCCTAATCATTATCTTCCATGCTTACTTAGGATTGTCATCCATCCTAATTTAGTAATCCTTCACGGCCTTATCAATCTACTTCCATCTCAAGATAGATTTTGTTCCATAATCATCTCCTTTATCCTATCGACTAAATCCAATCAATTATTTGATCTAATCAATCAAACTAACTTGATCCTATCTAATTATTAATCCATCATTATCTTAGCAATCCTTTAAGTCATCATCTAGGTCATCATCACTTAGGTGCATCATAGGGCTTAGAGTCATCTTATTCATTTGTTCACTTGCATTTTCATGCATGTTACCACATGATCATAGGAAAAGAAACTCATGGAGTCACAACATTCCCAAGGTGGTTAGCCTCTATATCCTCCAAATCCGCCCACTAATGGTGGTTCATCGCAATCCAACACGGAAATCCCTGTACAACCTTCCCCAAAAGAAAGTATGGTTAAACAACCTGAGCTCACCATCGATGTATATCTTAGTGATCCCACCAACCTGCAAATGATTGATCATCTTCTTGTTGAGTGTGGGGAAAAAATCTTGGCAACATTAGTTGTGAGAGGTACTAAACCACGACCAGGATTTGATTTATCTCAATATGTCAACATCACACCCCCTCTAGAACAGGATCTACAAATTTTTTAGATTAATCTAGGATCATTAGTCCCTGAAGTCCCTCAGGTCACCCCACAGGACACATGGTACCAACTCAAGTTCAGAAATGATGTCTATTATCAAGTCCCCCCCACTCCTATTAGCATTTCAATCATGAGGACAACAATTGATCCCAACAATCCTCAGGGTCTCGACCCTAATAGTCCCTAAGCTTTTACCAATCAATAAGGTCCAAATAATCCTCAAGCTCTCAGTCCTCCCAATCCATAAGGTATGAAAATCCCACAAGGTTCAACCCCCATACCATTAGCACCACCTCTTCCACCAAATCAAACAAGTCTGTCAGCAGGGAATTTTGGGGGAAATGCATATAATCCTTTTGTTGTTGCACCTCCTCATATACCTCCCATCCACACACATTCATCAAACTTACCACCACCTCCATTTACAACCCAAAATCATCCTCAAGGAAATCTACCACCCCCATAGCAACCTTAGGGTAATTTGCATCAACCACTACAATAAACACCATCACAACCACCTTATCAATAACATTTGTCACAACCTGTGCATTAAATTCAAATCCCTTCACATCCCCTACATCAAACTCAAATATTGTCGCAACCTCAACAACCACCATAGGTCAACCTCAAGGGAATCCATCACAACCTCCTCATGAACCCCAAATCTCATCACAACCACAACAACCTTCTCAACAAACCCAAGGTAACCCTGCCACCCAATATCAATATTATGCTCAAAGCACTTATTATCAACGACCCACTACATACAACCTCAACACTAATTACTATTACTATAATCCGCAACAATCCCAACAACAACCATGCTACACTAATCCTCAGTAGCCACAACAAAAAGCTTACCATCAACAATCTAATCCACAACATCCTTCATATATTTCCCAACAACAACCTATATATAATTACCGATCCAATCCATTTTACTCCCAGCAACCACCATCATATCAGTAGGGTGCCTCCTCATCATACTACCAAGCTCCGCCATCATACAAAAAAATTTACGCCAATCCTCAAACCCACATACATTGAGCAATACCAACAAATCCCTTCATATCCACCTCTGCCATCATATGATCAATCCATTCTGCCTCCACCGCCATCATATTAGTAATACCTCCCATATGATCAGTCCAACCTAGTAGGTCCTTCCCCATCAGTACCAATTAATAAGGAGTGGGAATAAATGAAAGATGCTCTAAAATACTTTCAATCAAGTACATCAAAGAGATCCTTCAAGTTTGAGGACATTTGTCCTTATCCATTTGACTCATCCCCTTCCCTAAACATTTTGAAATCCCAAACTTTGACAATTACAAGGGAAGGAGTGATCCAAGAGACCACTTGCAAGAGTTTTATGTGCATTTCCAAGAAGTCTTACATAATAATAACTACCTCCTTAGATTTTTCCCTAGGAGTCTAACAGGACAAGCTTTAGATTGGTTCATGGGTCTTCTGAGAGGGTCGATCTCTTCTTTTGCAGATTTTTTAGAAAAGTTTGTTGCACATTTCTCTTTCAACCTTGAGAAGGACATAGGAACCTTATATCTCTTAAAGGATAAACAACGTGATGGGGAGAAATTTGTGATCTACCTACAAAGGTAGTGATCCCTTACTAGTCGACTCAAATCTAGTCTTCCTGAAAAGGAGTTAGTGAGCATCTTTGTCACAAAATCTCATTTTGAGTTGGCTCACAACTTACATATCCATTGCATTACTACCTTTGCATAGGTGATTGAGAAGGACCCCACTATTGAAAAGGCCCTTATTGCAAAAGGTCTTATCAAAATATTTAAAGAGGATAAAGACAAACAATATAGAGAAAAATCATGCTACTGGAATAGAAACAAAAACATTGTTAATGATGGTGTCAATGACACTAAGCATATCCAAGTAGCCAACACTTCTTAGAGATCGTAATACACCCCTTATCAACCATCGATTAGCAATGTCATATTTATTCCACAAGGTACACCCTTTCCTCCTCCACAATCCAATCAAACCAATCAAGGGAATAATAAATGCACATTTACTCCTTTGGGAGAGTCCCTAGATGTTGTTTTCAAGAGGTTAATCAAATAAAATTATGTGGTCACTTATCTTGTGATGAAGCATTTTGATGAGTCAAAGCCAAAACCTGCTTGGTATAGAGAAAATCAGTATTGTGATTATCACAAGATTAAGGGTCACTCCACCAAAAAATGTCAAGGGCTTAAAGGTTACATCTAATATCTCATTGAACAAGGAGACATTCTAATGGATGCAAATCAAGCTACTTCATCCAATGCTCAATTGTAGATATATCAAAATGCCTTTCCTAAGCATAACCAAGGTCCTAGCATCTCAAATGCAAACACTGGGCCCAACAATAACAACTAGAACAAAAACACAAATAATATTAGCTATAAAAATATGCCATATAAATATGAGAATATTATTACGTGCATCACCCAGGGAGAGTCCCATGTATCCATGATTTGTGTCAAAGGAAAAGAGCCTCAATGCATTTTTACCACTCGTTACACTCGTATATCAGTTCTTGGACCTTCCACCTCATCCCAACTAGCTCCTATGAGTTCACATTATAACATAATTGATCATCTTGGTAAGACCCCCACACAAATATATATTCTAGATTCGCTAAGGTCTTCCCCAGCCCACCAAGAGATTCTCATGAAGGCTCTATAGGACATGCATGTACCAAATGAAATTGATCCTACTCAATTCTAGGCTCTAATAGGACACTTGTCATCTACCTAATAGTTGGGTTTCAACCAAAATTATATGCCACAAATTGATCCATCTCATAACCGCACCTTACACATTGAAGACCTTGTCACCCAGCGTAAGGTAAAAAGGGTCTTGGTAGATAATAGATCTACCCTAAATCTATGCACTTTAAAGTTCATAAAATAGGTAGGGTATACTCATGTTGACTTGGATAATCAAACCATCACAATCAAGGCATATGATGACGCAGAAAGAGACTCAGAGGGTATTATTTTCCTTCCCATTCAGGTTGGTCCTATCATGCAATATACCACTTGCCATGTCCTTGATCTGGACTTACCTTATAACCTTCTCCTCAACTGACCATGGATTCATGTCATGCAGGTTGTCCCTTCCACATATCATCAGTACCTAAAGTTTCCTATAATGGGGTTGAAGTCACCATCTACTCTGACCCCCAACCCTTCGAGTACTACCATGCTCTAGAAGCTTCTTTCCCACTCTCACAATATTTTCTAGGAGTAGAAGTGGGAACTCCTCAGGAATCACCATTCATTCCATCTTCTAATCCATCATCTAATACATCCTCCACTCCATCCACCACATCTGATTCCACCATTACCAAAGTTTGGATTATTATCAAGGGTTGTGGAGAGTATGAGATGCGTATTGTTCTTAATGTGGTGAAAATGCCTCCATCTCCCCACAATTATGGCCAATTGTCTCAACCTGTACAAAAGGAAGAATCAAAGACTAAGACCATCAGTTCTAAGAATGTGGGTTCTACTATTGCAAGTATGAACAAGTTTGGTGGTGTTGTCATTAATGTTTTCATTGATGTCAACATAGTTCAGTATGTTGCAGATTGTGCATGTATAGTTGAGATGTTCTTCAGATGTTCTGAGTACATGGAGCTATCTTTATGATATTTTTGATGTGCTTAAATGATGGGTTTCCAAGTGCTTTAGAGAAAATTAATAAAGAGTGAAGTCAGAGTTATGTATGTGTTTAAAATTTTCTCTGGTATGTGCTCCACATTTCTCAAATGTTGATCCTATGCTTGTGTGGATCTGAAGGGTTCTTGTTGATGATCCTATGGTGATATCTACTAATTTGTAGCTTATGGTTTGATGGAATGTGAAAGTGTTCATTGGTGTGTGAATTTTTTAGGCATAATTGGTTTTCTATGGATTGGGAGAAATGCTTATGCTCCATAGTCCTCTATTGTCTTTTTTCAAGTCTTGTGGATCTGGAATATATCTTGTAATGGTTTTCTCTGAGTTTTGGAAAATATTTTTGTGGTTTCATGATCCAAAAGTTGAGTTTTAGAGTTGTATGTGTTTGCACAATCCAGATGGACTGTTGGAAGAAGTTCTATTATCAAAGGTTGTTATACTAGCTACAGATTTATCAGAAGGAACCTGAGATGTGTTCTTGTGCATGATGAAGCAAGTTACGTCATCCGCATGTTATCTTCTTATTGGAAAGCATGTACTTCAATGTTCATTTGTGTTTTCATTAGGTTTGGCCGACCTGGTGTTTACACTTCATATGAAGAATTAAAATTTAATTAAGGAAGTGTGTGGTTGATCTGAGACATTATTTTTTGGTCTTGGTTAAGTGTTCAATTGGTCTACTCTCATTCCTTTCCACTGCGGGAATGTTGATTTTCTGACCTAATTTGTGAAATGAAGCTTATGTGGCTGAGCTTGGAGAAAGTTTCTAAGTTTGAAGATGATATAAATGCAAGTCAAGTTGTGAAGGATTGGATGATGCAAAGTAATGAAGTAAGCCACAAGTGAAGAGCAGAATTGTGTGAAAGTGAGTTGAGGTAGCAGTACTTCATTGTGTTAGATTCTTGAATGCAATGAGCTAAAGGTTTTTGCAATCTTTTGATCAAGGCTGTGGATGTGTATAAATTGCTATGGTGGATTTTTTTTTTTCTTTTGTATCAGTAGGCAGTAAGTCTCCTTGTTGGACAGTCAGTCCTTTCTGTAGGAAGTGAGCCTTTGTATCTAGATAGTGAGTCCTCTTCTGGGCAATGAGCCTTTGTATTCAATTTTTCTATCTCTTTCTATTGTGAGTTAATCCTCACGGTGGTTTTTCCCTTATTGGGTTTTCCACATTAAATCTGGTGTTCTTTGTGTTGATTTTTCTTTCTGTTATCTTCTTTTCATGTTTATCCTTAATAATAGAATAGTGTGGTTAAGAAATTGATAAGTGTTGAAGTTTTAAATTTAAATTTGGTGACAACTGATTCACCCCTCTATCAGTTTTCCTACGCCTTTTAACAATTGGTATCATAGCTTTGGTTCCTTGGTGTAGAGCTTAACCCCTTGAGGAAGATCTGATAGCGCATAAGTTCGTGATCCCTATGTTCAATGGATTTGATTACAGTGAATGGAAAGTGCAAATGAGAGGATATATTATCTCTCTTGGTTACAAGACCTAGACGGTTGTTGAAACAAAGTATATTGCTCTGATGGGTGGTCTTACTACTATAGATGAGTGTTCTACTTATGAAGAGAATGAGAAGGCGAGGTATGTTATTTTAAGTGCTCTATCTAAAACTGAGTGAACTAAAGTTTTTTCTTTGGGAACTGCTCATGAAGTTTGGAAGAAGTTGGAAGATCTTTATGAAAGTAATGATAGAGTGAAATTAAGAAAGAAGTTGATGACAAAGTACAGATATGAGAATTTGAAAATGGAAGAAGGTGAAGATTTTGTAAGCTATTTCCAGAGGGTTGAACTTGTAGCAAATGATGTTAGGAATCAAGGGGGAAAACTAAGTGATGAAGATATAATTGAGAAGATCCTAATAACCCTACCTAATTATTACAGCGATAAGATCTTAGTTATTGAAGAAATGTATGATCCCAAGAAGTTTACTAAAGAAGAGCTATTTGGCACCTTGATTGCATTTGAGATGAGAAAGTTTGGAAAGAAAGAGGAAAAGATAGAAACAACATTTAAAGCAACAATAACTGAGGATGATCCAGAAAGTGATGGTTCTGATGAGTTGGAAGTGAATTTTACCAAGTTTAAGAAAGGTATCGGTAAGTATAAAGGTATGTTACCCTTTAAATGTTTCAGTTGTGGTAATATTTGTCATTATGCTTCAAGGTGTTTGAATAGAGCTTTACATAAGAAGGACGAGGATCATAAAGATAAGGATAGAAAGGATAAGAAATATAAGAAGTTGTATTATGTTAAAGAAGAAGCCAGAATCTCTGATGATGAATCTTATTATGAGGGTGATGATAATGAATGATTGTTTCTAGCTTTGGAGAATAAATATGTCTGGTAACCTTGGAAAATGTGCAAGAAAGAATGCTTTGAAGAACAAAAAGAATGAGATGGAAGGTACTGGGTGATTGATAGTGGGTGCTCTAATCACATAACCAGAGATAAAAGTAAGTTTACTAAACTTGAAAAGTATGATGGTGGTTTGGTAATGTTTGGTGATGATTTAGGAGTGAAGATTGTTGGGAAAGGTTCAATTAGTTTTGATGGAATACACAACACTGATAATGTATATTATGTAAAGGGTTTGAGGCATAACCTTTTGATTGTTGGACAGATGTGTACCAATGGTTTTAATCTTGTGTTTTAGAATAATACCTATGAAATCAGAAAAGGATTTGGAGATATGGTTGTTGTAGGAAGGAGAACTTATGGAAACATCTATCAGTTTAAGGGTGGTGGCAGTCAATGCCTTGTATCTCAAGTCAATGAAAGTTGGTTGTGCCACCGGATAATGGGACATGTACACTTTGATAATCTGGTCAAGATCAATTCAAGAGATGTTGTCTAAGGTTTACCTAGAATCACAAAGCTTGCTAATACTATTTGTAGAAGTTGTCAGTTAGGGAAACAAACAAGATGCAGTTTTTATGGAAAAGAGCAATCTACTACCGAAATGTTGGAATTAATTCATATTAACCTTTGTGGTCTAACTAGAACGGGAAGCCTAAATGGTTACAGGTATTTCATACTCCTTATTGATGATTATACTCAACTGAAATGGGTTTCATTTCTTAGAGAGAAGACTCAGGCTCTGGATAGGTTTAAAGTGTTCAAAACAAGAGTGGAAAATGAAGTGAACCTGAAAATAAAATGTTTGAGATCTGATAGAGGTGGAGAATTCACTTCTAGTGAATTTAATACATTTTTTGAATAGGATGGAATAAAAATATAGTTTTCTACTCCAAGAACCCCTCAGTAGAATGGGGTAGTTGAGAGGAAAAATCAGATCATACAAGAAGTCGCAAGAACCATGATGAAAGAATCAAATGTACTAGATGTGTACTGGAGAGAGGCGATACATATTGCTATTTATGTTCTTAATAGAGTTCATATTAGAGGCAACATCACAAAGATTTCTTTTGAGTTATAGAAAGGTAAGACTCCTACTATGAAGTACTTTAAGGTATTTGGAAGTAGATGTTACATTAAAAGAGATGATGAAAATCATGGGAAGTTTGATGCTAGATGTGATGAAGGATTTTTTCTTGGGTACTCAACTACCAGCAAAGCATATAGATGCTAAAATAAAAGATTGAGGAAAATTGTTGAGTGCTACTATGAAAGTTGATGAGGACATGCACAAACCTATTGAGATAAGTGAGGTTGAACCTGATGATCCTATCTATGGACAAGTACCTAAAGAGAATAAGGTGAAGGAAGAAGAAGGAGAAGAAGAAGAATAGGTTGAAGAAGAAATCCCAGAACCTGTTGTTAAGACTCCTAAGTATGTACAGAGGAATCATCTAGAGAAATAGATAATTGGAGATAAGAGTGAAGGTGTGAAGACAAGAAGTAAAGTAGTTGCTGAGGTAAATTTGTGTGTGAAGCATGTGAAGATGAGAGTTGGGTTAGAGCTATGAAAGAAGAGTTGCAGCAAATAGAAAAGAATCAGACATGGGAATTAGTTCCTAGACCTGTGAATAAGAATGTAATTGGTTCAAAATGGGTGTTTCGAAATAAGTTGAATGAAAATGGTGAAGTTATAAGAAACAAAGCGAGACTTGTATACAAGTGTTACTCACAAGTTGAAGGAATAGACTTTGAAGAAACTTTTTCCCTTGTGGCTAGAATGGAAGCTATTAGGATGTTTTTCGCATTTTTTTCCCATAAGGACTTCAAAGTATATCAGATGGATGTCAAGTCAACATTTCTGAATGGTGAATTGGAGGAATAAGTGTACATGGAACAATCTAAAGGATTTTAGTTATCAGACAAACCTAATATGGTTTGTAAGTTGAAGAAGGCATTGTATGGACTGAAGCAAGCTCCCAGAGCTTGGTATGCAAGATTGGACAGATACCTCAGGACAAAGCAAGGATTCAACAAAGGCTCTGCTGAAAAAATAATCTTTACTTCAAAGTGCAATGTAACAAAATGTTGATAGTGGTAGTATATGTTGATGATATCATCTTTGGTGGAAATGAAGGCATGTGTAAAATATTTGTAGAAGAAATGCAAAAAGAATTTGAAATTTCCATGATTGGTGAGTTGAATTTCTTTCTTGGTCTTCAAGTAAATCAAACTGATAAGGTGATATTCATTTCACAATCCAAGTATGTGAAAGAGCTATTGAAGAAGTTTGGAATGGATTACTCCAAACCAATTAGTACTCCTATGGTAACCAGATGCAAGCTAAGTAAAGATGATGAATCTGCTAAAGTTGATTCGAGCAAATACAGATCTATGATTGGTGGGTTGTTATATCTTACTACTCCAGACTGGATATTATGCATGCAATATGCTTAGTTGCTAGATTTCAAGTAGATCTTAAAGAGGCACATGTTACAGCTATAAAGAGGATATTTAGATATCTTAAAGGTACACTGGATTATGGCTTATGGTATCCTAAGGATGTTGATTTCACCTTGACTGCTTATACCAATACAAATTGGGTTGGTTGTGTGGATGACCAAAGGAGTATGGTCAATGGTGGTGCTTTCTTTCTTGGTGGAAGATTGGTTTCTTGGTTGAGTAAGAAATAATACTTGATTTCTTTATCCACTGTAGAGGTAGAATATATTATTGCAGCATCTTGCTGCACACAAGTTTTGTTGATGAAGCAAACTTTGAAAGACATTGGAGTGATATGTCATGAGCCTATTCCTATTTTCTATGACAACACAAGTGTTATAAACATTTCAAAGAATCTAGTGATGCATTCAAGAAAAAAACACATATCTATCAGATATCATTTCCTGAGAGAGAAGGTATTGGAGAACGAAGTCAGGCTAGACTATGTGTCAACAAAGGAACAAATTGCAGATATATTTACTAAGGCTCTTCTGAAGGATATTTTTTAGTATCTTAGGGAGAGGTTGGGGCTCATTGGCCCTCTGAACTAGGTGCACATGAAGGTGCATCAATCTAGTGAATTCATAGACTCTTCATTTATCTAGACTGATGAATGAGTCTACTCCGCAGGAGGAGTAGAAAAGTTTTTCATTGTTGCAGTATGAGTTGAATGGGTGTACTCCTAAGGGGGATTAATCAGAGCATTTTGATCTATTCCATTGATGTCAAAGGGGGAGAGAAATTCATGTGAAAACCAGTAATAAAAGGAAGAAAAGGTGTTCTCCCATAATATTCTGTACATTGTTGTCTTTGACGGTTTTCACATCATGTGTTGCCATCAATGACAAAGGGGGAGTTTGTTGCAAGTATGAACAAGTTTGGTGATGTTGTCAATAATGTTGTCATTGATGTCAACATAGTTCATTATGTTGCAAATTGTGCATGTATATTTGAGATGTTGTTGAGATCTTGTGAGTACATGGAGCTATCTTTATGATGTTGCAGATGTGTTGAAATGATGGGTTCCCAAGTGCTTTTGAGAAAATTAATAAAGAGTGAAGTCAGAGTTATGTATCTATTTAGAATGTGCTCTGGTATGTGATCCACATTTCCCCTATGTTGATCCTATGCTTGTGCGGATTTGAAGGGTTGTTTTTTATGATCTAATGGTGATATCTACTAATTTGTAGCTTATGGTTTGATGGAATGTGAAAGTTGTGTTCACCAATGTGTGAACTATTCAGGCATAATCAGTTTTCTATGGACTGGGAGAAATGTTTCTGCTTCTTAGTCCTCCATTGTTTTGTTTCAAGTCTTTCCAATCTGGAATATATCTTTTAATGGTGTTCTCTGAGTTCTAGAAAATATCTTTGTGGTTTGATGATCCGAAATTTGAGTTTCAGAGTTGTATGTGTTTGCACAGTCTGGATGGACTGTTGGAAGAATTTATGTGTTCGAAGGTTGTTATACTTGTTGTGGATGTATCTGAAGGAAACTGAGATGCATTCTCATGAATGATGAAGCGTGTTACATCATTCGCATGTTATCTTCTTGTTGGAAAGTGTGTACTTCAATGTTCATTTGTATTTTCATTAGGTTTGGCCGACCTGGTGTTTACACTTCATATGAAGAATTAAAATTTAATTAAGGAAGCATGTGGTTGATCTGAGACATTATTTTTTGGTCTTGGTTATTGTTCAATTGGTCCACTCTCATTCCTTTCCATCACAAGAATGTTGAGTTGTTGACCTAATTTGTGAAATGAAGCTTATGTGTCTGACCTTGGAGAAAGTTTCTAAGGTTGAAGATGGTATAAATGCAAGTCAATTTGCAAAGGATTGGATGATGCAAAGTAACAAAGTAAGCCACAAGTGAAGAGTAGAATTGTGTGAAAGTGAGTTGAGGTAGTAGTACTTCATTGTGTTAGATTCCTAAAGGTAGTGAGCTAAAGGCTTCTGCAATATTCTGATCAAGGCTACGGATGTGTGTAAATTGTTGTGGTGGATCTTTTTTTTTCTTTTGTATCAGTAAGCAATGAGCCTCCCTGTTGGACAATGAGTCCTTTTTGTAGGCAATGAGCCTTTGTATCTGGACACTGAGTCATCTTTTGGGCAGTGAGCCCTTGGCAATGAGCCTTTGTATTTGGTTTTGGTATCTCTTTATATTGTGAGTTAATCCTCACCGTGGTTTTTCCCTTATTGGGTTTTCCATGTAAAATCTAGTGTTCTTTCTGGTCATTTTTCTTTCTATTATCTTCTTTTCATGTTCATAATTAATAACAGAACAGTGTGGTTGAGAAATTGATAAGTTTTGAAGTTTTAAATTTAAATTTGGTGACAACTAATTCACCCCCCTTCTCAGTTGTCCTACACCTTTTAACATCTATGACATTCTAGTCTCTAGGCACATTACAATATTAGCAAGATGAAGACATTAGTCAATGGGTTTATAGAGAGGAACTTAAACCTTCACCTCCCCTCATTGAATACTTCCAATAAGTTTATCCTCGTGCTTTAAACTAGCAAAAAAATATAACTATCAAGAGGGAGGGCTTCATGTAGAAGAACATGGAAGGTTACAACCCATTGAGACACCAGTGCATCCTAAACAATTGGGCTCAGGCTATGACAAGAAACAAAAGGGTTTTGCATCATCTACTAACACTTCAAACCATGTTAACTTGGAAGATAATTTTTTTGAGGACATACCCAAAGAAGAGGCTCCCATACTTTCATAAGATGACGTGGATCTTCCTTCTATAGTGTAGTAAAATGCATACCCTTGCATTTTCACAGTTGTTTGGGCCCTCCTTGCTTTATTTATGGTTCTTTATGGCTTATTGGTCCTATTTTGTGTCCACAAGCCCTATGAATGGAATATTTTTATGGTTAATCATGACATTCTCCAATGCATAAATGATAACTTAATGACTCCATCGGTGTGTCCCTAATTTTTTGGTCAGGACTAAAACACCACCTAGGGCGTCTTAGTCCCCTAAGACTCTCAGGACCCTGATTTTGGCATGTCCTAATTGGGCTCCTTTTTGGTGTTTGTGCTCCAAGTTTTTAGGACTTGGAACTAAGATGCCACCTAGGTCATCTTAGTCCTCCTTGAGTCATTTTCGGGATTTAATTTCAAATTCTAGTAGGATTTATCCTCCTTTATTTAATGAATTCATATGTCGGCTTGGTGTGATATAATTTTGGGATATTAAGCATAATTAAGTATTAATACAAGGTTCCTTAATTCATTTCAACCTAAGTATTTTGTGAAATATTTTATCATAGCATAATTGAGTTCACAAGAGCATTCAAGAGAAAATTCATCTAGCATTTGGAGCCATTTCAAGATTCAGGCATCATATCAAAGAGTTTTCTTCCATCATTTGTGATGTAGGGTTTTGATTCAAGCAAGCAATTCAAATCCCATCTTTCAAGTATTGAAGATCCATATCCATTGCAGTCACAAGTTTGCAGGCTTTGCAAGGGTTTGGTGAGTTGTAGCATTGCATGTTGTTCATTCACCATTTCCTTCATTATTTCTATTTCATTTCAAGGTTTAATTATCAACAAGGGGTTTTACCAAGGCAAACCCCCATTCACTAACAAACAACAATTTTTTCCCTCTTTGCATATTTGTGATTGTGGATCTAGGTTGTAGACTTGAAGATCACTTGGATTGCAAAGTTACATCACAAAGTTGTCATCTTCATGGAAACTCACCTATAGGTCATATTCAGAAGTTTCAGAACTTGAGATCAGAAGGG
Source organism: Sequoia sempervirens (assembly GCA_007258455.2). NCBI lineage: Eukaryota > Viridiplantae > Streptophyta > Pinopsida > Cupressales > Cupressaceae > Sequoia > Sequoia sempervirens. Next base: position 89,498,489 of record VDFB02086081.1, read on the forward strand.
AAGCTAGTGCAGACCTTAGAGCTCAGGATCCTATTCAGAGTTTGCAAAAATTCAAAATGGGACTAATACACCACCTTTGACGTCTTAGTCCTCCCAAGCATATTTTTTAGAAATTTTTTAAGATCTAGTTCTGACATCCAAAGACTCTGTGTTTTCCCCAAAAAAGAGTAGTGGGACTAATATGCCATTATGGGCATCTTAGTCCTTCACAACATTTTCTAGTAGCTTCTTTACATTTCTAGAATCCTTACAACATCTCTAGAATTCCTAGGTACACACATATTATCTCCTTGTTGCATAATTTCCTCATTTGCATCTCTCATTTAGCTTACATTTGTAGTTTTAGGCCATTTTGCATATCACAGTGTGTTTTCAAACATTTTCTTTTCCAAGAATTTGCTTGGTGGTGAACACCTTAGAACTCAAAGAACCCCCTCCTAGGATCTTCCTAATTGATAAATTCACTCACCTTGTGAGGTTGTTATTCAATCCAATTGGGACTCCTAGGACATTAGTGAATGATTGAGTGGAAAAAGTGTGATATCATTAGATACCCATTTTTCTATTCATCATTTTGGTGAACCCAAATTTTGAGAATTTATTTCATTTATGATTTGGAGTCCATTAAAGTCCTTAGATCTGGATTTCATTCATTATTTCATTGCATCTTGCATTAGTGAAAGTGCATCTAGGGTTTCTTGCATCTTGCATTACTGAAATTACATTTATGGTTTCCTATATTTAAATTAGTGAAAGTGCATATAGGTTGCATTCTTGCATCATTTCATTTCATTGAAATTTTGAAAAAGTGCATTGTTCATTCTTATAGCATTCAAAATTGAAAAAAATTGCATTCCATATTGCATTCAATTGCTTGTTCCTAGTTACTTTTTCTTGCACTTATTTGTAATTTTTTTTGTTTTTGAGCATTAGTATCTTACATATGCAATCTATAAACATTGTTGAAATTCCAGAATTCATTGTTTGTCTGCAAAAATCCTCTACTAGGGCTAAAATGCCCTTCCTAGCATCTTAGTCCCTCTCAGGATTTTGCTTTAGAAATCTCTATTTGTTGTTTGTTGTCTGTTTCAGCCTCTAGAACTTCAAAATCTCACTAGGAGGACCAAGACACCCTTCTTGGTGTCTTAGTCCCTGTTGACTTTGATTCTCTAGTTTTTAGGATCTGAAATTGCTTTTCTGTGTTTTTTTGGGCTACCTTTTGTTTTTTGTTTTAGTTTCTAGATTTGTTGTTATTCCAATTTCTTTCATTTCAAGTGCATTTGTTCTATCTTGCATCATGGATATGTGCTTTGTAAAATTGTAGATGTCCTTGAAATCTTTGGTAGATGTGTCAAATTGTGCCTTTGGTAATGACCCTAATGAAATTGAACTCACCCATGCTCACTCAACTCCTAATGCATGTCCTCCTCATGATGTTGACATCATTGGAGAAGATGACAACAACATGAATAAGTTCCTAAATGATTTTCTTGATAACCTTGAAGCTAATGCATCTTTTTATCCCTCCATGAAACAACTAGATCCTCCCACAATACAACCTCTTGAGATATTTGGTTGCTTACATCTTGAAACCAAAGAAAAATTTAAACCTAAGCTCCCTACAACAGGAAAACCTAGCTCTTCTAAAAAAGCAAATACTCAACCCTATTATGATAACAAAGTAATAAACACTCCAATCAACCTCGAGGAAATATATGGAAAATTCTTCACTATCTTGAGAAAACAAGGCTATGACAAAACAAGTGAACATGAAATTCATCAACTCTTAGAGAAAAAACCAACTGATGAAAACATAAAGGGATTAGGATACCAAGATCCCTCTCATAATGAAAAGCCTCCCAGAGAATATCTAAGGCTCTGAGATGATGGTACGATGATCTTGGATTCTTCCCGTAACTTGAATATCCTTTCTTCCTAAAGAACAATCAATAGATCATAACAATAAATATAGGATAATCTCATGACCTCCTACCCTAATCCCATCTGGAGAAGTTGGTGAATCTAGCAAATGCAAAATACCATATAAATTACAAAAGTTACAATCTCTCCGTCTGCCACCTGAAAGTGAAAGAAAATTACAAATCTTTATCAGCCAAGGGTTAATATTATTACCACCTATGAATCGACTTGTACTATACCCTAAAGATGCAAAAGCTCCACATTGTACATATCATTGAGTTCTTGGACATAGTACTGATGAGTGTCGTGCATTAAGAGAAATATTGAGCAAGTATCACTTGGATGGCAATAATTGCTATCCAGTGATCACGTAGTATATACTCCTACTCTTTGTCATGTAATAGTTGTAGGTTACTCTATTCTCATTATTACATGATCCTTCTCATCACCTACCTCAGCCCATTCTTGTCTTACACTCAGTGGGGACAAGAGGCAGATGGCCTTGCCCTAGTAAGGAATTTGTTGTTTTCCCTTAGGTTCATTATTTAGCTTCCACTTATATAGACTGAGATTGGAAGATGGATAACTTGCTTTAGGTTGACTTGCCTATTCCTTACTAGTCTTTTTCATTTTCATTTTGTTTTCTTGCATGTGTGTAAAGTGATCTTGCGTGATGTTTTGTTTGATGTTTCTCTCTCTATGTGCATTCCTCTATTTATACCTTCATTCTTCTATATGTCATCTAATTTTTCCTTTTGATTGATATTTTATCTTTTCCTTTCAATTTCATTTCTTGTGTTTTTCTTTTGGGGATGATGCAAGGCATCAAAAAATTCATGTCTCCTTCATGTTGACCCAAAAGCTTTTTCATTATCTTTTCTTTTTCTTTCATTTTCCTTTTCATTTGTCTTGTGTTTTCCTTTTGGGGATGACGCAAGGAGTCGAGACACCCTATGTCTCTTCCATGTTGACCCAAAAGGCTTTTTATTTTTCTTTGTTTTCACTATCTTTGTGTCATTCTTCCAATTATATGTGTATTTGGGGAATGATGATAGTTTTGAGATCTCTAAAAACATTGTAGCAAAGAACATACTGACCCCAAATCCATAGATCCCTTATGTTTTTGGTGTTTTCATTTCGGGGGAAACCTCCCTTTCTTTTCCTTTTCTCTTGCATGATGTAGCCTTACTCAAAAACATATGACTTGGCATAGGGCTTTCCAAGTTGGCTTGCATGTCTTCCTTCTTTTTTTCATTTTCATTTGCTACTTTAAAGTAATTTCTCACAGCATGGTGTTAGCAATTTCTTTAAAGTGGGGGCATACATTGGCATTATTTTAGCATGATCTTACTTGCATTTATTTTCCTTTTCATGTTCTTTGCTCTGATTTTCTTATTTCACACGATGTGTTTTTCCTCTTTGTGGTGACATTGGGAGTAATGTCCTTCAAGAGCATTATTATCTTAGCATATTATATTCCCCTTAGTGGTGATGTGACAAACTGCATCCCATAAGTGGTGAATCTTTTATCCTTTGATCAGTCCTCTCTTGGAGACATTAGGAATGTTGTCTTCTAAGAGTAAGACCTCACATGAACTAAGAAAAATCCCTTTGATCATCCCTCTTTCTTGTTGCATTTTTGTACCTTATTAATGTCATGGAGGTATGGCTTTGATATAGTCCCCTAGGGCTCACCTAGTGAACACCTAGCTTCACTAGCCTACGTGAGCATGCATTTTTGTGCCTTATTAAAGTCATGGAGGTATGGCTTTGATATGGTCCCATTAGGCTCACCTAGTGAACACCTACCTTCACTAACCCATGTGAGAATGTGTTTTTGTACCTTATTAAAGTCATGGAGGTATGGCTTTAATATGGTCCCTTGGGGCTCACCTAGTGTAAAACTAGCTCCCACTAGCCCTTGTGAGTGTGTGTTTTTGTTTGGATAGTGGATAGCGTGTTCCACTTGTAAAATTATTTTTGGACAAACAGCCTAGACCTGGTCCATTGTGTTGGATGGCTAGTCGAAGCTTGAACCGTTGTAGTTTTTCCTTTCCTTTTTTGTTTTCCTTTTTCTTGTCTTTGATGGTGTATGTTTGTTATTTGGTTATGGCTTCATATATCATCCGCAAGCGTGTTCCTTTGTGCCTATGTTGGTTCTTCCATAACATCTTGATCCTGGTGGCTTGGCCACCCTCTTGATTATTGTCATCCTATCTTGCTAGCATTTGTACATTTGAACCCCTCTTGATTGCATGGTTGGCTACTTTAGTGTGATTTTTAATCAAGTTCATCCTCTCACTAAAGTGGGGGCTCAATGTAGTGTAGTAAAATGCATACCCTTGTATTTTCACACTTGTTTGGGACCACCTTGCTTTATTTATGCTTCTTTATGGCTTAATTGGTCCTATTTTGTGTCCACAAGCCTTACGGATGACATATTTTTCTGGTTAATCCCGACATTCTCCAATGCATAATTGATAATTTAATGACTCCATTGGTGTGTCCTTGATTTTTGGGTCGGGACTAAAATGCAACCTAGGGCATCTTAGTCCCCCAAGGCTCTCGAGACCCTTATTTTGGCATGTCTTCATTGGGCCCCTTTTTGGTTTATGTGCCCCAAGTTTTTAGGACTTGGGACTACTACTCCACCTAGGGCCTCTTAGTCCTCCTTGAGTCATTTTCAGGATTTAATTTCAAATTTTGGTGGGATTTAACTTCCTTTATTTAATGAATTCATATGTCATCTTGGTGTTGTTAGCTCTCAAAAATGCAGGTTTGAACCATGAAAGGTTGCCAAGCTTTCACAACATTTTAGGGTAACAGAACAAGGTTTGAAACAATTAAACCTTCTACCCTCCAGGTGCTGCTAGACCTAGGCGGGTGTACCTATAACAAATAAAGCAGACTTGACTTTTGATCTTCTCTTCATGCCATGATTTTTCCATGATGGCATATTAAAATGGACAAAAAAAAACAAATTTGGTATATATTGTATACCAGTATTCAAAACTAAACCCTAATATGCTCAGTTAACAGACGTAAAAAGTATATATGAAACTAAATGATTGAAACAGTGAGACTAGTGCCTTATATAGTATACAGAGTCAAATGAAATCTTAAACAACTCACTTCTTTCTGGAAATCATTCAAATTGTTTGGCATATTTTGTTTATAACTAGTATAAACATGCAAGATTGTGATTATTAAGTTCTTCTTACTGAACAAACTGAAATTCCCTGATTATTGTGATTAATTGAAAGGATTTAATCCTTCCTTGAAAGAACCTATCAACCAATCACACAGATATAGAAAATACATACTAATAAACCAGACATAAACATGCTATGCTAATTTAAATAACCAACCAACATCAATCTTAGAGACAACTTAAATAATTCTTTCAATTGGCACAACACAACAATTGACACTAGAATACGCTAGCAAATCAGATGATTTTCACTGAAATCTCCATGGCTTCAAAACATACATCAGAGTCTTAGCCCTATGAAACATGGTGTTCCACCGTATTCTCTATTCTCTATCCTATTCTACCTATATCCGCATATTTTTTTCAAAATGGACATTTATACATTGAGAATACAAAAGGACGCATCCTTTCGAAAATAGAAAATACAAATTACAAAACAAAAGATTAAGAATAATTAGGCTCTATTTAGCCATAAGTGAGTCTTATTGAGGTGGTCCAAATAATGTCGACGCTCATAAGTGTCTGCATCTCCAACAACATTCCATATCGTGATTTCCATCTTGACCATTTCTTCATTTTTCTTGCTCACTTCTTCCAATGTTGTATCCTCTACAGAAGTTGTCTTCATGATTTCATTCAGCATTGAATAACATTCATTTTTCCACCTGGTGGCTTCTTTCAATGCACCTTTATCATCAGAGAATGTAATCACAGTTTTCTTAGCAGCTACAATTAACCCCTGTTCATCCCCTTCCAATTCATCATAGAAATTTTGATGGAGATTCATTATATGATTGGTAGCTTCAAGTGAAGAACTGCTAGCCTCATCACTTTGAGACAACTCATGAAACTTCTCCATGATTTTTCCATCCATCCTTGTGTGCTCCTTCAACGTAGCAAGAGTATGAGAGTATCTTCCCCACAATTTATTCAACCAGGATGTCAAATGATCCTACCTCTTCTTGACAATTGCAGCAATTGCATCATATTTTCCCTGAGAATAAGCACTTGACCCTACCCAGTGGTATTTTTCCTGAGATTTTTCTCCTTGAGTAATCATTTTGGTTGTCCCCATTGGAACACCAACCAAGTCTTTGAGTCTATCATTTTCTCTCAGCAATTTTTCATTATTTGCTTTATACACTTCTCTTTCTTTTATCAATAGTTCAATTTGTGCTTTATTCAACTTTGCAACATTTACCACAATGTCTGTAGTAGCAACAGGATCAGCTTCTCCGGCTTTTAAAGTCCTAACGTGGCCAAATGCCTTCTCTATATCAATTACCACTGATTTCCTATGGGGTGGGTACAAAGCCCATATCATCAATGATCCCTCATCAGTATTATACTTGGATCCTGCATTTACTTATGTCACCTTTTCCTTATCAAGCTTGTGAGTAGCATTACTGCCCTTCAAGCAACTATCAAAGACCAATGCAGAGTTCAAATCAAGGCCAGGAAAGATCATGACACCAGCATCCTCCAACATTTTCCTCCCCACTTCAGGAGTCATATTTGTCATTTCATCATCCACACATCTTCTCAATTGAGCCAGCAATTTTTCCTCATTTCCTGAAGTAACATCATCAACATTCTCTCTTATTTCCTTCCCATTTTGCTTCTACAAGAATGCCTTGAACTCTAGGGAATGTATAAACTCATCATCAGAAACAAATGATCTGTACTCCATCTGCCTTGTATCAACATCACCACTTTCAATACTTTGTTCTCTAACTGGGCAGATATACTGCTGAGTACTCATCCTAGATACCTTTTCTATTTTACCCTGTGGCACATTAGCTCTTGGTGTTTCCTCATCTCCAGAAGACAATAGCTCAATATCTTGTAGCCCCTAGTTATATCTTTAAACTACTATTTATGCTTCATCTTCATCCAAATTTCTGATCATATCATCAAAACGATAGGGTACACGCTAATACCCTCCAAAGTTAATCCTTTCTTTGGCTAAATTGATATATCCTTCAGGGTCAAAAATTTTCTTGGTTGGTCCTCTTTTCATGTTATAATGCAACAATCTGTCAAGGATTGAATTATACCCCTCTTTAGCCAATACAGTGAAATCACCAAAACACAAAGTACTAGGCATAAAAGCCTGCTTCCCAAAAGAACTGAAATGCATCACATTACAGTAATCCATATGTCTGACAATTTCCAAATATGCAACCCTGTTTGGAACTGTCCTTGGCAAAATGAGAGGAGCATCTTCAAATCCATATACTCTGATTATTGTAGCTCCCTCCAAACAATACCATTCTCCCCATTTATGATCAATAGGCCCATTGAAGTCTTTAGGCCGAAGGAATCTTTTGATCTCATTAGTTAATGAATAGTTACAAGGATAATGATACAATTTATACAATGTCTTTACAAAATACTCCTCAAAATGAATAAAAATAGAACCAGCAAACCCATTGTCCCAAATGGCAGTCCACAACTTAACAGGTAATGCTTCACTCTCCTTACCAATCTGAGAAATTCTCATCTCTGGAGGCCATACCCCTAACTCCTGTCCAAAATATAACACTAAATGCATCAACAATGAATAATTTCTGAGATGAACAATAGAAGCTCCACCTTTTATAGCCATCAATCCTTAATCAAGCTCCTTAGAAATATATGAAGCATAATCAAATGGCTTGGAGTTATGATATTGGATATCTGCTGTGATGACCATTGGCACCATTGACATGAATTCCAGGGCATCCATCCCTAACACATGACACACTGAGAAATATGTGTATTTCATGTAGGGTTCAAACAAATCTACATGATAGGGAGGCCCCTCACTATCCTCCAGAGGTTCTGGCTTGTTACCCTGTTTAACCCTGTGAATTGGTAACCTCCAACCCTTGTAACTTGTATCCATTCTTGAAAATTCCTTCTGCAACTCCTCACAATTGATTTCCTCATTGCAAAATCCTTCCAATTTGAAAACCTCACCAATTGCCTCTTTTGACACATATATCTGTGGTTTTCCAGAAGGATCACATATAGCTTTATTCTTTGGATCATAATGATCAACAAGCAATTTTACCAATTCAGCATTAACAAATACATTAGGGCACACCAATTTCCCTACATTTAACTTCCATGGATTACAGACTGGCTCAAAACGGTTCCTCCTATGGTAGTGGAAATTGAAAAACTCATACCCTCTTACAACTGTCCAGACATCACCTATGAACTTGCATTTATCATCCAGCTTATCAACCTCAGCCCTAAGCTGTGCAGACCTTCTAGCTTTAGGCCCTGAACCAGGTAGTTGATCAATGAGGTCTTGGTTCAACCTCCTTTCAGTGCCTCCATGCTCTATATCAGTCTTTTGTTTCTTTCCCTTCGACTGACTACTCTCACCAAGTTTTCTACCCTTACCCTTTCCAGAACCAAAAGACTCCATTTTCAAACTTACAGAATCAAAATGCGAAAAACAAAGAAGCAATTACTTACAATATTCTGCTCGAACTCCTCAGACTAAAAAAATGTCTCGGTTCAATGTTCATCATGCCAATTCACCAACAATCAATTCGCAAATGAGGAATTGATTAAAACATTACTGTCATTACTATTTTATCCCATTGCGCCATTAATGAAGCACGAATGAAGCCTCCTTTGAAACTGGTACTGTCGCATCAATTGTCCTATCGATGAGAAAATTTCAAATCTGGGGCGAAATCCCTTTTCAACGTTTATTTCACCATTCGCCACGACATTCTGCAATCATACTGACACCTGGAATCAATTTGATGACTATTACTAATATTTTTCCTGTCGTTGTGACAATTTCAAGTCGGGGAGATGTCACATAGACCTCATGGTGCCATACCGATATGTATTCTTCAAAGCATTTTCCAGTCGCTGAGACATTAATGTTCTCACACCGACCAAAATCCTTTATCAATATGCTCTTCACTGTAACCTGCAGATGTCGGGGAGACTTCTTGTAGACTTCATCCTATTTCACCGAAAGTCTTCATTTACATTGGGTCACCAAGACAAATTTGTACTCTTGTCGATGCAATCTTCATTTCACCCGCTTCGCTGTGACTTTCAAAGTCGGGAGATGTTATGTAGATATCTTTGTGTCTTACCGATATGTACTTTTTAATGTACTTTCCATTCGCTAAGACAAAATCAGCCTTTCATCGATGAATTCTCATTTTGGCGTGTCCACCAAGTTTTCTCACCGATGAAATAAACCCAACCAATGAAACAATACCTTTGGCGAGACAATGAACCTTCGGGAAGACACATACCGACACCAAATTTCTTACCGAAATCACCCCCCCCACATTACTCCTACTCGGCAAAACTCACCCCGAACTACTTGTCAGTATAATATTCATGCTTCGGTGAAACTTATGCCGAAAAGTTCTTCTCCTGCCAATGCATATCTCTATTGGCATAAGATTTGAATCAGCAAGACTCTATAGCTTCTCACCGATAGCTTTTAAATACCTTTGAACTTGGTTCAGCCAAAAAATAGCCACTTTGCTAAGACCTTCCCCAATGCACATAAGTCTTACTAAAACATTTGTTTGCAAGCCAATCGGTAAGACAAAATGATTTCGTTATAAGTCATGCTGATACCAATTAATCTGGTTGAAACAACTCCTTTATGCATTAGTCGGTATGACATATTATATTCACCCTGACATTACACCGATGCCCCAACGTATGTCGATATATATTTTTTATATATGCCTGTCGACAAGAAAAAATAGTTCGCTGAGACATTATCCCGAACACCTTTAGCTTGACCGATATACTTCCACATGCACCGATCAGCGAAACACAACGTATTCGCTATGACTTCATTCCGACAATGACTCCCTTTGCCGAAATGACTCCTTTTGTCACTAAAAGAGAAAATTGTCCTGCCGATAATCTGCAACAAACATACATTATTGAAAAATCAAGTCGGGGAGTCTTTTACTATGTCTTGCCGATTCGGGTCTTTTAATGAAAAATGAAGGACTTGATGGATTCAATGGATTTTATGACAAAAAATAAGCAAGACAATACAAAGGACTTTTATGCTTATGATGAGGACTCAATGCTAGAATTCTTGAATGCAATAGACTGTAAAAATTTCAAAATTTTATAGTTCTAACAGTGGCTTCGTCTGGGGATGAATGATAGTAAGATCATTACATGGATTCAAATTTATGGGTGAGCAGACCAAACTCAAAGTGATGGAACATGTGAGCAGGCTGGAACAAATTGCAATGGCACTGAATGAGACCCTATACTACTGTACATGGAAGAATTTATTCAAAAGAAGGAAAATCAGGATTGTCCATGTACTTGCAAATCCTGCTCCTTTTATTTCCTAAACTACTGTGCATGGAAAAGAATTTCAAAAAGGATCATCAAGAGTTGTCCATGCACTAGCAACCCTTAATCCTCTGTGTTACTTCAAGAGAAAAAATGTTTCAAAAATTTCCCATGTACAGGCAATTCTTGATCCTCACCAGCCATATTCTGCAAATAGTATAAGTCTTTGCCTTTCTTTCCAACCACCACAAAAGTTCCTAGCCATAAGGCTTCAAACTTCCCATGTTTTCCCTTTTCCTGGCACCTTGCATTCCACATCAGTACCAGATCACTTTCTCCAAATTTCCTATCCTTTGCTTTTTTGTCAAATAAATATTTCATCTGTGTCTGCAACTTTATGTTTTCATTTTGAGTCACTCTCCTTATTTCATCCAATTCAGCTAGCTACTCCATTCTTTCCTCCATAGGTTCAGGAATATCCAAATCTTCCTTAAGAATAAACTTGTAAACTGGTAACAAGTTCTGCAAAGGCATCCTGGCCTGTGTTCCATACACTAACTCAAATGGGGACTTCCCAATTGCCTTCTTCACCGAATTCTATCAGCCCATACAACCAGTCTTAATTTCAAATCCCAAGCCTTCTTGTTCTGACCTAGCATCCTTCTTATAATCTTCAGAAGACTCTTATTACTAGATTCTGCTTGTCCATTAGCCTGTGGATGATAAGGGGCTGCATAAGAAATTGTAATACCATATGTGCAACAAAAGCCTCTGAATTCATCTGATCTAAAACACATCCCATTATCAGTAATCAACCTCAATGGCGTACCAAATCTAGTAATATTTTTATCCATCAGGAATTGTGTCACCACCTTACTTGTAGCTTGTTTAGTTGGGATAGCCTCTACCCACTTGGTGAAATAATCAGTGGCCACCAATATCCACCTATGTCCACTAGTTGATTTTTCCTGTATCTCTCTGATGAAATCAATTCCCCATTGATGAAAAGGGGCATCAGCCTGCAAAGGTCAAAATGGAAAAGCTCCCTGATATTTCAGTTTTCCAGAGAACTTCTGGCAAGCTTCACATTTTCTCACATATGCAAAAGAGTCACTAAAAATCTTAGGCCAATAATAGCCTGCCCTAAGAATTTTATGAGTAGTTGTTTTTGCTGAGTAATGTCCTCCACAAACCCCTTCATGCATTTCACTCAAAATATGTTTAGATTGAAATTCATCTAGACATAATAATAATACACCATCCCTGTTTTTCCAAAATAAATCTCCATCTATAAAAACATATTTAGACACCTGCAACTTCAGCATTCTTTTCCGGTTATCATTCATTCCCTCTGGACACTTCATGTATTTAAGATAATACATGATATTTGTATACCATTGAGTATGCTCAATGCTTGCAATTACATCTTCTTCTTCTACATTGCAAATCTGATTTGCTTCAATATTTGCCTCTTTCATTAGTTTAGCCAAACCCTGACCTCTGACTAGTTTAGTAATTTGAATCTCCAAGTCAAATTCTTGGATTTTGTTGATCCATTTGCATCTTTTACCTATTACTTCAGACTGTGTCAGGATATCCTTGACAGCTACATGAGGAACATAAGCAACTACCTTTGCTCCAACAAGATATGGTCTGAAAGCTTTTACAGCTTCCACCAATGCAAATGCTTGCTTCTCCATTATATCATACTTTAGTTCAGAACCCTGTAACAACTTACTGAAAAAAGATACTGGCTGCTCATGACCGTCTTCATTCTTCTGTAGCATGACAGCTGCAATAGTATGCACTGAGGCAAATAAAAAAATCTGGAAAGGTTTTGAAAAGTTAGGTGACTTAAGAACAGGAGCCTCCTTGATGGCTTGTTTTATAGACACAAAAGCTTCCAAAGCTTTTGCAGTCCATTCTATCTTTTGTCTTTTCCTTAACATTTTTGATATAGGTTTGATAATCTCAGCAAAATTAGAAACAAGCCTTCTAACAAAGTTAATTTGTCCAAAAAATGACTGTATCACCTTAACAATTTTAGGGAAAGGGATTTTATCAATAGCCTCCACCCTTTCAGGGTCTATCCTAATCCCTTCCTTTGAAACAATATGCCCCAAAATCTTATCCTCTGTGACAGCAAAATTACACTTCTTGGTGTTTAAGCTAATACCATACTCAAGGGCTTTTATAAATACCTTTTCCAAATGATGAACATGATCCTCAGCCTTCTTGGAGTAAGCAGTGAGATCGTCCTGATACACCACCATGAGAATATTGATCAAATCAGCAAATGCCACATCCATGGCTCTTTGAAAAGTCACCCCTGCATTAGTGAGACCAAATGGCATCCTCAGATAAACATACGTTCCACAAGGAGTTTTGAATGTTGTTTTATATTGCTCAGACTCTTTAACTTTGACCTGATTATACCCTTAAAATCCATCCATCATGGACAACAATTCGCAGCCTGTCAGCTTATGCAATATGGCCTCCATATTAGGCAAAGGATAATTATCTTTGAGGGACGCTATGTTTAGATTTTTGAAATCTACACATAATCTAATATCTCCATTTTTCTTTCTGACAAGGACCAGATTTGACACCCATGTTGAATGTCTGATTGGCTTAATGATTCCACTATCCCTGAGGTTCGCCAATTCCTCCTGCATTTTAGGTTCTAGAGTTGGATTTATCGGCCTTTGCTTTTGTCTAAATGGTTTAGCATTTGGTTTCAATGGTATTTCATGTTGAAACAAGTCTTCTCTATATGCTTTCAAATCTTCATAATTCCAAGCAAATACGTGTTTATACTTTCTCAACAATTCAATCAGCATTCTTCCGATTGCAGGACTTATCTTTTTACCTATGTACACCTTTTTTGGTGCCATCTCAGTTCCCAAATTAATTTCTTCAATGTCATCTCTTCCAACTAGTGTTTGCTTCATTAAAGACCGATCACTTCCATCATATACCCTCTCTAATGCCACCAAGCCTTTAGGAATCTTATTTGTTTTAAGCTGCAAGATCTCTTTTCCAAAGACTGTCTCTTTTCCATCAACTTCTTCAACAAAGGCATTGAAGTCGATCTCTTGAGCTTCATACTGGTCTATACAGTGAAGTAATTTTAAAAGATCAGTGTCATCATTAAAAATCTGCCAGCTATATACATTATCAGGCACAGTAGGCCTTGTCTTAAATTCAATTTGTGATACTCCAGCCAAAGTAACATCATCTCTCTTCAATGCTACATTAGCTAGAAAATCTGCCATTATATTCTTCGATCTATCTACCCACTCAATCGAGAAGGCATCAAGCAACTCTATTCTATCCCATACAGCATTTCTATATTGCTTTAGTCTTTTGTTTTTTGCTGCATACTTTGATTTAATTTGCGAGACAACTAACTCTGAATCTCCTAGAATAGCCAGCAACTTTATTTTATGCTTAACCGCTATATTCAATCCAGTTAACAGAGCTTCATACTCTACCACATTATTTGTGCATTCAAAAGTTAACAAGAATGAATACTTAAATGTAATACCTTCAGGTGAAACAAATACTATCCCAGCTCCATTGCCTTCTTGGCTACAGGCTCCATTGAAATACATCTTCCACACACCATTGTAGTTCCGTGCAGCATGCTTCTCCATAGGATCACAATTAGTCAATTCTAGTTGTGTAGGTTCTATTTTGAAACTCCCAAGATCGACATCACAAAAGCAATTGATTTGGTCTAGTGGCACAGAATCAATGAGCTGATTCATCCTTGGCTCCCTGTACAATTTCACTTCTTGGCCATTTACAGGAATGGTTGCATAAGATAGATCGAACTGGACATTCCCACCAATAGCCGCCATCCATTGCCTTGATAAAAGCATACTGAATTGAGGAGGGGTGTCTATCACTGTTATATCAATATTGTAAGCTACTTGAGGGTAAGCAGCTAACTTGACTTCTACATCTTTCATTATACCAACCACAAGAATAGGTCGGTTATCCATTGCATAACATTTTCCTTCATATGTATCCACCCACATGCCTAGTTGTTTCATCACTCCTACTGGCATAATATTCATGGCAGCACTAGAATCAATCATGCAATTCCTTAATAATTTGTTATTTATGAGTAATGTGATAAAGAAAGGATCAACCTGTGGCGGACTTGTCAATACATTACTCAAGCAGATTTCTGGGATGTTTACTTTATCCTGCTTATTTTTAGCAACCATTTTATTTTCAGTACTTACATGTTTTTCACTTTCATTTGTTATCAATTGCACTGCACTGTCCCTGTATTCCTTAATTTTCATCATTTCTAGAAGTGGGACAGACATCTTTACCTGAGACAAGGCTTGAGTAAAATCAAAAGAAGAACCTTCTACCTTAATCACTTTCTTTTGTTCAGATGTTTCTCCTTTATTCACTTATTTTTCTCCTCTACCTGACTGATCAGTTTTTTGAATTTCTCTATGTAATTCTTTTACTGCATCCTTTTGGACAGAATTCTGTTTGCTTTCCTCACGTTGTTTGTTTTCAGTTTTCTTTGAAACTCCTTGTACAACTTTCTGATCTTTCATAAAGATACCCCTAGGGACACCTTCCTTCTCATTTACTGTCCTATTTCTCAACCAGTATTTATTCTTGGCTTCTTCTACTACAGCAACAGTCAATCTTTCTATCTCTTCCTTAGTAAGTCTCCTCACATTACTGTGAGTAGGCACCTCAATAGATTGTGGTTCTACATAATCATCCTTCGAGTCAGAAAAAACATGTTGCTCAGCCATATGAACATTGTACCTTTGTTTTGCAACATCATACTCATAACCTCCCTCCTTCGAAGATGAGTACCTTTCCTCAACATGGTGAGAAGCATTTGAAGTTAAGTAGATTGTGTGATCTTCTTCACCATCTCCCATTAACACTCCTTCTTCTTGCATTCTCTGGGCTACAACACAATACTCAAGGGAATGTGGCTTATCACAAGCCTCACAAAAATAATTGTTATTCACCATATATGTTCCCTTCTTCTTCAATGGATCAGGAGTTTCTTTGTTTCCAGGTCTATTTGTTACAGGTTTTCCATCCTTCCAGTTTGTGTTATAGGGCCTATCATGCAACCTTGGCCTTGGCCTTTCATTCCTATATGTGTTCTCCTACTTATATTGATAATTGTTATTTTGTTGAGGAGCTCTAGGGTTGTCTCTTTTATTCATTATCCTAGCAGCCTTTCTGTTATTCTCAATTGTTAATGCTATCTTTTGTGCTTTAGCTAAGTCCCTTGGGAACCTGTTTCTTAGCTCATACCCTATTTTAGGGTCGAATGCATTTAGGTAAACACTTAATGCTACAGAGTCTAGTAACTATGATCCAGGAGGTATTCTATTCTGTAGTTTATTAAATCTTCTATTAAAATCAAAGATTGAATCATTCTGACCTTTCTGAATTTGCATTAGTTCATGGAGAGCAGCGTCTAGTGCACTCAGATTCCCAAATTGTTCAAGGAATTGATCCTGAAATGTCTGGAGAGAATAAATAGAAGCGGTTGCTAAGCTATTGAACCAATCCCTAGCTTCCTCAATAAGGCACATCATGAATAATCTCATATGCAAATCTTCATAAGGTACATCCAAATCCTGAATGAAGGCATTGAAATTCCTTAAATGATCCTCAACAATGATTGCATTACTTCCTATAAACTTGGGTACTAAACCTCTCCAACTGCTATCCATGGGATAAGGGTATAATTGAAACCCTGCTAGATCAAATTGTCTAATCATGGTTGTATATTTATAAGGAGGAGGATTTGGTGGGTGTTGATATTGGTACATAGGGTTATTGTACTGCATATTCTGTTGTGGCACATGACGCTGACCAGGAGGTGGATAATTATTTGTATGTTGTGTGGGAATATAAGGTGGGTGATTTGGTTGTCTATATTGATTCCCAATTTGATGGTGAGGAATCCTTGGTGGTTCAGAATTCCCAGCACCATGATTACCCTGTTTATGGGGTGGTACATATTTTGGGGGAAAACCAAATGTGTGAGGAATGTTCTAAGCTTTCTGTAGTTTGAATTCTCTCATTGCTTGAATCATTTGGGCTTTTTCTTGCTCTTCCCTCTCCTTTCTCTAAGATTCATACCGTGCCCTAACTTCCTCATAACTTAAAGATTCAAAATATTCTTGATGAACATCCTGATTAGCAGGTCCATTCTGATTACCCTCCATTTTTTGGTCATATTCATATTGAATTCTGAGTCGTTCAGCTTTGAGTCCAACCTCAAACTCGGTATGTTTTCTAGCTTCAAATTCAACATGTTTCTAAGGGTTGTAAAAAGGATTTTTCTAATCTTCTGCGGTACAAGGCTCTTCTATTGAACTATCTTTCCATGTGTCAAAACAATTCTCACCATAAGGTATTGATAAGTTGTCTTTGTTTGTGAAGCACATGTCCTCACTTTTCCCCTTACCTTTGTCAGCCTTATCATCTTTATGTGTCCACTTACTATTTCCAGGAGGAGCTCCAGAATGACCTCCCCTAAATTGAGATCTTCTTGCATTCATATTGCAATGTTTGATCAGAGTCGCCACTCACTTTCTTGAAAGTGAGAAAAATATTATTACTTGGTATTCCCAGTGGAGTCTGTATATAGGACTTCTGACTCTATAATTAAGGGGTGAATTCTTTGTTATCCCCAGTAGAGTCACCAATTTGTTAGCTCTCAAAAATGCAGGTTTGAACCATGAAAGGTTGCCAAGCTTTCACAAAATTTTAGGGTAACAGAACAAAGTTTGAAACAATTAAACCTTCTACTCTCCAGGTGTTGCTAGACCTAGGTAGGTGTACCTATAACAAAAAAAGCAGACTTGAATTTTGATCTTCTCTTCATGCCATGATTTTTCCATGACGGCATATTAAAATGGACAAAACAAAACAAATTTGGTATATATTGTATACCAGTATTCAAAACTAAACCCTAATATGCTCAGTTAAAAGATGTAAAAAGTATATATGAAACTAAATGATTGAAACGGTGAGACCAGTGCCTTATATAGTATACGGAGTCAAATGAAATCTTAAACAACTCCCTTCTTTCTGGAAATCATTCAAATTGTTTGGCATATTTTGTTTATAACTAGTATAAACATGCAAGACTGTGATTATTAAGTTCTTCTTACTGATCTAAATGAAATTCCCTGATTACTGTGATTAATTGAAAGGATTTAATCCTTCCTTGAAAGAACCTATCAACCAATCACACAGATACAGAAAATACGTATTGATAAACCAAACATAAACATGTTATGCTAATTTAAATAACCAACCAACATCAATCTTAGAGACAACTTAAAGAATTCTTTCAATTGGCACAACACAACAATTGACACCAGAATACGCCAGCAAATCAGATGATTTTCATTGAAATCTCCATGGCTTCAAAACATACATCAGAGTCTTAGCCCTATGAAACATGTTGTTCCACCGTATTCTCTATTCTCTATCCTATCCTACCTATATCTGCATATTGTTTTCAAAATGGACATTTATACATTGAGAATACGAAAGGACGCATCCTTTCGAACAATAGAAAATACAAATTACAAAACAAAAGATTAAGAATAATTAGGCTCTATTTAGCCATAAGTGAGTCTTATTGAGGTGGTCCAAATAATCCCAATGCTCATAAGTTTCCGCATCTCCAACAGCATTCCGGATCGTGATTTCCATCTTGACCATTTCTTCATTTTGCTTGCTCACTTCTTCCAATGTTGTATCCTCTACAGAAGTTGTCTTCATGATTTCATTCAGCATTGACTCACATTCATTTTTCCACCTGGTGGCTTCTTTCAATTTACCTTTATCATCAGAGAATGTAATCACAGTTTTCTTAGCAACTACAATTAACCCATGTTCATCCCCTTCCAATTCATCATAGAAATTTTGATGGAGATTGATTATATGATTGGCAGCTTCAAGTGCAGAACTGTTAGCCTCATCACTTTGAGCCAGCTCATGAAACTTCTCCATGATTCATCCATCCATCCTTGTGTGCTCCTTCAACGCAGCAAGAGTATGAGAGTATCTTCCCCACATTTTATTCAACCAGGATGTCAAATGATCCTGCCTCTTCTTGACAATTGCAACAATTGCATCATATTTTCCCTGAGAATAAGCACTTGACCCTACCCAGTGGTATTTTGCCTGAGAACTTTCTCCTTGAGTAATCATTTTGGTTGTCCCCATTGGAACACCAACCAAGTCTTTGAATCTATCATTTTCTCTCAAATTTTTTTCATTATTTGCTTTATACACTTCTCTTTCTTTTACCAATAGCTGAATTTGTGCTTTATTCAACTTTGCAAAATTTACCCCAATGTCTGCAGTAGCAACAGGCTCAACGTCTCAACCTTTTAAAGTCATAACGTGGCCAAATTCCTTCTCTGTATCAATTACCATTGATTTCCTGTGGGGTGGGTACAAAGCCCATATCATCAATGATCCCTCATCAGTATTATACTTGGATCTTCCATATACTTTTGTCACCTTTTACTTATCAAGCTTGTGAGTAGCATTACTACCCTTCAAGAAACTATCAAAGACCAATGCAGAGTTCAAATCAAGGCCAGGAAAGATCATGACACCAGCATCCTCCAACATTTTCCTCGCCACTTCAGGAGTCATATTTGTCATTTCATCATCCACACACCTTCTCAATTGAGCCAGCAATTGTTCCTCATTTCCTAAAGTAACATCATCAACATTCTCTCTTATTTCCTTCCCCTTCTGCTTGTACAAGAATGCCTTGAACTCTAGGGAATGTATAAATTCATCATCAGAAACAAATGATCTATACTCCATGTGCCTTGTATCAACATCACCACTTTGAATACTTTGTTCTCTAACTCAGTAGACATACTGTTGAGTCCTCATCCTGGATACCTTTTCTATTTTACCCTGTGGCACATTAGCTCTTGGTGTTTCCTCATCTCCAAAAGACAATAGCTCAATATCTTGTAGCCCCTGGTTATATCTTTCAACTACTATTTCTGCTTCATCTTCATCCAGATTTCTGATCATATCATCAAAAGGATAGGGTACATGCTGATACCCTCCAAAGTTAATCCTTTCTTTGGCTGAATTGATATATCCTTCAGGGTCAAAATTTTTCCTGGTTGGTCCTCTTTTCATGTTATAATGCAACAATCTGTCAAGGATTGAATTATACCCCTCTTTAGCCAATACAGTGAAATCACCAAAACACAAAGTACTAGGCATAAAAGCCTGGTTCCCAAAAGAACTGAAATGCATCACACTACAGTAATCCATCTATCTGACAATTTTTGAATATGCAACCCTGTTTGGAACTGTCCTTGGCAGAATGAGAGGAGCATCTTCAAATCCATATACTCTGATTACTGTAGCTCCCTCCAAACAATACCAATCTCCCCAGTTATGATCAATAGGCCCATTGAAGTCTTTAGGCCGAAGGAATCTTTTGATCTCATCAGTTAATGAATAGTTACAATGATAATGATACAATTTATACAATGTCTATACAAAATACTCCTCAAAATGAATAAAACTAGAACCAGTAAACCCGTTGTCCCAAATGGCAGTCCACAAGTGAACAGGCAATGCTTCACCCTCCTTACCAATATGAGAAATTCTCATCTCTAGAGGCCATACCCCTAACTCATGTCCGAAATATAACACTAAATGCATCAACAATGAATAATTTCTGAGATGAACAATAGAAGCTCCACCTTTTATAGCCATCAATCCTTAATCAAGCTCCTTAGAAATATATGAAGCATAATCAAATGGCCTGGAGTTATGATATTGGATATCTGTTGTGATGACCATTGGCACCATTGACATGAATTCTGGGGCATCCATCCCTAACACCTAACACACTGAGAAATATGTGTATTTCATGTAGGGTTCAAACAAATCTACATGATAGGGAGGCCCCTCACTATCCTCCAAAGGTTTTGGCTTGTTACCCTATTTAACCCTGTGAATTGGTAACCTCCAACCCTTGTAACTTGTATCCATTCTTAAAAATTCCTTCTGCAACTCCTCACAATTGATTTCCTCGTTGCAAAATCCTTCCAATTTGAAAACCTCACCAATTGCCTCTTTTGACACATATATATGTGGTTTTCCAGAAGGATCACATATAGCTTTATTCTTTGGATCATAATGATCAATAAGCAATTTTACCAATTCAGCATTAACAAATACATTAGGGCATACCAATTTCCCTACATTCAACTTCCATGGATTGCAGACTGGCTCAAAACGGTTCCTCCTATGGTAGTGGAAATTGAAAGGCTCATACCCTCTTACAGCAGTCCAGACATCACCTATGACTTGCATTTATCATCCAGCTTATCAACCTCAGCCCTAAGTTGTGCAGACCTTCTAGCTTTAGGCCTTGAACCAGGTAGTTGATCAATGAGGTCTTGGTTTAACCTCCTTTCAGTGCCTCCATGCTCTGTATCAGTCTTTTGTTTCTTTCCCTTCGACTGACTACTCTCACCAAGTTTTCTGCCCTTACCCTTTCCAGAACTAGAAGACTCCATTTTCAAACTTACAAAATCAAAATGCGAAAAACAAAGAAGCAATTACTTACAATATTCTTCTCGAACTCCTCAGACTGAAAAAATGTCTCGGTTCTCTGTTCATCATGCCAATTCACCAACAATCAATTCGCAAATGAGGAATTGATTAAAACATTACTGTCATTATTGTTTTATCCCATCGTGCCATTAATGAAGCACGAATGAAGCCTCCTTTGAAACTGGTACTGTCACATCAATTGTCCTATCAATGAGAAAATTTCAAATTTGGGGCAAAATCCCTTTTCAACGTTTATTTCACCATTTTCCACGACATTCTGCAATCATACCGACACCTGGAATCAACTTGATGACTATTACTTCTATTTTTCCTGTCGTTGTGACAATTTCAAGTCGGGGAGATGTCACATAGACCTCATGGTGCCATACCAATATGTATTCTTGAAAGCATTTTCCAGTCACTGAGACATTAATTTTCTCACACCGACCAACATCCTTTATCATTATCCTCTTCACTGTAACCTGCAGATGTCAGGGAGACCTCTCACAGACTTCATCTTGTTTCACCGAAAGTCTTCATTTACATTGGGTCACCAAGACAAATTTGTACTCTTGCCGATGCAATCTTCATTTTACCCGCTTCGCTATGACTTTCAAAGTTGGGGAGATGTTATGTAAATATCTTTGCATCTTACTTATATGTACTTTTCAATGTACTTTCCATTCGCTAAGACAAAATCACCCTTTCACAGATGAATTCTCATTTCGGTGTGTCCACCAAGTTTTCTCACCGAAGAAATAAACCCAACCAATGAAACAATACCTTTGGCAAGACAATGAACCTTCGGGAAGACACATACCAACACCAAATGTCTTACCGAAATCACCCCCCCAAATTACTCCTACTCGGAAAAACTCACCCTGAACTACCTGTAGGTATAATATTCATACTTCTGTGAAACTTATGCCAAAAAGTTCTTCTCCTGGCAATGCATATCTCTATCGGCATAAGATTTGAATCGGCAAGACTCTATGGCTTCTCACCGATAGCTTTTAAATACCTTTGAACTTGGTTCAGCCAAAAAATAGCCACTTCGCTAAGACCTTCGTCGATGCACATAAGTCTTACTGAAACATTTGTTTGCAAGCCAGTCGGTAAGACAAAAAGGTTTCATTATAAGTCATGCCGATACCAATCAATCTGGCCGAAACAACTCCTTTATGCATTAGTCGGTATGACATATTGTATTCACCCTGACATTACACCAATTCCCCAACGTATGCCGATATATATTTTTTATATATGCTTGTCGGCAAGAAAAAATAGTTCGCCGAGACATTATCCCGAACACCTTTAGCTTGACCGATATACTTCCACATGCACCGGTCGGCGAAACACAATGTATTCGCTATGACTTCACTCCGACAATGACTCCCTTTGCCGAAATGACTCCTTTTATCGCCGAAATAGAAAATTGTCTTGTCGATAGTCTGCAACAAACATACATTAGTGAAAAATCAGGTCAGGGAAACTTTTACTATGTCTTCCCGATTCGGGTCTTTTAATGAGAAATGAAGGACTTGATGGATTCAATGGATTTTATGACAGAAAATAAGCAAGACAATACAAAGAAGGACTTTTATGCTTATGATGAGGACTCAATGCTAGAATTCTTGAATGCAATAGACTGTAAAAATTTCAAAATTGTATAGTTCTAATAGGTGTGATATAATTTTGAGATATTAAGCATAAGTAAGTATAAATACCAGGTTCCTTCATTCATTTCAACCTAAGCCTTTTGTGAGATCCTTTATCAGAGCATAATTGAGTCCACAAGAGCATTCAAGAGAAGATTCATCAATCATTTGGAGCCATTTCAAGATTCCAGTATTATATCAAAGAGTTTTCTTGCATCATGTGTGTTGTTGTGCCAACATTTGTGATGTAGGGTTTTGATTCAAGCAAGCAATTCAAGTCCTATATTTCAAGAATTCTAGACCCATATCCATTGTATCCATTGCACACAATTTTATATACTTTGCAAGGGTTGGGTGAGTTGTAGCATTGCATGTTGTTCATTCACCATTTCATTCATTATTTCTATTTCATTTCAAGGTTTAATTAACAACAAGGGGTTTGACCAGGAAAACCCCCATTCACTAACAAACAACAAGTTTTTCCCTCCTTGCATATTTGTGATTACAGATCTAGGTTTTATACTTGAAGATCACTTGGAGTGCAAAGTTGCAAAAGTAGCAAAGTTGCATCACAAAGTTTTCATCTTCATGGAAACTCACCAACAGGTCATATTCAGAAGTTTTAGAACCTAAGATCGAAAGGGAAGCTAAAGCAAACCTCAAAGCTCAAGATCTTGTTCAAAGTTTGCAAAAATTTAGAATGGTACTAATATGCCACCTTGGGAATCTTAGTCTTCCCAAGATTTTTTTTAGATTTTTTTCAAGATTCGGTTCCCGCATCTAAAGACTTTGTGTTTGCCCTAAAAAATGGCAATGGGACTAATATGCCATTTTGGGCATCTTATTCCTCCACATCATTTTTTTGGAAACTTATTTACATTTCCAGAATCCTTACAGCATCTCTAGACTTCCCAGGTACACACATATTATCTCCCTGTTGCATAATTTCATCATTTGCATCTCTCATTTAGCTTACATTTCTAGTTTTAGGTCATTTTGCATATCACAGCGTGTTTTCAAACATTTTCTTTTCCAAGCATTTTCTTGGTGGTGAACTCCTTAGAGCTCAAAGAACCCCCTCCTAGGACCTTCCTAATTGAGAAATTGACTCACCTTGTGAGGTTGTTATTCAATTCAATTGGGACTCCTAGGACATTAGTGAATGATTGAGTGGAAAAAGTGTGATATCATTAGATACCCATTTTTCTATTCATCGCCTTCCCTCTTTGATTCTACCTCTATCTTCTTCATTAGCCTTTCACTCCATCACCCTAACCTTATTGATTGGGACCTACGAGGGAGTGCATCAGTTGACATATTTCCTTTAGAGGAAGCATACATACACCTTATGGGATTGGGGGAAGATGAACACCCTAACTGCACAAATAGAAAGAAGAAAAAAAAAAAAGATTCATCTAGAGAAAAACTCCCTAAGGCACTTCTTGATTCATAAAAAGTAAAAATAAAGGGTGCATCCACTAGTGAAAACCTCGATGAGGTGCTAGAGGATGGGGACGTTTATCTTCCCCTTATTAGAGCTCGCTTATCTGAACGGTCTTCGATCGTAATTGAAGAAACACAATAGGTTAATCTAGGCCCAGAAGAAGAACCTAAAATCACCTATGTGGAAAAATCATTGTCTGAGGAAGAGTACCCTATCATTGTCAATCTGCTAAAAGAAGGAATTATCAACTTTGCATGGTCTTATTTTGATATGCCAGGATTGGATCCTGCTTTGGTTGTCCACCATTTTGATGTCCATCTAGATGCAAAACCAGTTAAATGAAAGCTCAGAAAAATGCATCCACAAGTGGCCTTACTTGGTAAGATATAATTAGAGAAACTATTAGCAATAGGATTGATTAGGCCAATTGATTATTCTGATTGGATATCAAACATTGTACCTATTTCCAAACCCAGTAGGGGCATTACAATTTGTACAAACTTTAGGGATCTCAACAAAGCCTATTTGAAAGACGACTTCCCACTTCCTAACATTGACATGTTGGTAGATATCACAACAATACATGCCATGCTATCCCTGATGGATGGATTTTCTGGCTACAATCAAATCAAAATTGCACCTGAAGACCAGCACAAAACTACTTTCACCACTCTCTAGGGAACTTTCTATTACAATGTCATTCCCTTTGGCCTTAAGAACATGGGGGAAACTTACCAGTGTGAAATGATAGTCATTTTTCATGATCTTATCCACATTATTATGGAAAATTACATTGATGACCTATTGGGGAAGTCAAAAACAAGAGAAGATCACCCTAGGGTTTTAACATAGATCTTTGAGTTATTGGAATAGTATTAGCTACGCTTAAATCCTAAGAAGTGTGTATTTGGTGTTACATCAAGCAAACTACTAGGCTTCATTGTGTCAAGAAGGGGTATCGAGGTTGATCCAGCAAAATTTAAGGCTATAATGGAAATTCCCCCCCCTAGGAATCTCAAATAGTTGAGAAGCCTACAAGGAAAATTATAGTATATCAAGTGTTTCATTGCCCAACTTGCCAAAAAATTTGAGTCATTTACTCACCTCTTGGATAAGGATACAACTTTCAAGTGCGATCCAATATGTTAGCAAGGCTTCAATAAGATCAAGGAATATTTTGC
Source organism: Sequoia sempervirens (assembly GCA_007258455.2). NCBI lineage: Eukaryota > Viridiplantae > Streptophyta > Pinopsida > Cupressales > Cupressaceae > Sequoia > Sequoia sempervirens. The sequence continues at coordinate 89,523,827 of VDFB02086081.1, forward strand.
CAACCCACCAGTTTTAATGGATCCTATTCCTGATAAACCATTATTGTTATACATCTTTTCCATTTCAGTTGCACTGTGGGAATTGTTGGCCCAACATGATGAGTCTTCCAAAGAATGAGTCATCTATTACATCATTCAAACTCTTGTGGGCTACAAACTTAACTATTCCCCCCATGAAGAAAGTGTTCCTAGTTGTTTTTCAGTTCACAAAAGTTACGCTGTTATATGCTCAGCCATCCCATAAAGCTGAAATCCAAATAAAACGGAAATCCAAAGTGGATCCGCTTAAATATCTATTATCAAGAACTTCATTAACAGGTCATATGGCTAAGTGGGTCATGCTCCTTAGCGAGTTTGATATTGAATACATGGATTAGAAAGCAATCAGAGGATAGGTCATAGCAGATTAGTTGGTTGACTCTCCTCTTGTAGATGCATATCTACTAATGGTAGAATTCCCTAATGAATCGTTCTTCACAGTTTCAGAATCAGATACGTGGACATTATATTTTGATGGATCATACACTCAAAATGGAGTTGATGCAGGTATCCTTTTTGTCACCCCTCAAGGTGACTATATCCCAAAATCATTTAGGTTGGCATTCCCATGCACAAACAACATAACTGAATATGAAGCTTTCATCATAGGCCTTGGAACCGTAATTCAATGGAATATCACTTGTCTTCATGCTTTTAGTGATTCACAGCTCATAATCAAATAGGTCAATAATGAGTTTCAGATAAAGGATGATAAGCTTCTCCCTTATAAGCGCATGGTGGATGATTTTAAAAAATACTTCACCTATATCCAATTTCAGCAAGTCCCCAAACTACAAAACAAGGGAGCTAATGTTATGGCCACAATTGGTTCTCTCATAGACATGCCTAAAGATTGAATAGATTGTGAGTTCTGGGTGGAACAATTATTAATCCTAGCATATGATATACCAGGCAGTGAAATGGTGTGCTATATCGTAGGTCCTCAATCACTCTAGTACCATGACATTTATACCTACCTCCATGATAATATCCTACCACCTGATCTAATCCATAACCAACACAAATATTTCATTCAACACACCTCCCATTACACAATCATAGGAGATACACTTTATTGTAGAGGGTATGATGGCACTCTCCTTCGATGCCTAAGAAAATCGGAATCACATGTGATATTAAACGAAGTGCATAGTGGATTTTGTGGGGCTCATTCTAATGGGATGGCCTTGGAAAAGAAACTTCTCATAGCAAGATATTATTGGTTGAGTATGGAGCATAATGCTTGTGAACTAGTTAAGAAATGTGTCCATTGTCAATAGCACATAGATCTAATTCATGCTCCTGCACAAGATCTACAACCTATCATTGCACCATGGCCTTTCTCACAATGGGGTCTCTATTTAATCAACAAGATTTATCCTCCATTATCTGATGGTCACACCTTTATATTAACTTCCACTGAATATTTCACCAAGTGGGTGGAAGCAATTCCACTCTCTCAAATCATTGGCATTCAAATATCCAAATTCATCCTCTACCATATTCTTTGCAGATATGGTATCCCCACCACTATCATCACTGACAATGGAAATCCTTTCAAAAACCAATACATGTGACACCTTTATGAAACATAACATATCTAGCATCATTGTTCAACTCCCTATTACTCCCAAGGTAATAGACAAGCTGAAGCTACCAACAAGACCCTCATCAAAATCCTTAAAAAGGACATTAATAATATTGGTCAATATTGGCACTTCCACCTTAGTCCTACCCTTTGGGCATATCATACATCCATTTGTACCCCTACTAGTGCCACTCCATATTCCCGCATCTATGGAATAGATTCCATCTTACCGATTAAAGTGGAGATCCCATCACTCTGTATTTCTCTAAAAAAATTGATCAGTGATGAAGACACTCGTGTTGCACAGTTGAGTTAGCTAGATCTCCTAGATGAAAAATGTATAAAGGCCTATAATCATCTACAAGCTTATCAACATCAACTTAAAAAAATGTTACAATAAGAAGGTTCATCCCCAGCAGTTCAACATTCGTGATCTAGTCCTGAAAGAGAATCAGTGTACCCAACAGGATCGAGAAAAGAAAGGAAAGTTTGAAGCAAATTGGTTGGGTCCCTATGTAGTCACTACAAAATATGGTTCTAGGGTATATCAGCTTGCAACACCTGAGGGAGAACCCTTGGAGGAACCCATAAATATCATGCGCCTAAAACAGTTTTATTCTTAAGACAACTGGGCTATCCTACCTAGAAAAATATCCAAAAAAATAAAAAATCCACAAAAACACAAAAAAATCAAAAAGTCAAAAAAATCCAAAATTAGTAAAGATAAATAATGCATCCTATGGTGAAAACCACCCTTGGTGGTGCCTTGGACAAGTACATTTAGTGAAAACCTAGCAATAGGTACCATTTTTAAAGGGCATAATCATTATCTAACTTGCTTCCTATTTTCCTATATGCTTTCACTCATCCTATCCTAACACCCTATCACATTCATCTTCCATTGCTATCCTATCATCCACCATTTGGTATATTTTGATTGAGCATTGGACATTTTGGAGTTTTTATACCAAATCTGAAGCCTTTATCCCAAATCCAGAGCTTCTCGTCGCTTGTACATTGGTGTCATTCCATTGGTCTTGTGTCCTCACCTAGGATCTTCCATCATGTCTATGATCATTAGGTCTCAGGTCATCTTTTGTATTTTTTCGAACTACATTGCCTCTACGCTTTCACATGGGAAAGTCAATATTTGATGAGCCCTGGAGGCTGTTTTCTATCCTTTGGTATTAGTCTCTATCATCCATTTGGGTCTCCATTGTCCTCTTTCCACTTTTCTGCATGGTTTGTCGTCAGCTTTCTATCGAACTATGAGGTCTTTGTGGTTTCACATAGGAAATGCCATCAATCAATGAGCCCACAAGACCCTAGGTCTATCCTTAGGGTGGGTCTTGGTTCTGTATCATTCATCAAGTATGTGCCTATCCAACTAGTCCCTAACAACAAAATTTGTTGGTACCATGAGGCTCAATCCATTTGGAGTATCCTGAGTCATGTCAATTTCCTAATCTACCCTCCATCTTTGGTCTTAACAAGATTTATCCTTCCTCAAATTAGACCACATCAATCCCACCCACCTAGTGGTCCTATGGAAAAGGATATTTCAAAATTTTCATGATCTTGTGGTACTCTCGCATTTTGTTTATCATTTGAGCTTTCTATTATACCTCATTGGGGTCACCATGATTCATCGTATCATGGTGCATTTTGATGATTAAACATAGGGGCATATCTTTATTTTTGGTGTGATCTTGTCTTCTTAGTTTTCTTGTGTAGGACCCACCAAGATCCTTGTGGTCTTGGGTTACGCTGGGGAATCCTTTGTGCTTATGGTTATTCCAAAATCAAGCCTGACCAAAGCCATTGCAGATTTGGGGTGTTGGGATAGCCTTCTTGTTTTTTGTGTGTACCCTAGAATATCATGTCCTATGCTATAGCAAAATTTAGTGCTCCTAATATGACCAAATGGTGCAGGGGCACCTATTAAAAGGTAGCAAATTTTGGTCTAATGTTGAGTTTTTGGTGTTTTGAGTCCTATTTGATGTAATAAGGTCTGTTTAGACTATTTATAATGTTTTCATGTCATGGGGTCGGTTGAGTCAAGAGTTGTCATATTTTGCAAATATTGTAAAAAGTTGCATAGCAACTTTGCACTTTTGCTGCTTTTGGAAGCTGAACACTCATTTCATTCAAAAAGTGGTTATGAACCATTGGTTTGGGGTTGAACAAGTTTAAATATGCCTTAAAAACTTTGAGAAAAGGTTTTGTTGAAATATTTGGTGTTCAAGCAATGATAGAAACTTCATTTCCTATAATTTTCAGTGTTAATTTGCTACAACAGGTGTTGGTACAACTTCGTACATTTAGTAAATGGTATAATGTGAATTGGAGTCGATGGTGGTATGAGTTAAGAGTGATTTGGTTTTTATTTGAGTTGATTTCATAAAGTTTGAAGATTTTTAGAGCCAATTTACTGAGAACGGTCTGAAAACCCTAAGTCAAGAGGGTTTGAACAAGAAAATGGCATATTAAACCATTCTACTAGTAAAAACCTCTACAAATCGGTGCAATGCCTTCAGTAAGGATTTTGTTTATTTTGGTAGTGATTTTAGATGTAGGGGATGGAGTTAGGGCCCTGTTTGTGCAAGCCCTAGCCTAATATCTCAATGTATTAGGCTTAGAATGCAAGGTTAAAAGTAGGGTTTTGTTGTTAGATGAATTTGTAGATGTGTAAATTGATGAAACCTATTGTTTCAAACCCCATGTGATCTGTTTAGAGCCTTTTAGTGAAGATTGGTGATTGGGAGAAGGTTTACCACATAGTTGCTTTGTAAAAGAGGCCTAATTGGGTTTAAGGGCAACGTAGTAGTCAATTTTTGAAGGTGATGTTCTAAAACAAGTCTATGCACAAATTTGATATGTTAAGGATGAGCATAAAGGGTATTCTAAATGGTAACCAATTAATGGGTTTGAGGCCTTCTCTAAAAGATATATTGAAGAATTTTTGAACAAACACCAAGTTAGGGTTTTCAAAGTGGAAAATTTGGTCAAGGTTGATTGAACTGTGATTGATTAGACAACCTCCACCCCTAATCTACATCAAATTAGTATCAGAGCATAAGTTTTGATCATTTGAAGGAAAGAGGTTAAAATCTAAAGAAGGAAAAGTTGCAATTTGAAGGAACAAGATACCTCCTAAAGGAAGTGCAGTCATTGCTAGGGAAATAAGAATGATGAAGGAGTCACAATAAGCTCTTTTAGCTAGACTTGCAGCATTGGAATCAAACCAAACAAGAGGTAAGACCACTGCAGATGAGAGTGGCCGAGAGGAAGAGGAAGACGATGAGGATGAAAACCCTCAAAGAGGATCCCATGAGCAAGAGTTGGATCCTGAAGAGATGAGGATTGTTAAGATGCTGAAGGATGTCAAGGGAGATGCTTCTGAAGTGGAAATGGACTTGCCCATGTATAGTGGGAAGATGGATAGTGAAGAAGTATTGGATTGGGTTGATGCACTAGATAATTATTTTGAATACAAGGAGGTAGCAGATGAACAAAAGGTAAAGTTTGCTAAGACTAAATTGAAAGGCCATTCCCTAACTTCTTGGAACTATGTACAGGAAGAGAGAGTGAAAAAGGACAAAGCAAAAATAAATTCATGGGATAGGATGGTGTCTAAGGTTAAGAGTCAATTCTTGTCTGATGACCATGCAATTCAAAAATTCAGGAAGTTGCAAAACCTAAAGCAAAAGGAAATGGATGTCATGGCCTATACAAAGGAGTTTCATAAATTAAGCATTAGAGCAGGTCATGTTGAGGATAAAGTTGAAAAGATATCAAGATATATGAATGCGTTAAGGTTTAATATTCAGGATGAATTGAGTCTTGCCACCCCTAGAATGGTGGAAGAGTGCTTCTAGTTGGCTATTAGGGTAGAAGAGAAATTGAAAAGAAGGTAGGAAAAATAAAGTAGAGGCAGAGGATCCTTTGGTGGAAGAGGAAAATCATAAAAGGCACAAGAAGAGTCAAGTGGAAATCAAGATCAAAGCTCGAAGTCAAGAGGTGGTTTAAAAGGTAGAAGATCCAATGGTAGAGGTAGATTTGGAGGACAAGGTAGAGGTTCAAATACCTTCTCTAGAAGATGCTATCAGTGTAATCAATTTGACCATCAAGCATGGAAGTTCCCGAAGAAAAAACCTTCAACATCACATGGAGGTGAAAGGAGAACATGGTTGGTACACGAGGAAGATTATGAGAGTGTCAACTCTCCCTCTTAGCATGCTACTCCTAAGGTTGGAGAAAGTCTGATAATGAGAAGAACACTACTCAAGGTTCATGTGGTGAAGGAGCCTCCACAATTCATTGTTTAGAAACACTTGTAAATCTCAAGGCAAGGTATGTAAGGTTGTTTTTGATTCCGGTTCAACTGATAATTTGGTTTTTCTAGAGATGGTTGAAAAATTAAAGATGAAAAGGAATCCACAACCCACACCTTATAAGGTTTCTTGGTTGAATAAAGGTCAACAAGTTTTGTTCAATGAACAAACATTGGTTGATTTTAACATTGGGGGGGTACAAAGACAAGATCTTGTGTGACATCATCCCAATGGATGTGTGTCACTTGCCACTAGGAAGACCCTGGTAGTATGATAGAAAATCCAAGCATGATGGGAAAAAAAAATACATATGTAATTGAAAAATATGGAGTTTCATTTACCCTCACTCCTTTCCAAGATGAAATCCTAGATACTCAAGTTGGGTAAAGTTTCATGTTGGTTTGGGAAAATGAATTCTTGACAACTATGAAAGAAAAAGGTGGACAAGGGTACGCAATCATAATTAGACCCAAATCTGTTATGACAGCAACAAAACTTGAAGTTGTGCCCAAAGAAGTGAAAACTTTGTTGAACAAGTATCAATACATAGTTGTAGATGAGCTCCCTAGTTCTTTTCCACCTATGAGGGATGTGAACCACCACATATACTTTATACCAAGAGCAAACACACCCAATAAGGCTGCATACAAGATGACTCAACAAAATGAAGAGATAAGGAAACAAATACAAGAATTTTTAGACAAGGGTCTCATTAAGGAAAGTTTAAGTCCATGTGTTGTCCCTACTGTGTTGGCACCTAAAAAAGGTGTAGATTGGAGAATGTGCACTGATTCGGCAATCAACAAAATCACTATAATGTATAGGTTTCCCATACCTAGAATGCAGGATTTGATGGATTGTTTAGGAGGAGCTTGTTACTTTTCAAATATTGACCTCAAAAGTGGCTATCATCATATTAGAATAAGAGAAGGGGATGAGTGGAAGACTGCTTTTAAAACCAATGAGGGTTTGTACGAATGGATGGTAATGTCATTTGCGCTTTCAAATGCACCAAGCACTTTTATGAGACTAATGAATGAAGTTTTGAAGTCTTTTATAGGTAAATTTGTAGTTGTATACTTGGATGATATTCTTATGTTTAGCAAGACTAAAGAGGAGCACTTGCAACATTTGGACATGGTGTTGAAGAGGTTGAATGAAGAAAATTTGATGATCAACTTGAAAAAGTTTGAATTCATTGAAGAGGAGTTGGTCTACCTTGGTTTTGTGATTTCAAAAGTCACCTTGAACATGGACCCCAGCAAGGTAGAAGCAATTTTGAACTAGCCTACTCCAAAATTAGTTAGTGAGGTAAGAAGCTCCCATGGTCTTGCTAGTTTCTATAGAAAATTTGCAATGATTAATATACATCAGTAAGTGAAAGAGAATCTTCAAAAGAGTGTGGAGAAATACAAACAACATGTAGATTTGAAGAAGAGAGATGTTCAATTAAAAGTGGGACAATTAGTATTGGCTCATTTAAGGAAAGAAAGGCTACCCAAGGGAAAATATAAAAAGCTGCAAATGAAAAAGATTGGGCCATACAGGTTGGTCCACAAATTTGGTACAAATGCTTATGAGATAGAACTCCGTCATGGAGTTGTTACCTCTCCAATCTTTAATGTTTCTAACCTTTATCCTTTTAAAGGATTTGTGATTGTAGGTGATGATGTAGGTACATCAGTAGTTCAAGATGAAGATTGGGTCAAGGACCTACCACCAAGTTAGCCTTTGAAACTTGTGAGCATTTTAAACACAAAGGCTGCAAAGAGGAAAAGGCATAAAGTGTACAATGAATATCTAGTAAAATGGCATGGTCTCGCTCATGAAGATGCAACATGGATTACTGAAGAAGATATCAAGAAGCATGGCACCTCAATTCAAGAGCTAATCTCAGGTGGAACTTGAGATTCTTTTCTCCCTGGGTGTATGGTGCAAGGGGACCTAGTTAAAGGTTGCAAATTTTGGTCTAATGTTGAGTTTTTGGTGTTTTGAGTCCTATTTTATGTAATAAGGTCTATTTATACCATTTATAATTTTTTCATGTCATGTGGGATCGATTGAGTCAAGAGTTGTCATATTTTGCAAATGTTGTAAAAAGTTGCATTGCAACTTTGCACTTTTGTTGCTTTTGAAAGTTGAGAAATCATTTGGTTAAAAAAGTGGTTACAAACCATTGGTTTAGGGTTTAACAAGTTTAAATATTGCATACAAACTTTGAGAAAAGGTTCTGTTGAAAGATTTAGTGTTCAAGCAATAATATAAACTTCATTTTTTGTAATTTTTAGTGTTAATTTGTTGCAACAAGCATTGGTATGGCTCTGTACAGTTAGTAAATGCTATAATGCGAATTGGATTCATTGGTGGAATGAGTTAAGAGTGTTTTGGTTTTTATTTTATTTTATTTCATAAACTTTGAAGGTTTTTAGAGCTAATTTACTGAGAATGGCCTGAAAACCCTAAGTCAAGAGGGTTTGAACAAGAAAATGGCATATTAAACCATTCCACTAGTGAAAACCTCTACAAATCAATGGAATGGATTTAGTAAGGATTTTTTAAATTTTGGTAGTGATTGTAGATGTAGGGGATGGAGTTAGGGCCCTGTTTGTGTAAGCCCTGGCCTAATATCTCAATGTATTAGGCTTAGAATGCAAGGTTAGAAGTAGGGTTTTGTTGTTAGATGAATTTTTGGATGTTTCAATTGATAAAAGCTATTGTTTCAGACCCCATGTGATCTATTTATATCCTTGGAGTTAAAATTGGTGATTGGGAGAAGGTTTATCACATAGTTACTTTGTAAAAGAGGCCTAATTAGGCTTAAGGGCAGCATAGCAGTCTATTTTTGAAGGTGATGTTCTGAAACAAGTCTATGCACAAATTTGATATGTTAAGGAAGAGCATAAAGGGTATTCTAAATGGTAACCAATTCATGGGTTTGAGGCCTTCTCTAAAATATATATTGAATTTCCACTATTTGATGTGCTACAAGTAAGATTGAAGAATTTGTGAACAAACACCAAGTTAGGGTTTTCAGAGTGGAAAAATTGGTCAAGGTTGATTGAACTATGATTGATTAGAAAACCTACACCCCTGCTCTACATCACCAAATGGCATTATATTTTCATTTCATTCATCCTCCCGTTGCATTGCATGTATCCTCAACCATTTTCCCCAGCCTCTGGCTATTGATTTTTGGTTGTGCCAATGTTATTCCCACCACCCATTATTCCTATCAGGGTTCCTATGGTTTTGATAGGTGTAATATCACACCCACAATTATTCATTTCACTATGCATGTTTGCTATCATTTAGGTTCATTCTATTTCCTTTCATTGTCATTTATATCCATTTCATTTTCATCCTGTTAGGTTTGCATTAATCATGTTGTTATCTTTCATAATTTGTTCATTATTCACTGCATTAATCCATTTCATTGCATTATCACTTTCATTATCAATTTAAGTTGTTTAGATTAGTATAGATTTGCTATTCTAAGCATCTTAAATCCATCTCAATTTCATCTCATTTCATTGCATTATCACTTTCATTATCAATATAAGTTGTTTAGATTAATATAGATCTATTATTCTAATCATCTTAATTCATCTCATTGCATTTACATTTTCATTATCATCTTAAGTTGTTTAGAGTAATATATATTTGTTATTCTAAGCACCTTAAGTCCATTATCATTATCATTGCATTTCATTAAGTTGTTTAGAGTTGTTGTCCTAAGCATCTTAATTCATTGCATTAGGTTCATTTTGTTACATGCATCACATTACATTCATAACACTCATTCATAACATGATTACATATGCATATTTCATGTCTATGTATATAATTAACCATTACAATGCAATTGATAATCCATACATCATAAATAATCACATCATATCCCATATGCATACATCGTAAATCACACTCACATCGCTACCTGCAACACAAACCATTAGTATCACATCAGTATCATATGCCATAAAATCATAAATCATAGATCATCACATCCTACATCACGAAGTGTTAGTCATAATGCATCTCATTCATATCATGCAGGTAAATATCGGTGCATTAACTATCACCACCACATGCACATTTCATAATCATAATCATAATCATACACCTATCCATAATAAAAATACATAACATTACATAGAAATTGTTGGCAAGAAACACTACAAATGTTTTCTGGTGTTTTCGTTGATGGCAACCCTAGTCAGTTATCTGGTCTGCACATCATCATTTGATCACACCAGTAGACAAATTGAAGACAATCATGCTAGAACAAAGCATCTGGAAGATTTGTGTTCTTTGATTCATATGAAAATTCTCAGATAATATTTGGAGTTATGGATCTTAGGGAAGTTTTTTTGGTACAAGATTGATGTTATCCTTGAATCTTAGAGCCTCATATCGATTTGTGTGCAAGTTAGAAGATTCGGTTGATTGATTTTTTCTTCATCATTGTATGAAGGTCAACTAAGTGAATATAGCATGTTGCGGATATTCAAGGAGTAATTGTTCAAATTTTTTTGTGTTTGAGCATTTTGATTTAGGCCCTACCTATGTTGTGGCTGACTTTGGTGGATGCACATTGAATATTATTCACGATTTGAGCCAACAGTTGGTAAATATTTTCTATTCTGTTGAAGCCAACATATAGACATTAAATCTTTAGTCGCAAATATATATAAGCGATTGATTATATCATTTTGGTGTGTGTACAAAGTGTGTTAGTGTGTGTTGCAAATATCAGAAGGATTGAAGAGTGATTATGCACAGTTTCACTTGTGTATTAAGGATTTTGTGATGCGAGTTAAAGAAAAACATAGCAGAAGAGTAGAATCAAATAGAAGGTCAAATAATTCAATCTATGAGCTTAACCGGAACTATTCTTAGGAATTTTTAGATGTTATTTCATAGTTCACCACTCCAGTTGTCTTTTGACATTGATTGTAAGGTAGTGAGCACTAGGCAGTGTGCCTGAATGCAAGTGCATTCCCATTTTTGTAAACATCTTTTTTAGTATACTCAGATTATATTGTGGATTGACCTCCACTGTGGTTTTTCCCCTAACAGGGTTTCCATGTAAAAAATCCTTGTGTTATGGTGTTGTGGTTATTTGTCTTATGTTCATGTATCTTTTTTTTGGTTGAATGTTACCAGTACTTTAAAGATCAGATTAATAAAGTTAGAAATTGTAGAACACTGATTTACCCCCCCCTCTTAGTGTTCCTTGATTCCAACAATTGGTATTAGAGCCAAGTTCCTTAGACGAAGTTTAACAGGTTGGGGAAGATCCAAGAAAGTAATTCAATGGATTCAAGCAGTCTTCAACAACAACTTTTGGTGTCCCTAGATGATCTTGATCAATCAAAATCTGAAGTCCAGGAATTGCAAGAAAATCTCATGAATGTTGGAAAATTCATACAATCATTGAAAGAAAAAATCAATAATTCCAAGGAGAAGAGAAGGGAACTCAATGATCAGATCAAGCAAGAAGACAATAAACGCATTGAAGATGAACAACTAAGACAAGCCCTGAAGGAAAAGAGAAAAGAATGTGAAATTTTTTCTAGAGATAATGCAGTCCTAAAGCATGAGATGGAATCTATTATGATGAGAATGGCCAAGGAGATTGAAGAAAAAAAGAAGAATGAAGAGAAGCTTGATCAGTCCTTGAAAGAGAAATCTAAATAATGTAGCCAAATTACTGATGAATTCAATCAGTTGGAGCTTGAATTGGAACAATCTAAACATAATGAAGAAGAGCTTGAAAATAAGATTGATGATCTCAGAGATGAACTTGCTACTGCAAATGAATTTAAGGAGAAATTCAAGATTAGCTCAGCCAAGCTTGATGAACTAATTAAAGGTTAGAGAACTGAAGGTGACAAGCAAGGTCTTGGATATGAGAAAGGAGAAATTTCTGGATCTGGAGAAAGGAGATTTACACAAGGAAATCAGATGATCAAACTTGGAAGGTATTTGGTAAGGCAACCTAATGCTCAAAGATTTAATGGTCATTGTTTTGTTTATCATAAATTTGCTCATATGGCAGCTCAATGTAGAATTAGAATGAATTCAAGTGGTCCATCATTCTTCAGTCAGTGCTTTAATTGTAACAAGTATGGTCATAAGTCAAATGAATGCAGAAATATGATGAACAACTTTTATAGAGATGTCATATGTTATACATGCAATAGATTTGGCCATATTTCTAACTCGTGTAGATCAAGAGAAAATCCATGGAACAACTAGTCTGGACAAAGAAATGTGGTGTGCTACAATTACAACAAATTCAGTCACATTGCTAGATTTTGTAGGAGTAGAAAAGGTCTGGTAAATCAAAGGAGAAACATGCAGAAGGATGAAAAGGGAAAAGTCACTACAGATGAGATCAGGAAGCAAATGAAGAAGATATGGGTGAAGAAGAGTCCCTTTGTTGTAGGAAATAGTTCAACACCAGAACCAACTTTTGGTATTTCCTCTGAGAATTAGATTAAGGCCTCTGACCTAGGGGGAGATGTTAAGAAAATCCCTCAAACTCCCTACCAGTAGTTGATACCAGGATGTGGATAAGTGTAGTCATTGCATTAATGATCTACAGATGTTGTTGAAACAGTTGGAGAGAGTATTTATGTAGAGTTGAAGGTCCACAAAAGAGTTATCTTTCACAGTGTATGGAAACAAGGTATCTGGATGAGTTAGGGCAATAGCATTTATTGCGACAAAAAGGCTAGGTGTGCAAATGATAAAAGGTCCTTTCTATCTCTCATTTGTCACTTTTCATTTTGAGAAGAATTTTTTTGGAGAGCTCTAAAGAAAAATTTGGCAAAATTTGGTGAAGATTCAAGTATGAAGGAAATTCAACAATCAAACCCTAATCCATCAAAAAGGTATTTATCGAGAAAACTTGTGAAATTGTGAAAATGGCTACTCCGTTGGTAGTTGATGTCAAGGATAGACCCCGTCTGAAATTCAAGTGGCATCCTTTAAAATCAATTGAGACAAATCCCTTAGGTGCATTTTCGTCTATTACGTATAGTGTTTTGCATATTGAAGACATTAGGGCATACATTCATGCAAATATTGAGGAGTTAGGGAGCTCGTAGTTGTTGAATTTGTATTCAAATAATATAGTTGGAGAAGATTTCAAGGTAAAACTAGAATTCAAAACCCTAGAGGAGAAGAAATTCACATAGATTGTAAAATTTCTCATGTTTGATGAAAGCGAGCGGGTCCAATATGTTTTGAGTCAAGTTCATGTTGAATTTATGTGGTTGATTCAACCTTTCAAGATTATAAAAGAAGCCATAAGCGTTGTTACTGGTTTAAATTCCTCTAGTGGGTTGTCGATCTTGAAGTCCATGAAGAATCAAATAATTATTGATGCAACTAGTTCAGTGTTTGATAAAAGAGCTATGACAATTGATGATATTATTGATGTGGATGTTAAATTTTCCTCGGTGGTCATTTGTTACAATATTTATCACTCCAACCGGGATAATTCAATATCTAGTATAGCTATTTATGCAGCATATTAGATGGTGAAGGAGAATGCAGATTATGACCTGTGTGAGTTACTTTGAAGTCAGCTTATGAAGAATCTTGGTAAGAGAAAGGAAGATAAGAAGAATTCCTTTAAGTATGGTAATTTGTTGTTGTGTTTGTTCTTTTATTTCATGAATGAATTTTTGGGAGTTGGAAAAGTGCATTCACAAAGTGATAAGCATGTAGTTGTTCAGATAAGAGACATGTTATACATCATTGATGATAGTAAGAAAATGAAAACTATTATCTGGGGATATTTCAAGAGTTTTCAAAACGAGATGCAAGCAAGATAAATAATTCCTACTTCTATTGTGGAGAAGTACAAAGACACTATCTCTTTTATGGTTGATATTGATCAATGATTGATGGAAGCTACAGATCCTAGAACGGTTTGGATTATGCCAATAGGCTATGAAGTTGAGAAGAAAATTTTGGAACTATATGCAAAAAATTTGTTGATTATGTTGGCATATGGCTTCCAGTGTTGTCATTGATGGCAACTAAAGTCATCTTCATGATCCGCAGATCTGTATCTAGTTATACCGGCAAATAAAGTGCAATACTGTGTTACTGGTAGAATATCTGAAGAACAGGGTATCTGGTCAGTCAGTCAATCTGTCTACCTCACCGGATCATCATTTTGTGTTGTGGACCCTTGGGATTGCTTGGTGAGCATGTATATTATCTTATTACTGAATTTTGTGGTGTTGCATTAATGGTAGTATGAGCTTGAAGGTCTGGTAGGATGTTTTATATCTATTTGTTCGTTGTAGCCGACTCAGTGAATGTGGCGCGTTGTGGATGTGTAAAGTGGAATTATTTAATATGTTTTTATGTTCAAACATTTAATTATGGGTCTTAGCTACAGTCTAGCCAATGGTGTTATATCCAGATTGTAAATCCAATTGTAATTTGGGCTGACAGTTAATAATATTTCCAAGTTTTACTAAGGTTGGCCTATAGCGATCGTATTTCTAGTTGTGGATATATAAGAGATTTAATATATCATTTGATGGTGTGAAAAGATAGTGTGGTGGTGTGTTCCGATCATCAGGAAGAGCGAGGTGATTATGCCCAATTTCACTTGTGCATTAATATTTCTATAGTGCGAGTTGTGCAGAGTAGAGCAAACTTGTTGAATCTATCTGAAGGATAGAAGATTGTCATCAAAGCTAAATCGGAACTATAATCAGGCATTGTGGATGTTATTTCATCAGTTCACCTCTTTTTGATTTACTCCAAATTTTTGTAGGGAAGTACGCTCTAGGAAGTGAGCCTAAATGCAAGTGCACTCCCATTTTGTACTTCTTATTTTGAGTATACCCATATTATATTTTGGATTGGTCATCCACTATGGTTTTTCCTCTAACAAGGTTTCCACGTAAAAATTCTTGTTATGGTGTTGAGATTATTTTCTTTCTGTTGATGCATGTTTCTTTTATTGAATGGTTAAGTTAAATCACAGAATAATAAAGTTGAATTTTTTCTCAACACTGATTCACCCCCCCTCTTAGTGCTTGTTTCCAAAAATTGGTATCAGAACTAGTTCCTCAGAAGAAGTCTTACAGCTTGGGGAGATATTGGAAGGTGTTTTTCAATGGATACAAGTAGTCTTCAATAGCAACTTATGGTGGGCCTAGATGATCTTGACCAGATAAAATCTAAGAACCGAGAACTACAAGTAAATCTTGAGAATGCAGAAAAGTTCATCCAGTCACTAAAAGACAAGATCAATGAATCAAGATAGAAAAGAAAGGAACTATGTGGTCAGCTCAAACAAAAGAACAAAGGTATGGAGGATGAACAACTCAGTTTGGCTCTGAAGGAGAAAACAGAAGAATGTGAAATATTTCCAAGGAAAATGCTACCTTGATGCGAGAGATGGAATCCACCATGATGAGAATGACCAAGGAGCTTGAGGAAAAAAAGAAGAATGAAGAAAATATTGCACAGTCCTTGAAATAAAAGTCTGAACAATGCAGCTGACTAGAAAATGAATTGGAGCAATCCAAAAAAAATGAAGAAATGCTTGAAAAAAAACTTGATGACCTTAGAGATGAACTTGCTACAACAAATGAGTATAAGGAGAAATTCAGAGCAAGCTCAGCCAAAATTGATGAACTAATCAAAGGACAAAGGACTGATGGTGACAGACGAGGTCTTGGATATGAAGAAGGAGAAAGTTTCAGATCTAGACAAAAGAACTCTAGATAGAAGAATTTAGATGAAAGGAACCAGAAGAGATCCGGTAAGGCAATCAAATGCTCAAAGATTTAATGTCTATTGTTACGATTGCAACAAATTTGGTCATATGGCTTCTCAGTGTAGAAGTAGGGTGAACCAAGTAGACCATCATTTTTAGGTCAGTGTTTTAATTGCTATAAGTATGGTCATAAGTTAAGTGAAGGAATAATTGTGATGAACAAATTTCATAGAGATATCAGATGCTATGCATGCAATAGATTTGGACATATTGCTAACCAATGCAGATCAAGAAAAAGCCCCAGTGGAATAACTGGTCTGTACAAAGAAGTGTTGTGTGCTACAACTGCAACAAATTTGGCCACATCTCTAGATTCTGTTGGAACATAAGAAGTCTAGTAAAACAAAACATGCAACAAGATGTTAAAGGGAAGGGAAAAGTTACTACTGATGTGATCAAAAAGTAGATGCAGAAAAAATGGGTGAAGAAGAATCCCTTTGTAGAAGCAAATGGACCTGCACTAGAAGCAACTTCTGGTAATTCCTCAAGGAATTAATTTTAGGTCTCTATCATAGGGGGAGCTATCAAGAAAAACTCTCAAACCCCCCCTCTTGCAAGTGAATGATACTAGAATCCAGATATGTCTAGTTGGAGAGTTGACACTTTTCAGATATTGTTTGACCAGTTAGAAGCATTAGTGAAGCATATTGGCAATCTGCATAAGAGTCATCTATCTCGGTGCCTGAAAAGAAGAAAACCAGATGAGTTAGAGCAAGAGAATTTATTGCAAAATAAAAGAGTTAGGTATGTGGACAATAAAAGGAATGGCATCAACCTTCATTTGTCATATTGCACTTGGAGAAAAGGGTTTTGGAGAGCTCTAAGGTGATCATTGTGAATTTGTGGAGACTCAAGCATAAAGGAGAATCTACGATCAAATTTTATCTTCATCCCCGAAAGGTATTTATTGAAAACCTATAAATTTGTGTGATCACGATCATGTCTACTCCTCTGGTAGTCGATGTTAAGGATAGGCCATGTCGAAAGTTCAAATAGCATCCATATAAGTCTATAGATACAAAACCCTTAGGTGCATTTTCATCGGTGTTGTACGGAGTCCTACATATTGAGGATATTAGGCCTTACGTGCACACAAACATTAAAGATTTGGGAACCTCACATTTGTTGGATTTTTACACTCATCATATAACTCACTAAGATCTTACTGTGAAACCAGAATGCAAAACCCTAGAAGATAATAAATTTGCACAATTTGCAAAATTCCTCGTATTCGAAGAAGATGAATGGGTTTGATATTTTTTGAGCTGTGTCCATGATGAATTTATGTGGTTGGATGTGCCATTCAAAATCACCAAAGAATCTATATGTGCAATTATAGGACTAAAATCCACCAGAAAGCTTCTAGTTTTGAATTTTGTAAAGAATGATAAGGTTACTGAAGTGGCAGGCTTGAAATGGGACATAAGGGAAATGACAATAGACGATATTGCCGCAGTGGATGTAAAATTTGCATCAATGATTATCGGCTATAAGATTTATCACTCAAGCTAGTAGAATTCAGTATCCAGCACATCTATTTATGCAGCATATGAAATGGTCAAAAATAATGTAGACTATGATTTATGTGAACTACTCAGAAGCCAATTAATGGAGAATTTAGGAAAAATCAAGAAGGATAAGAAGAATACATTCAATTATGGTAACTTGTTGATATGTTTGTTTTTCTACTTCTCGGGTGAAGTACCGAGAGCTAGTAAAGTTCAATGGCATAATGATATGCCGATAGTGGTTCATATATGGAATATGCTATGTGGATTAGGTGATCGACAGACCCGCAATACAATCCTATGGGGATACTTCAAAACTTTTTAGAATTTAATGCATGCTAAAGAAAGAATTCCTGCAAAAATTTTGGAGCAATACAAAGATTCTATTTGCTTCATGGTAGACATTGACCAGTGCCATATGGAATCTACTGATCCTAGAATATTTTGGATCTTGCCTATGGGTTATAAAGTAGATGAGAATATTCTAAGGATGTATGCAGAACACCTGCTAAAATTGCCACTGGATCAGGGTGAAGAAAGGTTCGGTACTTATGAAGAGAAAGGCTTATAAGTTCACTCGGAATTGAAAAATCCCATGATATCCAGAAGGGTAAGAAAAGAGACAAAAGCCCTTGTAGAGATTTTTGGCATCGCCGTGCATCAACTAAGAGAAGTGAGGAGACAAAGAGAAGAAGCTAAAGAAACCAATGAGAAAGAAAAGGCAGAATCATCCGGTCCGGGAACATCTCCTGCTCACACTAGAAGCTCCTTTGTAATTCAGTCAAATCAAGCTGAGGCTTCCAAACAAAGACAGAAGAATAAAAGCACAAGAGCTTACAAAGTTGTGTCTACAGATGAAGAGGAAGAAACTGATTCAGAAGAAGAAGTAAGGGACATAAAGGCTACTGGTACTCATGCTGTCAAATTGAATAAGAGAAAATCTTTCAGGAAAGGAGATGAAGCAAAGAAAAAGGCAAAAGTTGATAAACCCAGTATGTTTGTTGAGGAAATTGAGAATGCAGCAGTGAAATATGGAAATCTCAAGCCACTATGTGATTGGTATGAGTCTTTTGATGAATTCGGTAAGAAAATTCTTGAAGAAGCAACAATAAAGCATATGATTATTTTCAATAAAGTTCTTGTGGAAATCATGTATGGCTTGCCAACAAGTCTATATAATGCTTTAGAATCTAGGAGGTCAAGCGCCTTATCAGAAGAAGAAAATATGACGAAGAGAGTCCTAGCAGATTTGTGCTTGAAAATGACAATTGAAGAAATGGATTTATTCCTTGAAAAGGCTAAAAAGGAATTTAGGAGAAAAAATAGAATAAATAAGCTCATGTTTGGTGAAACTGATGCTATTTTCAGAGAAACTAAGGAAATTTTGGAAGAACTTTTGTCAAAGGAAAAGATTAACATTGAGGAAGTAAATGTTCAAAGAAATGAAGAAGTGAATGTGGAGGTAAATGAATTAGGAGAAGAGAATGTGAATGAGGAAAACATGAATGTGTCTGATCCTCCAGAGTTTGAGGATATCCTAACTTCTCCTTATGTGAAAGATGCAGAGACACCTATTGTAATTAAGGTCCCTATTGAAATGCTAGCTGAGGAAAAGGAGGTGCATACCGTACAAGTTGAAATTCCTAAAGTCAATCCTGAAGCAGAATCCAAGGTTGAAAAGAAAAATCAGCAAGAAATCATAATAGAGGAAGTGAAGGAATCTTTATTGGAGCAGTAGGAAGAGTTAGATCCTAAGTTGGATGAAAGCTCAATTACCCTATCTACTCTATCTCCAATTCAGATGATGAAGGTCACTAAAATTTCCCAAGCCAAAGCCAGTGAAAAGATACTGAAATCTCACATAGAGGACAGTGAACTGTTAAAGCTTGCATCTGGAATCTTGCATCCGGTGAGTTAAAGAAGCTAATAAGTTATGTAGATTCTCATTTTGAATCCTTTGAGAAATCAACTTTGGTTAAAGTGAGAAAGGAGTTCCAAGAGAAGAGAGTCGGTAGTCTAAAAGAATTGATTGCCAAAGACAAAGCTCTATTAAGTACTTGAATAAATAATATTTAAGGTGCTATGTCTAAAGGAGGAAAAGTATACAAATATTTCCTGGTATTATCATAATTTACTGAAGAAAATGAAAAGAAGATGAAGGACATTGAACAATAGTTGGTCAACATTTCCAACACTTTTGACCCTTTAGCCAGAAGTGTTTGTAATCAAGAAAATCAGGTAATGTCTCTACTAAACTAAATAAAGAGTCTAAAATTTGAAAATGAAAAGATCATTGGCAGAGTATGTGAACTCAAGGGACTGGTAAGTCCAAATATTGAGATGATGGTAAATGCTCTAAAAGAAGCTAAAGATGTTATGACTGCTCCTGATCCGGTAAGTCTCGAAGTAGCAGAAACCTTGTCATATCTGCTCTGTGGTCATATAACCATTTTGGAGAGTTTGAAAAGTATTTGGGACTCAAAATTAAGTGGGTTGAAGAATCTCTTTGCAAACATCTTCAAATTTTTGTAAGTCTAAACATTTTTTGCAATTTTGGTTTCCCCAATTTTGTCATTGATGTCAAAGGGGGAAAGAGTGCAGCGAAAAATTCCTTAACATTCTTAGGGGGAGCAGTATTCTGAATTTTGGCAGTGTACTTATTAGTTTCGACACTTAGTCATTTTTCTCTAAGTGTTTCCATCAATGCCGAAGGGGGAGATTGTTGGTATATGGCTTCCAGTGTTGTCATTGATGGCAACTTAAGTCATCTTCATGATCTGCGGATCTGTATCTAGTTATACTAGTAGATAAAGTGCAATATTGTGTGTTGCCAATAGAATATCTAAAGAATAGGGTATCTGGTCAGTCAGCAATGAAAAATGCCTTAACATTCTTAGGGGGAGCAGTATTCTAAATTTTGGAAGTGTACTTATCAGTTTCGACACTTAGTCATTTTTCTCTAAGTGTTGCCATCAATTCCAAAGGGGGAGATTGTTGGCATATGGCTTCTAGTGTTGTGATTGATGGCAACTGAAGTCATCTTCATGATCCACAGATCTATATCTAGTTATACCGGCAAATAAAGTGCAATATTGTGTGTTACTGGTAGAATATTTGAAGAACAAGGTATCTGATCAGTCAGTCAATCTATCTACTTCATCGGATCATTGTTCTATGTTGTGGACCCCTGGGATTGCTTGGTGAGCACATATATTATCTTACTACTGAATTTTGTGGTGTTTCAATAATGGTAGTACGAGCTTGAAAGTCCGGTAGGATGTTTTATGTCTATTTGTTCATTGTAGCCGACTCAGTGAATGTGGCACATTGTGGGTTTGTAAAGTGGAATTATTTAAAATGTTTTTATGTTCAAACATTTAATTATGGGTCTTAGCTACAGTCTAGCCGATAGTGTTAGATCCACATTGTAAATCCAATTGTAATTTTGGGCCAACAGTTAATAATATTTCCAAGTTTTACTAAGGCCAACCTATAGCGATCGTATTTCTAGTTGTGGATATATAAGAGATTTGATATATCATTTGATGGTGTGAAAAAGTAGTGTGGTGGTGTGTTCTGATCATCAGGAAGAGCGATTAGGCGATTATGCACAGTTTCAATTATGAATTAATATTTTTGCAGTTTGAGTTGTGCAGAGCAGAGCATAATTGTTGAATTTGTCTGAAGGATAGCAGATTGTTATCAGAGCTAAATCAGAATTGTAATCAGGCATTGTGGATTCTATTTCATCAGTTCACCTCTTTTAGATTTACTCCAAATATTTGTAGGGTAGTGATCCCATCCATTTTGATGAGTGAGCTCTAGAAAGTGAGCCTGAATGCAAGTGCATTCCCATTTTGTACTTCTTATTTTGAGTATACTCATATTATATTGTGGATTGGCCATCCATCATGGTTTTTCCCCTAACAAGGTTTCCATGTAAAAATTATGGTGTTATGGTGTTGAGATTATTTTCTTTCTGTTGATGCATGTTTCTTTTATTGAATGGTTAAGTAAGTTAAATCACAAAATAATAAAGTTGAATTTTTCTCAACACTAATTCACCCCCCCTCCCAGTGTTGATTGTTTCCAATAGAGTAAGCCTTTGGATTCAACAGAAGAGAGGTTTGGAACCTATGCAGAAAAAATGAAAGTCCATGAGCAGTTGAAGAAGCCAATGATAGTCCAGAGAGTAAGGAAGGAAGTTGAATCATTTACAGACAGCATGGGTATATCTGCAAAAGCTATGAGAGAAGCCAGAAGGAAGAGAGAACAAGCTGAAGCAGAAGAATCTACTAGAACTAAATCTGCTAGTCCGGCAACATCCTCTTCATGAACTAGATCAATAAGGAGTTTTGCACCCCTATATAGTCCTACAAAGAAGTTAACCCCTGTGAAAGATCGAGTTAAGGCATTCGGTAAGAGGAAGAAGGACAAGAGTACAAGAGTCTATGTTGTTGTCTTAAAAAATGAAGAGACTAAATCTGATGAAGAAGTGAGAGAATAAAGCATATGGGCACCCAGGCAACAAAAAACACTAAGGACAAGCCCTTCGGTGAAGAAGAGAAAGCAAAGAAGAAGGTGGAAACTAACAAACCAGGTATGTCTATAAAGGAAGTTGAGAGAGGCATAATCAAGGATGGTAACCTTAAGCCACTATGTGAATGGTATGATACCTTTGATAGTGTTGGTCAAAAAGTTCTTGAGGAGGCTACAATAAAGTATTTGAACAATTTCAATATGACTTTTGTTGAGATCATGTCGCAGTTGCCTAAGGAACTGTATGAAATTTTGGAAATGAGAAGAGTAAGTGCAAGAACTGAAGAAGAGAAATTAAGAGAACAGATACTTGTTGATCTGTGTCTGGTGATGTCTATTGAGGAAATGAAGACAATCTTGAAGGAAGCTAAGAAGGATTTCAAGAGAAAAACAAGAGTAAACAAGCTTATGATTGGTCAGACTGAAGAGGTAGCAAAAGAAACTGAAACATTTCTAAAGAAAGTTTTATTAAAGAACAAAATCAGAGTTCTTTCTGAAGAAGTGCATGATGAAGATATTGCATTTGGTCCAGTAGATGAAGAGGTAAAGGAAGATACAATTGAGGACACTCAAATTACTCTTCGTGTGCATGATATAGAAGTATCTATGGAGACTGAAGCTCCTAAAGTTGTGTCAGTTGAAGAAGAGGATATTTCAAGTGAAGAAGTTGAAATTCCTAAAGACAAGCAAAAATTTGTAGCTAAAGAAAAAGTGATTGAAGAAAAGAAGGTTGAAGTAAAGGAAGTTCCTATGGAAGCAAGGGACATTGCAGAAACAGTGAAAAAATTTATAGAAGAGCAACAAGAAGAGTTTGACCTTGAATTGGGTGAAGGTCCTATTCATTTGTCTACTTTGTCTCTGATTCAGAAATTGAAAGTTGCATCATTTGCTTAGGCCAAGGCAAGGGAAGAAATTTTGAAATCACATATTGAAGATAGTGAGTTGTTGAATCTTGCATCCGATATTCTAGAGAAGATCATGCCTACTCATGTTAAGGATCCATCCGGTTCTCCCTCCGGTGAGATGAAGAAGCTTATTAATTTTGTAAGTACTCATTTTGAGTCCCTTGAGAAGTCAGCTGAGGTCAAGGTACAAAATTAATTTGATGATAAAAGGTTTAATAGGATAAAGTGCATGATTGCTAATGACAAATCATTATTAGCTACCTATGTGAAGAATGTTCAAAGTGCACTATCTGAAGGGGGAAAGATATATAAGTCATGTTTGTATTTGTCTAAACTTACTGAGGACAATTAGAAAAATATTAAGGATCATGAGAAATAGTTAGTTGTTATTTCTAATTCCTTTGATCCTTTAACTATTTATGTTGGAAAGTAAGAAGGTCAAGTTATATCCCTACTTGACAAGATAAATATTTTGAAGCATGATAATGACAAAATTATGGAAAGAGCATGTGAGCTTAGAGGCCTAATTGGTCTGAAGATGGAAACAATGTTGAGTGCATTGAAGGAAGCACAAGATGCTATGGCAGTCAATGATCATGAAAACCATGAATCTGCAGAGATTCAATATTATTTATTTTGTGGTCACATGACAATCCTGGAGAGTCTCAAGAAGGGTTGAGACACAAGTTTGAACCTGTTGAAGACCAATTTTGTAGATATTTCTAGATTTGTGTAAGTTGTAGAAACAAGTTTGTACATATTCAGTTTGAAGTTTTTGTTTTATTTTTGGTATTTTGTTCCCCATCTTTGCATTAAGGGTTTTGTGATGCAAGTTAAAGCATAACAAAGCAGAAAGAAGAATCAGATAGAAGTTCAAATAATTTGATCTATGAGCTTAACCGAAACTATTCTCAGGCATTTGTAGATGTTATTTCATAGTTCACCACTCCAATTGTCTTTTGACATTGATTGTAAGGCGGTGATCCTTTCTATTTTTGAGCAGTGATCTCTAGGCAGTGTGCCTAAATGCAAGTGCATTCCCATTTTTGTAAACATCTTTTTGAGTATACTCGGATTATATTGTGGATTGACCTCCACCATGGTTTTTCCCCTAACAAGGTTTCCACGTAAAAAATCCTTGTGTTATTATGTTGTCGTTATTTGTCTTATGTTCATGCATCTTTCTTTTGGTTGAATGTTACCAGTACTTTAAAGATAAAATTAATAAAGTTATAAATTTTAGAACACTGATTCACCCCCCTCTCAGTGTTCCTTGATTCCAATAGAAATCACACATAAGGCGCCATCAATGTCCATCACATCATATATATATCAAAAAATATAGTTTCCATCATAAAGTCCATAAAATTCCACAAAAAATCCACAATAAAACCCCATATAGTCCATGTCCACAGTCCATAGAGTCCATCAAATAAAAGTACAAGTACAGAGAATCCCATCATATACAAATACATGAAGATATAGTTGACACATCATGGTGTCTTGAATCAATAAATAATAATGAATCAAAGAATCTGGCAAATCAATCTGATCAATCTACACATAAAAAATTTGTATGTCATCTTTGCATGTATGTACATGTATCCGTTGTGCACCTGTAAAAACTAAGACTCCTTGTCAAGCCTCCTGTCTCTCTCTAACCACTACTCCCTGCATCTAATCATTGGAGAGAGTCTATTCTAGGTCATCAGCCATGAGATGTCTCTCGAAAATCACTATACTCGTGAGTGTGTGTGGCCCCTGAGTGCGAAGGTTTTGCTAGCCTCTATACGATTGCCTTAACATAAGGAGGAAAACTTTGTGTTGGATTGGAGATGGAAGAGAAATATGCATACATATAGTATCTCGCCTTCATCCTTGCATCTACCTCCCCTACATCCCTCGCTCTGTACTGCTCACGTTCCATCCTATACCTATCTCGTTGCTACTGCAGCCTCCATCTCTCCATCTCCCAGGCATCATATGCTAATCTCATGGATGCAAGTTGTGCCTCTACCTGGGATGCCCTCTAGGGTACCTCATCTCTCTCCTACATGCTTTGTGTTCATGCCTCTGTAGTCTCTACCCTCTCTATGGCCTCATCCCTCTCAGCCTGCAAGCTCTGTGCCTATCTTTGTAGCCTCTACTCTCCCCTACAGTGTTGCTACCTCCCCCTCTATAGCTTCTTCCCTCCTCAAGGTAGCATCTCTCTACTCCATGGCCTGCTCTACCACACCAAGAGCCACATCTCTCTCTCTTTGGCCCTAGAGGGATATCTTGTTGAATCTCATATTGCCATGTAACCCTGTTTGGCCAATGCAGCTCTATAATAAAGGGATCTCTACCTATCAAGTAGAATCTAGAAAATAAATAGGCCCTATGCAGCCTATTCTCCTCTCTCCAAGACCAAAACTGTCATCCACATATGGCCTCCCAACAATTTCCTCATCTCTCAAATCATCAAGAAAATGACACTAGTGCTCCAGGCTCCCTACCTTACTATAGTGGAGCATCCATCCATGCTCTTGAGCCCACCAATAAGCCACTGGAAGGGATTCATCCTTGTCCCCCACCACAAGAATATTTGGGCACGCAACTCTGATATGCTCCCAGGCCCACACCTGTAGCAGTGTGACATGGGTCACACTCAATTCCCTCCTATAGCAAACAATGTGCATATCTCGATACAATTGTGCCAACCTACATGGTCCCCAGAAAAACACCCCATCCCTCCTCTCCATAATATGGAAAACAACCTTAATCATCTTGAGGCTAAAAAACCTCCCACTCCTGTCAGGGAGGAGGATCCCACTAATCAACCCACATAAATACAAAGGTAATGGTGTTGCAACAACTCCAAGATAGGCATCAATTTCCAACTCCTTCGCTCATATGGGAAAGTCTACAACACCAAATATTGGTCGTAAACTCTTCTCCGCTGGTCTGCTCAGCATAGTGCTCACCACATGTCCTCTGATGGGTAGTCTAAGGATCCTCAAAAAATCCTCTAGCATCACGGTCATCTCCCCTATGGCGAGGTGGAAATTCGATGTCTCAGAGCTCCACCGCTCCATCATTGTTGTCAGTAATAGTCTGTGGGCCTGAATGTTGGGATATCCCAACATGTGTAATAACCCCGCCTGCTCCAGGGCTGCATGGTCCTTGGCGTTATCACGTTGCATGTCACCTCCAGAATGGTTGAGTTCCTCTCTTGAGTCCTCAGGGTCTCAAAGCTCTGCATCCATTTCAACCATTCTATTAGTCCTTTCTAGCATTTCATTTCTATCTTTTCTTTTCATCCCTACCCCGGTTTGGTGAGTTTTCATCTGTGTAAGGCGGATTCAACTCTTCTCCCTTTTTTTGCGCATTTTCCTATTTGGCTCGTGCATTCACCCTTTTGTTCCCATCTTGATAGGTTCACCTATTTAATCGGTGTGTTTTCCTCTTTCCTATCTAGGCACCCATTTTCCCCTTTCCATCCTAGAGGTGAACTCACATTCACACCTTTTCCCTATGGGTGAATACGCACTCGCACCTGTCACCCTTTTTCCCAAATTGGAAAACTCACATTCTCCTTTCTCTCCAATTGGTTGATACACATCTTCCCATCCCCCATTGGGCGATCCCATGTTCGCCTTTTCTTCCAAGAGGCGATTTCGCAATTTCCGATCTAGAGCACAATCACCCCTGTCAAGTGGCACACTCACCCTTTTCCAACATAAAAAATTTCATAATCACCTATTCCCTATCCCATATGCCCCTGCGTAAGCAGGTTTTCCCATGTGGGGAGAGGAAATTTCACAATCGCCCCTCATGTGGTGCATCTACCCCTATAGAGGTGCACTTGCTCGTTCCCTCACCCATTCTCTAGATAGGAAAATGCATTCTACTAGAAGGGTGAATCCGCCCTTCCATGGAAATGGCATTTTTCCTAACTACCCATCCTAAACTTGAATGCATGCATAAAAATTGAAATCAAATCATGAAGCTAGGTTTCAGAACCTACCTTTCGGAGTACTGCTCGAAGGTGGTAAAAGTCTTGGACCTCGTCCACTTGGTGGATCATCTTGTCATTGTCTTCCATCTCGCTCA
Source organism: Sequoia sempervirens (assembly GCA_007258455.2). Classification (NCBI taxonomy): domain Eukaryota; kingdom Viridiplantae; phylum Streptophyta; class Pinopsida; order Cupressales; family Cupressaceae; genus Sequoia; species Sequoia sempervirens. The sequence goes on from VDFB02086081.1 coordinate 89,550,649, forward strand.
TCTCATCAGTTGTTGCTCTTGGTCACTCAATCTCTTAGTGACATGTGTGCAACTCAAAATTAACTAAATAGTGAATTTTCAAATTTACTATTTATAATTTTCATTTTTTGCCCCTATTTAGTCTTTTTTATTTTTAGGTAATTTTTACCCTGTTCGAATCAAGGAACACGAAGACGGGGAGTGAATTGATGTTCTTCAAAATTTAACTTTATTAATCTGATCTTTAAACCACTTATAACTTTGAACTAAAAGTAAGATGCAAGAACACAAAGCAATCAACCACAACACCATAACACAAGGATTTTTTACGTGGAAACCATGTTAGGGGAAAAACCACAGTGGAAGTCAATCAACAATATGAGTATACTCAAATATAAGTGTTTACAAATGGGAATGCACGTGCATTCAGGCATACTGCTTAGAGCTCATTGCTCAAATACAAAAGAAGACTCACTGTCTTACAAAAACATTTGGATTACATCCAGAAGATTTGAACTGAGAGAATAGCATCTACTAATGCCTGATTATAGTTCTGGTTAAGCACATCGATCACATTCTTGACCTTCTTGTTTGATTATGCTCTTCTGCTCTGTCTGCTTTAATTCAAATCACAAATATTTTTTTGCACAAGTCAAATTGTGCATAATCGCTCTACAATCCTTCTAAATTTTGCAACACACATCAACACACTTCGTACATACCTCTAAATGATATAAATGATCACTTATATATATTTGCAACTAAAGATTTAATTAACCACATGTCGGCTTCAACAAAATAGAAAATATTTCCAAACTGTCGACTCAATCCACAAACAATTTTCAATCACACCAGCCAAAGTCAGCCACAACATAGTGATGACCAAAAATAACATCCTCGAACATGAAAATACCTTAAACAATTTCACCTCAAACATTCGCAACACGCTACATTCATCAAGTCGGCCTTTTTACATCATTAAACTAAAAAACAATCAACTGGATCTTCTAACATTCACACAAATCAGTACGAGGCTCTATGATTCAAAGATAACATAGATCATACATCGAAAAACCTTCCCTAAGATCCACAACTTAAAATGATAACAGAAAATTGCATATGAATTGATGAACACAATTTTGTTGGGTGCTTTGTTCTAGCTTTAACAGTTAGCACAAAACTTCAATCTGACTTCTGGTATAAGAAACTACTAAAGTGTGAATCGAATCATTGACTAGGGTTGCCATCAATGACAACACTAGATGACATGTACAGTGTCTCTTGCCAACAATCTCCCCCTTTGGCATTGATGGCAACACTTAGTAAAAATGACTAAGTGACGGATCAATACCAACATGAATACACTAGATGACATGTACAGTGTCTCTTGCCAACAATCTCCCCCTTTGGCATTGATGGCAACACTTAGTAAAAATGACTAAGTGACGGATCAATACCAACATGAATACACTACCAATCTTCAAAACTTCAAAACACAACTCTTAATCACAACTCCCCCTGAGATGAATATGACATTTTTCACTGTCCCATACTCCCCCATTGACATCAATGGAAAAGCCGGGAATCCACATACCAAAAATCAAACAAAATTGCTATGAACAAACTGCATATGTACAAACTTGCTTCTACAACTTACATAAACTTGAATATATCTACAAAATTGGTCTTCAACAGGCTCAAACTAGTTCCCCAACTCTTTTTTAGACTCTCCAAAATAGTCATGTGACCACAAAACAAGTAAGATTGCATCTCTGTTGACTCAAGGTTTTCCAGATCATTGACCACCATAGAATCATGTGCTTCTTTTAATGCACTAAGCATTGTCTCCATCTTAGGACCAATCAATCCTCTGAGCTCAGAAACTCTTTCAACAATTTTTCCTTCTTCATGCTTCAGACTTTTAATCTTGTCAAGTAGGTATATGACTTGACCTTCTTGCTTTCCAATAGAAATGGTTAGAGGATCAAATGGTTGAGAGGTATCTGCAAACTGTTTCTCATATTCCTTCATTTTATTTTCAGTGTCCTCAGTGAACTTAGACAAAGATAAGCATGACTTGTAAATATTTCCACCCTCAGAAAAAGCACCTTGAATGTTCTTTACATAGGTAGCTAACAAATATTTGTCATTAACAATCATTCCCTTTAATCTATTGAACCTTTTAGCATCAAATTCCTTCTAACCTTATCCATAGCTGACTTTTCAAGTGACCCAAAGTGAGTACTTATAGAGTTGACAATTTCTTCAGCTAACCGGATGGAGAATCAGATGAATCCTTGACATATGTAGGCATGATCTTCCCCAGGATACCTAATGCAAGATTTAATAGCTCACTATCTTCAATATGAGATTTCAGTATTTCCTCCCTTTACTTGGCCTAAGAAAATGATGCTACCTTCAACTTCTCAATGGGAGATAGAGTGCCCAAGTTGATAGGACCTTTAACTAGTTTAGGATCAAACTCCTCCTGTTGCTCTTCCAAAAAATCCTTTACTTACTTATCAGTGTCTCTTGCTTCCACTACAATCTCTTTCACTTCAGCCTTCTTTTCTTCAATCACTGATTCTTTCTTGGCTTTAGGAATCTCAACTTCTTCACCTGACATCTCTTTACGGACTTTAATATCCATGGGAATTTCAGCATCTTGCATGTCTAGAGGATTCAAACTATCCTTAAATGTGTCTTCCTTCCATTTTTCAACTTTCAGACCAAATGGAACATCTTCACTATTAGCTTCTTCAGAAACAACATTATATCTATTTTTCAATAGAACTACCTCAAGGATTTTCTCAGTGTCTTTTGCAACTTCTTCAGTTCACCCAATCATCAACTTGTTCACCCTTGTTTTGCTCTTAAAATCCATTTTGGCATCATTTAAAATTTTCTTCATCTCTTCTATTGACATCACCGAGCATAGATCAGCAAGCATCCGTTCTCTCATTTTCTCTTCTTCAGTTCTTGCATTCACTCTCCTCATTTCTAAGACTTCATACAAACCTTTAGGTAACTCAAACATTATTTCAATGAGAGTCATATTGAAATTATTCAAATACTTTATTGTGGCTTCCTCAATAATTCTTTGACCGACACTATCAAAGGTGTCATACCATTCACAAAGTGGTCTAAGATTACCATCCTTAATCAAGGCTTTTTCCACTTCTACATACATGCCTGATTTGTCAGTTTTCATCTTTTTCTTTGCTTTCTCTTCACCGGAGGGCTTGTCCTTAGAGACTTTAGATGCTTTTGAGCCCTTATGCTTGATTTCTTTCACCTCTTCATCAAATTTAGTTTCTTCATATTCTAAAATAGCAACATAGACTCGTGCTCTTATCCTTCTTCCTCTTTCCTTCTCTCTCAGATGTTTTGGCTTGAGCTTTTACATGGCTTGGTTTCTTTGCAGGACCAGATGAGAGAGTAGAGCTCCTTGTAGATCTAGATCTAGCAGAAGATGTTTTTGGACTAGCAGACTCAGTTCTAGCTAGCTCTCTTGCTTTAGCTTGTTCTCTTTTCCTCCTAGCTTCCCTTACAACTTTAGTTGATATCCCCATGCTTTCTGCAAAAGCTTCAACTTCCTTTCTCACCTTCCAAATTATCATAGGCTTCTTTAATTGTGCATGAACTTCCATATTATTTTCCTCAAAGTTACCAAACCTCTCTTTTGTCAAATCCCAAGGTTTACTCAAGAGGTGTTGAATATACAACTCCAAAATGTGTTCTTCAACCTCATAACCCATAGGCATTATCCACACTGTTCTAGGCTCTACAGCTTCCATCAAACACCGATCAATATCAACAATAAAGCAACTTTTTTCCTTATATTTTTCCATAATAGAACTAGAAATTCTTTCCCTGGATTGCATTTCATTATGAAAGATTTTGAAATAACCCCAAATAGCATTTTTCCTTGCTTTACTATCACCAATTCCATACAAGATGTCTCTAATTTGAACAGCTACCGGTTTATTACCTTGCCATTAAAATTTTCCAACTCTCGAAACTTCATTCATGAAATACAAAAATAGAAATAACAATAAAGTGCCATACTTAAAAGAATTTTTCTTATCCTTCTTGATTTTTCCAAGACTTTCAATTAACTAGCTCCGGAGTAACTCACATAAGTCATATTCTGCATTTTCTTTTACCATCTGATATGTTGCATAGATTGTTGTACTAGATATCAAATTATCCCAGCTAGAGTGATAGATCTTGTAACCAATAACCATAGAGGAAAATCTCACATCCACTTCGATGATGTCATTGATTGTCATGGCTCTCTTGTCAAAAATTGAACCGGTTGCATCTGTGACTGTTTGGTTCTTCACAGATTTTAATGTCAGAAACCCACCGGATGAATTCAAACCAGTTTCAATCCTTATAGCTTCCTTTGTGATCTTGAAAGGATGACTTAACCACATAAACTCGCCATGCACTCGACTCAATATATACTTAACCCATTCATTTTATTCAAACACAGAAAACTTCACAATCTGAGTGAATTTCTTCTCCTCCAAAGTTTTGAATTTAGGTTTTACACAGAAATATTCTCCCATAATGTGATTGGTGTACAAATTCAATAACTAGGAGCTTCCTAATTCTTCAATATTTGCAAGAATGTATGCCCTAATATCTTCGATATGCAAAAAACCATACGGAACGGAAGAAAATGCACGTAATGGTTTTGTCTCGATGGATTTGAACGGGTGCCATTTGAATTTCGGATAGGGTCTATCCTTAATATCCACAACCAATGGAGTAGCCATTTCTAGAATTTTCAATTTCATGAGTTTACAGATAAATACCTTTCGTCGGATTAGGGTTTAATCGCCGAATTTCCTTCAGACTTGTATATTTGCCAAAGTTCATTGCAGAGCTCTCCACACTTCTTCTCAAAATGCAATGTGACAAATGAGGGATAGAAATGACCTTTTATCATTCACACACCTAACTTTTTGTCGCAATAAATTTTTTTTCCCTAGGTCTTCCAAAGACCCTATTCTCATAGACTATGAAAGAAAATTATTATGCGGACCTTCAATTTTGCCTAAGTTTCATTTACAAGAGATCCCAAAACATCTACACATCACTAATGCAATCATTGCAATCTTCCACATTCCGGTATCAACTACCGACAAGGGGGTTAAAATATTTTCTTGAGAACTCCCCCTAGGCCAGAGGCCTTAAACTAACTCCTAGAAGAATTACCAAAACCAAATTCTGGTGTTGCACCAAATTCTGGTGCTGAACCATTTCCTGCATCAAAAGGACTCTTCTTCACCCATGTCTTCTTCATTTTCTTCCTGATCTCATCCATAGTAACTTTTCCTTTTCCCTTTTTATCCTTCTGCATGTTTTTCCCTTGATTTACCAGACCCTTCTTACTTCTACAGAATCTAGCAATGTGATCAAATTTGTTATAGTTATAGCACATCGAAGTCCCATGGATCTGTTAACTCTGGCAGTTGTATTTGGCATTAACAGGTCGATCTTTTGGTGCAAAAGCAACTGTGGGCCAACATACCCTTTATTTAACCTTTTCTAATCATTTAGCCCCTTTCTTCTGCAGGCCACCATTTGCACCTTGTGCATCCATTTTCCTAGGTTCAAAAGCCATTTTTATGGTTTTTCATCATCTATCGCGTGGTTCCCTTCATTTATCCATATAGAGAAGTCAACTGGGGCCCCTTTTCTATGCAATCCATCCTCTTGAGGGGGCATACCCTACCATATTCCTACATTCCTCTCTTCTATCCATTTCCTTGTGATATTAGGGCATCTCCTAAGGTCCTATTCTCCTATCGAGTCATCTACACTTTATTTTTCTTTGAAACACTATTATTCTAACAATATTTCCAAGAGGGGAAAAATGTATACACCTAAATTTGGACACTCCCATATGGTCAAATTCAATCATTTTTTCTCCTATCCTACATCCCTAAACCATATTAATTAAATAATTTATTATTTAGTTAATATTTCATCCCAGCCTAATGTATCCTAAGGTGTTTGATTGATTAAATAAATACCTTACCTTATTCCTCTCTAAATTAAATAAATATTCCAATTTATTTAATTTAGTCACTTGGTCTAAATAAATTAAAATCTAAATCTAAATTCATTATTTCTCTATCTTTGTCTCATCCTCCATAACCTTCCTCTAATCCCGATTAACTTTCCTAATCCTATCATTAGGATGTGCACACCTCTAATATTTGATTAGTGTCAAATCCTCCATAATTTGCAAGTTGGTCTTAATCCCCCATTAACCTACCTAATCCTTCATTTGCACAACCTAAATCACTAATAAGCCTAACCTAATCCTCATGCCATTTATGGCATGTACCTTAGTCAATTTTCATTGATAAATTTCTCTGTTTGGAGAAGTTATCTCCACCTTCCAAGGATTTTTAAATTCCTTTTTATTTCCCCCAAGCATCCTCTATGGAATTTAAAATTTCACTTTATTTCTCCAACACATTTGGAGGAATAAAGGACCAATTTAAAATTCCTCCCCAATCCCAAAGTCAAATCTCCAAAACCAAGGGAGGTTTTAGAAGAATTTTTAATTCTTCTATTGTCACATCATCACATAATGTGGGTAGACGAGACAAGACTCACCTTTTCCACCTCATTTCCTTGTCATCTCTACATCACCCTTCCTTGTCCATGTCATCTGCAACATGTCCTTATGAGATGGCTTGTGAGTTCTCAACTCACCCTAGCCATTGATCCTCTATCCTAGGATCAATCTCAGCCATTCATTCATTTAGAGACCCTTTCCCTAAATATAGTGATTTTGGTTTCATTTTGATCTATCACTAAATCACTCTAGCAATCTCACACTTAGCAAAATTTGAGCACTCATACCACCAAGATTGAAACCTCCATTGTTGTAGCACTTTAGGCCATCATCTTGAACCTAATACATTAGCTAATACCACCATTGCATCCACTTCCTTTTGAGCATCTTTTAGAGCCATTTGGTCAAGAAAAGGAGCACACAAATATTCAACAAAGGGCCAACCGAAAGCATCATCTAAACAAGGTAAAATTACTTGTTTCACTTATCTTGTTTAGATTCAACCTAGGCTAATCTTGAGTGGCTTTTTGTGTTCTTTTCTATTGCATTTCAATCAATTGTTTTGTATTTTAGAGTAGAAAAATACTTGCACATAGATTCATTGTATAGTGCAAGTTGTGTTCACCAATTATGAACTGTGGCTTTCTATGTTTCTAGTTATGGTTCGGGAGAATTATTGTTGGTATTGATTTCTCCTTCATGAAGTCTTATGGCTTACAGTTCTAGAGTTGAGTTGTTTTGATTGTATTGAAGATAATTTTGGTATCTAGAAAGTTCATGCTTAATTTTTCTATGTGTTTTACACTGGCTTGGACAACCTTGTGTGAAATACTACTTTCAGAGTTAGTGAAGTGTATTGGATCTATTTGGTTTCTAATGAAGCATGTGTTTGGGTTGTGTGGTCGATTTTGTGCATGTTAAATATGTAAAAATGAAAGAATCAAACACACCAATAAGACATTATATCAAAAATAGAATATTTAAAACAATAGAGATTACAAACTCAGTATCCTATTATCGATGTCGTCCTATTGTCCTCTATCTCCAGTATTTTCTTTGATTCCAGCTGGCTCTCAGATTGTATGCTAGGCTCAACAAATAGTCTTCCTAGAGAACGAGATTGAATATGAAATGTATGTAATGCTTAAGCTAAGGCATGATTATTCTAAAACATGATTGCTAAGATGACAGATTATGATGATGTTATGAATAATAAAACTATAATGATAATGCTATAATGCTACAATGCTAGAATGCAATTAATCTCTAATTCCTCTAATGTATGTTGTGTAACCATTGCTTGGATTAGCAGTGCTATTTATAGAGTTTTTCAAAAGCTTCTGATTGGCTGATATGATCAACGATTGTGAAAATTCCTGGCAGATCGAATGGTTGAGGATGGATAAGACTGAAGAAAAACAGAAGAAAACATAAAGCAAGATTTGTTTTCTTTTCTGTAAAAGAGGTAAGATAAGATGATGAAGATGATTTGTTAAAACTCATCTTTTTGTGAGATTATGGAAAGGTTTTGAAGAAGATAAATAATGAATTATTAAATTCAATTATTTATTTATGGGTGACACAAAGGTTTTTCTTAAAATAGAATATTTACCCCAGATTTTGAAGAATAATGGAAGATTTCATAATTAAATAGAATATTTAATTATGATTCTGAAAAGATATGGAAGATATTCAATTAAATTATTTAATTAAACTTTTAAGAAATGGTATGTAAATGAAATTAATTAAATAAGATATTTAATTAACCAGAAGGAAGATTTGAAAAGAAATATTTAAATTTAATTAAATCAAAAATACTTAATTAAATTCAAAACGTGATAATTAATAAAAATAAATAAAGTGTATTTATTTAATTAATCAAGTAGACATATGGATGTCGAATAATTAAATAAAAATCTATTTATTTAATCATAATAGAAGAATAAATTGAATGAACAATATAATTTAATTAATTAACTTTAATCATATGTAGAAGACTTTAGAGAAATTAATTAAATAATAAATATTTAATTAAATGCCAGGATTAATCAGATATGACCAATTTTCTGCATCTACATTTTTTCCCTCTTTGAAGTGATGTGTGAAACGCATTGCTTCAAAGAAAATATTCCTTCTTTCAAAATATTGTTGTGTTTGACTTTGCCCCTTTTCTGAAAAATATGCCCCTGACATGATTCTGATATGTTTCTGATTAAAACATATTGTTGGTGTTAATGATGCCCCCTCGGGAGGTAAATCACTGATGATTATGAGGTTTTTCATAAAATTTGAAAAAATTTAGTTGATGATGAGATTTTGATGTTGATTTGAATTCAGTGATTTAGCTCTCGAAAAAAATTGATGTATAAGGATGCCCCAGTGTGAAAATAAAGTCAAAGTTAGATAAAAAGATGAAAAATGTCACAAAACTCACCTTTAGTTGACCTTTAAAAGGTAAAAAGGAAGAAAAGGACAAACCATTTGCACTTTTTGACTTTGAGAATCTTGTAGCTCTGATAGTGACGTGGCGAAATGGAGATTTTGTATCACTGTCATAGATTCGAGCAGGCCCGCCGATACCAGAGACCAGTTGCGTATGGACCACCGGTGAGTCAATCCAACATCTTTTACTGTCAATTTTTTCAGTTTTGAGTTGATTTTTACTATTTTTTGCAGATTTTAGATTTTAAAATTCTGTTTTAGTGCTTTTACAAAAGTTTTAGCCCTTCCGTTAGCTGTTTGAGTGCTTTCGATGAAAAGAGTAGCGCATATAGGATAGATTTAGCATGTTTAGTGTAGAAACCAGTTTAGTGCATTCGATAAAAAGAGTAGCGCTTCTAGGACGCCATAAGAAAATTAGGGTTTTAGTGCATTGAGGGAAAACATTAGCACATGTAGGGTTGTTGCGCATTCAGGAAATGAAGTGGCACTTAGGTTTAGAGTTTTAGCGCTTTTAGGGAAATAGCGCATATAGGAAATTATTGAGCGCTTTCAGGGAAAAGAACGGCGCATCTGATTTTTAGCGCATCTAGGATACATAATAGAGCATATGAGTTTTAGCACATAGAGACCATAAATTAGCGCATCTCGTAAAAAAAACATAATGTGTGATTTGATGAAAGTGATGTAAAAATGATGATGTATATTGCTTCCTTGGTCAATAGATAGAGAAATTGTCTCATCATCATGTTGATATGGATAGAAAATCTGATAAATAATTGATAACTTTTTTTCCAAAATAGAAATCAAAGAGTAGATAGCTGATAACTCTATTTCCCCTATACGAAAAACAAAGAGTAGATGATTGATAGGACTGCTATAAAAAATTTCTCTACGATAGAAAAAAAATAGTAGATGATTGATTGAAAACATATTTGCATTCATGATTGAAATACAAATAAGATGATATTTTGATTTTTGATAAATTTGCATTCTTGAAAAAGAAAAAAAATAGTAATTGATGATAGAGCATATTGATGTGATATTCAGATAGATAGATTGTGCATTGATTGTATGATATGAATTGCCTAGATAGGATACTTGATATGGGTCACTGATATGGGTCATAGATAGCTATGATTCTGATGAGTATGGGTCACTGATATGGGGTAGATTGATTTTGCTTGTTTTGAGATTGAATCATTGATATGATGTTGATTGATTGTCTTATCTTACCCGAAAATAGGAGGTTTTCAAAAACCTCCAGATTAGGGAGTGTCACTCTACGAGATGGGATAGGATACCCGAGTTGACGCCGGATGATGTAGCATTGATAGGGGCCTATGGATTGAGATCTTTGTTGGCCATGCCTCTGATTTGGGTCAACAGGGGACTGTTGACCCCATTGGCAGAGAGGTGGCATTCAGAGAACAACACCTTTCATTTTCTGACAAGTGAGGTGACTGTGACTCCAGAGGATGTGTATAGGATTCTTGGTATCCCAGTGGTTGGCACCCTTGTGTTCTATGATCACAAGGAGCTCGATGGTACAGATGCTCTGAGGAGAGTATTTGGTGATGTGCAGATAGCAGGGTACTGGGTGCCATGGGCTGACTTCAGGGGATATCCAGCCTTGCCTGCAGTTTTAGGTGCATTCATTGGAGGTCTCCTTTGTCTAGATCGCCGGTCAAAGGGACTATCAATAGGATGGGGGAGGATCCTGGAGCAGATGTTGTTACAGCCATGGAGATATGCCTAGGGGAGTTGTATGTTGGCTCACCTATATCATGATTTACATCAGGTGGTATACAGGGGTGCATCTAGTTTGTCATGTGGCATGACACTAATATAGATTTGGGCATGGCAGCATCTTGTTGTGACGAGACCATCTTGTCCCAGAGTGAGGCCACCAGGCAGACCCTAAGTGTATGCATATGCTATGTTCCTTGTCAAGCCTAAGTTGGGCAAGGCGAATTACTGGAGACGATGCTTCGATGATATTGATGCAGTGATATGGTGACCATACCTAGCTTGCGAGCCATGGGATACAGATCACCTAGAGATGCCATTCGTAGGTATTCCTTGATTTTTGATAGGTCGTACTCCCTTCATTCTAGAGAGGTTCTTGGCATTGCGGGTGCAGCGACAGTTTGGTTTCACACAGGGGATGCCGCAGGAGGTTGCTCACTATGCATGGAGCAGGGATGAGCAAGGATGGGGGATGTGTATTTCATATCAGATAGCATATACTGAGTATATGGCTTTAGCGCCCAAGGCATGGGATGATAGACGAGATATTGTTGATGCTGGTATGTCCAACAAGTACTTAGTTTATTATCATACACATCCCTTTCCACGATTTACCTATCCTGATGAGCTAGCACCCATTTTGGTGGTACTGTAGCCAGGGGTAGGGAGACAAGAGGATGTGGCCAGTGGTGAGTAGGCAGTGGTTGGGGGAGATGATGAGGAGAGTGGAGAGGAGGAGAGCTCAAATGGGGATGATGGTGATGATGGCGGAGATGAGGGGACGGTACCAGTGATACTAAGGCTAGATATTTTGAGCGGTATCTAGATCATGCGGAGGCCGAGGACTAGGATTGGGCAGAGGACAGTGATCAAGGTTGGTTCCTCATCACAGCGGGGACAGATAGATACTTTGTAGGCCATTACAGGGACAGTAGGTGCAATTACAGAGTTAGTTGGTGCAGGCATAGGGATTGGTCGCACAGCTACAAGCACAGTTGGCACAGTCACAAGCCCAGGCACAGAGCATGGCACAGGCATAGGCACATGCACATCCTCCTACTCCAGACCCATAGGTAGCCCAGTTGATTACAGAGAGGGATGCATTGAGATGGAGGGCGGTAGAGGCTGAGGGTGTTGCTCAGAGGCTGATGGGCACCGTGGAGAGTGCAACATTGTGAGAGGCCATTGCATAGGGCTTTGAGATGGCCAGAGAGGCTGAGTATTATCAAGTTCAGTATGAGGAGTTATATCCTCCTGAGCGCAGAGAGCCTTTCCCATGGTCCCATACTAGGACCAGGAGCAAGAAATAGATAGGCACATAGAGTTTGGGGGTTACCGGGCCTTGACAAGATCCAGATGAAGGGACCAGTGGCAGACCACTATCTGCGAGACCAGCTCCATCAGGGGGTTCTACCAGCCAGCCTTGATGTATGCAAGATTTTATGTGATGTATCTCATATTCTTTAGAGCATGTACATTGATTTTTGATCATATCTCATGTATCTTGTTAGACTTTTCAGTGTCATGGGACTATTGGACATTTGTATGTATATTTTGATGAGCGATGATATGCAGCGGAAATGAGTTTTGATGATGTGTTGCATTTGTTATGATGATATGAGATGGATTTGCATTTATTTCCTTGTTTATGTGATATGGATTTTGATATATGATCTACGGACTAACATGATTTGTAGGATGATGTGATATGATTATGATATGATGATGTGCAATATGATGTGTACTAATGGTCTCATGCAGGTGGATGATGATGGTAAAAAAAAAAATGCAACATGTTGAAATGATATGATATGTGATATGAGTTATTAATGATGTGGAAATGTGATGTTTGTATGAATGTTTATGTTTTTGAATTTTCAAATGCTATAAATGATGATGACGTGATGTGATGATTTTGCAAAGTAATATGAATCAAATGTTGTATAAATGGTATTGAAAAATGAGAAAGATGTGAATGATAAATGATGAAATGTATACTATGAAATGTAATGAATATGAAAAATATTGACGAGATGGAATGATAAAACGAAATGAAATGTAATGATATAAAATGAAATGAAATGATATGAAATGTAATAGTAAAAAGAAAATGAATTATGAGATGAAATGAGATGAAATGATATGAGCTAATGAGATGATGATAAATGATAATTATATAAATAATGAGGATATGATAATGATGAGAAAGGTATGATGAATAAAAAAAATGATGAAATAATGATAGGATAGAAAATGTAATGTAATGACATGAAAGGATGAAATGTAAAATGATATGGAAAAATGAAATGAAATTGAATGATATGATATGCAATGTAATGTACTAAAATGGAATGATAAAAATGAAATGAAAATCGAATGATATGATATGCGATGAAATGTACTAAAATGATATGGAATGAAAGGAATGGAATGATATGATATGCAATGTAATGTAATAAAATGATATGGAATGAAAGGAATGGAATGATATGATATGAAATGTAATGTAATAAAATGATATGGAATGAAAGGAATGGAATGATATGATATGAAATGTAATGTAATAAAATGGAATGATAAAAATGAAATGAAAATTGAATGATATGATATGCAATGTAATGTAATAAAATGATATGGAATGAAAGGAATGGAATGAAAATGAATGATATGATGAAATGAAATGAGATGAGATGAAACAAGATGAAATGTAATGATATAAAATGAGATGATATGTAAAATGAAAATGATGGATAGGATAAGAATGAAAAATGGTTAAATGAATAAATGAATGATACGAAATGATAAAGGATCGGAATGATATGAGAATGAAACCAAGATGATAAAAATGAGAATGTCCCATGATATGCAATGAAATGATATGAAATATGAAATGATAATGCACCATGAAGGACAAATGATTGAGACAGGTCCCAAATGATGAGAGTTAAACTAAATGATATGAACAAGGTCTAGGTGAAATGATAATGAAATGAGGATGAAAAAAATGTCCAAATGTCCTCCACATATAGTCTAAAGAGACATGACAACCGTTAAAAAACTCTAATGCAAATCTAATATGCAAATATATACATTGATCTAAATGAAATGCAACTAAATAGAACCAACTATTTTTTGAGCCTTTGGGTAGCTTTCTTGAATCATCATAGAGCCTTATAAAATGTTGGAAGTATGTACAAGCATCATAGGGGAGATTAGCACCAATGATGACCTGAGTACAACTTTCATGATTTTTGATATAGCAAGTGAACACAAGCATCAAGGTATAATTGGACCGAGATGACCTGAGCATTTCTTGCATAAATAGGAAAATACTAACCACCTTCTGATGTAAATGTGGAACTGTCGTCAATGATATGCTTTAGAAATCATGTTTCACAACATATTTGCATCAAATCGATAGTTAACCTCAAGACAGCAGACAAAGAAAAATCATCCTCTTTCCTTGCCACTCTAGTTCAGTACATCATTGAGTGTGCTTCAAAGAGATGATGTCAAAAAATCAAACAACCATTGTGCAAAATGTAAAACTAATATTCCAATCATTATTCAGATTTTAGATCATCCAGATATGAGTCATGATATGGTATTTTACTGAAAAACCATTTGTGATAAGGGTCAATGGTTGGATATTTGTTCATGTGTTTTGATTGTTTGTTCGCATGACTAAGTTCTATATCAGTGTTGAGTTGTTTTGGTAGAATCGGAAAGTTGGTTGCCCCAGAGTATGTCAATGTTTACCCCCAGTATTTGACATAACTTGCTGAAATGGATATGTACAATAATCAAGCCATGGTAAGACGTTATCGCTCTAGGTAAATGATGGCAACAGGATGCTGGTATGACCCTAAGATGAAGGAAAGATGCATGAAAAGAAAGCCTAGTGCAAAACATGAACTAATAGATGGAGAGCTACAAATAGCGTCTGTTTGCCAGATTTTCACTATTTGTTTTTATTGCATTTTTCTGATTTTATGCATTTTATTTTTTATTTTTTTCATTACCAAGATGCCTGTTTGCCATGTTTTCACCAGGGTAACCATTTTTTTAGGACTTTTTCTGATGTTTTTGTATTTTTTCGAGACTTTTTTTGATGTTTTTGGATTTCTTCAGGACTTTTTCTGATGTTTTTGTATTTCTTCAGGACTTTTTCTGATGTTTTTGTATTTCTTTAGGACTTTTTCTGATGTTTTTGTATTTCTTCAGGACTTTTTCTGAATGATGATAATTGCTTCAGACATAATACTTTTTCAGGTGCATGTTGTTGATGGGTTCGTCAAACGGGTCTTTGTCTGGCGTTGACAGCTTGTATGCTCCTGAACCGTACACTGCTATGACCACATACGGACCTAGCCAATTAGGTTCAAACTTTCCTTTCTTCTCTCTGTCTTGTTGATTGTGTGGGTTCTCTTTTAGAACAAGATCACCAACCTAAAAGGTACATGGTTTGACTCTGTGACTATAGCTGCGAGACATCATTTGTTGATAGGCTTTCAAATGATCAGCTGCTAATTATCTCTTTTCATCAAGAAGTTCCAGTTCTTGGAGTCGGGAAACTCTGTATTCATCATCTATGATTAGACCTTTCAGAGATACTCTGAGTGATGGAATCTCAACTTCTAAAGGTAGGATGGATTTTGCTCCATAGACAAGAGAAAATGGTGTTGCTCCTGTTGGCGTTCAGATACTAGTTCGGTAAGCCCATAATGCGGTATTGAGTTGAGCGTGCCAATCTTTCCCTGCATCATTCACAGTCTTCTTTAAAATTTTCAATATTGTTTTATTTGAGGCCTCTGCTTGGCCATTCCCTTGTGGATAATAAGGTGTTGAGTATCTTTGTTGAATATGGAATCTCTCACAAAGTTTGTCAACATCCTGATTCTTGAATGGTCGTCCATTATCTGTGATGATGGAGTTGGGAATGACATACCAACAAATGTGATAGTTGAGTATGAATGATGAGATTTGTTTTCCAGTGACCTTAGTGAGAGGGACTGCCTCAATCCACTTGGTAAAATACTCTGTCACTGTGATGATGAACTTGTGTCCGTTCGAAGATGAAGGATGAATCTTGCCAACTAAATCCAACCCCCATTGAGAGAATGGCTAGGTTGGTACAAACGGTTGTAGTTCTTGTGCTGGTGCATGAATGAGATTTCCATGTATCTGACATTTAGAGCACTTTGTTACAAAAGTGAATGATTCCCTCTCCATTGTAGGCTAGTAGTAACCCATTCTAATCAATTTCTTGGATAAGGTTAGTCCACTTGAATGAGTACCACAAATTCCACCATGAACTTCTTGTAAAGCCTTATCAGATTTGTCGCGTTCAAGACATCGAAGTAAAGTACCATCAAGACTATGTTGATAGAGAGTGTCAGTGATAAGGGTATAGCGAGAGGATTGGCGGATAAAATTGCACTTTTGGTTACAGGACAAGTCAAGTGGTAAGATGTTGTCTTTTAGGTAGGCATAAATATTTCCATACCAAGGTGAATCAGATCCTACTAAGTGGCAAATGATTTTTCCACCATAAATTCGTAGCGAGCCTGAGTTTCTGGGAGTTGTAACAATGAAGTGATTGTGGCCATAGCGTCAGCTACCTTGTTATCAAGCCCTGGAATTTGAATGAACTTGATGTCTACAAAGTATTTCTTGAAATCGTCAACCATTTTCTTATATGGAAACAATTTTTCATCTTTGGTCTGATAGTCATCATTGATTTGGTTAATGACTGACTGTGAGTCACCATAGACTTGCAATTTTGTGATTCTCCATTCCAATGCTATTTTGAGTCTAGTGATTAAAGCTTCATATTCGGCTATGTTATTAGTACATGGAAACATTAGCTGATATGACCAAGGAATAGTATTTCCTTAAGGGGTGACAAAGAGTATGCCTTCCCCCAATCCATGCTGAGTAAAGGAGCCATCAAAATATAATGACCAAGGTTGCTTTGATTCTGCCACAAAGACATCAACATCTAGAAATTCAATGTGCATGGGATGTTCTTCTTGTAGGGGTGCTTCAACCAATTGGTTAGTAATAGCTTGTCCTTTGATTGCTTTGCGATCAATATAATGAATATCGAACTCACTTAAGATAATGACCCATTTTTCTAACCTTCCTATCAACGTGGCCTTGCTTAACAAATATTTGAGTGGCTCAATCTTCGCAACTAGATTGATTGTATGAGTTAACATGTAATGTCAAAACTTTTGCGAGGCAAATACCACTACTAGGCAAGCCTTCTTGATTAAAGTGTAGTTGAGTTCATGACCTGTTAATGTTTGGTTGATATAATAGATTGCATGTTCTTTTCCTGTAGAGTCTTCTTATGCTAACAATGCCCCTAAAGATGTCTTTGTGGCAGCAATGTATAAGATGAGTGGTTTTTCTAGATTTGGTGGTATCAGAATGGGTGGGTTCATTAAATACTGCTTGATTTGTTGAAAGGCCATTTCACACTTATCATCCCATTTGAAAGGAACATTCTTATGTAGTAGATGTGTGAAAGGTAGACATTTATCTACTAGTTGTGCAATGAATCTTTGTATAGATTGAAGTCGTCCCTGCAGTGATCTCAACTGACTGATATTCCTTGGTGGAGGCATTTCCATGATTGCTTGTACCTTGGTGGGATTGACTTCAATTCCTTTTGTTGAAACTATGTATCCCAATATTTTTCCATATGTGACTCTGAAAAAACATTTCTTAGGGTTGAGGCGTACTTTGAACTTTTCCAACCTCAAAAATATTTTGGATAATATCTCGAGATTCCCTTCTTGTGTGTATGATTTTGCCAGTATGTCATTGACATAATCTTCCATGAATGTGTGCATCATGTCATTAAAAATTGTAGTCATAGCTCTTTGATATGTATCCCCAGCATTCTTTAAACTAAAAGGCATGATGTTCCAACAGTAAGTCCCCCAGGGACATGTGAAATCTGTTTTGTCCTGGTCTTCAGGCGCAATCTTGATTTGGTTATAACCAGAAAAACCATCCATTAGTGAATACATGGAATGTCCAGCCGTTAGATCAACTATAGTATCAATGCTTGGAAGAGGGAAATCATCCTTAGGACATGCCTTATTAAGACCTCTGAAATCTGTGCACACTCGAACACTTTTGTCAGGATTGGATACAGGAACAATGTTGGAGATCCATTCTGCATAGTCAATTGATCTTATAAATCCCACATCGAGGAGTTTCTTAAGTTTTTCTTTAACTAGTAGTGCCACATGAGGATGCATCTTTCTAAGTTTTTGTTTCACAGGCTTTACTCCTGGTTTAATGGACAAGTGATGCATTATAAGATTAGGATCAAGACCTGGCATATCTGCCTAAGACCAGGCAAATTTGACTTGATTTTCTCTAAGAAATTCCATGAACTCGGGTACTTCTTTATCTGTCATTGATGCTGCTAACTGTAGAATCCTTGATTTCTCTGTAGTTCTTTGTTTTATCTTTTGTTTGATCTAACAATGCCAGATTCTAGTTTTCACCATTAGATCTTTCTTTTTTATTTTTACGTTTACAGCTAGGAAACTTGACACTCTCCTGACTAAGGATCTCATGCCAAAAATCGACAGTGGAACAATCATTTACATCATCTACGGAAAGAAATTTTACGATAGATTTGTTAGTTGGAAACATAGTTATATCGGGAGATTCAGATAGATCCCAGTCAATGAGATCGTGATGTATTAGCAGTAGCAGGTCATTAGGTTGCATGAAATCGGCTATAGTTATGGTCATAACGGAGGTGTCTATAGGATCCAAGGTATGAGGTAGATCAATGATGGTACTGTCCTCACAATAGTCTTGTTCGATTAAATCTGACTCAGTATCACTAGAATCATAGTTGCATTGTAGTTCAGATTCATGTGGTTGGGTCCCTAAACCTTCTCCCTTAATTAGAGTAGGCGTATACTTGTGTATCACATCAACCTGTTTATCCCTCCAGAATTTATCATTATGGATGGTATCCCATTCGTATTCTCCAGAGTCTGTGTCAGAGTTATTATCGACAAAATTCTGAATTACTGTTAAGCATGCTTCCTTTGGATCAGATCTTTCTTGCAATGTGAGCACATTATTATTCAATTGTTTGGATGTTGTTTCCTTCAAGCTAGTATCATAGCCTAGTCATGTTTTATCTTTTGCAGCAATGCTTGGAGGATCAATAGGCTCAACTACTCCTTTTCTTTTTTCGATAGGACCATTACCCTCATAGCCCATCTTTTACATGATTGAATATCCCTTACCATATTTATCAGTTGGTAACTTGATATTAAGAACTATTTCATCTTCATCTTCATCTCTATAGAGCCATTTTAGCATTTCGCTATCCTCAAGATCTTCCATCAGGAATTTCTCCTTGATAAATTGTCCATTGAATTTTGTGATTCGTTCTGCCGCTAATTGTGTTGATGTTGACGCTATAGATATCTAATGGTGTACGATAGAAGGTTGTCCATGTGACCGAGGTGACGTAGGAAGATTAGCTAGACAGAGAGAATATTCTCCTACTCCATTATCCTTGAACCATAATTGCTTGTCAAGGGTTTTGGTTAGTTGATTGATTTGTGTATAAACTTTTGGAGAAGCGCTAATAGTTGCTTCTCAATTGTTAGGAACCAAAGTGTCTTGACTAGCTTTGATGGTAGCACAAGTTTGACTGTGAGAATTATCAGCTGATATCGTGATCTCCTATCCATCATAAGGAAATTTAAGGCATTGATGATATGTAGACAGTACAACTTGCATATTGTGGATCCAAGGATGACCCAACAAGATGTTGTATGTGAGATCATGGTCTAATACCTGATAGAAAGTATTTTTGATAACGCGTCCCATTCTGATTGGTAGCATGATTAAACCCTTGGATACTCTTTCCTCATCATCATAGGATTTAATAGTAATCTTCCTTCTGGGATCAATGGAATCCACAGAAAATCCTAAAGCCTGAATTAATTTCATGGTACATATATTCAAACTAGCACCTCCATCTATTAGAACTCATCTGACAAAAAACTTGTGGACCATGACTTCTAAGTATAATGATGAATTATGGGGATGTGTCATGGAAACATCATCTTTTTCAAAGAATGAAAGACATGTGGGTGAGGAAAAATGTTCTACCATGGCTTGAAATTGATCCACATTCAGATCATCAGATACAATTGTCTCAATGAGGGCTTTGTCTAGAATTTCTTTATGCGCCGGGGAAATCTTCAGAAGTTCCAAGATAGAGATCTAAGCAGAAGTTTTTCCAAGTTGATTGATTAAATCATATTAATGTGATGGCGGTGGCATAATGGATTTTGAAGGAGCACCTTTTAGGACAACTTTAGCTTGTGCCCTTGTTGTTACGTTAACTTCTCGATACTCCGCTTTCTCTTTGAATTTTATAACATTAACCCGCTCGTCATCAATATAGATATGATTGATTTTATGCTCATCGATATGATTCACATTCTTTCCCAAAGACTCACCCTTTTGATAGTTGGGCAAAGGATTTCGAAATGCTTGGTGGTCTTCGTTTGATTGTCGGTTCCCTTCTATTGTGACAATGTCTTTGTCGATTAAATCCTGAATAGCATTCTTTAAGGCTTGGAAATTATTTGTACGATGGCCTTTACATCAATGATATTCACAATAGTAAGCATCATTCCATTATGGCGGCTTCACACTAGGTTTGAAGTTACGTTGAGGCGGCAGGGTAATGACGTTCTTTGCCATCAAGTCTTTAAGGGCGGATTCCAGAGATTGTCCCAAAGAAGTAAAAGTTCTTCTGTTGGAGAAAAATGAAGATCGTTGTGGATTTGTGTTTGATGTATTTCCTAAGGTGTTACTGTTGTTGTTTCCATGATACCCTTGATTGTTGGTATTATTCTGATTTGGAACAAAAGTTGGATTTTGGTTATTTCTTGGGGGAGGAGGGGAGTTGTTTCCCTGATTTGTAATCGAGTTGAAATTGTTGTAGTTGTTGCGAGGAACACTAAGAAAAACTAGCTTAGCTAAGACATGATGTGCATCTACAACACCATCATTCACCACATTCTTGTTGCGAGTCCAAAACTTTGATTTGTCATTGTGGTGATTTGATGAGCTGGGATTCTCCCTATCAAGTTTGATTATTCCCCTCTGGACTAATGCATTTTCAATTGTGATTGCATTTTCAATCATTTTCTAAAAAGAGGGAGGACAATGAAGATTTAGACGATAACTCATATCTTGATCCAAGCTATTTATGAATGTAGTGATATTTTCCTTTTCAGGAACATGACGTGAATATCTAGCGAACAATCTTCTCCATCTCTGAAGAAATGTGATGAACGGTTCACCAGGTTTTTGCTTAGCCTTGCATAGATCAATCATTGTGATTTGGTGTTGTATGTTATAGGAATATTGAGAGATGAACTCATTGATCAATTCCTCAAATGTTTTGACAGGCGGTGTAATTTTTGATAACCATTCCATAGATTGGCCTCCAAGACTTCGTGGGAACAAATGCATTAAGTATGTATCCTCATGAGTGAATTCTAAAGTCATGTTTCGAAAGTCTCTAATATGGTAAATGGGATCCAATTTTCTGTTATAACGATCAAACTTTGGAATTTCAGAATGCTTAGGAAACATAATCATGTTGAGACGTCGATCAAAAGGATATGGAAAAATATCATCAAGAGTGTATGTCTTTGTTGTGGCTCCCCTTTGTAGATCTTTAATTTGTCCTTCTAATGTTTTAACATATTGAGTCAAGGCACTAAGACTAGATAAGGGTGTTTCATCAGGATTACTCTTTATGTTCTCAGTGTTAAAGTCATGAGGTAGTTTAGCTCCTTTATTGGCCAGAAATAGGAAATATTTTTTTTTGTCTCGTTCTACAATCCTTTCTACTGCTCTGAGAATTTTAGGATCTTGTTCGGCTTCTTTAAGGTGGCATTCTTCTTCTTGTTCATCCTCACTATCCTCAAGGATTTTTCTCATATCTTTGTCGGAAGTAAATGGATTCTTTTCTCCTTCAGTCATGTTGTCCTCAAAGAGGGGATTTTGACTCACACTATAAAGGGGATCACTATTTTCACCTTCCTTTTGTGTTATTGAGATATGATCTTCTTGTTGAATATCTTCCTTCAGTTTATTGTATTGTGATCATGTAAAAACAGGCATATGATTTCAAGATGTTCTCCTAAACTTAGATCATAGTTGGTGAGTGCAATCAATGATGATGTTTTAATCTGATAAGATGAAAATCTTATGATATGATCAAAACTATGTTTTCTTATTCGTGGTTGTGGCTTCCAATGATAAAGGATGTCAGAATTCTGTTGGGAGAAGTTGAACCAAGAATTTAGAAGTTTTATGATGAAAGATGTACTTGTAAGATTTGATCCTTGTTTTCGAAGAGTGATCAGTATATCAAATAGCCTATTTCAACTCACTGAAGTATGTGACTAGGATGTGTCGAATATTCAATAGAAGGTTGTGGTATATAGTTGAAATCAAGAGCCTGATTGTTATTGTGTCATTGAGAGAAGGATCTCCTTTGAAAATAGGCTCATGAATCTAGAGGGTCCACAGCGTATTAGTCAGTAAATCCTCTGAAAAAATCTTGGTATCTATGGAGAAATTTGCGATAATGGAGCAAGACGTGTCGACTCTTGTATAAAAACTTCCTTCGTTGTAAGATTTTCTTATAGCCTAGAGATTTCTTGGGTTTCCTGATCCTATTGGTAATTGAATTCTTAACAAACTTGGTAGATTTCCACTCCCTAAGCATGAGAGAAAATATGCTACTGGACCTGGAATGCTATAAACTTAGATCTTTTAAAAAAAATGATTTGGAAAAAAATGACAGATGTGATTTCTTGTTGCCTAGATGTGCTTTAGAAACAGGGATATGCGCCAGAGAAATGGTCAAATGTGCTTCAATATGTCCTAGATGCGCTACTCTATATCCTATATGCGCTTCAGAAAATTTTTTGACAGTGACCCAAAAACTGTTTGCAGAATACTCAGCCTATGCGCTAAAATAGACTCCAAATGCACTGAACTAACTAGTGAATGCACTAGAATAGACCTTATATGTGCTAAGATACTCCCTAGATGCACTAAAACAGTTTTTCCCAAATAATTTTCTAAACAGTTTTGTGAGCAGTTTCAGCTAAAATTTGACATGTTCATTTCGGATGATCTTTTATCTGAATTAGTGTGATTGGAAACACAACAAACACCTTGAAAATAGTTGTTTTTTAAGTCCTATACTAAACATCAAGTGTATGATCAAAATGTTTTTCAAAAATTGTTTTCACAGGTTTTAAACATGACAGATAGTTCAAGCAGACTCACTCTTAGTACTCAGGTAGGTCATCATAATAATCAACAACCCACATCTTAGAACTATGTCGACTCACACAGTCGTGTCACCCCCGAAGGGGCGCCTGTGTTTTTGTCTTTTCCAGGTGCGTACTCAGAGTGATGGAAGTGGATACCGGATCCCCTGAGCAAATGGTCCTTGGTAGTTATATGGTGAGTATCTTGGGGGTAGATTCTTCCCTCCCTTGCACTGTAATTATTATGATGTTCGAAAACTGACTTCGGCTGGATACTACACTAGGTTCATAGTAAGGGTTTCCGTTCGGTGCGGTGATAATAAACTCCCTCGAGAGACCTCCCAATCTTTAGAACAAAGGCTTTGGCGATGGTTATCTTGCACACTACCAAAAAAAGAGGATTTCTCTTTATTTTCTTTAAATTTTATAATGGGGCGGAATAGCCTGGCTTTGGCTTGAACCCACTTGAGTCATTCCTCTTGGGTGAGTACTTTTTCCCACAAGAGCAGGCCCTCTACAAGATGTAATAAAGTGGTAAAATTGCATGAATGTAAAAGGAAAGTCTGGTATTCTGTTCACCCAGTTAAGGGGAGAGCATAGACCTATTGCCACAAACACAGTAGACATTGTTCTTTTTAAAACCCAAATCACAATGATCTAAACTACGTGCAGATGTTGCTTCACAAAAAGTATGGGATTCATTTTAACTGCAAAAATTAGTGTGTGGTGACTATCATAGATTGCTTTATTTTAAATCCATGTCTATCCTAGGGTTGCTTCCTTTTAAAACCAACTGTGACTATCCTAGGTTGGTTCTTTTTAAACCAGAAAAAAAAGTTATGTCTGCGGAAGGCGTCAGACTCAGAAACCTATTTAGTTACAACCTGTATGCGCCAAAAGATCACCTATATGCACCAAAAAAACAAGTAAATGCACCAAAAAAAATTGTAAATGCTCTACAGAAAGTCCTAAATGCGCTACAAAAACTCCTAAATGCACTAAAACAGAATGCAACTAAATTTCTTTTTTTTTTGTTTTTCAAAAATTTTAACCAACTAAGTCGAGCATATGCGCCATTTTGTTTTGTAGATGCACCGAAACAGTTTTTGGATGCGCCGCAACAGTCCTTGGATGCGTCAAAGTACATGCAAAAGCGCTAAAAGAAGCAACAAATGTGCTTTAAAAACCTGCGGATGCGCTTCAGAAATCCTCGTATGCGCTAAAATAGAAAATTTTGTCAAAAATCCGAATTCTAGAATGCGAGATCCTATTAGAAAACCTACAAGTAGATGTTAAAAATGGGGAAAAGCCCCACGGTGGGCGCCAATAATGTGTGGTCGATTTTGTGCATGTTAAATATGTAAAAATGAATGAATCAAACACACCAATAAGACATTATATCAAAAATATAATATTTAAAACAATAGAGATTACAAACTCAGTATCCTGTTATCGATGTCATCCTATCGTCCTTTATCTCCAGTATTTTCTTTGATTTTAGCTGGCTCTCAGATTGTATGCTAGGCTCAATGAACAGTCTTCCTAGAGAACGAGATTGAATATGAAATGTATGTAATGCTTAAGCTAAGACATGATTATTCTAAAATATGATTGCTAAGATGACAGATTATGATGATGCTATGAATAATAAAACTATAATGATAATGCTATAATGCTAGAATGCTAGAATGCAATTAATCTCTAATTCCTCTAATGTATGTTGTGTAACCATTGCTTGGATTGGCAGTGCTATTTATGGAGTTTTTCAAAAGCTTCTGATTGGCTAATATGATCAACGATTGTAAAAATTCCTGGCAGATCAAATGGTTGAGGATGGATAAGACTAAAGAAAAACAAAAGAAAACATAAAACAAGATTTGTTTTCTTTTCTGTAAAAGAGGTAAGATAAGATGATGAAGATGATTTGTTAAAAATCATCTTTTTATGGGATTATGGAAAGATTTTGAAGAAGATAAATAATGAATTATTAAATTCAATTATTTATTTATGGGTGACACAAAGGTTTTTCTTAAAATAGAATATTTACCCCAGATTTTGAAGAATAATGGAAGATTTCATAATTAAATAGAATATTTAATTATGATTCTGAAAAGATATGGAAGATATTTAATTAAACTTTTAAGAAATGGTATGTAAATGAAATTAATTAAATAAGATATTTAATTAACCAAAAGGAATATTTGAAAAGAAATATTTAAATTTAATTAAATCAGAAATACTTAATTAAATTCAAAAAGTGATAATTAATTAAAATAAATAAAGTGTATTTATTTAATTAATCAAGTAGACATATGGATGTCGAATAATTAAATAAAAATCAATTTATTTAATCATAATAGAAGAATAAATTGAATGAACAATATAATTAAATTAATTAACTTTAATCATATGTAGAAGACTTTAGAGAAATTAATTAAATAATAAATATTTAATTAAATGCTAGGATTAATCAGATATGACCAATTTTATGCATCTACATGGGTCACCCTCATTTTAATTCCACCCTGGGATGTTTTGGCACTGACCTAATTTGAATTTGAATTTGGATGGTCAACTTTGGATATGTTTCAAAGTTGAAGATGGTATAAATGCAAAACGAGTTAGGGAAGAAGAAGCAAAGAAGAGAACAAAGAAAATTGAGACAATAGTGCAAGAGATTATAGATAAGTGTGAATCAGTGTGTGTGTGTGTGTGTGTGTGATGTGAGTATGGCAGATCAATGCAAAGCCTAAATGCTGAGTTTCTAGAAGTAGTGAGCTGAAGGTCCACTCTATCATTCATGCATGTCTGCAAGTGGATTGAGTGAATTGTGGTGGAATCCTTTATTGCATTGAGATTGTCTTCTCTCTGTAACCAGTCTTCTTTATCTTCTTTGTATCTATGTGGCAATGAGCCCTCCAGGTTGTTAGCCCTATTGGATAGTGAGTCCTTTTCTTGGCAGTGAGCCTCTTGTAATCAGTTTTGATATTCTCTATAGTGTGAGTTAATTCTCACCGTGGTTTCTCCCTTATTGGTTTTTCCACGTAAATCTAGTGTTATTGTGTTTATGTGATGGTGTTCAATTTTTGTACTAGTATTTAATGTTTAATCTACTAAGCAATGCTAAGGTTTAGTTCCAGTGAATGAATTAAAGTTTAAATATGTGACAACTGATTCACCCCCCCTCTAAGTTGTCTTGTTCAATAGTGTACATTGTATTTCATAGATGCAATAGCATAAGCATAAAACCTTGTTATTGAATGCTAAACATTACTATGATGCAGGTCGAGTGTGTCCCTATTGTGAACACCAGACAAGATGCGAGCAGTAGCGGATAGGACAATGGGCCAAGAAAGGGGCTAGACCAAATCCTAGAACTCTTGAACTAGCAAGAATCCTGAATAGACCATTTGGAACAAGAGGTCTAAGGGGTGTAGGAAGATCGAAATCTTAGGAATGAGGTACCTGACCAAGTAGAAGGGAATCACAATTGAAGTAGAATTGAGGAAGAACTGGGAAAAGATCTTAACAATTGAAGTTCGATGGTAAGGCCATCAGAGATGGAAAAATATTTTGGGCTTCACAATTTTTTAGATCAAACCAAGGCTTCTTGGGTAGCATATCAATTTTCTAGAGAGGTAGCTACTTGGTGGGACAATGAGAAGGCCGTAGGGAGACTTCTGCAAGAAGGGATTACTTGGGAGTTTTTCCTCAAATATTTTAGAAAGAGGTGGCTACCATAGCTTTTCTTTGACAAGAAAATGACTAAATTTTAGAATCTGACCCAAGGAGGCTTGACAGTAGTTCAGTACTAGGAGAAGTTTACCAACTTGCTCAAGTATGTGTTGCAGTATCAATCCAATGTGTTTTCAAATTCAAAAGTTTATATTGGGACTGAGACCCCACATTGGAGCTAGAGTGGATCTTCACAATTATCATACTATGGTAGAAGCTTTTGAAAAGGCCATTAAGCTAGAACAAAAGTTGCAACAGTTGTCCAATCTTCGTAAAGGATCATACTCCATGCCTTGATTCAAAAATAGAAGATTTTGGAAGGGTTAAAAAAAGAAAGTAAACAAGTCCCATTAGATTATAAGTTTGAAAAGGGAAGGTGACCCTCCCAAAAAGGAAGAAGGAAACCGAGGTGAAAGGAATAAAAGGGAAAACAAGGGCAATGATAGCTATAATAGTAGCAAGGGGTACTTAAAAGATGACAAGGTTGGAGGTCAGAAAGGACCATGTGACAGATGTTACACATGTGGGGGGGACCGTTATGCATCTAATTTTCCTCAAAAGTTGAAGTCATGGAAGGAAGGAAATTAATAGCAGACCTTGCAACACCAGATCCATGCAGCGGTGAATAATAGGCAAGCAGAGTACTAGGCTTCTCCAATTCAATCGATGGGTAAGCTCTATGGCTGAATGGTTTCTATTTTGATAGATATTGGAGCTACTAAATGCTTCATAGATCCTAGACTGATTTATAAGCTACCCATTTGACCTAGATATATGGAAAATTCATGGTTTGTTCAATATGGGAATCAAGCAGAGTAGGAAGTAGATTCATGTTTCTTTTGTAACGAGTTGGAACTTCCAAACTTCATGACCCAAGTTAACCTTTATGTTGCACCATTAGGATCCTATGATGTAATCTTAGAAATCAACTAGTTGACTGAGCACAATGGGAACCCGGTTGAGATACATGGGGTACAATGACCCCTAAATCTTAGATAGATCTCAGCTATGCAGCTTAAGAGTGCTCAGAGGAAGGGTTGTGTCATATATGTTGTGCATTTCGGTGAACCTGACAATGAGAAACCATACTATAGACACCTAAAAATGACCTAGGCCTGCAAGCTTCATTTTTTACCACTTTCGTCCTAACATAATTATGACATTTAATTATGTCTTTGGTCCACATTCGACTATTGATTAAATAATTCATAATTATTTGATTAATTCATGTCCTTTTATTCCTCGCGATTATTAAATAAATAAATTTCATTTATTTATTAAATACGTCATTAATTGTTTAAGTCTTCCCTTAATTAAATAAATTTCTTAATTTATTTAATCACCCTTTTTCAGTCATTTCTTCCTGATTATTAAATAAATAACTTTTATTTATTTATTTAATATGTCACTAATTGTCATAATTAAATGAATTGATTAATTTATTTAATTAATTAAACTTATCTGCTAAATTAAATAATTATATTTAATTATTTAATTGTCAAAATTAATATTCCTCTCATTTTAAATAAATGAAATTATTTAAAATGTCATCACATTCTTAACTGGCAGTCCATTTTGGTAAATAATTGGAAAATCAATTATTTGTTATTTCACAAAATCCATATTTTGAATTAATTTAATTCAAAATGGTAACTTTCCTCCAAAAATCAAGTAATCGGGCAGATTCTTGATTTTTCCAAATTTGATCTTCAATTCAGTCTTTATCTTCTTCATTTTCAAAAATCTTTATTTTTGAATTAATTTCCTCATTTATTCTCCACCGTCGATTTGATCTTCTTAGATGGCATCTCGACCACTTGATTAATGACTTTTCCCTAAACCTGATTAGGGATTGTCAGATTTAATCTGCGCCTCTGATTTTAGGTCTCCGTCAGAAGTCGATCTCATTTGTCCATTCAAAATGGCGTTTTCTATAGAATGCCATTTTCCTCTCATTTTTCAATTACATAGAGACATTACACGTTCATGAATTACATTATTATTCTAGCATATTTAGGCATAGGCATTTCACTCATATTGTCATAGGCATTAGGCATTTAGACTTTGATCAAATCCTTCAAAGCTTGGTGTAGGACTTAGACATTTATTTCTAGATTGCTAGTGTGTTCAATCTGAGGGAAATACGTCAACCAGCAAGTTAGAAGGTGTTACAAAAATGAATCATAGAGGTCTCGGCGATTAGCTTATTAATGTTCTTTTGTTTACTTCCATTGTTTTTTGTAATTGCTTTGGGTTTTGTGATTTATATTGATTTGCTAACCTTTAATCAAACTTGAAATTTAACCCTTAGTTACATTGGTGAGCTCGACTTTGTTTTTTGTTATTTTTTTACGTATGGTTTTGTGTGTTTTCTATCATTTTTGCAGGTACAGATATGGAGTGACACAGTATTTTTTTTTTAAATCGTGATGCATTCGCAAACTCCAACACCGCAATTGCTTTTTCGAGCCGCAATAGAAGTCTAGAAGGCCACATTCGTGATCCTGAGCCACATTCGACACACAGAGAGACGCACTCACTCTATCGTGACGCATTTGACTGTTAACATTTTCTGTTCATTTGCATTAAGGTTTTTTGTGTCCTTTTATTCTAGTTATTTTTTGCATTCTGCCTAGTATAGGTTTTGTGTTACTAATCAAGATTTGTAGCATTTGGCGGTTACTTTTCGTGGGTCAAAGGAAAACATTAAAACTACTAACGTGTGGTCTTGCAGGTTCAAATGTTGAAGACTAAACATCAAAACAATGTGCTTATCTTTTTCTTAGTATAATACACATTTCCTTTTGGTGCAATTAAAACGAACTTGTGTTCCTACTATGACTGAGTGTGTTTACAAAATGGTAGGTGAGTATGCTCTCACCTTGTGAAAACTCAGTGATTAGAAAACCAGACCCGTTTTTATCTGTTTTTACCCTCACGACTTAGTAATCGAAGTATCCTCTACCCTTGCGCATTCGTGCGATCCTAGGTGTAAGAGAAACGGTTACTAACTCTAGAAATTAGGCATGCCTAGGGATTTCATCACCCCAACGTGACTCAAACTGGCAACAGAGCTAAAGCCAAGCTACCCCTGACCAGTATATAAATGTGAATCTTAAGGGAAAACCTAAGATTATGAGTGCGGATGTGTCATACGGACAAAGTAGTACTCCCATAAACCCTGTTGAGCTTAACCTCTTCAGGCTGGAGTGCCACCTAATTGGTGATTAATCTCTTTCCCCATGTATGGCCACTCGAACGGGGGTCCCGCATTAAACACCTTTGAGTAGTAGCCAAAAACCTTCTATTTGCTAGTGCAGCAGTGGTCGGTGTGAAGGCATCCACACTTTCGCAATCTGTAGTAGAGGTGATCAATATGCCATGGGATTTTCATGGGGGTTGGAAGCTTGGTTGGCCTGAGAAGAGAGTGCACTGTAAGGGGGAGCCCATGCATCCAAGCTTCTGAATTCACACGCTACTGATATGCGGTTGGGGAAACCCACATGGAATCTAGCGAATATTGTCCTGGCCTAACCTAGGATTGTACTTGTCTTATGTGCGCTTGCTTACATTCAAAACATTGTGCTTGTCAAGTGCTTTCTGGATTCATCACATTTATAGTTCTGAACAAAACATTCAACATCAGACAGATCAAATTTTCCATTAAAACGACAAGAAACTCAATTTTCACAAACTGTGTCGCATCTATTAAGCCGCATTCAAGTTTTTGAGACGCAATCGTTCTGATAAACCACATTCAACATTTTAAACACTGCATCTGTATGTGTCGCGACGCAACTGAACCTTATAGAGTCACATCTGCCAAACTGAGTTGCATTTGTCAGTCCTTGAGCTGCATTCGCTCAAACTAAGCCGCATTCGCAAAACCGTGATGCATTCACCTGTCACAAGTAAAACATCATACAAAGTCAAATCTGAAGTCTACACCTTGTCAAACATTTGTCAAACATTGTTTCCAAAAGGATTCTGTCAGAAACCAATTTTGAAATTGCTCAAACTTTCGACCATTAGTTGTATTATTCACCATAGGTTTCACCCTTCATTTTTGTTAGTTGCATACATTAGGCATTAGTTTGTCCCTAGGTTTCAAATCTTGCATACTTTAGATTAGGCGAATCTTGGCATAATTTGCAACGTAATTTCTTTCGAAACTAGGTTCTCTTGGACTAATTTATCAACCCCTTTTTCAGTCATTGTCCCTTTTGTGAGATTTTCCAACTCAACAGTCTAGTTAGGAAAACTCACTAGTCATTTAGACCTTGTAATCTTGTCTTTTTCAACAAAGTCCTTTAGTAACCAAAATCAAAAACAAAGATTGAGCTTAGAAGTGCTTAGGTACCCTTGTCTTAAATTGCATTATAAGTCTAGACATTGCATATTCTATTCCCAAAAATCCAAAAATATTATTCATCCTAGTCGTCACTTCGAACTTAGACTTTGCATAGTGTCATCCTTGCATCTAGTTGTCATCTTCATTTGAGCAATCTCATTTTATGGTGGAAACTAGACTCCAAAAACAACAACAACAAATGGAAAATTTTTGACAAGATCCCACTTCCACTATCAATAATCCCACATATGACCCAAACTGGACTTTTGATGATCCATTTTCCAATACAAACAATCAACCTCTCACAACAATACCTTCCTAATCAAACAGTCCATTTGAACCATTCTTGCGTAAAGATGAATACAGTCAAATACTTGAGGAAAACCTAGAGGTAGTGGCACAAGATCCAGAGGCCTCTCAATTCATCGAACAAATGGTCCTATACGACAGAGACAGATACTTAGCCATACTCGTAAACCAAGGAGCCAAGTTACCACACGGATTCGATATTAACACGTTGAGATCAACATATCCAGACCCTAATGTCAACAATGCACATAACCTGTCAAATAGTGGTCAACTTTCCAACACTATGAGAAATACTTTCTTTGACACTACAAGGATAGTGCATGCTACCTCCAACATCCCAAACACCTCCAATACAATAAACGCTACATCCATTAGAGGATCACAATCTGCCACAATGCCCACAACATCCACAATACTGTCACAATCGCCTGGAACCACCTATGGCTCCTCGGCAATGGGGGTGAGTTATTCAACACCTCTCTTTACCATGATAGTAAATGCCATAGGGGCATCATCAAGTCATAACAATCCCCCTTGATAGCTACACCTAATACCATGAGCATACCTTCGACATATCGGCTCATTGGTATTTCACAAAATCCTTTGGGAGGAGGCAAAAGACGTATCTTTATCCAAGGACAACAACAAAACGTTAACATGACAACACAATAACATGTCATTTCCTCCCAAGGTACAAATAAAAATATTCCCCTTGTGCAAACCCAACAATTTGCACAAGGTTTCCAAATAACACAACCCATGACATCACTAATACACCACAACATTCATGTTCACCATATTCCCCAAGTAATGACACACATGGCTAGGGGACACATCCCAACTTACTCATCTCACATTCATACTCACCAACATACACCTAATCCAATTTTTCAACACCAACACGCCAATCCACACACATCGTGCATGTCACAACAATCCATACTGCCACAATACACCAATATTCACGCACAACAAACGGGGACCTATGGTGTACCAAGCAATACAACGTATGGGACCACAAATGACCCTGTTATGGATGCCTTCCAAACAAGATTGATGGGTTTAGAGAAAACTATCCAAAACATATACATTTCAGGCAAGAAATCAGAAATATCATATGATCTAAACATATACACATTCGACATGAGCTTATACATGCCTCCATTTCCTCTGGGATATGTGTCACCCAATTTCAAAAAATACAGAGGCAAGACAAACCCCATTGAACATGTTCGTGAATTTGCAACCAATTGTATGGACGTCGCCTATGAACAAACATACCTAATGAGACTTTTTTCTAAAAGTCTGGCGGGTCCTGCCCTTGAATGGTTTTCCACTCAAAAGGAAATCCAAATATGGGATGAGCTTAAACAAAAATTTATAAAAAATTAAAAATTACGCGTACAACATTGACATGGACACCTCTATCACTAGCTTGTGAAATCTCACACAGGAGGATGCTAGTGAGACACTCATCCCATTCTTTCAAAAATGGAGAAGTTTAGCTAGTCAGTGTCACATTGGCATACCCGAAAGGGAAAATTTTGACATGTTCGTGCAAACACTTTCGGGGCCTCTAAAATATGCATTGCAAGTACATTGCTGCACAAACTTTACGGACTTAGTCAAAAAAGGAGTCCAGATTGAGAAAGCCCTTATCGCAAAGGGAGAACTAAGGTATGGTCCCAAATACACAAATTCCAATCCACCCGCCGACAAAAATAAATATTGGGTTAAAAATAAACACGTTACAAATGATGGTGTTGTTGATGCCAAGACTACAAACATTGTGGGTCTTGTACTGGCCCAAAAAGGGGTTCCACAGCAAAACAAACCAACAACGACATTGACACCCCCTACCAATGTCCCTTCAAATAACTAGAGCAGTAAAAATAACCACAGATAATACCGTCAGATGAGACAATTTCCTCGGGGTCGCACATACACTTCTTTGGGTGAACCCATTGAAGAAGTCCTCAAGAAATGCCTCCATAATGGGGTCATCACACTTGAAGAACCCAAAACATATGACCCAGGACAATTCAAACTCGCATGGTGGAATGATAATGTATTTTGCGAGTACCATCGGGGAAAAGGACATAAAACCTCTAACTGTCGACAACTGAAAAACATAGTACAAGATCTTATCAAAAGTTGTATCATTGAAGTAGGTGGATCACAATTCACCTCCAATTCAAATCGTACTATCCATAAGAATCCACTGCAGGACCATGGTTCTCATAATGCTTCCACTTCAGGTCCACAGATGAACAATAATCAAGCTAACTTTGCCCGAGCCAAGTACGACTATTCTGGTGGACCAATTATAAATAATGTCTAAACTGATGACGAATACATCAATACCATTATGGTCAAGAGAGCACCCCAATGTAATGCTACTACTCGCAATGGCAAGGTCACCATAGCTGGTCCACCTCCCGCTAGACAACCCAAAATCACCATACCTGGCCCATCCGCTAAACATTCAAAACTTGTCCCGACCATAAAGCAGTGGCAACCCAAAAGTCAGTTCAACCTTATCGACCAGCTAGGAAAGACTCCCGCGCAAATCTCTATACTTGAGCTGCTTTATATCTCTCCCGTGCACAAGCATATACTAGATAAAACCCTACAAGAGTCGTCAATCCCCAAGGACATTGATGTCAATCAGTTTGAGACCATGGTGGGATACCTCACTACGCCTCACCATGTCACCTTCTCGGATCAAGACTACTCATCACCTAAGACCAACCACAATGATGCATTGCACAAAGAAAATTTTGTCCACAAGCACAAAGTTAGATGGGTTTTAGTAGATGGCAGAGCAGGACTGAACATATGCTCCCTCAAACTAGTTAAGGCTCTAGGATTCTCCGATGCATGCGTAGACCCGACAAAGAGTATAGTGATCAAAGCATATGATGATGAAGAACGCTTTTCACGTGGCTTTATATCTCTCCCTATCAGAGTGGGACCGGTCATTGTGGACACAACCTACCAAGTCCTGGATTTGGAACTACCATATAACATCTTGCTCTGCAATCCATGGATTCATGCCTTAAAAGTCGTCCCATCCACATATCACCAATGCCCAAAGTTTCCATTTGACGACATGGAAATAACCATATATGGAGACCCCGACCCTTTCCAATATTGTACCAACCTAAGGGGTATTTCTAAAAACTGAGTGCCTATTAACCAGGAAGCACCTGGCTCCTCGTCATCCAGATCATTGACCCATCCACACTCACATCATCTTCCACATCCGCTCCATCCATGTCTTCTGCCACACCACCAGCTTCCGTAAACACTAAGGTTGAATCCATTGTCAATATCCAAGACCTTGGCTATGGAGAATTCAAACTGCACACAACATACAGCATAACAACAATACCCAAGTCTCCAATGGTCTATGGTCGGCCATGTTTCAAAATCGAACCCAAAGTAATTTTTAAGGTTCCACCAAAAATAGTTTTCACCAAATGGGGAGACATGAGTAATGAGGATCTTCCTGACATCACAGGATGGATCTATAAGGATACTGTAGCACTACCCCCATTACCAATTCAAAAATATGGCAAGGTTTATGACATAATGAATGCTAAGGGCTATGATGGTACTAGTGGCCTAGGCATAAATAAAGTTGGATGAAGAGAGCCCATAGAACCTTTCCAAATTCCAAAGTATCTTGGATTAGGGTTTGGATCGCCCGACAATGATGATCGACGTACCATTGGACTTTCGAGTGAGTGAGTACATGCTTCGGAAAGTGTCGAGACCACTAAGGAAACCCTCACCGAAACTGACTCCCAAGAGTGGGAATTTGGCTTAGAACAATCCTTAAGTGACTGTTGCCTTGATGATTTGTTTGTCGAAGCAAGGGAACTGACCTATGAACAAAGATTTTGGCAAACATTTAAAATTGAATAGGCACCAAATAGTCAAAGTCCCATTACCACTCCCCATGACATAAAAGACCCACCATCCAAATCCCTTCAGTCCAATCCATCTGAAGTACCGGACGACACCGACAACCAGGACTGTAAGGTCTTCACCCCTTATTTTGACAGCAAATATGACACTAGTGAAGGGGAATATTGGATAGAGTCTGATGTGGAGTTGGATGATGATAATATCATCTACAATATCACTGAATCCGTCTGCATTCTTTCTGCATCCTCCCCTCAATTCACCAACACTGATGATGACATTTCCTTAGTTTATCCTCAGCTAGTCGATTGGGACCAACAAGGCCCGCCAGTCCTGGATACATTTTAGAATGATGAGGCAATTGCAGAGTTTATGGGATTACGTGAGGGCATACCCAGTGGCGATCACAAGGCAGGATTCTCTATGGACCTAGATTGTGAGGCCTACTTCGGCGAGACTGCTCCGTCCTCCAGTCGCAAAAGTAAAAATAAAAATAAAATAAAAAATGAAATGTCTCTAGGTGAAAACTGAAAGGAACCTTTGGACGACAAAATAGTAAAAACAAAGGACACATCTATGGGTGAAAACCTCTCTAAGGCGCCCAAAGATGGAGGACTGGACTTTCTTCCCGTACAACAAGAGAAATTAGCTATGCTTATAGAAGACACTATAGAGGATAACATATCAACTGCAGAAGATCCAAAAATGGTCCTCTTTGTTGCATCATTGATTGAAGAAGAGAGGCCAAAATTTCATAAATTCTTTGCAGAACGTAAAATCAACTTCGCATGGTCCTATGTTGACATGCCAGGATTAGACCCAGAGCTGGTTCTGCACCATTTGCCACTATTGCCTAATTCCAAACTAGTCAAACAAAATTTACGCAAAATGCATCTGCGGGTCGCTCTATTGGTCAAGGCCCAATTGAAGAAACTTCTAGAAATCGGATTCATATGGTCTATTGATTATGCTGAATGGATTTCTAACCTGGTG
The DNA here is from genome assembly GCA_007258455.2 of Sequoia sempervirens. NCBI lineage: Eukaryota > Viridiplantae > Streptophyta > Pinopsida > Cupressales > Cupressaceae > Sequoia > Sequoia sempervirens. Next base: position 89,587,097 of record VDFB02086081.1, read on the forward strand.
CCAGTAACAAAGCCAAATGGGTTGATCCACATCTGTACGGATTTTAGAGACCTAAATAAGGCATGCCCAAAAGATGATTTTCCTTTACTAAATATTGATATTATAGTTGACCTCACAGTAGGATATGAGATGTTGTCCCTCATGGATGGTTTCTCTAGCTATAATCAGATTTGCATTGCCCCCGAAGACCAGCACAAAATGGCATTTACTTTCCTATGGGGTACATATTGTTGGAATGTCATGCCATTCGGTCTCAAAAATGCAAGCACCGCATATCAAAGGCCTATGACCACAATCTTCCATGACATGATGCATAAAATAATGGAAGATTATGTAGATGACCTATTGGCCAAATCAGTAACCAGGAAAGATCATCTCAGGGTTTTAGACACAATTTTCAAGAGACTGGAAGAATACAAAGTCTGACTAAATCCTAAGAAATGTGTCTTTGGTGTCACATCGGGTAAACTCTTGGGATACATAGTTTCTAGAAGAGGCAATGAGGTTGATCCAGCGAAATTCAAAGCCATCATAGACATGCCTCCGCCTAGAGGAATCAGTGAACTCAAAACTCTACAAGGTAGGGTACAATCTATTCGGTGCTTCATAGCCCAATTGGCTGACAAGTGTCACCCATTCCAATATTTGTTGTGCAAGGGTATCCCCTTTGTGTGGATAGATAAATGTCAAGAAGCCTTTCAGAAAATCAAAGATTACCTACTGTCAACACCAGTCCTCATGCCTCCCATTCATGGAAAGCCATTAATCCTATACATCTTGATAGCTAATTCAGCACTGGGAGCATTACTAGCACAGAACAGCCAAGAAGAAAAAGAAAGAGCTATATATTACATCAGTCAGACATTCATCGGGTATGAACTGAACTACACACTAGTTGAATGAGCTTGTCTAGCCATGGTCTTTGTAGCATAGAAGCTAAGACATTATATGTTAAGCCATCAGACGCAACTAGTAGCAAAGATCGACCCACTCAAATATTTGTTAAGTCGGGCAGCATTAACAGGACGTCTGGCAAAATGGGTTATGATTCTGAGCGAATATGACATTTGATATATAGAAAGAAAGGCAATAAAAGGACAAGTAATAGCAGACCAGCTGGCGGATGCACCTTTGCAAAGTGATCACCCGTTAGTGGCAGATTTTCCAAATGAGTTGATATTCCGTATGGAACCTAAGGCACCTTGGTGACTCTATTTTGACGGGTCACACACAAATCATGGCTCGGGGGAAAAAATCTTGTTCATCACCCCTCAAGGAGACTCCATTCCTAAGTCTTTCCGCATTTCCTTTTCATGCACAAACAATGTGGCAGAATATGAGGCACTAGTTACAGGACTAAGAATGGCAATAAAGTGGAAAATCATAGCATTACATGTCTATGGGGACTCTCAGCTAGTCATCAATCAAGTTAATGATGACTATGACGTAAAAGATGAGAAGCTGATGCCCTACAAATGGATGGTTGACAGTTTCCAAACGTACTTTCATATGGTAATTTTTGAACAAGTTCCAAGAGCACAGAACAAAACATTCGATGCCATGGCTACAATAGGCACTCTCCTTGGCATACCAAGTAATTTTCCTCAGTTGGAATTCCTAATAGAGAAATTGTTGGTCCCTGCCTATGACATTCCGGAGTCAGAAATGGTCTGCAAACTTGTTGGTCTCGACTCTCCCTAGTTCCAGAATATTTATGACTACCTTAAGTCTCAAACCCTTCCACTGAACCTGTCCAACAATCGGAGGAAGTCCTTCATCCGAAAATCCACAAGGTATGCCATCGTTAGTGACACCCTTTACCGTTGTAGCTTTGACGACACCCTCCTTAGATGTCTCGACACCAATGAAGCATGTACAACCTTACGAAAAGTACATGATGGTATATGCAGGTCTCATTCAAGTGGTCCTACCCTAGCCAAGAAAGTAACAAGACTTGGGTATTATTGGCCGATCGTTGAAAAAGATGCAATAGAATATGTCAAGGCTTGTCGCAAATGTCAGATTCACAGCGATTTGATTCATGCTCCAACATAGGAACTTCGGTTGATCACTTCTCCTTGGCCCTTCACTCAATGGGGACTCGACCTCATGGGTAAGATTCATCCGACCTCGTCCAATGGCCACAAATTCATCATCACCGCCACTGAGTATTTTATGAAGTGGATCGAAGCCATCTCGCTGACATGCATAACCGGTAAACAAATATCCAAGTTCATTCTTAACTACATCATTTGTCGGTATGGCCTTCTGCAATCCATCATCACTAACAACGGATGTCCATTTAAAAACCAAGACGTTCATGAGTTATGTGAGCGATTTCACATCCAACACCATTTTTCATCTCCGTACTACCCACAAGGAAATGGTCAAGCTGAGGCATCAAATAAAACCATTGTTAAAATCCTCAAAAAGACTGTCAATGATGCTGGCCGTGACTGGCACATACAACTCAACCCTACTCTGTGGGCTTACCGCAATAGCATTCGTATACCTACAGGAGCCACTCCATTTGCCCTGGTCTTTGCATTGAGGCCATCTTTCCCATTGAGGTTGAAATTCCTTCGTTATGAGTCTCCTGAAGGGTTTAACTGATGAAGAGGAGTATAGAAAATCGTGCCTGCACAAGCTGGAGATGCTAGAGGAAAGAAGGAAAAATTCCCTGAACCAACTAGAAGCATATCAGAATCATCTCTGTCATAGTTACAACAAGAAGGTTATGGTCAGGAAATTTGGCATTGGCGACTTAGTTCTCATGCAAAACCCTAAGAACCAAGCTAATAGAGAAAAGCTAGGAAAGTTTGAACCAAACTGGTTGGGTCCTTACATCATCGTATCTTCTTTTGGTTCTGGAGCCTATCAGATGGAAACTCCATATGGAGAACAATTGACAGAGCCTATCAATAGTTTACATCTCTGAAAGTTCTACGCATAGCATCAGGAGATCGAGCCAAAAACTGTAAAATACAAAAAAAAATTGAAAAATGATAAAAAAAATTGTTGCCTTGATGAAAACCTAGCAAACAGGCATCTTGGCAGCACCAAAAAAAAAAGAAAAATGACAAAAATAGTAAAGAAAAATGATTCGTCCAATAGTGAAAACCTGGCAAATAGGCGCCATGTGTAATCAATCATTGCTCTGCCACCTACTGTCACTTTATCTGCCTTGGCCTAGGATGAAGGGCATCTCCCACCATTATCATGTAAATCACCACAACATTATACCCTTCCTTTCATGGTTGATAAACAGTTGACATCAAGTCCTAACGACTGTCCATCTGGTACACCAACAGCACCCCTTTCATGTCCCTTAAAATTGGCTAAGTCTTGGATCTGACTGAGAGCAAAAAAATTATCATGTAACTGTAGTGGATGTCATGCATGGCTTCAGAAATTGGCAAAAAGTCCTAAAAAAAGACCAAAAACATGGCAAAAAGTTCTAAAAAAAGACCAAAAACATGGCAAAAAGTCCTAAAAAAAGACAAATACATGGAAAAAAGTCCTGAAAAAAGACAAAAACATTGCAAAAAGTCCTGGAAAAAGACAAAAGCATGGCAAAAATTCTTGAAAAAAGACAAAAACATAGCAAAAAGTCCTGAAAAAAGACAAAAACATGGCAAAAAGTCCTGAAAAAATACCAAAAACATCTCAAACTGTCCTGAAGAAAGACCAAAAACATCGCAAAATGTCTTGAAGAAAGACCTAAAAATTGAAAAATGTCCTAAAGAAAACCACAACAAGATGTCAAACACAGAGTCCTCTCTTCTCAAATCTGTCATGACAATCAGTCAAGTCTTTTTCGTTTGTCCGAACTACGTTGTTTCTGTGCATTTGCTACATAGGGAAGACTCGTGTTCAAGTCCCCGAGACATTACGTCAATCCGTTTAGGTTCGTCAAAATAAAATCATGATACAATCTTTGGTCATCAATACAAAGTCATTGGTTGTGTTGAACTACGAGGTCTCTGAGTGCATGACGTAGGCAAGGCCATCTGTCGATGAGCCCCCAAGGCCGCACTAGGTCAGTCCATTAGGGTTTATGGCATCACACTAGCACACACGTCAAAAGGTCTTCAAGACAAAGCAAATAATTCCCAAACGGATAAAACTCATAAAGCAAATTATGGTAAACATTTATTCTGCATGACAATCTCATAAGCACATATCATCATGACAATATCGACATATGGTCAACACAGGTCAAACTTGGTCAAAGCAAGTCAAATCATCATAACCTGTCAAACTGTCAACTATTGGTTAACCTTCAAATGTGTCCTTCTGAAAGATAACCTCTGTCATTCATGCCTTAGGATGTGTCCTTCCTAGGCATTGTCATTGTCATTCAACATTTTGAGGGATCCTCTTGACATCTAAGGATCACTCCTCTTGACATCAGTATTCTTTAGATGTGTCCTTCTGAAGAACCAACTCTATCATTTATGCCTTAGGATGTGTCCTTCCTAGGCATCATCATCGTCACTGTCACATGGCATTTTGAGGGATCCTTTTTGACATTTAGGGATCAATCCTCTTGACATCAACTTTATTCAGGATGTGTCCTTCCTGAATTCAGCAATTTTTGACATTTTTCATCTAAGCATCATCAAAGTTTTGACACTCTAGCATCTCATTATCATCAATCCTAACATCTTGGCATCAGAACAATGGATATCTAGATGCACTTGGCAAACACTTGACACTTATCTTTTGGCTTTTTATCATGTTATTAGTTTTCCAGCGAGATCCCACTAATAGGATTTAGAGAAGCAGTGACGTATCATGACGATTGACATGCATGACTACTAGTTTCTCAACGAGGTCCTGATTCTGGGATTTAGAAAAATAGTGACGTATCATGATAAGGGCTCTATTTTTGTATTATGACAATCATGCTGCTAGTTTCTCAAGGATGTCCTGGGAACAGGATTTAGAGAAGCAACGATGTTTCATGGATTGTCTGTCTTTTTCGGCTTGTGGTTGATTATGACAAAAAGACTGGGGCAGTCACGCTCTTAGTTTGAGTCATGATCATCCTTATCGGTGATTGCTTGTCTTATGTGATGGTACAACCTTGCACACCTTGATCTATGTCATATCATGGTGTTTGTTGGCCATTACAACAGTTTTCCCAATGATGATTAAGAGCAATAAATATTAAGGTCCTACGGTAAAGTTTTGAAGGATTTGGTCTAGGAACTAACATGCATCTTCTTCGGTCTAGTCATCTTCTCTCGTCAGTCTGGTCATCTTCTCTCATCCATCTCATGATGATATCCTGTGACATACAAAAACATAAGTGCATACATGATCATATAAATATTGCATTAGGTCCATACATACATTCACCATAGCATTAAATCATATACATAATCATAAACATTGCATTCATATTACCATAAACATGACATCCTGCATATCATTATCATCATCATCACATATTGATAGGCATTGCATCATCATGGCATCATAATCATAAGTAAGCATCATAGAACATATCATCCATCATAAGTTAACATCAGGCATAAGTAAGCATCACATCACATATATCATAATGGATGAATCAAAGAGCATCACATAGCACACACATAGGCCTCATCAAAACTGCATCATCATATAATATCATCTCAAAAATGTACAATGTCACATGATAAAGTCAAGAGATATCCCAAAAATGGAGCTCGCTGGCTCAATAATATATACATAATGTGCCATAACATGGAAACAAATATAACAAGCATGCCCCTAGGGTAGACTCTCATCATCCACTCGTGGTGAAGAGTGTGGCAGCTAGAACTCTGTGAATGGCACTAAAATGATGGGCGGACCGGTAGTAGCCTCTGCCTGTGCCACCAATGGAACTGACAATGACAGCGTCATCTCCACGGTAATGGAAACCTGTGACATCACTGTTGCCTGGCTCTGAGAAGTAGATGGATCAACCACTGGTGGCTACCTCTTTATTGACCTCTGCACTGAACCAGTAGACCCGTGATTGTGGCTCGAGTGATGACTCGAGGCATGCCTGTGAGTGTGGTGGGACCTGTGCCCTGATGTGTGCCCTGTTGAGGTAGACCCTCCTGCACTTGTGTGGCTCCTGCTACTGCTCCCACTCCTTGATCGGTTGCCATTGCCTGTCCTCATTTGTGAGCATAATAGTGTCGGATCTCGTCGCTCACGAGGCTCCTCCTGCTCATAGAAGGTCTTGTACTGACCCAACCTCGTGCTCACCCTGGCCAACTCGTGAGCAATATCCCTAGAGGGCCCTGTGCATAATGCTGCAAACTCGACACACCACTGAACTAAGTCCTGCTAGCAGATCACTACCTGGTCCCGCTCTACCCGAGCCACCTCTAGCTCTGACTACAGTGCTCTGACCTGTGCCATGCTCTCATCCAATCTCCGCTATAAATCAGCCACCCTCTGATCTATCGTGGTATCCTAGGGAAATCTCGAGGAGGACAGTATCTCCTTCTCTCCCTCCACCATCTGAGGAGTCTCTCGGCCTCATCCATAGCATCATCATCATCATCGTCCTCTTCCACATCCTCTCCGTCGACTCCCTCATCTCGAGGCGCATCCTCCTCCTGGCTGGCCTCTGCTACCTCCACATCCTCCTCTTGTCTCCTCTCCTCCTGTCTCCCTTCCTCCTGTCCAACCTCTGTCACCACTACATCCTCCTCTCGTCTCTCCACCCCCACCTCTGCCTTGGCCACATCCTCCTCCCATCTCTCCACCTCCACCTCCACCTCGGCCACATCCTCCTCCCGTCTCTCCACCTCCACCTCCGCCTTGACCACATCCTCCTCTCTCTCTCCCTCCTCGATCTGTGCTATTTCGATTTTATGGGTGCACCCTTCGGCCTTGTCCCTGATTCCACCTTGACCATCTCCTCCATCATCTCCATCATCTCTTTGCGATCCACCATTTTGACTCTGCCCCCATCCTTGCCTGTGTCCCCTCTCCTCTCCCCTTGCCTCTATCCCTGCCTCCATCTCTCCCTCGGCCTCTACCCCTGTCACCGTCCCTGTCTCCTCGCCTAGCTCTCGGCACATGAGGTATCACTGACTATCTATCCACAGGTGTTGGCCCATCAGGATCTGTCAATGGCACTGGTCTATGTGCCTCCCACCATAGATCATAGTCTGTTGTGGTCTAGGGATCAGCTATCCCACCTCTCCATCCCCACAACTAGGCCCCTAGCCCATCAATCTACTGCTCTGCGAAGGTTACTGGTATGGCTGGGCCCCAACCATACTCTCTAGAAGACCGTACGTACTCAGTTGTCCTTGTAAGTACACCCTGCTGCTCTCTAAACTGTCGTAAGACACGCTACGTCAGATACATCTCGATAATAAGATGGCTCTGCACGGTCCTGCCAATCAAATATTGGTACTGTCTGCAAAGGCTGAGATGATCCACCTCATCATCCCACTACTGGCAATCTCTATATGGCCTCCAGATAAACGTCACTATGGTATCAATACTGTGACGCCACCAACTGGTCTCACCCATCCGCATCTGATGTAGCGCACCAGCATAGTAGTATGCATAAGGCATCCCCTCGGCCAACTGCGGTCTCTAAATGGGAGGTTGAAATATGGCTATGTGCTCCCAAGACCAAATCATCATTAGTGTGGTCCCGCATGAGATACTCTCTGCTCATCTGTACACAACCTCATGCAGCTAATGGTAGAATGTACCCAATAAACATGAGCCCCAGACATAAACTGTCATGTCCCGCCTCATCCCAATGAGGACATCTCCCCAACCAATAGGAAACCCATGCCCGCGACGGTCAGCAATCAAAATACCGCCAATCAAAGTCGCCAGGAATGCATCAAAACGAGCATAGTGCTCCGCCATGAACTCCCATCGGATCTCGTATCCCTGGATGCCAAGTCCCGCACCCTCATCTCAGTAGTATGTCCAAAAGGTCTGCTCGCCATGGCGAGGGTCGTAGATGATTCACTCTCCTCGGATCGGCACTCGTAGGATGCGGTAAACGTTCTCAAGTGTGATGGTCACCTCACCCGTCGGCAGATGGAAAGAGCATGTCTTTGAATTCCAGCGCTCGCACAATGCAGTCAGCAATCCCCTATTCACCTGAATGGCGGGCATATAGGCAACATAGAACAGATCTAGCCACATCAGTCGTCGTCACTCCCTCAGAGTCAACTGGTCAGCAAATTGGAATGTCATCGGTCTGCTCTCTCATGTGTAAATTGGGGCAAGCTGCCTCTACACAAAGCTGAACAACGCGTCAGTACTTTCTAGGCAACTATCAGTATCATCAAAAGCATTCAAGGTTTCACAAGTATCAAAATCAGCCCTAGTCAAAGCAAACGTCAAATGTGTTGTGTTGACTATAATTGCGTCGCAAAACATTGAATGCGTCGCAACATGGCAATTGCATCGCTCGGTTGCTCAAATGCATTGCATCTGAGCAATTGTGTCACAAAATTTGACACTTACGTCTCAAAAACATGAATGCGTCTCAAAAACGCGATTGTGTGGCTTCAACGAGCGTATGCGTCACAAAATGGCGATTGCGGCATTCTAACTTTCAAATACGGCTCAAAAAGGTGAATGTGTCACAGTTTTGTCAAATGCATTGCAAACCCCCAGCCTGACCTAAATTGCACTTGCACTTGCATCACGACGCATCGAATGCATCGAACACGAAGGCGAATGCGACTTACACAAACGCATATGCGTCGCAGCGCATTTGTTGTTTTTCCTAGAAACCTAGTTTTGGCATGCAAAACGAAAAAATTACAAAGGAGGATAGGGGTACATACTGCTAGCTCTGAGCCCTCTGGCCGCCTGAAAGTCCGCACAATCTTGTCGCGATACTCTGTCACTAGAATCACCATCCTCGCTGCTATCCTTTTCAGTCTGAGCTCTCGAAATTCGTAAAGTGAATAGTAAGGATGAATTGACTTTTACCCCTTTGTCAACCTATTTATAAAGTCAAAATGGCATTTGTCAACTGGGTTATTACTGGAGGCTCATTTGACCAAATTTGACCACCCCGTTGGCTGCCTTAAACATGTCAGAATCCAAAACCGACTACGCCATTGTTTTTCTAGTCATCATATTGACTTATCGAGACCCTTTACAAAAAAATTTTGCCGCTAACCCAATATTTGAAAAATTTCCTGAGGGGGCATTGATACTCTATACCTTCACTGGGGCATGGCTTTGACTTATTTTCTTTGTCACAACGCGAAAAGCGACATTATGACAAAGAGGGGCAAAATGTAGACAACTAAAAATGACCTAGGCCTGCAAGCTTCACTTTTTACCACTTTTGTCCTAGCATAAATATGACATTTAATTATGTCTTTGGTCCACATTCGACTATTGATTAAATAATTCATAATTATTTGATCAATTCATGTCCTTTTATTCCTCATGATTATTAAATAAATAAATTTCATTTATTTATTAAATACGCCATTAATTGTCTAAGTCTTCCCCTAATTAAATAAATTTCTTAATTTATTTAATCACCCTTTTTCAGTCATTTCTTCCTAATTATTAAATAAATAACTTTTATTTATTTATTTAATATGCCACTAATTGTCATAATTAAATGAATTGATTAATTTATTTAATTAATTAATCTTATATGCTAAATTAGATAATTATATTTAATTATTTAATTGTCAAAATTAATATTCCTCTCATTTTAAATAAATGAAATTATTTAAAATGTCATCACATTCTTAACTGGCAGTCCATTTTGGTAAATAATTGGAAAATCAATTATTTGTTATTTCACAAAATCCATATTTTGAATTAATTTAATTCAAAATGGTAACTTTCCTCCAAAAATCAAGTAATCGGGCAGATTCTTGATTTTTCCAAATCTAATCTTTAGTTCAGTCTTTATCTTCTTCATTTTCAAAAATCTTTATTTTTGAATTAATTTCCTAATTTATTCTCCACTGTCGATTTGATCTTCTTAGATGGCATCTCGACCGCTCGATTAATGACTTTTCCCTAACCCTGATTAGGGATTGTCAGATTTAATCTGGGCCTCTAATTTTAGGTCTTCGTCAGAAATCAATCTCATCCGTCCATTCAAAATGGCATTTTCTATAAAATGCCATTTTCCTCTCGTTTTTCGATTACACAGAGACATTACACGTTCATGAATTACATTATTATTTTGGCATATTTAGGCATAGGAATTTCACTCATATTGTCATAAGCATTAGGCATTTAGAATTTGATCAAATCCTTCAAAGCTTGGTGTAGGACTTAGACATTTATTTCCAAATTGCTCGTGTGTTTGATATTAGGGCAATACGTCAACCAGCAAGTTAGAAGGTGTTACAAAAATGAATCATGGAGGTCTCGGCGATTAGCTTATAAATGTTCTTTTGTTTACTTCCATTGTGTTTTGTAATTGCTTTGGGTTTTGTGATTTATATTGATTTGCTAACCTTAAATCAAACCTGAAATTTAACCCTTAGTTACACATACCTTGATGACTCTCCAATTCTTAGGGAATTCCAAGATGTGTTTCTTGAAGATCTCACCGAGATTCCTTCGAAGCAAGAATTTGATTTCTTCATTGACTTAGTGCCAGGAGCCAAGCCATAGTCTAAGGCTCCATACATGATGACCACCACAGAGCTTTATGAATTGAAAGCCCAGTTACAGGAGTTATTACATAAAGGGATTATTAGGCCCAGTGTGTCATCGTGGGGAGCCCCAGTTATCTTCATGAAAAAGAAGGATGGAACCTTGTGTTTGTGTACTGATTATCAGATGTTGAACAAGGCAACCATCAAGAATCACTACCCTCTTCTGAGGATTGATGAATTATTTGAACAGATGAAGGGAGTGACATTTTTATCAAAAATATATCTCAGGTTTGGCTACCATTAGTTGAGGATAAAGGAATAGGGCATTCCAAAGATATCTTTTTGAACTCAGTATGCATTATGAGTTCACCGTTGTACCCTTTGGGTTGACCAACGTGCTCATAAATTTCATGAATCTTATGAACAATGTGTTTTGTGATTGTTTGGATGATTTTTTCCTAATATTTATCAATGATATTTTGTTTTATTCCAACTCTATTGAGGAACACGATCGAAACTTGAGAATAGTCTTTCAACATCTAAGGGAAAAGAATATTTTTTGGAAAGCTATCCAAATGCTCATTTTATCAAGATAGGGTGCATTAGCTATGCCATTTTATCTCAACTGAGGGAGTATCTATGGACCTTGAGAAGATAAAAGCAATTGTAGAATTGTTGACGCCTTATAATGTGATAGAGGTGCAAAGTTTTATGGCCCTTGCTAGATATTACATAAAATTAGTGCAAGGGTTTTCTAGAATAGAAGCCTCAATAACATCTCTTAAAAAGAAAGGTAAGAGATTTGAGTGGATTGAAAAATGTGAATAAGCTTTCCAACTCCTAAAGGAGAAACTCATAGCAGCCCCAGTGCTAATTATTCCAAATCCCAATGGTCAATTCTTAGTGATCATGAATGCTTCAGGAGATGGAGTAGAAGCAGTATTAATGCAAGAGGGGAAAGTGGTGGTGTATGAATCTAGGAAGTTGAAACAACACAAAATAAATTATGCACCACACAATTTGGAGTTAGCAGCTATAGCATGCCTTATATATGTGGAAGAACTACCATTTGGGAAAGCCATTTGAGATCAAAATGGATCAATTGGGGTTAAGGTATATTTTCACTCAACCAAACCTCAATGCTAGGTAGAGGAGATGGCTATAATTTCTTAGCGAGTATGAATTTGGAATTTAGTAAATAAAAGGGAAGGAAAATCGGGTGGTAAGTGCTCTTAGTAGAAGAAGACATCTAGCGACTATGACCTCTATGAGATCCAACCTAAGGCAATAGGTGATTCAACACTTGCAGGGAGATGACCATTTTGAGAGGGTGAAAAAGGATTTAGAAGAGAATCTCTCAGACCATCAATTCGATGGGTACACATTTGAATCAAATGGTATCTTAAGATACCAGAGGCAAATGTATATTAAAGATTTTGGAGAGCTTAGGAAGTTGGTCCTAGAAGAAGTCCACAATGCACCATATTCTGGACACCCCAGAGTTACAAAGATGATCACATAGTTGAAAACCTTGTACTTTTGACTAAAACTTAGGAAGCGCGTAGCAGAATGCATATCCAGATGCTTGGAGTGTTAGCGAGTCAAGGGTAAGCACATGCATCTAGCCAAGCTTCTTTATCCTCATGATATACCTGAGTATAAATGGCAAGTGATCAGCATGGATTTTGAATAGGGGTTACCTCTAAGCAAGAATAGGAATGATTTCATTCTGGTAGTAGTCGATAAGTTGACTAAGGTGGCACATTTTATTCTAGGGAACCTTAAGAATGGATCGTTGACCTTGTCCACAAAATTTTTCCAAGAGATCTTTTGTTTACATGGAGTTCCAAAGACCATAATATTCGACAGAGATACATGGATGACATCAAGGTTCAGGATAACTTTGAATGCCACATTAGGGACTAAGTTAAAATTCAGTTCATCCTACCATCCTTAGACCAACGATCAAAATGAGAGAGTGAATCAGGTAGTAGAAAATCTCCTTCAAATGTATTGTATGGATCAATATTATAAATGAGAAGAGTACCTACCACTAGTAGAATTTTCCTATAACAACTCCCATCATGCATTCTTAGTTATGGTACCTTTTGAGGGTTTGTATGGGAAAAAGTGTCATACCCCCATCACTTGGGACAAGTTGGAAGATAGGATCATAGTGGGTCCTGAAATTCTAAAAGAGATGGAAGAGAAGATGAGGCTTATCAAGAGCAGACTGAAGGAGGCAACATATAGACAAAAGAGCTATGTCAACATGAATAGAACCTTTAGATAGTTTGCAGTTGAGGATAAGGTCTTTTTAAGATTCAAGTCACATAAGAGCTCTATTACCTTTGGGAATTCATCCAAGTTGGCTTTGAGATGCGTGGGCCTATTTTATGTGTTGGAAGTAATCAACTTAGTTGCATATAGACTTTCTCTACCCCCTGCTCTAGCTAGACTCCATAATATGTTCATGTATTATTGCTAAAACCATACCACCCAAATGCATCTCACATACTTGATTGGAATTCTTTACAGGTGGAGGATCCAAGAGTGGTGCTAGTAGAGCCCAATAGGATTCTAGATAGATGCAACATCAAGTTGCAAAATAGGGACATTGATCAATATAAGGTCCAATGGGATCAGTATCATGAGCACAATGCTACATGGGAGGATGCAAAGGAGATAGAAAGCTCATTCCCTCATTTGCTTTCTTACATAGACTACTGATAATTATCTTTATATTGTTGCTTAATATTTTGGATTGGTATGCTATGATGTTTTGGCTTGAAAACAATATGATCTGATGAACATATGTGAAACAATTTTTTTTTATCAAACATCAAGACAATGTCTCTTTCTAGTGGGGAAGGATGTCATATCTTGATTTCATTGCTTGCATTTAAAATGATGAGAAAATTAAAATATATGAAAAAGAGGAATTTTTTGTTTATTTAATTTATGGAATTGATAAAATGCAATGACAAAATTGAAAATGAATATTATACAATCTTCTGATTTAAGAAATTATTTCATTAGATTATCAGTTAAAGGTTACTAATAAGTGGGAAAGTGTAAGAATGTGTGTACAGGATTAGGTTGAAGGACAGGAACTTGATTGAGGTAGTCATACTTAGCTGGATGACCACAGTAAGCAAGAATGGAATCTGGAATCTCACACACCATAGTAGATCATGACATCTACATATGTTTGAAAAGTTGAAAAATTGCATTATACTCGGTGTAAGAATTATAATTAGTGGAAAGAACAAATTAGTGCATTCTCATCTTACCTTCTCTATTCAAAATTGATATTTGATGAAATTGAATAAGAAACTCAACCCATCAAATACAATTATTGTATAAAAACCAATTGCATTGTTTGTTCTTTTGGATGAATTTGAAATACAATTTGGAAAGGAAATAAAATGGATAAAATAAACATGTAAGTTTGAAAAAAAAATACATTCTTGAATATATGTATATAATTTCACAGGGATAAAATGAATATGTATATGCATATATGTAAATATATATGTATATATATACATTAAGATATATATATACATATACACATATATAAATATATGAATATTTTTCCTCTGATTGAATTCTACTTTCATGGGAATAATAGAATTGTGGGATTTAAAATTTGTAACTCCCATCATTAGTGGGATAGCGGTCGAACCCCTTTCATGGAAAAAGCTTCAGTCAACACTCAGAAATGGAGGGAGTGGGTTGTCAAATAATGAAAATGGAGGCAATGAATTAAGACCACTATCTCTCCAAAATTAGTAGGGGATCCTTTGTAGCTAGGAAATCAAAAAATCTAGTGAAAAGAAGGGAAAAATCAAGGAAAAAGCGGAAAGAAGAGAAGGGAGAACAACGGGTTTGAAGGAATTGAAGTCTTTCCAATGAAGGAAAAATCACTCAAGAAAGAACCAATTAAGGTATTTCAAACTTAGTTCAATTTGTTTCCTCTCATTTCGAATGAGTTTCATATCTTGTAAAATGATAGAAAACATCTATGTATTTTGTATGCCTTATCATGCATTTTTTATATTGGGTTGTCATGTTTTCCCTCTCGATTGACCATGATGATATATGTGAATCCCTTTTGTGGGCTGATCCACCTTGATGGCTCTGTATTCTTGCTAGACCATGTGTAGGGAGTCAGATTTCATACCCAAGATAGGATTATCACCCATATGATATTAAATCTTCATGATCATGGCCAATTGTCCAACCATTATTTTTGACCTGTATGATTACCAATGCCTTGTAGGCGACCAGCCGAGCGAAACTTATTTTTTTATCTCATATGAATTTAATGCTCATAGCATTTTGAATCCCACCCTACATTTTGTTAGGGTGGTGATGCATGCCATGCTAATTGCATGAGTCGAGCGATGTCTATATCGCTTTTGATTTATCTATAAAAATATCACCATACACTATTAAGTGGTAGGAGGATTCAAATGATACCATGTTCGATGTATTTTAACTCTGTGTTACCCACAACAAGCCTTCTCAAGCCATAGATGTTGAAAACATTTGATTTGATGAGCATGGGTATATATATATATATAATGTAGATATACACCTGATCATTTATTGAATTTCCTGAGATAATAACTAAGTCAAGGCATCAACTATGCTCTGTTGTTTTCAAAATTTATTTTGGATGTTCCACATTATTATGGGTTGAACTCGTGGCTTAATAGATATTGGCTACTAATAAGAAACCCCAAGGTATTGATATCATGTTATCAATAAATGATAACATGTGCATTGGTATCCTCTTGAGGGATGGAATTTCGATGGACAAAGTATAAATTTTAATTGCAACGTTCACTAAATTGAATGGATACCTTGATTGAAAGAAAACAAGCATGGATTCTTAAGTTGTAACAGAATGAAGGTTATACTATTTCTATTAATATTATTTTTATGGATGATGTAATTCAACTAAGTTTCATTGAAATGTTCTTAGTCCTTATGAAAGACAAGTGATTGTGAAACAGATGATTTCATTCATATCTAAACTGAGATTAGATGATAATTTATTTTAGTAGAGCATTTGAATGAAGTTATGTTTTATTTTTTCCTTTCTGACTATGAAAATAAATCTGTGTAAATGGGAAATTTTATTTAATTCTTTAGAATGTATACGCATATTTCAAATTTGCTCATTTCTAGGCATATATGTGAACATGCATAAATATCCCTTTATGCATGTGCACATACATACAATATACATTCTAATTCATTATGATTATTTTACTCATTGAGCATATTAAATATCTTGCAAATGGAACAAAATATTAACATAGAATAGTGTTGAATTGCAATTACATATGATGAATAGATGAATGGTTATACCAGACTTAAATGAATAATGTTTGATTGTGTTGAATTGAATGATACAAGAATCTAGTGGTAGACTATAGCACACTAGATTGCTCCTAATAGATGGTCTAAAAGGGAGGGATGCCCCTTTGATATGATAAGTTTTTATTCTGGGAATCAGTGCCAGAGAGTGTAGATTTGCTTTTCCAAATCTAACTAAAGTTGCATTTTATACAGCATGAGCTTGGCCAAGCTTTGCAGTCATTATATATATATATATATATGTTTAGAAATGCACAAGGTTAGGCATGCACAGATTCCACCTTGCAAATTGTATCTCTTGCTAAGTGTTTCGTATAGGGTCGGGTATTCTTTGACTGACTGAGGAGTTTCGGGGAAGCATTGCTTCATGGTTGGGTGGAAAAGCACCTCAATCACATTCTCGTCCACTAGTGCAGGCGAGTTGTCATAGAGGAATCATATTAGAATTCTATTATGTATTGCATCATTGATGTAAAAGAATAAAATGATGTAATTGAAAGAGAACTTCATAATTGAGAATTGACTATGTGGCATTGTATGCCAAGTCAAACTTGTATGTGACTATTGACATTTGGAAATGAATATACCTATATTTCAAAATTATTTGTGATTTGTGAACATAAAATTGATAAATGGAATTAGCTATGGAATTTGTGTCATAAATTTAATATTCATAATGTCAATATTATTATTTTTGAATTAAATCTAGTTGGGAATGTTACAGGATGACCTTGCGTCAAACTCACACTAAAGTAGGCATTCAAGAAATATGTATGCAACAATGACAAAGAAACTCAATCATGTTATTCCTTGCATAACCTCCCCACTTTGTTTGGATAAAAATGGGTCCCCCTTTCTTCTTTCTGGTCTCTTTTTGCTTTTGGTTACTTGCTTTCCCCTTGGTGGTTCTTCTAGTTTTCTGCCTGAGTTTGTCTTCTAGTTTTTTCAAGGTTTGGTTCTGCCTCGGTTGGAATTCAGGTTTTCTCCTGAGTTTGGGATTTTCCACCCCATCCGGATTTTCCCGGATCTCGCTCGAACTCCGGCTGAGCATTGTCATTCGGGGATTTTCGATCTTCGTAGAAATCTGCGTGGACCGGATTTTCGCGAATTTCTTTCTCCCCCAGATTTTCTTGAAATCCATTGTTCCATGTTTGTTCCGAGTTTTCCAGAATGTCTTCTCCTTCGTGGAAATCCGTCCCACATGGATTTCCCCAGAATTTGGTGGAATGTGAAGAAGTATGGAGTAGTAAGGCTAGTTAATAAATGATGATGCATTTTATGAATAATTGATGCTATTTTGAGATCTCACATGTTGTTCCTTGATTGATAATGATCGGATTAAGTTTCTAATGGGTGTTTTCATGCTTATTCCGCTGGAATTCGCCTGGCTCAGAATTCTCCAAAATTCCTCCCTGGCTTGGGTTCCGCGGGTCGGCCTGAAACCCGAACTGTTTGTATGATCATTTTGTTCAAAGATTTAACAGTACCCTACTGACATAGGATTCATTTTAATGATTGTTTTGATTAATTAACTTTTGTTTGTGTGATCTTTACTGTGGTTTTCTTTGTTGAATGCAGGATTAAATCACATACAGGATGATATTTGTCAAGGGAGCTCAGTTGGGGTGCATTTTTCAATCCAGTTGGTCATGAAAATTAGCTAAGGCAAAGGTCAGCAAGACTTTCCTAACCTCTTGCTGACTGGTGGCTTGGCTCTGTCTGCTAAGGATCCAAAGGGGGTGTTAGAACTGCACAATTTTGATGATATTACATATTTTCCATACTCGCAAAGTTTCCAGAAAAGTCCCACCATGAGCATATTTTCCCCATAACTGGCCCTGTTGCACTATAGATTCCATCAAGTCTAGATACTCCACATTACAGGTCATATTTCCATGAGATCATCAAAGTCTCCCCGACTTATAGTGCATTTTTCTAAATATGCATCGCTGTTGCCTGTCGGCAAGACCTCAGGGATGTCACCGCAACTGGAGTTCACATGCAGTTGCCAATCGGCAACACATCATTCAAAGTCCTGGCAACTATCAGCTTCCTGTTGGCATAAAAGATTTTCTTCGAGAAAAAGGTCTTGGCGAAATCTTTGTGTCTCACCGACTAGTGCATACAAGCCTACACTTCAGCGGGAGTTGTTCTCTTCGGTATGTGCTCTCACCGAACGCCAGGAGTCTTGCCGATGGGGAAGGCTCTATATATTGGCAAAGCAAGATCACGTCACCAAGAAGTCTCTCAAATGGGTGTAGTCTCAACGAAAAGAATGTCTTCGGAGAGAGTGTGGGCATTCGGCGTAATGTCTCGCAGATGAAATATAGTCACGGCGACTAGGAGCTACACTTCGGCAAAAGGATTTTCTTCAGAGAGATGTCTTGGCGAGTACATTTGGTCTCGTGAATGGAGCACAAGGATGCTTCATGTTGGTAGGATTTCTCTGGTGTCACAGTGATCATAAATCATATGTAGGCATTTATCGCCAAGACATCATTCATCGTCTTGGCGACTAAGAGTTTCCTATCGGCGTAAGTTGGTCTTTGAGGGACTGTCTTGGTGAAATCTTCAAGTCTCGCCGACCGCTGTCAAAAGGATTCATATATCGGCATAAGGTTTTCTCCCCACCAAGAGGTCTCAGCGAAAGTTTCAAGTCTCGTCGACCACCAACAAAGCAAACACACTTCGGCAGGACTCAACTACATCAGGGTAACGTCTCACCAAGCGGCTCTAGTCACACCGACATAGTGCGGGGGATTCTATTAGTATGTCTTTGTGGAGAGAATCAAAGTGTCTTGCTGATAGGGAGGGGTCCCATCAAACGTCTAAGGTCGGCGATAATTTTGCCTTCGGTAGGAGATCTTGCCGATTGGCATGGGTCTCGCTGAAGGGAGTTGCATTCAACGAAGGATAAAACCTTCAGCATAATATATGGCCGAAGAGTTGGGGTCACAGCGACAAAAATGACATCAGAAAAATGGAGTGGCTTTGGCCAAAGGTCCCACCGATGTGAGATTGTCTCACCGAAAGGACAGAAAGATCTCGCCGAAAGATCTAAGGTTCAACGAGATGTCTCATCAATTAAACAACCTCTCCCCGAACTCAAATGAACACTCGGCGAAGGATAAGACCTCGGTGTAAGGTCTTAGCGAAGTTCGAAGGTCACGCCGAAACGAAAGAACTCGGGGAGACTCCAGAAGAATAAAGGGAATTCGGACAAACGTCTGGGTGACTCCGGACTGTCTCAGCGAAAGCAAAATGGGATTTGGTGTGATGCTGAGGAGACCAAGTCTCACCGAAAAGAAAAGGCTCGGTAGGAGAAGGGAAAATCGGGGTAAGGTCTCCCCGAAGCATTACAGTCTCCTCGACATCCGAGATGAGCCCACCCAGTGAGTCTAGCTTCGTCATGACTCTTGTCGATAGAATAGGTTCAGGGAGAAAATAAAAGGGCTCGCTAAAAGATTTGCATCCTTTCCGAGAGGTCTCAGCGAAACGAAGGAGTCTTGCTGATTGGTTTTGTGAGCTCGATACGACTTTTTCAGCTCACCGAAACATCTTGCCGACTGTTTTGTGTCATGCCAATAACTACATAATGGTGAAGTCACATCGGGGAGACACCAATGGTGTCTCACCAACATGCGATGTTGATTGGACCACCTTTGACCACCTAAGGAGCCTGCTTGGCGTATGCCCGACCAATCAGAAGGAGCCAAAAGAGTGACTCATCTATCCCTTTCATTGATTGACTGCCCTAGTGATGAAGAACAACAGAATGCAAGTGAAATGGATTCCTTCTAAGATCCAAAGGCGATGGATCAGCTCGGGTGATAGTGTGAAGGTCTAAGGAGGCCCGATGGTGCTTCCAGGAGACGATCAACGTGTGGAGGGTCCAGAACATAAGGAGGCCGAAGGAAAGAAGAAACTGTGACTCATAGGGACAGCTGTAATGACCACTGGCAAGGAGGTAGATCAATATTAATGGAGATATTATGAGCATTCAAGGCAACCCCAATAGAGTTCGAAGATAAATACAAAGACAGGAGAGTAAAGGCTACAGCTGCAAAAGATCTAAGGTTATCCCCGAAACAACTTTTCAGCATGGACAACAAGGCTTCACATTGAATGTAGTTTTGACTTCCCTCAGAAAGATTTGAGGGCCGACTCTCCCATAGTCTGCAGATATTTTGTAAACCCTAGTGCAGGGGACAGCACATTCCTGTTGGTACATTTTGTATATAAGGCATTTTTGCCTCTTTGTAAAGGTTAGCACTTCTAGATTAGAACTTCGAGGGTTAGAGAACTTTTAGACTGAGAACTGTTTAGAGTTAGAACTATTAGGAGTTAGTCAGTTAATAGAAGGAGATAGAGTTGCATCTTAATTCTCAGTAATGAGAGCTTATCTTGTCTTCTTATTTAGCAGTTAGAGTTTGGTACAAACTGTAATGTATTTTCTAAGTTCTCTTAGTGTAGTTGGAAATAATCTAGAGCCTCAGATTCTCTGTACACTGGTGTTTGTGCCAGCTTTGTAGATATTGCTTATCTATTTTACTAACAGTAGAAGCAATCAGAGTTTAATCTCCTTCGTGTTGTGTTCCAAAATGATATTTGTCTTAAATTGATCATTTGATTTGTGAAGTCTTCAAGGAATGAAATATTATTTTGTGTTTTATTTAAATGGTAATTAAAATTTGTTATGCAAATTAGCATTGTGAATGAAAGAGGTTGTGTGTCAATCACAAGTTTACTTTGTTCTGCAATTTTGGTTTACAAATTCCTTGAAGTTAACAAGTTTGGTTAAGGTTGGATGAACTATTGTTCTTTTCTGTTTCAAAACTGTGACTTATCTTTTTTTTTATTTCTTTAAAAACCCCTGTTAGAATAGGTTTTATTTCATGCTTGATCTTAGAACAATCCAAAAGCTCAACACTAGCAGGCCCCTTGAATATTATTGTTGCATTGACCACTGAGTAACATCAACACAGTTGAGACCCAACTACAAAGACCTTGGGAGCTAAGGCATCCATGTGTTGCCTTTCTCTTTTAGGAGAAGCAGAATAGCAATATTCTACTTGCATTGTTGTGGTGTCAAAATCGCCATCAACAAATCATATAACATCAAAGACCTAAAGGGAATAGAAAAACAAAAAGGTAGATCAAGGGCCTCGACTGTCCAACATGATGTGGAACATTCCTCAGCTATTTTTCCAAAAGAAAGGGGTGGATCAAGCCTTAACTATCCAACATGATGTGGACACGTCTTGGCTATTTTTCCAAAACATTTGCAAGTGGAACTCGATGTCCATTACACAAACAAAGAACACTCACTCTGGGATAATGGAACCTCAAGCTATCCACTAGGTGATCCCACAGAAAGTGGCTTAGTGAGAAATTCATGCTAGGTCTACAAGATCTCATTGTACTAACCATACCAAAGCCTATCGCTCTGATAACTCCAATAGGGTGCCACAAAAAAAAATGAAAACTAGAACTTCGGGCTTCACAATGTTAACAAGTTGTATTATGCTAAACACTTATGAACAAATTTCTCACTAAAGATGACAAAACTATTATGCTCTTATGGATAGAAAAGGACTCATTACAAGAAGAAAGAAAATCACATAATGAAACATAAGGAATGATAATTCCAATGTATGCCCCCACTTTAAATAAATTTCTAGCACCATTGTCATGAGCAATTTTCTTTCAAGGAGCCAATAATCAATGTTAACCAATAAAGAGAACATGAGAGCTTATTCAGAAATCCCTATGCCAAGTCATATGTTTCTGAATGAATTTGCATCATGAAAAAGAGAGAGGCATGGGTTGCCCCCAAAATGAAATCCAAAAACACATAAGGGATCCATAGATTCAGGGTCAATATTTCTTTGCTACAATATTGTTATAGAGCTCAAAAACATCATCATTCCCCAAATACTCATAGAATAGGAAGAATGACACATAGAGATCAAAAACAAAGAAAAATATTTTGGGTCAACATGGAAGAGACCTAGATGTCTCGAAACCTTGTGTCATCCCCAAAAGGAAAATAAAAGATAAATGTTTACAACATATAGAAGAATGTAGGTAAAAATAGAGGAATACACATGAAGAGAGATACATCAAATAGAATAGTATGGGGATATCACATTATGCGCATGCAATCACACAAAGAAAATGAAAAGAAAATAAAGGAAAAGAATAGTAAGGCACATGTGAGTCAACCTATAGCAATTCGTCCACTTCCCAATCTTGATCAGTATATGTGGAAGGAAGATAACTAGCCAAAGTGATAATATCAAGTGCCAAACAAGAACCAAGTTCAATACTCTTATTAGGAGGATCATCGATTAAGTTCATAGAAGATGAAAACAACGAATTCAACTCATTATGCACTTGAGATACTCTTACAATGTTCTGTATCATCAATGATGTCTTGCACAAGATGTTTGAGATGCTTACAATGTTCTGTATCATGTCCATTTTATCGATGAAAATGGCAATATGCATTTGGTCTATTGTTTGAAGGTAAGGGCTTAGTAGGATAAGTAGCTCTAATAGGAGGTAAGGAAATCAAATTCTTTTCTAAGAGTTGCGACATTATATTATGAAGGGTATCAAGTAGAGGTGTAAATTATCTATTTATATCC
The DNA here is from genome assembly GCA_007258455.2 of Sequoia sempervirens. NCBI lineage: Eukaryota > Viridiplantae > Streptophyta > Pinopsida > Cupressales > Cupressaceae > Sequoia > Sequoia sempervirens. The sequence continues at coordinate 89,609,751 of VDFB02086081.1, forward strand.
ATAAGAGCATATAGTTTTGTCATCTTTATAATAGCCACTTGGTTGTCAACATTTTTATTTGATTGAGGGGGATTAAGTTGTAGAAATCCCTTTTTTTTTTCTTGAAAGGTTGATAGTTGGTTTGAGGTGTGGATTTAGACTTTTTAGGACAGTTAGAGGGAGTTTTCACTTCATGACTACTAACCAAATTTTGGTAATCACGAAGGGCTATACACAACTATGTGAAGGAAGGAAATCTCAACATCTCAAGATTAGTTTGGATTTTATTGCAAATTGGAAATAAACATTCTTTAAAGGTTGACATTAGGAATCTTAATGTTTATTTGTGAATAAAGCATTTGGTATTGCACTATAAAATCAGTGACCTTTTCATCATCCTTTTGTTTACATGTCATCAAATCAACTAAGGTCATCTTAAGACCCATATGAATTTGGAAGTGGTTGTAAAAGGCATCAATAAGTTTTGATTATACAGGAAAAATAGGTTTTGAAGGGACCTTAAACCATTTACAACTTAAGGTACAAAATGTTGCTGAAGAGATACTACGCTAAAACACCAGCAACAACCCAAAACCCAAAACATCATTAGAAACAAAATGTTGCTCGAAAGATAAATCAATAAACTATCAGCAACACCCATTAGCAACAAAAAAATGGGAAAGAAACTGAGACCCAACAATAGAAAAACACACAAAAAATAGACAGACTAACAATTAGGACACTATTTTAGACTGCTTAAGGTGTTCGCCACCTCAAGATCCTAGCTCCTATGCATTTCAATCAGGTCTAGCAACTCTTTTTTCTCAGACTCGAAGGCCTTCTTCCAGTCAACTGACCCTCTAGCAGCAGGGCCATTACCATCATCTTTTGCACCTTTTTTCCCTTTACCTTTGGCCAAATGTTCCTTCTCCATTAACTCAAAAAAATATAGTTGGTCCTCTCTAAGCTCACTAATCTTACGAAACAGGACCTCCAAAGAGTCTGCACTATTCTTCACTGAAATGTGACAAGCGTGGAGAATTTTCTTTATATCCGCATTGGTGTCCAATACCTTGGCTTCTAAACCATCCAAGCACTGCTCACACAGGGATTTGAAATCATAGTATGAACCCTCAATATCCATAATTATGTCAATCAGAATATCTGAAGCTGAGCCTTTAAGAATATTCTTCAAATTCTCCTGCAAACCCCTTATTTTAATGTTAACCTTATTAAATTCTTGGGGAGTCCATTTTGCTAATTTGAAATTTCTTGTGGACCCCACCCTCACCATTTCAGAAGCTCAAACATAGAGGTGGAATCATCATTGAGATAGGAGAAGTCCTTAGATAGAGGATTAACCTTTAGAGGCTCCAACTGTGCATGCTTCTGCTCAACATCCTCCTCCTCCTGAACATTTTTCTCACCACCTTCTCCTCCAAATCCTTCTCCTCACAGAACACTGTGGAATCCTTAACCATATCTTTCAAGGACTGGTTCTTCAACTTGGCAATGCATTTAGAAACCCTTCTTAGCTTATCCTTGGCCTCCATAGCCATCACATTCTCCTATGGCCCCTCCTTCCCACCAACCTTAGTATCACCCTGGCCAATGTCCAAAGCTTCATTTTTGGGTGTGGAATCGCCAGATCCCACCTCCATATCCTCACCATTAGAGTGGGAATCCAACTCATTCAGAATAAGGTGCTTAGCTGCCCATTTTCTTTTAGGATTACCCTTCTTCCTCTTTTTCAAGGAAGTAGCCACAGGGGATGGGGTCCCATCATTGTCCTCTTCATTCCACTCCTCTTCCTTAGAAATGTTGGTATCTGAGCCAGAGGAGCTAGAAGCCTCACTCATAATCGTCTCCTTGCCCTTAATTGTAGAAGAAGGGATAAGGGCTTTAACATGCTCCATAATTAACAGAATAAGACCCTCATGAAGAATCGAAGCCCTCCTTTTTTTAAGTGTGCATATCCAGAGACCTCCATGGAAGACAAAAGAAAAAATGGAAAGGAAATAAACAACCCATGTCTAAAATAGCAATTATCAATTAGCAATTAGCTCATGATTGATATCGATGACCAAGCCCTTTATCTAAATTTTGCGGTTATGCCAACAAGAAACAAACTCTACCAAAGTATTTGAGTCATGCCCATGCAATCTTTCTAAGAATGGCGTAACATTCCCATGTTGGAGAATCTTCCAAATTTTATCCTTCTTTCTTAGGTTCGCACAAGAATGTGTCTCAATTATGCTTCTATGGCCTCCCATTTTTTCAAAAACTGGAAGTAGAAAACCCTGGCAATTACCATTCATCTAATAGCCAGCAAGCCAAACAACACCCACAAAGCGTGTGAGTCAATAATTGGTACTAATGGTTAAATGATGCAACCGCATAAACTCAGCCAAAACCATCATTTCTCATTAAGATCCTAGTTTCCTCAGAAAGGAGAGAGCCTTCCTCCCACGCTTGATACTCATTTAAATAGTTTGGTTTTAAATGTTTTTTAAAATTTAAATGCTTTAAAATTGCTTATTGCTTTACACTCCACTAGTCAACTTGTCATAGTGCAAAGGAAATTTAATTGAAAAGTTTAATTATTTGTAGATAAACAATTTTACACCCCTCAACATGTAATTCAAGAAAAAATTATTTTACTTTAAAATCCCAAAAATGCTCAATAAAAAATTAACCTCTTTTTTTGTTGATACGCGATTGTCAGTTACCATGGATGCTTCTGCATTAGACACCCACAGTAGAAAGAAAGTGATATTATCATTTTTTAAGAGGATATACAAGATGAATAAACTTAGCTCCAGAAAACCAAGAAGCATCCTCAATAGGCCTTCCAATTCATTTTACTAAGTACTCCATGTATTGCCTTCTTCTAGTGTTCTTACTCACCCTACAATCAAGAATAGTTTCAATCTGATCTTTCTTTGAACTCGGTACTGATGCTTGTTGTTGTACATCTACTGCACCTTCATCATTTTCAAACTCACAAAACATGGTTAGATTAGAAATATTTAAAATTCATGAAATATTGAGTTCATTTGGTAGTTCTACTTCATAAGCATTACCTTATTCATGTTTTCTCACAATCTGGCAAGGTCCAATCTTCTTCATTTTTAATTTGTTGTACTTGTACCCACTGGAAACCTCTCTTTTCACAAATGAACCATAACCTCATCGCCAACTTGGAACTCTTTGTATCTTCTCTTCAAATCAACATTAGTTTTATATTGAAAATTCATTTTATGAATGTGCTCTCTTACCTCTTCATGTAGCCTTTTTCATGTGATCAACAAAATCCTTTGCATCTGCACTTTTCTTTTCAACTTTTTCAATATTTTTCAGATCTGAAACAGCTCTTGGAATGCTGACATAGACTATTTGGAATGGGGACTTACCCATTCTTCTATTCACTGAGTTTTTATAGGAAAATTCTACTTGAGGTAGAATCAAATCCCACCCTTTTGGCTTGTCTCCAACTAGATATCTTAACAAAATCCCAAAGCTCCTATTCACAACTTTTGTTTGGCCATATTTTTGTGGATGGTAGGCTAAAAAAACCTTCAATCAGTCCTTAGATTCTTCCACAAGGTTCTCCAAAATTATCCAACAAACTTTGTATCTTGATCAGAAACAATGCTCTTTGGTAAACCATGAAGTCTCACAATCTCCCTTAAAAAAAAATCTACAATATGAACAGTTTCATTAGTCTTTTTACATGGTATAAAGTGAGCCATTTTGGAAAACCTATCTACCACCACAAATATAGAATCATGTCCTCTTTGTGTCCTTGGAGAACCAAGAACAAAATCTATGCTAATCTCCTCCCATGGCCTCTCAAGTATGGGTAGTGGCTGATATAAACCAGTGTTTTGACTTACTCCTTTTGCCACTTCACAAACCTTACACCCTTGCACATATTTTCTTACATCTTGCTGCAACTAATGCCAATAATACCTCTCTCCAACAAGTGCAATGGTCTTATGAAAACCAAAGTATCCTACAAGACCTCTACTATGATTTTCCTTGATTAAATTCAATCTCATTGAGCTTCTATGAATACACAATTGGTTACCTTTAAACAACATACCATCTTGGACCAAATAATCCAACCATTTGGTTCTATTCACTACAATAGGCTCCTTAAAATCCTTCCATGCTTCTCCAAAATTTGAATCTCCTTCATGTAACAACTCTTTGAGCTCGTCAAAACCCACAACTTCAACCTACATTTCAATTAACAAACCTTGCCTTCTACTCAAGGCATATGCAACTCTGTTAGACTTCCCACTCCTTTGTTTCAAAACAAAAGTATAGCTTTGTAAAAACTCAACCAATTTCATTTGTCTTTCACTCAACTTCCCTTGACTACTCAAGTATTGGAGTGCTTGATGATTGGTAAACAAAAAAATATCTTTAGGTAAAAGATATGCCTCCATTTATTAAGTGCTTTAATGATTGCATAAGACTCAGATTGATCATAAACTGAATACTTTTTCTTAGCATCGTTTAACTTCTCACTAAATTAATAAATGGGTTTACCTTCTTGGCTCAAAATAGCCTCAATAGCCTATGGAACACTATGTATGTCTATTTCTCCCAACCTTCTCTTTCACATAGAATCAACCACAACACCTAACTTTTCATGGACAACATCAATAAAATGTTTTACAGGAAAGATGTAATGAGAGGACATCAATTTGACAATGAATTAATAAGTATAAATCCATAATAATTTAACACAATACAAGACTACTTTACTAAATTAAATTTTCTAAGGTTTCAAATCAAACAATGTGGAATAGAAATGCAAGATGAACAATTAGTCCTAAGTTCCTTATCAAAGCTAGGTCCTAACTATTCATTTTTTATTTCTATTTTTCATGCAACGTTCAAAATTCTCTTGGTGTACGCTAAACTATGCAGTCACTTTTATATTTTGTTGTTTCTCTCATAAAGGATTAAAAAAAACTAATTCAATTAGGTACCATGAAGACTTTAAATCCACAAGCTCTTGTTGCAACTAAATAAAAGGCTTAAAAATATAAGTCAAAGAAACAAACTAAGAGACCAAAATCAAAAACTTCATCTATTTCATCTCACTCATCAAAAGGGAAAAATTATAAGGAGAGGCCCACATATACTGAAAAATGGTATAAATAACACAAATGTTATAAAATGAAAATAATGAATTGAGGCATCTTCTTCAACGACATCAAATTTAGTTTCCTACATATAGGACAATTCTTCCTTTTTTCCATCCATAAATTTAGTCAAAGATAAGAAAAATGGTATGACATTCTTTTCTTCTAAAAACAACATAGAACACAAGTGGCTTCTTAATTTTGGGGCATCACACCACATAGTTGCATCTAGGGAACTATTTCATATATTTGAGCCTTGTTCATTTCCACCAATTTTGATGGAAAATAACACCTATTTTTTAGCTCATGGAAAATAATCTATTGATATTGGCAAAGGAACCTTCAATGATGTACTTTTTATCCATTATTCATTAATATTCTTTCCATTTAATAGATCACACATAGTGGCATAGGTAAAATAATTGAGTACACACCATATTTTGTGATCATCACATATTTGCAGAGTAAAGACATCATTGTGACATTATATGTTTTTGATTAAGGGTAAAACAAGTTTTGAAGGGACACAAAAGCCTTTACAAAAAATAAAAGTTGCTAAAGATAAAATAGGACAAAACAAGAAGCCAAAAAGTAGCTAACCATAAAAAAACTAGACACCCACTAGCAACAGCCTATTACAAGTTCTTGAGAACTTGTCTCCTATAAATCTTGCAAAATAATGCAGTCATGAAGCTCAAAAACATCAACAAGATCAATTTTTTGAATCATAGTAGGCTTCTTCACATTACTTCAAGTACAAATACTTAGTCTAGAAGAAGCAACAACAGCATGTTTACCCTTACTCACACCAGTCTCCCTAGTAGCATCATCCTTAGCCATATCGATCCCCTCACCACTATTCCACTTTATCATATTCTCATTAAGAATGGTAAGGCCTTTGGCAATGTTATGAAGGGAAGTCTCACTAACCTTGACCAATTTATCAAGGTTTTCATAAGCCTTGATCATTTTTTTCTATTGAACATGCCAGATACTGGGAGGGAGGTGAATCAGTATCTACAAAAACTTAAACCCCTCTAGAACTTGAAATTTTTAGTGCAATACAAACTTCTTAACTGAATCAAAACCCTTAACAAAGAAGGGTATAATAGTTTAAACCCTTAATAAGTTCAACAATCTTCAGCAATGAAATATATAGCAATTATATCCTTAATCAAATCAATAGAAATGAAAATGAGATAAGAAACACATATCCACAAGATAACACTAGATTTACGTGGAAAACCCAATGAAAGAAAAACCACAGTGAGAGTTAACTCATAATAGAGAGGCTCACTGGCAAAAATGACTTGTAAAATATGGCGCGCTACCTTAGAGAAATATACAAAGGACTTGCAGAATTGAATACATATGACTTCAGGGGAAATATACAAGGACCTAATGAGATTCACTATCTCAGATCAGGATACAAAGGTTTCTAAAGAATTATAATATTTGTCAACAATTCACTCTGTTGACTAAGGTATTAAAGTGCATATGATCTTTCTTCTTCACACTTTAGCACTAACTCTGCTAGATATTTAGTACATTCCACACTCACACTTCTTCACCCTTTTTCTCCCATATTGCATCAAAATTTTCTTGCATTTATATCCATCGCAAGACCTTAAAACATCAATTAGGTCAACCAGGAAAGAATACAAATAATTATTTCACCAAGTCAGCCACAATAACCTACTACAGTCCTATCTCGAGGATAGAGAGGACCGAAAAAAATATTATTACATATTCCAATGTAATCCAAAACCATTAACATGCTGGTACACATCAACCTAAGTTGGCAACAAGGAAACATGTACATGAAACATGAAGCACATAACTAGTCAGCCCAAAAACATACTTCCAATTGAACTAACACAATGTGGTCCCCGAAAAGATAGGTTAGGACCTAAATTCATCATTACACATCTTCAAATGCTAGTGTAAACCTCCAAGCACATGACATAGGTAAAGGAACAAGCCCTATCAGCCGGATATCCACAAATAACCTAAAAAACCAACTCAAGACATAATACAACACCAAAGAGATTAACCAACATTGTGCAAATCACATGGGGATATTCCATGAACATCCAACAACACTTCTACAAACTTATTTTATATTGTTATGCCACCAACAACCACTGCAAACCAAATAGGAACAAATACTTCACCATAGAAGCACAAAATGCATAGTCATGAGATATTACATTAACAAAACAATTTGCAGACCACTTCAACACATGAAATTGGAAGTGAGACACTACATAGACATTGAGAACATATTCACCAAGTTGCAGGAGTAAATACATCAATGTGGAGAAATGCAGAGAATTTTCGTGACTAGTCCAAACAATCAACAACACTTCCAACCTTCTCCAAATTATATAAATCTCCTTTGTAACACTGGTGAAAAGATAAGAGTGTAACATCCTTATAACCTAGACTTTGAATCCCAAACCATAAGGCCATATATTCAATAGTGGAGGAATACTGATCATTCTTCCATTTAATCTTCAACACAACTTCTTGAAATAGAAACACTCAATCAACTTACAAAGGCCAAAAATTTCTTTCAGCAACATATACTTGATCAGGAACAATAGGAGAGAGAATACAATACACTATAGATCATCATCAACATATCTCCACCATTAGCAACATATCTAGTCCTTATTTTAAAGCTTCTAATCCTCATCTTAATATATCATTATCAGATCAACTATGCTAACAACAACCATGCTTAATACTTCTTTCATTATCATCAAACAAGGAATGACATCCAACTATGAACTTAAGAAACACCATCATACACCAATGATATTCCAAACTGAATGTTGTCAACAATGACAACCAATGCAATAATTTTCCAAAGAGATGACAACCATGTCAATAATATCACCAAGATAAATCTTCTCAAGTGTAGACATCAATGAAAAATAGGTGCCAACAATCTCACAAACATATGTAACAAACTTACCAAGTGTTAACAACAAAGATAGCCAACAAACAATGTTGGCAACCACTGCCAATAATCTCCCCTACTTCTCAAGTACTGGCATTAATGAAAACCACAAATAATTCACAAAATGTTAACATCAATGACAACAACTACAAACATTTTCCTCAAGAACAGAGATCTAGGACTCATGATCATTTTTAGAGTACACACATCCTTGATAACATTCTAAAGGATTTCTAACATCTTTTTCTCTGGATTTTTTCCCCCCTTCTCTTTGGAATTCTTCTTGGTTCTATTTCGTAGGGTGTGGAACTTTATACTAATTTGATTGAATTCCATAAAAACCATTTAAAAATCTTAAAATAATTACCAACACCAACTTTAGCCATACCCAAGATATCATAAATTTCATCTCTATTAAAAATGAAGATACTTAGATCTTCAGAAAACTCGGGTATCTAGTTACCCTATTTATTTGGTTGCTCTTCCATTATCTCTTTACCTTTCTCTATTATGATATCCTCACCATGCATCTCTATCAGCTTAATATTTTTTACAATATCCTTCCAAATATTAGCATCAGAAGGGTTCTTACCCTTCAACTTACCTTCCCCAATATTCTCAAGGGTAGTAGACTTCTTCTTGGTAACCGAAGAGAGAGCCAACATCTCCACCTCCTCTAAACCCTTGCCACTATCTTTAACAGAGCTCTTTCTTTTCGTAGCATATGAAGGAACCTCCTCACCACCCTCACAGGCCCCCTTATCTGAATTTATCTTCTTAGGAGTAGGGGATGTAGCCTCCTCATCATTATTTCCAATTTGAGGGCCCCAAGACCAAGAAGGCTATGGTTTTTCTTATAGGTTTTATTGGATTTATGCATTTCCAATGGGGGATCAGAATACACCTCCATAGAAACCTCATCATCACCATCATCCACCAATCCTTGTCCTCCACATCCTCACCAATATTATATCTAGAATCAACACACCTATTATGATAGGACATTACAACCTTTCTTAGTTCAAGAGGAATAAAATAAGATTTTGCATACTCCATTATCAACATTATTAGACCTTCATGTAGGATGGGGTACTTAGGTTTTTTTCTATGGTCCTTGATACCATTCTCTAGTGAAGCCATCAAATAAAATGGGAAGGAGATTCTCTGCTTGTTTCTGAAGTGGTTAAGTAGAATGAAGTGGCAACCAAAGAGGACAAAAACCTCCCATCCATGGTGAAATATCTCACAATGGCTTCTGTAGTCTCTACCCAAATGGGAGCTTAATAGAGTTTCTACCATAGCTGCCACTAGAGACCTTAACCAATTTGTTCCTTTTATCATCTTTGAAAAAGGCATTTAAAGCATCATTGAAGGCTTTTTTATCCCTAAAAAACTTCTTACCATTAGTGGGAAGGCCAGAGGTTTTACCAATAAAGTGTTTTGAGATGAAAATTTTGATACCATTCATAGACATGACCTGTTCCTTCCAACCAACCATGAAATCCTTGGAGAATTGCGGATCAAAGCAATGAAGATGCTCAATGTATAGAGTAATGCCACCTTTTGTGAGTATTTTCCAAACCCGTTCATTATTTATAGTGTCATCATAGGAGGCTGGTTCAACCCTAATCCTACCACCCCCCATATTCACATAATACCAAAGCAAGAACTGGGTAGAGGAAAAAAAATGTACAAACTTAATTGAGAAGCCAAGAAATTGCTACATGATATTTTGATCATGATTCTAGATTGTATTATTTTTCATCATGGTCTTACCAAATTTGATGATGTTTTGAGTATAGATAACACTAATACCTTCAACATACATAAGGAGATACAATTTGGTTATTTAAACCTTGGAGTTCTATCCTCCTTATTATTTCCTTCACTTTACACTAATATCATATATCCTTATCCTCCTACTTCTTTAGAGCAGCATAATCTTCACAATTATTTTTCCACTATAGCTGATTGGGATGATTACTTGACATTAATATCAAACTTGTTTAATGAATCCCATTTTACAAGTTGGCATGCATTTTCAATAACAACCACATCAACTCTATTGTCAACACATTTACATCTGTGGTTCCTATTCTACATCATCCTTCATATAGATATAATTTGAGTAGATTTCAAAGAGTACATCCTTGTATTTGGATCTTATGCATCATTCAAAAACTTCTATTCATCTCACATGGGAAGATTTTATGCACCTATATGCAATTTTCTCCCATGAGGAAGAATTATTGTTTGATATTTAGAGATCACATTTTGCATTCTTCTATGAGCATCGCTCAACATTGCAGGATCTATCATCTTATGGAGGGCTCAAAAGTCTTTATTTTCTCTCCTATGGGGGAAAAAATTATTTTACATTGTGCTAGAAGTATTCCTTGGGGGATCATCATGAGTCATATCTTATTTCTTCTTCACTTTTTCATTTTTATTGCATCATTCCTCTTTTAAAGAGGGTTTTAATTTCCCATGTGGTTTTCTACTTTATTCCATTTATGATAAATTTATGCATTGGTACCTAGCATGACCTAGTAGCTAGGACCCATCATCTTTCCATACATTACTCCCTAATTTTCACTTATGGGGGGTGATAGTATAAATAGGATCATTTCACATCAAGTTAGCATATTACCCTTTCTAGGTTGACCTATTCATACTAGTTAAGTCTTAGTCAGAGATTTTTTCTTTTTTTTCCCACTTCATGTGGTTGAGACACATGTACTCACCTTTTCAGACACCTATTGCATGCATACTTTACACATTCTCAAACACATCATATGAGTGTATATGTGTTGTACCTTTAAAGGGATAGTCAGTCATTCAATCATACCTTCCTACCTCCTCTACCTTGCCTATGTTAGAGTAAAATAATTGTTATTTAATTGTTTATTTTACACTATGTATTAAGCCACCGTTGATGGTGATGTGTCACTTGAATATCTAGTTTAACTCTTTTTTAAGGATGTGTGCCATTCCTCATTTTCCACTTAGTGGAGCATTGTTTCCACCTTGAGTTGAGCACTCCTATAGTGCTTCAAACTCATCATCATATATGTACGTCCTCCTCATTGAGGATTTTACACACATAATCAATTTCATCTCACATTCTTTTTTCACTCAACAAAGTTTCATCGCTTGACCAATTGATCGTGTCTCTAACACAGTATCAGAGCCAGGAGAACACGTTCCTCCCTACATCAAGGTGACTCACATATAGCCCTATCACAGGAGCGTCATCGAGTTATTATAAAAATTAGCAACAAAAATAATCTTGGTATCAATATTTTTACATATAGCAATCAAATCTTCCAAAAAATGTTGTCAAAATAGCATGGTGTGACTATTGAAGTTTATTTTCCTATCAAATTGCATCTTCAACAAGTTGGAAATAAAAAAATTATAGGTTTTGATTATAATGTCAAAAAATGTTTTGTATATCTATTATATTTTGCATATAGCAAGAAGGTTTTGCAAAAACTAAATCAGAAGTGTCTAGGCTATGGTTGATGAAAAGATAAAATATTGTAATAATTTTAATCAATAACTCAAAATTGAGTTTTTTTTTCTTCAAAAGTTAATATTTTTTCATTTTCAATCCATTAGAACCACCTACATTGCAAAAAACATTAAATTATAAAGTACCAAATTTTGGGGGGCTCTCAAATATTGAATCAAGGGAGTATCTTGCGTTGTGCCTTTTAGCACTTCCATGAGTCATTTATTTGAATACTTCTACATTTCTCTTAAGTGTTTTCTTCCCACACTTCATTTATACTTTAGATGATAGTATTTATGTGGTGTAGGAGCACCCATTGTGCCTCCAAGGGTCCAAACTTGGATTTTTATGTTGGTTTTGGTTGTTTCCATGTAATAAGGTCTTAAAATACCATTTCATGTCAGTTGGTGTCTATATTGTGTCTTAGGGTATGAGGTGGTGTCATATTTACAAATGTTGTCATAGTTGCTCAATGTTGTAAAAGCAACTTTGCATTTCTTTTGTCAAGAGTGGTCAAATGGATGATTTGTTAATCCATAATTTAAAATAGGGTTGAGGAACATTGGGAAAAGTTTGGAAAACCTTTAAAATTCCTTGTACCATCAATGTGAAGGTTGGTTGTTGAATTTGGAGATTGAATCAATACAAAACTTTGTTTTTCTACAATTTCTAACACCAATTTTCTGCTATAGTTGATTGTACGACTCTGTAAAATTTGATCATGGTTTAAATATAATTTTGGATGATATATTATTCAATCCTCTTCCCATTTCATTTTGTTTTATTCAATTTCATTAAGATTTGTGCAAGGTAGAGGCATTTTAATCCAAACAAGTTGAAACCTTGGTTAGGGTTGTTAGTGACTGAAAAAATGTAATAATTTCCATTCCACCTCGTGAAAACCCTTGAAACTTGGTGGAATGGAAGAAATAGACATGTTCTTGGTTTTCAATAACTTGTAGATGTAGAAAAGGTGTTTCGTCATGTGCAAGTTGATGCCCTAGCCTAATATCATCATGTATTAGGCCTAGGAATCCTTTAGATGTAGAGTTTTGATGAAAATATTTTGGTAGAGTGTTCTACATGATTTGTATTAGTGATTTAGGCCTATTAAGACATGTTTTAACTATTGGAGAGGAAGAATAAATCCTGGAGTGCATATACCCTGCTGCTACCAAGCAAAATCACCAATTAGGCCTATTTGCAAAAAAAAAATAGTCAATTTTAGAGGGTTTCCGTACAAAGGACTATACCCTATCTTTGATATATGTTGGTGAATGGTGAAAATGGTATCTAAAAGTTCCTTTACATTTTGAATATCATGTTTCCTCTAAATGTTGTGAGGGAAAAACTAGTTTGGAAAGGCTACAAGGAGAATGAGGGCTAATGAATGAAAACCCACCATTGAATGCTTAAGAGATTGAAAGTTTGGGTTTTTGAGGATTGTTTGGAGTTTTCCATCCCTTCTTTGCATCATCATGTCTCTAAATCCATAGAAAATCAAATGTGATTATTGTAAGAAGAAAATACATACCATATGTGAATGTAAGTTTAAACAACTTGATGACTTGTAATTTTCTTGGAAACTTCATCAATCACAATAGCTTTGCATTAAAATTTGAATCAAATTGTCAGATTCTTATAAACCATCACTTGTAGAAACATCTAGTCTCATTCATTCATCTTGTGAGACATCTACTTGAATATGAGCGATATAGTCTAATAAAATGCATTATGATCTCATTACCTGATGCTACTTTAGAATTGAGAGTTACTTCCTTGAGAACTTCTATAGATGTAGTGCACAAGGATATTATCCTTCTAGACCCACCACATTGGGATATATTTCTACTAGATATTGCATCTTTGTTTGTAGAATCCCACCTTATAGATTTAGATGAAACTATTGAGGACATTCATCTCCTCTATGATGTTAGCTTTGATTAAATTGAATCACTATTTTTATCTTTGAATCTTGCTCTTGTCTTGCCTACATCAAATTCTATTATGATATATTGTGCACGCATTCATGTGTTGACCTATCCAACTCATTCATCATCTATGTTGACATCATCTACAGTAGTAATAGATTCTCGTCAATCCAATTATCACCATACATCCATGGTCCCTATTCCTAAATCATATGCAATACCTAATCCATCTTACAAGCATCCATCATGCATCAACATTATCCTTGAGATCTTTGTGAATCATTTGAAAGAATTATTGGAATTATTTTAGTCTTTGGATTATGTGCAACATTCAAATATATTGATCTTACTTCTTGAATATTCCTATCTGGAATGGGAAGTCATTTTGCCCATTTTTTTTGGTTTTTTTTCTTCCCAAGAGGAGAAATGTTGTTCAATATTCATGGATCATCTTTAGCATCCAATTATAAGAATCTACCTACACTACAAGAATAATTTTGAGGGTAGGTTGCATGGTTTCTCTTCTCCTATTAGTTTTGGGAGGAAGAATTTCTTCACATGGAGTTTATTACTTTATATTTCATAGGGGGGTCACATAGACCACCTCTCTTTTCTCTCCTATGGGGGAAAAAATTATTGTACATTGTTAGAAGTAGTTCTTGGGAGGTCATGATGAGTTCTACATCTATCACTCATCCTTTTCACTTGTACATTTCATTGCATTTACATCATTTTTATTTTGGATAGGAGTTTTATTTCCCACCATGTTTTCTCCTTTTCTCCACTTTATGAGAAATTTGTATATGAGTACCTAACATGGCCTAATAGTTGGGACTCATCTTTAGCGCATGAATTACTCCTAAGTTGCACTTAAGGGGGATGTTGGTGTAAATAGTTACTTTATCAAACTAGTTAGCTTTTAACCTAGCTAAGAGAGCCTATTCACATTGCATAAGTCTCCACCTGGGGACTTTTAGGAGTGTTTCTCACTTCATATCATTGATACATGTATCATCATCACTTGAGACACCTATTAACACTTTCTCACACACTTGTCAAGTGATCTCACAAGTGTTACATCTTTGAAGGGTTAGTTAGTCGTTCAATCCTACCTTCCTACCTTATCTACCTTGCCTATATATGAAAGGTTTTTCATTGTAGATTTACACTCTTTATTTTATATTGATAAACACACTATTATGCTCATATTTTTACTTGTGGAAGGTTATCAATTTGAGCTCTTTGATCTTGGATTTCTCCAAGGGGCATAGAGAGTCATTGATTTCCTCCATAATTCTCATATTAACCTGCACATAGATATTAATAACCTAAGGAATTTAATTTATCCACCCACAATAGTTATTCACAACCTCCCTTGATCAATTAGCCTATGCCCATATTAAAAAAAAAAGATAATGAAGTGGCTTGCAAAAAAGGAGATTGACCTTTGATCTACACATTGTCTACTCTGAACATGCCATAAACCTTCAACCAACTCCATAGGTCCCACATGACCCATATTGAAGTCCTTTCTTTGGACTATATATGTTCCTCATTTATCTATAGATCATCCCTCCATGCACGACACCACATGCTTCTTCCACTTCAATTTAGTTTTTTATGTTGTATCATTTAATGTAATTTATTACAAAGTGAACTTTAATATTTATGATTTAACAACTAAAGCTAGAGTTTTTCCCTTTAAAATCAACATTAATTGTCATTATTAAATAATAATTTTTAGTTAATGGTTTGACAATTTGATTTCAATTTGATTAAAAGTGTTTGAAAGGTGGAGTAGTTTTCTTTTTGGCATAACTTTCAAATGGGAGATTAGATTTTTTACTGTGAATAGTCGATGGAAATCTCCTTCTATTTTGGAGACTTTAGTGTTGAGACAATTTAAAAATTGTGTTAAAGCAAAAAAAATAGTTTCCAAGTGCAAAATTAGGCACATATGATTATTGTATCTTTTGGTTAGCTACTCAATTTAAGTAATGCTTTTATAATTTAAGTGAATATCACTTACCCATTTCATTGAAAATGATATTGCACCCAATTATAAAGTGTCATTATTCATTACTTTAAATTTTTTATATGCACTAATATGTATATAAAGTGCCAAAGTTTAAGGGGTGGTCAAAATCATAATCAAGGGGGTTGTCTTGTGTGTTATTATATAAAAATGGACATAATACTAACTTCATTTAACTTCTATGGATGGAAGCAATCAATGGAGATAAATCTTAAGAAAATAGGATTACATCATGCCACTATGGATTTGGAATCTAAACCCATAGGAGTAGGTAAAAAATGAAAATGGTATAATCAAAATGATGAAGCCTATGGAACATTGTGTATATTCATTTCTTCTAACCTTATCTTTCACAATGATTACACAACAACACCCAATGATACATAAACAATATTATAAAATTTATCTTGTAAGCAAGATGTAATAAGAGGGCATCAACTGTAAAATGAACTAATAAGTCTCAATCCACAAAAATTGAAAATAATTAAGGATTTCTTCAATAAATTGAACTTGTTAAAGTTTTAACTCAACAAATGTGGAATATAAAAACATGATGAACAATTGGTCCTAACTATCTTGACAAAATTAGGTCCTCAATATTAGTGTTTGTTTCTACTTTTTATACAACAAAGAATGCTTTTGGTGCATGCTACACTATGCCATAGATCTCTCAAATTTTGATGTTTCTCTCACAAAGGAGTAAGACCAATTGATTCAAATG
Organism: Sequoia sempervirens; assembly: GCA_007258455.2. Classification (NCBI taxonomy): domain Eukaryota; kingdom Viridiplantae; phylum Streptophyta; class Pinopsida; order Cupressales; family Cupressaceae; genus Sequoia; species Sequoia sempervirens. The sequence continues at coordinate 89,626,055 of VDFB02086081.1, forward strand.
GGTATCATGCAACATTCAAAATAATAAGTTCTTGTTGCAACTAAATAAAATATGGTCACAACAAAAAGTGAAGTGTGATTTCTACAAGAAAAATAGGCATAATGAAGATAAATGTGTGAATAAAAAGATACACCACCATGAGCATCTGATTAAGAAACAAGAGGTTTCTAAATCTATCAAAGAATCTTCATCTAGCTCAACATCTCTAAAATTGAAGGATATATCTAAATTAAAGTGCTAATGGCTTCAATAGGTTTAGAGATTGATAAATGGGTTCTTGATTGAAGAGCATCACATCATATGTATCCTTATCCAGAAGTGTACATGTCCTTTTATCTTTCTAATGTAAACAAAGAACAAGTAGCTAATAACACTTTCATATGTGTTTGTGGTCAAGGTGTAGTTGAGATATGCAATTTTAGAGTATTCATAATGTCTTGTTTGTTTTTGAATAAGAAAATAACATTTTTTCCATTTATCAACTTACAAATTTTGGAAAGTTAGTTTAGTTTATGTCAATTGACTTCAATGACAATTCAAAACTCTTAGAGAAGATATATTTTTGTAGTGGGAGAGATTGATCAACTCTCTCATGTTTACACATTTTCACACTTTGCTTCATCGAATTCATACTCATAGATTCATTCTTCCACTTCCAATATGGATAGTTCATCTCCTTCACTATCTCCTATTGTATCAGAATTCAATTGTGCTTCACCAAGAGCATCCATAGGTTCTTTCTAGTAGAAGATCACAAGAATTAGTTGAGCATCATCTTTTGGGGGGCTTCACAGTCTCTCTTCATTGTACTTTATTGTTATCATCTCCATTTTGGAGGGTAGTTTTTTTCCCATAGGGTTTTCTACCTTTATCCACCTTTTGGGAGAGTTTTATTGTACATGGGTACCTCATCAAGCCTAGTTTCCAAGACCCATCCATCTGTGTACCCACCTAAGTTGAGCTTAAAGGAGGGTGTTAGAGTAAAATGATAATTATTTAATTTTTTACTTTACTTTATGTATTAAGCCACCATAGGTGGTGATGTGTTACTTGAAGAGTTAGTTGAACTCTTAAAGGATGTGTGGTATTCCTCATTTACCACTTGATGGGGCATTTTTTCCACCTTGAGTTGAGCACTCTGATAGTGACTCAAACTCATCATCTTATACACATATCCTCCTCATTGAGCATTTTACACACTTCTAATTAATTCCATTTTATATTGCATTATTTTGTAGCTCAACCAATTGTCATCATGTGACCAATTGATCTTGGCTCTAATAGCCTATATGCAAGTCTCTTATTGTACATTTACACACTCTCTTAATATATGATAGACATGATTTTTTTTCATTGTTTTAGTAGTGGAATATATCAAGTGATTGTGCTTTCATATCTTGGCTTCTCTAACACTAGTTGGTGGACAACATACTTATTATATATTATAGATAAATAAGTAGGAAGATACAAAGGTCTATACAAATCAATATATTAAATATAATTTTTAATTGTAGTCTAGACTGTCCCTGAGGAAAACCTTCATTGGCACCACTTGATAAATTGAAAGAGGTAGGTGTTTTGAAAAGGGGAATACAATTATATATTAACTTATAGTGGGAAAGTGTTAAGAATGGAGATGATGCATTATGACTTCCAAATATTAGGTATGGAGAAAAGTGGAATCTTTGAATAAACCCTTCATTAATTGTGATGATATATTAGGGCATTATTTTTAATAAACAAAGTAGGATGCAATTTTTTTCAATCATGAAATAGGAGTTCAACATTTACTTAAGGAAGTTTACATCACTTATAATATCTCACAAAAATAAAAGCATCTCTATGTGGGACCATATTATAGTAAATCAAGAGATCTCAATCCCATAGAATAGTTGTATGATGGATAGCTCCCCTATAATATGACTAGGTTAAAAAAAATATGATTTAGGTGGGCTGGATAGAATAGGTTGTAAATTTCTAATGATGTAAGGCAATTGAGAAAGACAAAACTAAAAAGGATATACCAAAATTATTTAGGGATAATTAATAATGGAAACAATGAAGTGGAGGAGGATCAAGAAGTAATGTTAATAAAAAATTACTTATGGGCATGGAAACCTAATAGAGATCAATCCCAAGGCTAGATCAAGATTCTTAAAAAAGGATATGAATTCATTAAATTATTTATTGCATAATTAAAAGTTAGGAATGATAGTGACAGTGACTTAGACGGTGTTTAATATAATCAACACTATATAGAGAGTTATATCGACCCAAAATTTTGGTGTAATAAATTTGTTATTTCAAATCAAGCAAACAACAAGATCATATTCTTGAAATATTATTTATTATGAATGAAATATGATTGTTTACTTTAGTAATAGTATTATATAGGTAAGATTAATTATAAACTTTGTACTTAATTTTTTTGTATGATAAATTTTATTTATATACTTATGACTAAATAATGTTAGGAAAGTGATATCACTAATAGTATTATTGAATATAATAATATCTAACTTAAAATTCATTAATAGATGTGTTGGAATCTAATGTTGATAATATTATCCAAATTTAATATCACATGTTAAATTAGAATTTAGACTATGAATATTTTATCTAAATTTAATGAAATAATAATCAAATATTAATTTATTAAAATAAACATACATACCAATTACAAATTTCATAATTACTAAAAAATTTCAAGAATAATTTAAACATATACATATATTTATTTTAATTTATATTTTTATGATTCATAATAATAAGAATTAATTAAACAACAAATAAAAGAAATCAGGCTGAGGACAATCCTCTTAGGGATCATCCACGGGAGGATCCTAAGAAGAAGTGGGTTTCACTTTTCGGAACCAAGCCGGTTGGAAAATCCATTTTTCCCCCGGTTAGTAATATCTCTTCCCGGAAAGTAGGAAGTTTGCTATTCTGATTTTGGATCCTATAATAGACCATAACATATCTCTAATGGAGTCGTCACTGGTTGGCAATTTTATGGGTCCACGACCAAATATTGAGGTGGTCAGGGACTTTGTGAAGAAGAGATGGAGAGTCAAAGGACAAGTAGAGGTTGCGGCTCTACCTAAAGGTTTTTTCTCTTTTGCTTTTTCTTGTGAAGAAGATAAAACTGCAGTTCTGTGTGGTGGCCCTTGGGTTATTGGCAAGTCATCTCTGGCTATTAGGAAGTGGTCTCCAAAAATGAACTTCTCAGATGCTGCCTTTGAGGCAGTACCAATCTGGGTGTGCTTACCTGGGTTACCACTGGAGTTTTGGAATGAGGATGTGTTCAGAGGGATTGCCAGCTCCTTTGGGGAGATTTTATCTATTGATGCTATGACTTCATCCAGAAAGAGGCTAGTTTTTGCTAGAATATGTGTGGGGGTTACCCAGTCCTCAGATCTCCCCTCGTCGATTGAGATAGTTTCAAAACTTGGAAAGTGGACTCAGAATGTAGAGTTTGAGACTCTACCCTTTGTGTGTTTTATTTGCAAAAAGTTGGGCATTGGGCGAAGAAATGTCCGAATAATAAACCTAAACCCAATGAGAAGGTGGCTCCTAAGGAGACTAAGATGTGGAAGGTTAAATCGATGGAGAAGCCTTAGGAGGAAGAGAAAAGTGTTGATTTACTTAAGGAAGGACAAAAAGTTAGTGGAGAGTGTAATCTCAGCCCAAAAAAAAGGAAAGATGGGGACTCTTACAAAGGATCTGATAATCTTGCAAACCTTGAAAGTGGGATCAAAGGCCCTAAAAGAGTAGAGGTTGATTTGAGAACCAAGGCTTCCTAGGAGGAGGACGAAAGAGCAGAAGGAGGGATGGATGAAAAGAAAAATGAGATCTTGTACATTATCCCAGATTTAGTAACTGATAGTTTGGAGGATACTTCCTGCTCACACCAGAGCCTGGAAAGGGGGGAAGAGGTCTATGAGAGGTCAGGGGAGTCTAACTCTCCTATTCATGTTGAGCCACAAAGCTCCCTGGAGATAGTGAAATCTAGATTTGGGAATTCAGGTGGTTCTCCCAAGGGGGGAACAAGGGCAACAATCCCATGTTACATAGAGCTACTGCAACAAATGATTTTATGGATGGGAAAGAGTTTATGGGTTTAGAGGATCTAGAGCTAAAAGAAGGAAACCTATACACTAAAGTTGAGAAGAAGAAGAGTAAAAAGGGGAATAATATAGTGGGGGTTTCTACAAGAAATAGGGCCAAAGCGGATGTGGGAATGTCGAAGGTTCAGGTAGAAAATAAACTAAATGGCATAGAGAGCAGGAGTGTATTCAAAACATTGTGGATGAAACTCAAAAAACCATCTTGGATTTATGTAGAACTCCATCTAAAAAATGAAAGTCATGTCATGGAATATTTGGGGACTAAACAATTCCCATAAACAAGAAATTTTGCACAATTTTGCTAGAGACCATAAGCCGAATATTCTTATCATTTAGGAGACTAAAATGTCCAAAGATCATGTGGAGTTGATTAAGATTTTTAAGAATGGTGGTGTTCAGGGCTGTAGTTCGGATGGTGCCTCTGGGGGTTTGGTGACCTTTTGGAATTAGGACCGTATTCAAGGTACTCCAATTTTGGTTGATGTTAACCATGTGGCCACCAGATTTAAGCATATCAGAGATGACTTTAGTTGGATTTTTTCTAATATCTATGTGCCCAATAGTAAAACTGCTAGAAGGATTTTTTGGAAAAAACTTGATTCTTTTAGGTCATGCTTTCCGAATGAGAACTAGGTCATTATGGGGGACTTTAATACACCTTTGCTGGAGTCTAAAAATTTTGGTGGATCTCAAATTCAGTTGGATAGAAAGTTGGATTTGATGAACTTTATCAATTCTCAATGTTTGCATGATGTGGACCTCAAGGGGGCCACCTACACCTGGTCTAATAGGAGAGTTGGGAACGATCTCATTCAAGTTAGGCTTGACAGGGCTTTAATTTTGGATAATTGGTTGAAGGACTACTGTTGTTCGTTACATGCTCTCTCCATAATTGGCTCTAATCATTTCCCTTTAAGTTTTATGGCTAAGTCTATGTCAGGTAAGAGGAATTTTCCTTTTCGATTTGAGAAAATGTGGCTATCTCATCCTAATTTTTTTAATTGCATTCATGAGTGGTGGAACATAAATTTTAATGGTACTGCCATGTTTAGAGTGGCTAAGAAACTTGGCGAAGTTAAATCAAAGATCAAGACTTGGAATAAGGAAGTTTTTGGGGATATTTTTGAGTTAAAAGCTGCCATTCAACAGGACCTAAGGGATATTCAGGACTGTATCCAGAGAGATGGTTATGTGGGAGATATCCTTCAAAAGGAAAATGAAATACTTTCTAAATATCATAATATTATCTCAAAGGAAGAGGATTACTAGAAACAAAGATCTAGATGTGCTTGGCTTGCTACTGTGGACAAGAACACTAGGTTTTTCCACTTGACTACCATGAAACATAGAGCCTCTAATCGTATTTCCTATATAATGAAAGATGGGGTCAAAATTGAGAGAGAGGAAGAGATTAAAGGTGAAGCTATTCAGTTCTTTGCTGACCTTCTTTCTGCTGGAGAAGAGCTGAATGTGGATGCTCAAAATACTCTTATTGAGGCTATTCCTAATGTCTTGGATGATCATCAAAATAAGCTCTTGACAGCTATCCAGTCACAATATGAGGTTAGGAAGGCAGTTTTTTCTTTTGAAGGTAATAAGGCCCCTGGCCCTGACGGTTTCCCCATGTTCTTCTTCCAAGTGTTCTGGGAAATTGTTGATATTACTAATGTTGTTAAAGAGTTTTTTGGGGCTAGGAAACTGTTGAAAGAGCTTAATGCCACCTTCATTGTTCTTATACCTAAATTCCCTGGTGCTAACTCTTTTGATTCCTTACATCCTATTAGTTTATGCAACTCTTTTTACAAGATTATTTCTAAAGTGATCACTTCTAGATTGCTTGGGGTTCTTCCTATGTTGATCTCTCCTCAACAGAGTGGCTTTGTTTTAGGCAGACAGATTCTGGACTCAATAATTATGGTTCATGAGAATATACACTCTCTTGAAGTTTCGAAAAACCAAGGCTTCTTGCTTAAGCTGGACATGGCTAAGGCCTATGATAGGTTAGATTGGAAATTTCTGATTAAAGTCTTACAGGCTTTTGGGTTTTCTAAAAGATTTCTACAATTGATATGGGAATTGATTTCTACCACTAGCACCTCAGTGATTATAAATGGGTCTCCTTCTCATTTCTTTAAAGTGCCAAGAGGTGTCAGACAAGGGGATCCTGTCTCTCAGATTCTTTTCACCCTTATGGTTGAAAGTCTTGGGAGGCTCGTGCATAAAAATGTGATAGAAGATAGCTTGAAATGTTTAAAACCCTCTTCGAAAAACCTAGTCTGCTCTCACCAGCAGTTTGTGGATGACAAGATGCTTATGGGAAGTGCTACTGTTGGTGAAGCCCGGGCTTTAAAGAGTTGTCTTGTTCTTTATGAGGAAGGCTCGGGGAAAAAGATTAATAGGACCAAAATTTCCCTCTATTTTTTCAATACCCCTGAGCACAGGCAGAGGAAGATTGCAAATATCTTGGGCTATGGTGTTAATTCCCTTCCTTCAACATATCTGGGCCTTCCTTTAGGGTCCAAACCTCCGGACTCCTTTTGGATTTTCAACAGGAAATTAGTTGGTTGGAAAGGTGCCCTTTTGAGTCAAGCTAGTAAAGTTTTATTACTTAAGGCTTCTCTTCAGAATTTTCCCATTTATGCCCTCAGTCTATTCAAGATCCTGGCTAAGTTGCTGACATTATTGAAAAGATCCAAAAAAGGTTCCTCTATTCGGGGGTTGAGGAGAAGAAGAGGATTCTGTTGGTGGCTTGGGAGAGAGTGTGTAGACCCAGGAAGTCTGGAGGCCTTGGTCTAAGAAATATCAGAGTGTTTAATAAAGCACTCCTAGCGAAGCAAGTGTGGAGAAATTTTGCGGACGTTCAGGAATGGAATTCTATTTGGTGTAGTAAATACTTGAGGGAGGTTGATTCCTTTCAAAATTTCCTCAACTCTCAGAATCTTCCCTTTGGTTATTTTCTATGGAATAATACCATAAAATCTAGAGACTTGGCTGGCAAAGAAGCTTTTTGGAAGGCGGGCGATGGGAAAAAAATTCAGTTCTGGGAAGACAAGTGGATTGGCAAGGAGTGTTTGTGCAATAATCCGATCTATAGTATTTATATGGAGGACTACAAGTCCAGGTTTGGTTGGTTGGTTAGGGATTATTGGAGGAATGATCAGTGCATTGAGATCTCTTCTATCAGTCAGGATCTTCAACCTCTGTAGGTTCTTCTTAATTCAATTAAGATCAGCTCTCAAGGGAGGGAGGAAACTTTTATTTGGAAGCTATCATCCTCTGGCACCTACTCTATCTCTTCTACTGTGGCTTCTTGTTACTATGGCATTGATGTCTATGCTTGGAATAAGGTGTGGGTGAACAACCTTATTCTGAAAGTTAATTTGTTCGTATGGGTCCTTCTTCATAATAAGCAGCTGACTAATGATAATCTTTATAAGAGGGGGGTCTCTTTTCCTAACAGGTGCTATTTGTGTTATGTTGAGGCTGAGACTTCTTCACATATGTTTCTCCTTTGTCCTTTTGCGCATGCCATATGGGGTAGGATTCTGCGAATGTGGGATCTTAGCTGGGTTTTCCCTGGAACTATTGTGGATTTTTATAACCAATGGAAGGCCCCCTCAAAGAATTGGGCCCTTAATATGCTATGGAACTACATCTTTCCTCACTTTTCCTGGGGTATCTGGAAAGAATGCAATAAAAAAATCTTCAAGGATGTTGCTCTCTCGGAGGAAGTGGTTTTTGGTAAGATCACTAGAGTTGTGGTTGAAAATTTTAATCTACTTAACAACAAGTTGAAAGGTAAAGGTAAGGTCAACATGCAGGAATATGATTGTAGAATTGTGGGAGCCTGGAAGATTAATGAGGATATGTTTAATATGTCTAAAAGCATAAAGGATCCTAGAGATGGCATATTCTGGAGTCTTCCTCCCCCTGGCTGGGTTAAAATCAACTTTGATGGCGCAACCAAGGGAAATCTTGGGCCTATCGGGAGTGGAGGGGTGATAAGGGATGAGAATGGTGCTTTCATTGTGGCTGTTACGGTTCCTTTAGGCACTCAGACCAACCATGTGGCTGAAGCCTCTGGTGTTTTCCAGACCTTGAAGTTGGCTAGCCAATTAAAGTATAAATATGTGTGGATGGAAGAGGATTCAAACAATATTATCCAATGTCTAAAGGGCCTCCATAAACCTTCATGGTCAATACAAAATTGGATAGATCTCTCTAAGGAAATTATTAATACCTTTGAAAAAAGTTATATTACGCATGTCTATTGGGAAATAAACACGGTGGTAGACTTCTTCGCTAACAAAGGTGTCAAAGCTCCAAAAAAGGTGATGTGGCAGGGGCAAGATGAGCTGGAGGCTGATGTCAAAGCTCTGTTAATATATGATCGTACTCACGGGAAGGTGCAATTTCCCATTCCATAGAATGATGGCTGAGTGTCCTCCTCTGCAGTCTCGGGACTGCATTTTAATGATTTTTTTGAGTTGGCCGAGGGGTAATTACCTCATCCCTTGGCTGCATGTGATTATTATCGCATGCTTTCTGGGAATTTTAGGAATTTGTTTCTACAAGGTTCTAGACTATTCTATTCCTGCTGGTGAAATGATGGGTGGCGAAAGTCGCAGAGTGGAGCCGATAAGTTGTGCTCAGCTGAAGAGTAATCCCAAGCTATGGAAGAAGCTGGAGAATGGTGGCATTACTGGTTTTATTAAAAAGCTCCATGGCTGGGACCTAGAGGTAACTAGGGTTTTTGAGAAGGATTGGAAAAATAGTGAGATAAACCTATTTGGCAAGCATGTTGTTATCAATGAACAGTTGATTGCTGAGGTTACTGGCCTCTCGATGGAGGGCATAAAATTCTATAGGGACAAGAAGCAATCTGATGAAGCGGTCAACAAGTTCCCCAATTTGGAAGCTGAGAAGGAGTTACGTAGGACCTCCAGAAGCTACTACGACACAAACACAATTGTTTTGCATTGGAGGAGGGTTTTGAATGTGTTGATGGAGTATGTCACTTTGGATGGCCGTTATACCAGAGTTTTTGGGTATCACTTCATGTTGCTGAATCATTTTAGGCACCAAGTCAGGATTTCTTTTCCTTTTTACCTAGCTTTTTCTCTGAATACCAGTTTGAAAAACCATAGACAGAACCCCATTAGGTATTCTATTCTTCATGAAGGACTTCTTGTCCTTATTTATGATCATTTCAAAGCCATCTCAGCTCTACCTCACCAGCCTCCATCGCCTAAGGTCAGGGTTTATGATAAGGACAAGGGTAAACCTAGGGATTCTACTCTGAAAAAGGGCAAGAGAAAAATGTCGAAGGACCCCTCCTATGATGTGAATGAAGAGGAGTCATAGTCAGAATCGTTGTCTGAGTATTCCAGCTATCCTGCGACTGACATAGAAGAGATACCTCGCTTCCCTATGGACCTCAAGGCAAGGGATCATTATTTTAAGGAGGAACGAGAATTTCCCATTGATGTGCTTACAATTTTCCATAATGGGGCGGTGGATAACTTTAGGCTTATGAGATGGGTGTTCTTTGAAATTAAGGAAATTAAGTTAAATCAAAGAGCAATGAACAACAAACTGGAGAAAGCCACAGATGACAATAACAGAGGCAGTGGTAGTGGTCGGGCTACTGATTTATGGACGGAGGAGGAGAAGTATATGGTTGAATGCCTCAAGAAAACGGTGGAGGAATTACAGGACTTCAAAGGCAATCATGATGGCAAGCAGGCGGACATGGAGGAGCAGTTGAGGAATATTAAAAGCTCTCTCCACAAAGTGTTGATTATGAACCACAAAAATTTTAAAATCCACTGCACAGACCATGCATACCATGGTGGAAAACTTGGAAAAATCCCATCAGGTTAAAACTAATGTGTTTCTGGACTTGGATAATGAGGATGGGCAGCCGGATAGTGGGGGGGCGAGTAACAGGACCAAAGCAAACTTGAAAAGGAAGGAAGACCAAGCGTTAGTCAACATCCAGGAGATCAAGAAGTCTGCTCTCAACATGAATAGTCTAGAGCAAGAAGCGACATAGATCCTTTGGAACCTGGCCTAGGGGTTGGTTGTCTTGTGGCTTTTTGTCAGTTTTTTTTCTTTACTGCCCTGGTGCTTTTATGTGTTCTTTGTGGGCAGTGTCCTTTTTTTGTCTGTGCTCTGTTAATATTTTTTCTTATGCTATCTTACTGTTAAGGGTTTCAGGATCCCTCTAAAACCTGTTTGTTCCTTAATCAAAAACAATTTATGCTCCCTTTATATTCATATCAATGTTTAGGAACAAAATGAATCAAATAATAAATAGATACAAGACATCCAAATGGATTCATATCATCAACAACCAATATATTTCATATATTTGTAGGTTAGTCCTTAAAATTTAATCAAATATGTTAATTTTTTTATAGAAAATTATTATTAGATACTTTTGAGAAGTCATCCTAACTCCTATTTGTTGTGTGATATTTTACGTGCTTTGACAAATGTGCATCTAAAAAATATTAAGAAAGTAAGTGATCAAGATTTAATCTAAACATTGTGAGACAATTTATTTATTTTTTGATTTGATCAAATATTAAATAATCCTAAAAATTAGGGCATTAATTTAAATTTTTTTTTTTAATTATATATTATGTAATCATTAGGATGTGCATCTTTTATCATATAAATCATCGTGATCTCATTTATAATTTGATGATCATACAAGAATTTTTTTATTTTTAAATAAATTCTAGGTTAGTAGTCTACAATAAGAATATTATGAGTTTCTTATAATTTATTTGAAAAGGTTGTATAAGGGTATGTGAAGGATCATCATGGAAAAAATAGGCCCTTAAGTGGCAAAAAATTCAGAAAAATTAGAGTTAGGTAACTTGACGTAAAAAGTTGAATAAGTTATCTATATTATTTTTTAAAAATGTAAGAATAAAATCTGTAGCAAATTGAATGTAGTTTCTAAAATATAGGTTTATTTTTTATTTCTTAAAATCTATTTGGTGAAAAATTGAAATTTCAATGCAGTAGTACTTAAATTTTAGGGAAAAAACAAGAAGTTGGTGTCTGTCTAACCACCCTAACCACAATAAAATGATAATATTTTTTTTATAAGATTTTAGAAATAAGTAGAGGACTCATGTCCGAATGTGATGCACATTTTTTTGTAATTTTTTCCAAGTTAATAATTAATTATGATTTTTTTATTACAAATTTTAAAAATATAAAAACTCGTATGTCCAACCACCTTAACTTGGTCAAAACTTCATGAAATTCATTTTTTCTTTTTAATCCTATAGTATGTGAAGCATAAAATGTGATGCATGTTTTGGATTTAAAAATGTATACCGTTTGAAAGATATAGATGTTTTTCAATCAACCTATCAATCAAGACTTTAGTCAATTCAAATAGAAAATGAATAATAATTATTTATTAAATTCAAAGTAAAGCATAATTTATATTGGTGGAAAGATGAGAATCTCCTTTAAAAACCCTCTTCATTTCATCAATTTTAGGTAAAAATAAAGTCATCAGCCACATACCCTACAAATACCTATCATATTGATCGCCACTTTTTGGCCCATCATGATCCTGCACATACCCATAATTAAAATTAAAACAACAAAAATATTTAAAATTTTATGTAATTAAAAATATAATTAAATAAAATCATAAAACTTGTTAATATGTAAATGTGTTTGAAATATATTATTCATGACCTTTAGATTCATAAATAAAAAATGATCATGAACCTCAAAACAAAAGTTACATATTTCTCGATGATTAATAGGTTACAATGCACATAATATTATTTTGTTAAAGTGAACATATAATTTGCCCCAATGTTTCTTAAATATTTATCACTAACATTCTTCCATTTTTATAAGACATGTTCATTTAAAATATTATTAAAACTATCACTAGATTTATTGCTTTCATCTAGAAGGTTGGTGCACGAAGCTTTCAATCGATATGACATAAGAAATCACATTAAGTAGATTAATTAATTTTAGTATTTCACGATATAAAAATCAACAACAAATTTATTAGATTACATTATCAATTACAACAAAAATATATTTGATTTTTTATTCATGTATCTATATTCATCTAATTTGTTAAGCATACCTTGATAATTATGAAATGATTTATTAGATCTCTATGTCTAATATTTTTATGTATAAGAAAATGTAATGTAATTCAATGATTAACTCAAATAAAAATAATTATATTTTTAAATGAAAATAATTATGCATGGAGTATAAGGTTACATAGTATTTCAACATGTAATTGAAGAAATAAAAGTTTCTAACACAACAAAAAATATAAACTTCGAATTAGATTAAAGAAGTGTAAACATTATATTGTGTATTTCTTCTAGATATAGAGATCATGGTGAACATTATAAATTTCATGACATAAATTGAACTAGTAGACAATTAACAACACAAACCTTGTTATTACCTTCCATTCATTAGATCTTTTAATCTAAAAAATGTAAAAAAAATAACTATTTGTAATTTTTATCAAACATTGTGAGGAATATATATGTTTAATGCAGGAAATGATAGTTTTTACTTTGTGCGTGATAAATGTGAATCCCTAATCCGAAAATCACAAAAAAACATCATTAAAATGATCCAAATAGCCTAAAATATTATCGTGGGCTATCGTAATGATTCTTCACCACATCTTAATGTTATACTTTGTGACTTAGTAACTTGATGTTCACTTTCAATTACTTTGAACATTTCACAATATGTCTTTATGAAACTTTTAACTTTTAGCCTTGAGACCTTAAAATTCAGAACACATTTTCAAAAGTTAACCTCCTATGTCTGTCTCGAATTGCGCATCAGATGTGATATATAGATTATGATGTTATTGCATCTGTCTGTTACATAATTAATTGCATACAACTATTATCTAAATAATACAAACCAAAAGGAATAACCCAAATGCATGGACATGAGCTGGAAGTCCTAAATTACCTATTAACAAAATTGAAGACTAAATAATTATAATACAAAATAGACAAGTTGTAATTATTTTGTTTGGTCGTAATGTTTTATACAAGATATACATAATGTTGCAACATGTCAACAACTTTTTGACCAAATATTCATTATTTAAGTGGTTGTGTAATTGAATGTTATTAAAGTTGTGAACTATTGCATTGTCCATCTTTTTCATAATGTAATAATGAAAGAAAGAGCAATGTTAAAGATGTACTTGTGATCGTATATTCCTTTGCATTGCTTTTTTCTTAGACCAAGACATTAAAATCATGGCCTTATAATTTCGAATTAGATGAAATAGTGGAGTCTTCTCCAACCACGTTCTTTGGAAAATCAAAACAATATAATTATAATCATAGTGGAAAACAAATATATTTGATTTTGATGTTTTGAATTTCATGTCAATAAAATCGATTAGGGAAAACAATTCAAGCTTAGAGGGTAATCGGGTTCTCTTGGGATTTTTGTGATAATAAAATAAAACATAAATAAATATAAAAAATAATCTTAAATGGTGGATAAAAAATAAATTGATCTTAAATGGTGGATAATAAAATTAAATGGTGAATAGTCTAATTAAGAAATTTAATAGAAGTTTGTTCCAGTGTGAAGTGGGTATTTTGTTTTTTGTATTTTTTATTATGTTAATTTTTATGTAATGATTTTTTTTTAGACTACAGGAATCGGCCGGGTATTTGTCCCCCTATAAATTGCAGTGTGCATGGTAAACTTTTTTCACGTGACCGGCGATGCTGACATGACACGCCCTCTGGTACCACAGGGACAGTGGGGAGACTAGACATCATGACCTCTTGCCTACAACATGATGCTTTAGCCAATCGAGCTAGGGCCAGCGCCCAATTTTTATGTAATGATTAGTATGTTTTAAAAGTGTGGATATATTTTAAATTCGATTTTGTTTTAATTATATATATATCTATGATTCAATTATAGTTTTTTATTTTAATAATTCATCTATCTAGGTTGTTTTTGAGGCATAAAATTAAACATGGTTTGAATTTGTGGTGTGAAATAAATTCTAACCTTTTAAAACTTTTAAAAAATCAAATTGGGTCCATGTCAACCCCCTCCAACTAATTGTTACTCATTAATTTAAAGTTCAAAATATTTCAAATTGTATTGAGAGCTATAGAAAAGGACAAACCTTACTTCATTTTAATCTAGAAGCTATATCTTTCACACATATTTCTATTATTACTTGAAGAGAATATTTTTGCACTCATTGCCACATTAGCATCTACATGCTTAATAGTAGATAGATATATTGTATGGTTTATTATTGTCTCCAATATTTATCCATTAGTCATTAAATTGGCTTGCCTAGTGGTTTGACCAAAGGAGAATATACCCTACTTAGTAAACTCATGAAAGGTTTTTGTAAAGTCTACATATCTATTTTTAGTTATGAGAAGGTAAGGTGAACCAATCCATAAATTATAAAACATGTCAAGTTGATTTCAAATAGTACAAATGAATTCCACATGCATATGTTTTTTTATAGCGTGTAATCAACTTAAATCAATGTCTTGTCACAATTTCACCCCGAATAAAAAAATAAATAGTTTTTTGTTTGTCAGATCATCAAAAAAATAGATTTGATATCAAAAATTCATTTCAGATCACAAAGAAACAATTTGTAGTCTAACACTATCAATGAACACCTAGAGCTAAGTAACCCTAATCCATATTTTTCATTTCAAAATGTCTACTAGTTTATTTTAAATTTACTATCTCAGCTCCACATTGTAGGTAAAATTTATTTATCATCAGTGTCATTTAATAAATCTACAATCAAAATCTTTTGAAAATGCTTCTTTATTTTCCTTTTTATTTTGTTGAACCCAAATGATATTACACCCCTTAGGTTTTTGGTCTTAGAGTTTTTTTATGACATACAGTTTCTTTTACAAATTTGAAAGTTTCTAATCGCTACATTTTATTTCAATACCTTTCCTAAAGGTAAATACAAAAAAAAAGCATCACTTAATCCTAAAAGGAAAGATGTTACAACTTATTCAATCTAATAAAATTTTAGTAGAGGAACAATATGTAAACAACATGTAAGAAATAAAATAAGAATGGAAGAAAGAAGAGAAGAAAAATAGAAGCATACATAGCAAGAGTGATAGTGATCTACCCTAGGGAACCCTACAAAGGAAAAAATATAGCTCCCAAAGCACTAAAATAAATGTATTATTAGCAACAATATAATTAATCAAAATTTTAGTCCTTAGAAGATCTACACTCTACAATAGGGAGGGATTTTAGTAGCTTAAGCGTACATAAATATGGCATGCTACCTTTAACCCAAGCATTTAATACATAGATCAAGCCCAAAGTTAGAAATAACTAATGGTTTCTAATACCATGGGAAAAAACCATGAGACCAATTCAAGCACCCAAGTTCATGATCCAAGTTTCGACTATGAGCATATTTTCCAAGAATAGAATGTGCCTCCCAAGTAAAGGATTCCACCTACCAAATATGGGCATTCCATTTTGGACTATTCAAACCTCTTCAAATATTTTCTTATGCATCATAAACTAGTCAAAAATATTCCATGACTTTCCTAGTCCACTTTCTAACTTCCTTGTATATGCTCTTACATATCATAATTTTTTGTACACATCTTACAATGTTATAGATGCTCTTACACTCTTACACACACCATATTACAATATCCAAGTAGTGTAATATGTCATACATAAGGAATATTTATATTGTTCCCAAGTGTCCAAACCTTTTCCATATAGCTCCATATTTGCAACATATTATGAAATTAAATAAATAGAATATCTACCTATATTTGTAAGGTCTACAACACCTAATCCTAATATTTTCTCATGCAATGTATACATGACAAGAGAAAAGAGGAAACCAACAAAAGTAAACTAACCATTAAGAGTTATGATGGTGTAGTGTATTAACCATTTGAACTTCTTTGTGCTCACAAGATTCATCAAGGAATCTACAACATTCATTGACATATCCACCTTCTCAACCATGATCCTATTATCCTCCACCATGTCATGATCAATGTGATCACTACACATTTTTTATATCTATAAATAAAATATATGGTTCATTCTTATATTATGGTATTGGGAATATCACAATAGATCACAATTGTATCCCACCTATTTACCTAATTTATTCAAACACAATCTCTAAAACTAAACTACTCCTTTATAGATGTGTGTGGATACCATATACTTAGTTTGTATGATTGAAGAGTGGCCACAAGGTGCCAATTACTCATCTAACCAATCATACCATGAAGCATGTTAAACAAATATAACCACTACTAGAGATATTTCTATCAATGTCTCCTATCAACTACCATCAAAAAATCCATGAATTTCTATTAGAATTTTGTAAAACATCCCTATTATAGAACCTCAATACTACTAAACTTCTATATTAGGAAACTCATATGTTGTTGAACTTTCTAAATAACCACCATGCTATGGAACTTCATGAAAACATAACTTCCCTAGTAAAAGAACATTATTGTTAAAGTTTCATTTCTTATAGCTTTGACCTATTGCTAAATTTCTAATGACCCATCATGTTGTTGACCTTTATTGTTATGAAAAATCCCTATTACTAAAATTTTATGCCACATCAATCATTTACTACAAAACTCACTAAAGAACAACCATGATATGGAACTTCACCATCATGGAAGTTCTATACTATATTACTAAACTTCCATGTGGTGAGACTCATCTACTACAAAACTCATTGTGGAACTCCCACTTCTTGGGAAATATTTGTTCTAGTGTATACTATAGCATACAAAATACTACCAACTTCACTCACATAGTGGGTGTAGATCATGTCATCTATAACATTTGATGTCAAAAAGTACTTATCAAATACAAACTTTATTCACATAATAATGAGAATAGTTGTTGATTTGTAACCCTATATAGTAAACCACTACAAAGTAGAGCTAACATACTTCATGTGTCTAACCCAAAGTTTTATGTTATATTAATTCCTCATGATACCCATACATAATAAAAATTTATAAATTATGGAAGTTATTTTCCTTAGAAAGTTTATATTTAAGAGAACAATCAAGTCAATATTGTTACTAAATAACATTAAAGTAAAATAAAAGTAAAGGAACACCAATATTCTTGAAATAAAGAAAATTATATTACTTAGCTCTAATGTAAAACCCGAATCCAAATATTCATGGTGGAACTTAGACTATAGAAATATATCCTAAAAATCACGTGCTTCTTACACTACAACATAAATTACTTTGGTTTGTAATTAAATCTCTTCCTCCAAATCCCCATACTATAAATATTAGCAACAAGAGAGAAGATCTCACCAACATCCATTCCCACAAGCTATGAATTAGCTCTTAGTTGCTAAACATGTCCTATATTTATTAATTGTGTCCTTAGAATTAACATTCTCATGGTTCTAAACCCGTTCATATTAGATTTTAAAGAAAAATAAGAATGTACATCTAAAAAAGAGGTCAACTATACCTATCAAGTTGCATTCTCCACCAAGAGGACTTCCTCAAGAGTGGGGTATGAGATTTTTCCTCTTTCTCTAAATTAGCTCAAGACTTACTCTTTAAATTAATTCATCATCAAGTCCATGTGAAAAACATGTTCAACCTCAATTTTAGGCTCCTTGATCATTCTATTGCAAAATTATTGAGTGAATCAACCTACTGTAATTCATCTCCAACAACTAAGAGATATTCAACCTCATCATGCATATATCTAGTAAAAATAATTACATAACCAAAATACTTATGAAATCTAAATCCAACAATAATATCACAATTTCTAAGAGCTCTTCAATAAAAAATAATCATCATACTCAACATTAGAATACTAACTCCAAACTATAGCTAATGCTCCCATTATATTATCAATGTAGAATCTAGGAACTTCTTATGGTGCCAAGATTTGCATACTCATATTAGAAGATCATTTTTCTCTAATAGATATATTTTCATATAAGCAAATATATCATGTAAATATTCTAATGACTAATCCAAGATCTACCATGACACAATAATGCATATCCTTAATGTCAAAAGTTCATTTATTTATAAATTAGATACCAACATTATAAAAACCCTATTGAAAGTTATCTAGAGATTCCTAAGGCATTTTGATAAACATCTTAAAATCCTTGAAGATCACTTATTTGCAAATGATGGGTGCAAAATAATTTCATTGTTAAACCTCTATTGCATGCAATCTAGAGATTTTCATATAAACATGGTTGTCATCCTAACTTCTTTACCAAAATCACATGATCTAAGATTTTCTTTTAAGATATGCGGATTTCCCTTTAATAGATAAAGAATTACTAATTACGATGCTAGTGTCCAACTTGTACAAAGTATTTTCAAATACTCTAGTTTCCAACAAAGTGATCTTGAACATTATCTTGCATTATTCCTAAAGATGGCATCCACAACCACACCACACATATTTCTCATAGATAATAGTTTCTTTGACAACGTAATAGCGTATTACATACTAAAAAGAGGCATTGCTACTCACATGTATAAGAACAAATGTGGATCTTTTGTGACCAATGATCTTGAAGTAGAGTCATCTCCTAAGTGTAACTTGCCACCATTATAGATCTCATATTCACTGAACAATTAATACATCTCTAATGGATATTGATGTATTTCACATCATGTAGAGAGTGTAGTTCCCACCAATGTGTTAACTCTTGATTTGTCTTTATAATTCTATAATTGGAATTTATAATGAGTTGGTTATGGTATGGTATAATTATAAGATGGATATGTACCTTGATAGGTTACATGTCCTTATTGGTCATTATATTACTTTGTTTATGATCTTTATTTTAAAATTTTATACTTCTCCATGAGCATGAAAGATATATATAAATGTTTGACCAATCGAATCATGTGGAGGAGAATGACGTGGATGCACTTGACCTTCTCATACATAATCTTTTTGGTAGAGTTAGTGACCTAGTGACTTTTGTAGTATATTTGATTGCTTAACTCATCCTATTTGATTACAAATAAAAGGATGTTCCTTTTATTTACCTAGTTTTCCACTTTAATCTAAATCATTGATGATCTTAGATATTTGTGTTGTGGATTAACTCACATAGTGGTTGTTTCCTTTGTGTGTGTTCATGTAGTTTGAGTTCACTTGCATTTTATGAGTTTTTGAAATGTTTGCTTTAGAATGTTTGTAGAATAATCCTAATGCTTGGTCAAATTTTAAGTTATTTAATTATCTTCATATTAAGATTTTATGCATTTTAATATTGTGAAAATATATAAAAAAATGCAGCAAGTTCTAAGAAATTATTTAATTATATGCATTAGTTAATTTGGAAAATTACTATGTTGATCATTTAAAGGAAATTATTATATGCATTAGTAATTTGAAATTTTTATATGTTAGTTGTTTAAAAAGAATTTTCAATATGCATTTGATTTAAAAAGTTAGTGAAATATCTAGTTTTTAAGTAGCCTCTTTTGAAAATAGCTTGATGAGTGTGGTTGATGGAAAATAATATGTTTTTGGGATTTTAAGGGTTTTTGAGGTAAAAAAGAAAAAAGGAAGAATTTACATTAGTTACTTATTTTCTCTATTTTTCTCTATCTCTCCCTTTTGTGTGTGTGCATACTTATTTTTAAGATTGGAGTTTTGGTTGTGGGTGGATTAATAAAACATTGGAGAGGAAAATTCTTTGAAAAGGTTGCTTTTGGGGTGTGTGGGAGTATGGAAGATCTCCAATTTATTAAAATTTGTATTAAAAATGTAGTACATTTATATATTTTCTATGTAATTTACTTATTATTTATTTCTTTTGACCATGCCAACACTAGGTGGTTGCATATGGTCTCTCATTCCCTAGGATAGAATTAATTCATATAATAGAAGTAAGCATTTGTTTTATGCTGATGTGTTTTAATTTTAAGAAATTCAAAATTACATCATTAGGCTAGCAAAATTTCTTCAAAAAATATGTGATTGCATACTTGTGGTGTTGGGTGGATTTAAAACAAAAGGGTATTGTTATAAAGTTGATTGAATATTTTTATAGTGTTAATGAAAAACATAAATGGCCCAAAAACCCTTCAAATTTCTCACAAAAAAAATATGTGATTAAATAAGTATGATCCCTAGCTTATTTAGATCAATAGGTTATACTTTGACTTTAAAATTATGAATAATTTTCATTGGGCCATTTATATAATTATATATGCATTTCTCTTGTATGAGTGTCATTGGACCACCACACTTGTTGCTTGGAGTTGTTGGTTATTGATTAACATAAGCCTTGTTCACCTTTGTTTGATTATTTTCATAATGTGTATGTTAATTGGATGATGCCATGCCTTTTTTTTGTTTATATGACCATCTAATGTAAATGATGATTTAGCATAATGTAAATGATGATTTAGCATAATTTAAATGATGATTTAGCATGTGTCATGGAATTCATCAAAATTTTGGGTTTAATTTTACACCTGGTTCTTTGCATAGTGCATCTTCCTCTCTTCCAATATCAATTTTTTTCTTACCATTTTCAAGTCCCCTCACACTTATACAACTCCTCACACATATTTTATCTTGACACCTACCTTTCATGTCTCTTCATATTATGTTTCAACTAGTGCTTCATCGAGCCTTCCTCAAGTCCCATCACTTTTTCTCATCCTACTAATGTTTCACCCACTTCATACCTCATTAGTAAATAATGAAAAGCTTGAAGCTTCCATTAATGATGATTGAATTTTTCACATGTTTCTTGGAATTATAAAGTGTGAAGTTTGGATTTTAAGGCATATAAATACTTTTTATTTTGTATGAAAAAATGACTAATGTTGGAAATGTGATTTCTTACTTTTGGATATAGGGATATAGGTGTCATATTTTTTGTCCTTATTTTCCATGTCATGATCTTTTAGGCCATTTTAAACATTTCAAGGTATGAGTAAAATTTAGAGCTGGGAGTAGAGGGGAACCCATTGTGATGTCACTCTACATCCTTATTTATTAGTCTTCTAATTTTCATTGGGCCATTTACCTAATTATATATGTGTTTCTCTTGTATGAGTGTCATTGGACCGCCACACTTGTTGCTTGGAGTTGTTGGTTATTGATTAACATAAGCCACATTCACCTTTGTTTGATTATTTTCTTAATGTGTATGTTATTTGGATGATGCCATGCCATTTTTTTCTCTGACCATCTGGTGTAAATGATAATTTAGCATGTGTTATGGAATTCATCAAAATTTTGGGTTTAATTTTACACCCGGTTCTTTGCATAGTGCATCTTCCTCTCTTCCAATATCAATTTTTTTCTTACCATTTTCAAGTACCCTCACACTTATACAACTCCTCATACATATTTTATCTTGACACCTACCTTTCATGTCTCTTCATATTATGTTTCAACTAGTGTTTCATCAAGCCTTCCTCAAGTCTCATCACTTTTTCTCATCCTACTAATGTTTCACCCACTTCTTACCTCATTAGTTTCAGTTATGCCATTTGTATTATTCATACATATCATCCTATTAGTGTCACACCTTCATCTCTTCCATAAAGTTAGATCACAAAACATGCTCTCTTTTACCTTGCATGATATGTTCTTGAAGTTATTTGATTGCTATATTTGTAGGATTATGTAGAACAACATTAATAAGGAAAACATTTCCCTTGGAGGTTTTTCACAACTTCCAAGTGATTGTATTCCATCTGTAGGGATTTAAAACTCACTAAGAGGAGTTACAATACTTAATAGAGATTCAATGAATCTAATATCACACCAATAACCCTTTTTTAATGCATAGGAAAGTAAGGAATATATTCCTTCCCCAAAAGATCATAGAGAACCACTTCTTAACTCTAGTTCCTATAAATTTTAGTGCTCTTTTGGTATCACTTTAATTTGGTAAAATTGGTTTATCTATTTACATGAGAATCAAAGAGTAGTATGAAGATATTAGACATTAATGTGTTTGAAAATCTACCCTAGTTAAATATGATGTTAAAATACTAAATACCATATTTCTTAGAATCCACTAAGGACCAAGTAAGAATATAATTACTATAAGAGAAAACTCTTAAAGAGGACTTTAAAATGAAAAAACATGCTCATAATCTCAACATAGATGAAGGTGGGGATATTAGACACTTGCCACTCTTGGAAACTTATTATAAATAGCCTTATACATTAGTTTCCCCTATATTCTTCGCATTTATCATTAGGTTTTCTATAGGATTATTTTATTTTAAATTACCAGTTTGTTATGTCTATACTATTAACCCCTTTTCAAACATTTTTTTTTACTTTCTAATATTATAATATTGGGTATCTTATGTTTTTTATTTTAATATATTATATTCTTGAAATTTCCAATTATTTTCATTATTACTTGTAATAGGTTTATTATTATTATTTTCATTTTATTTCCTATTTATTATATTCCTAGGATTTTCCTTTCCTCCTCTTCTTCCTTTTTAGGTTTCTTTGCATTATTTGGCATCCCCTAACACTTGACATGAATATTGGTTTATAATCTTACTATCATTTTCTTTCTTCTTAATGGTGGATCACAAAGTGTGGTCTAAAATGTCGACATTTCTAAATTTACATAAAGATCCCCATGCTATAAATCTTAGCAACAAGAGATAAGATCTCACCAACATCCATTCCCACAAACTATGAATTATCTCTTAGCCACTAAGCATTCCCCATACTTATCAAACTTGTCCTCAGAACTTGATAACACCTTGCACAAGCACTTGCAAGTATCAACATCAATATAATCCCTTAAAATGTTTCCATTTATCAAATGTTATATAATTACAAGGTGTAACATGCATGTTCAAGTCCATTAATGTTTTAACAACTCACTAAAATGTTTCCTTGGCTTGTAATAATGAGCCATAACTAAAATGAAATAACCTAATGTAAACCTATATAATTAGAATTTAGATGTATACATTAATTTTTTTTTATCTTAAACTAATAAAGATGGGTGCCTACTCCATTCGACAACAAAGAGGAAAAATAAAATACTCAAAAAATAATCAACAAAACCAACTTTCAGTCATATGAATAATAAACACAATTAATCATCTATATCTATACAACAATATATGCTGCATTGAAATAATCATTATTACAAAAAAATGTAATTTATTAAATGCTATCACACACTTGTCAAACCCTCAATACATTCATGCTAGCAAATGTGGAAAAAGAAATACCTAACTATAATTAGAATATTGCCTTGAATTATTGAAAACAACCATAGAGACATTAATTAATTTAAGAAATGTATAAAATAGAACCCTTTCTACACTACTATAGAGCATACATCTTGATTTAAAATTAAAAAATTCAACATTTGATGTCCTGAAATAATCTATATGCATACTTGACCCTAAAAATGGTTTCAACCAACCAATGATATGAATAACCAATTAGTTTTTATAGATCCTCCCTTGCATTCAATCTATCCAATAGCCATCATGAAAGTCTTAATATTGTGAGAGACATTAATGATATGGATAAAACCCATTTGCACCCTGTTCATAGTCGTCATTTCTTATAGTCACATCTTGAAAATACATACAAAATATTGGGAAGATGTCAAAATATACATGAGAATCAATGGTACACCTTTACCTAGACTTGTAAAATATCTTTCAATTCATTATACCTTTAGATTTGGTGTGAAATGTTGTGGAAGAGCCAAAAATATCATTGCAAACATGTCACTAGGGGATGGTGTGAATAAAATAGCTGGCAAAACCCTAACAACTACACTAAATGCAACACAAGTGAGTCTTGTCATTTTTCCATTTGAATATGCACTTGCATAATAAACAATGAATTTTAAGTGTCATCTATTTTGATATTTTGGTTGCACAATTTTTCCAATATAACTTTAGGGTTTTTGAGATTTTTTCCTCCTTATCAGTTCAAATGATAATAAAATTCACTCTTTTAGATGAGAAATAGTATTTTGGGTAATAAACCTCTAAATAGTAAAATGATGTCATTAGCCCTAGTCAAAAAGTGGTTTTGTAAGTGTCCATGGATGTAAGTGAAGTAAAACCACAAAAGTTGGAGTTTTAGACTTGTTAAGGATTAAGAGTCAAGCATACCTTATGACAAGTACTTGAGGAGAGAGAATTCTATGGACCGACAAGAGCAAAGGGAATTAGGCTTAGGTGGGGTAGCATGATGGGATAGGAAAATCTAACATCTTGATAAGGAATAAAGGGAAGCGAGGGTGGGAATAAAGGTATTTTTGGTGGGGAAAATTTGATAACTTTGATAGTTTACACATGCTTAAAAATTGTAAATGTCAACCTAAAAAAGACATTTCTTATAATTTTGGAAGTTGCAACACATTATATAGGTATGTGGGGAGTGGCAGAAGACCATGCTTAGGTAAATATGACAACTCAAGACCCACACAAAATATTTCATATTGGTTATATGTTTTGGGTCAAAAATAAGGCTACACAAAAAAATTGACTCAAGAAAAAATTGACATGGTAGGATTGAGTCCCAACTGCTCTATTTGGGGGTCTATGTCACTTGTTGGTATTGAGATAATCCAAATATCTCTAGATGTAGACCGAAAATGGGGAAGAAAAAATGAAATTGAGACTAACAATTCATCATGATAAATAAGGATCAAGGCTACACAAACACACAACATATAAACAAAACAAACTATGTATAGGGTAGGACACCATATACCTAATTACATGAATTCTCAAAGGATGAATATATATGGAGACAAAATATAATTGTAGGTTATCTACCTTACAAAGAAGATCCTTGGCATAAGGCCATGAACATACTATTGTACTTACTTGCCTCTATCATAAATTAGCTTACTAAAGGAGCTAATCTCTTTAAGACAACATTAGATCCATCACCTAGCTATAATTGTCGAAGACTTCCATGTGTATGCAACCAATTATATACACTACCCCCAAAATTAAGATCTTATCCACTATCAAACTTGTTATTAACAAGAAACCATAAATAATACATGTTGGACCTACTCCATGATTCATCACACATGTATATATCAACATGGGTTAAATAAGATAAATTTAAGACAACAATACCTCTTATGGATGGAATTAAACATCCATAATTCACTTCTTCATCCTTGTTGACCTCTGATTATGATTTAAGGAAAAAAAACAATACCTCCAACTTATAATATAAAGAAAAATATCCTTGAAAACTCTACTTAATAAATGGAATAACTCAAGCTCAGGTACACTGTCAAAATTGGGCCACAACATGTTGATTTCCTATTCACATATCTTTTGTAGCTCAACATCTTCATAACTTGAATGTTGAACCTATATAAAGGATTAAAATTATAGCACACAATTATCCACAGCAGTAGAGGACTAACCTTCTTGATAGGGAGTGGGGTTGGAGGAACCAATCACTGGTTCCTGCTCTAGGTCTTTCCTTATAAGACCTCCTTGGTGCTTGGCTTCACCAATCTAACCTATAGGCCCCTACTCATGACTAGGTGCCCCTGGTTTGTCTGACCAACTCCTCTCCTATCAACATGTTGTCCTTCTACCAAGCTAATCTTGGTGCTTCACCACATTCTCTCCATTGGCCCTTACTCTTCCTTAAAGACCAATTATCCTCCACTTTCTATTTGATTCTTGCAAGGGTTGAGAGGTGTTATAAGGCTTCAAAATGATCAAACTAGGGTCCTCAAACAACCACAAGTTCCCAACTTACCATCGCTCTCACAAGGTTCTTTTCCTAGGGTTTAAAAAGGGCTACAAGCCCAAAGCCCCAATTAGGCCTCTAAACAGTGATCAAATGTCTTTTCCTCCTAAACCCACCAAAGACTAGGGTTCATTGTTAAGAATTGGTGTTTCTTATGCCTACACCTCCAAGATTTTTGGGGTTTCAAGCCTTCTTAGGCCGTACACAGTCCATACACCAAAATGGTCAAGAACCCTAGGGTTTCTAAGCTTCTCAAAGCTGTTTGAAGACTATCAAAGAATGCTCACTCTAGATGAGCTGTCAGAACCTCCTCCTACCCTCCAAGCATAGCTAAAACCCTCAAGAAAATTCACAAGAGAGAATTTCTTTAGTATCTCATTTCCCTTGCAAGTTATGGTTCTTTTTCTCCAAGTCTGCCCCAACCGGACCTGTACTGGCTCGCATAGGGCAAAGCTTTTCTTGCAACTCCTGCACTGCCACAAACCCTACAAGCTACCATATTTACAAAGAGGGAGCCTAGACACTAATCCCAAAAGGCCGTACAATCTGTACGGTGGGAGAGTGCTCTAGGGCTCCATACACTCAAAACTGTCTGTTACAGGCCTGAAGTTTACAGTGGACAAACTATGTACAAACAATAGAAGAAAAAGATTTACAAAGACATAAAGGTAGCACAAAAAACCTGTACAATGTTAATACTACGTTCTACAAACAAAATGACTACAAAATTACTCCATTAAAACTCAATATCAAGGCAAAACACAGAAAACTGTATTCTTGAACGTTGTTCCCTGCAATATTATAAAATTTTCCCAAAACACTATATCCTCTAAAACTATCACAAGGTCGAGGCATGCCTTAAATAGGCCATCAAAACCATTTAGAAGCTTGGGTCGAGCTCATAGATGACCTAATGATCCAACTTATAAAACCCATTGTGTTTTCAAACACCTTGCCAACTTTTACAACTTGGCACAAAGATGTTGCAAAAATATTGAACACTTGTCACCTTCCTTCCCAAAGTTCAAAAACAACCCTAAGCACCTAAAACAATGGTCAACATGACCTTATGATAGCACAACAAAATTAGAACTTCAACCAAAATTTCAATAAACCTTGAACTTTGCTAGGTGCTCCTGCACCACTTCTAAAAGAAAATTCTCATAATCTATTGCATCCATATTAAATCAATGTACAAAAGTCAACCAACATCCATCACTATCACATATATTGATGCACTCCATTTTTGGATCAAACTTGTAAAATATCTTTCCATTCATTATGCCTCTAGGGCTCATGTGAAATGGCATGGGAGAGTAAAAAATCTAATTAAAAACATGTCACTAGAGAATGGTGTGAAGAAAATAGCTCACAAAAACCTAATGACTACAAATGTAACATGGACTATTCTTATTATTTTTTACAAATTTATTGAGATGATTTTAGTGTTTCTAGGTTGTTTCAAGTTCTTATCACTACAAACATCAAGCAAATTTGCATGCTTGGAGATGAACAATAAGTTTCTACGTGGGAGAAACCCTAAACAGGAAAATGATAACATAAGCCCTAGTCAAAAAGTAGTTTTCTATGTGTATAGAAGTCAAATGGAGAAAAAACAAGGGAGTTTCAAACTTATCATTGATTGAGAGCTAGACATATCTTTTGGTAAGTACTTAGGGAGAGGGAAGTTTGATGGGAGAACAAGATTAAAGGGAATCAAACTTAAGTAGGGTAAAATCTATCAAACTTAAGTTTGATAAATGACTTGGTATAAATGACTTAAGTTTGATGGGACAACAAGATTAAAGGGATTATACCAAGTCATTTATCAACACATCAAGCACTTACAAGAAAACAACAATGATTTTTTTTGCATCCATAGGAAATTAGTTTACTTCCTCATGAATCTCAACCTTCATGGCATGGAATATATACAATCTATATATACATGTCTATACAATAGGTTAGCATCAATTAACTGAATGTAAGTAGATAGGTAGGTAGATTAGAATATAGTATCTAGACATTCTTCTTAAGTGTATACTATGTATGTATCATAAAAAAGATAATTAATAATATATTTACTATTTTAGTCTATATCTTCTCTTTCTTATACTTTCCTATCTCAAAATGCTTCAAATGTACATGTAGTAATTTCATATGGACCCTCATCTAGAGAGTTGGCCATTGGGTTACAACTTGGGTCCCATATTCCTACTATTAGAGAAACTATTTTTCATCTTGCATGACCTATCAAAAATGATCATAGTATATAAGACTCAACATCAAACCTTGAGATATTCAAACAACATGCTAACTAGCTTTAAGATGGCCAAACCAACACAAAAGGATATACATATGATTATCAAAAGAAATATTAAATAAGCACTTGTGCATCAATACTTTTTTGTTTAGCTATTTGTGAGAGAAAGCACAATAGTTTGACCAATTTTTATCCTTATTGGGCTACAAAATAAAGAATTTTTTAGCATTTAATGCATTCTATCAGTTATATCAAGCAAATTGTCAATAATTTGAAGATGATGTGAACTAGTGATTCATGTCATTTATTTGTAGATTCAATTTATATTTTTAATAAAATTTTATCATTTTTAGTTAGTTTTCAATCATTTTTCATTATTTTTCTATTATTTTATAGTGAGTGATATGTTACTATGATGTATCTTTTATTATAAATATAATATTTCTAGGAATTTTGGGATTTAAACCATTAACTCCAATATCTAGTGTATAGATATTTTTGGTAATTTTTATCGAATATTATTTTTATTAGTACCAATGGTAATGTAGACCCACATTTTATTGTAGTGCGTTTCTCTTTGCCTATTTATCAAAATTGTTTTTTTTGTTGAAACAAAGACATTAATGCAAATGCAATGATTGTTTTGAATTTTTTGACCTAATTTGTTAATTTATCCAATGTATCAAATAGAGGCCTTTATTTTTTATAATGGACCTATATTTTTCATAGAATAAATTAAAAAATATTAAAAAATATATTATAATTTTTGGAAAGCCAAATCTAATAACTACATACACATAAAATCTCATCTCTAGGTGATTTTTTACCCATGCACATGATGTAATGCTATTGTTTTGGATTATAAAATTTTAACATGTGGATGAGAAGGGATGTATACAAAAACGGTGTCACATAAGTAGGCATGATCTGGGGAATTTGATCAAACCTCTTTCAATCAAAACCCCTTAACAAACTATATATAGTGTGGACACCCTTTATGCATTTCAAACACTATCCCTTTATCCTAAAATATCATTTTGTATTTATTGTTGATAAGTGCCATGTTGCATTTATTGTTATATATGTTCATTAAGGTAATGTGGTCAAAGTTCATAGAGATTCATATCCTTTATCTAATTTGAATCAATTTATTAAGACACCTCAAGAAAACCCTTATAAAAATAAAGATGATTTGTGTGATATATACATGTGGTTTAAAGAAGATCAATGGTGGGAGAATGAAGAATATCTAATTAGTAATCTATATGACCTAGAGAGTCTAGAGTGGTGAAATCAAAAGTTGTTTATGCACCTTATTTCAAAGCATTCAATAAAAATAGCTATAAATAAGGTCTAAGGAACTTCAAGTTGTAAAAGTTATATCTCACATGTGCATAAGGATTTGGATTTATGTCCATGCATTCAAGAGATCCTTATGCACAAGTCATTTTTCACATGCCAAAGGAAATGAAAAGAATAAAGGTTTTGTAAATGATAAAACTAAGCATGTTTCCTTTTTTAGAAACTTGGCACTTCTTCTACATGGATTCTAAAGAAATGTTTACAAGATAAACATGAACTAGAGTTTCTTATAGAGCCACCACCAAAGAAACATATAATAATGGGGTAAATAAAAAATAACACTTTCATCTTTTTATAACACATTTTTAAGATTTTTACTATGTACAATGATGAAAGCTTGATTCTACATGATGAGGTTATAGTTTATGATTGGGATGGGGATGACTTGTAAGAGGGAGATCCTCCTCAAATAATCGGTCGGTGCTTCGAGCCTTATTGTTATATCTTCCTACTTTTGTCTTTCCTTTTATGTAACATTATATTGTGTCATATTTTCCCTCTAAATTTAGGATGTTAAATATGAAGTTCTTAGTGACTGCTCACATTATATAGAATAATTATATTATTTATAAAAAATATCAATAACTTCATATTCATAATATATTGATTTATTTAGAAGAACATGGATAATACAGCTTAGATTTGTTAAAGTATTTTATAGTGATAAATAATAAGTAATACATAGCATTAGAATATATCTTAATTTAAACATTGAAATATATCTCATAATATTTTTTTTTTCTCTTTTCTAATTTATCACTTTAGGAAAAGATAGAAAAAAATGTCTTCACTAGCAATAGATTTTAGGCAAGTTATTTAAAGTTAGTTACAAGTTAAGCTTTTGTTGAAATCAATATAATTAGTTAAAAGCGTTCCAATACTTACAAGAGTTAGCTACTCATTAGGCCAATACCTTTTTTTGTTGTGAGTTATGTAAATCCAACTTTATATTTACTTTTTAAAATATTGTAAGTAGATTCACCCCGTAGATAGAGTAGACCTTATCATAATCTTGCTTTTAAAGGTAGTCTCTTCAACACAAATGTATGGTTAATTATGTTAGTGTAATGATAAGTTTCCTTGGTTTGCATTAACCATTTCTCCTCCCATTTTGGTATGTAAAACTATAGTTTTGAGTAGGAGGATTTTATCCCACAAATAATGAAGGATGAATTAATCAAATTTTGATTTGTATGTCTCGTCAAATGAACCCAACTTGCTTTATAAGGAACAGGGGTGACCCCACTCCATGAAAAACAACAATTATTTCTTTCCTTTTAAAAACATTTGATTGAAAATCAGTTCTAATATAGTAATATTTGGTTTGTTATAATTAATCCTTCATGGTGCTTTCATAAATAAAATTATTGTAAGTAGCTTCACCTCATAGATAGAGCATATCTTATCATAATCTTGCTTTTAAAATCAGTCTATTCATAACATGTTTTATGTTTAGAGTAACAAATGCAAACTAAATTATTCAAGTGTAGTAATAAGTTTCGTTGGTTTACACTACCCACTTCTTCTCCCATTTTGATATGTAAAAACTACAGTTTCAAGTAAAAGGATACCGATCCCATGAATAATGAGCAATGATTTAAGCGATTTTTTATTCATATGCTTCACCAAATGAACCCAAAGTGTTATAAAGAACGAAAATGACCCCACACCACGAAGACAACAATTATTTCTATTTCCTTTTTTAAACATTTGATTAAAATTACGAAAATCCAATATAATAAAATCATTAATCCTTCATGATGCTATAATATATTAAATCGTATATGAAATCCAATATAATATTAAATTATGTAAAAATAAAAATGTTTGTAAAAGTGATGCACTTTAGAGTTGGATCCATACCCTACATTATATAATGTTTGTAAAAATGCTCTATACTTGGTAAGAATGGATATGTACCTTTTTTATATTGTTTATCTCGTGTGGAGGTTTGCATTTACGTTGTATTCCATCTTTGGGAGACATTATAAAAAAAAAGATTATTTTTCATAGAAGACAGTGCAACCCCAATATAACCGGGACATAGAAATACTATACAAGTACTGCAATAGTCGCTCCGACTTTTGCCAAGGTTGGTCGTATTTACCGGAAGGGGGCAAAAATGTCAAAATGTGGGAGTCAGCTGGGCTAGCAAGAAGAAAGAAAGTATCCGTTTAAGTGCTGGCCCTCACATTCTTGTATTACGTAAGTTTCGACTTTAGTTCCGACCTCTTTTGGGGGTTATTTTAATTGGTTTTTACAGCGTAATAATGCAAGGTAAATGAGAGAACAATTTCACACACGTCCCCCACCGAGACGTACAATGTCGCCGTCGTTGGCAGCCTTTGGCAGAACACTATCTGACAAAATCCTCTTAGAAAAGAAGGCGATAAAGATTAAAAGGGAAAAACATTCACTCCTTTACTTTCTTAGGCTATGGTAATTCTAGTTGGGAGGCAGAGCCTGTGCAGTGTTCGGGAACAGGAACCTGCGCGTACACGTGTCGGGGTCGATGACGTGTGCAGGGTTTGGAGTGGGTTAAAGGGGTGAAAGGGTCAGTTGAGCTGACTGGACTGGAGGGCTGCTAAAGGACGAGCTTAAAAGGGGGGGTGTTCAGAGAGGAGTTAAGGGAAGGGAAGGGAAGGGAGTGTTGTGTTTGGTTTTGTGTTTTGAGTTTTGATTTGTGATTTGATTTTATTCATTGCGATTCGATCCGCAAACATTGTGGCAGAAGAAGCATGCGCCTTGCAATGATGAGTCAGAGCGGGCAAGAATGTGTGCTGTGTTGCTCGCGGGGTCTCGGGATCGAATTCGTTTGACTGTACAGGCAGAGGATAAAAGGAGGAATTATTGTCTGTGTGATGAACCCTTCTGTGAGCTGCTCGTCGGAGGAGAGAGGAGAAGATAACAGCTGGGTTTGCGAGAGCTGGGACAACCCCGCCGCGCCTATTAACGCCATGTCTGTCGGTCTCGAGACTGCGCGCCAGTTTCATGGCCGTGTTGACTGGGATTGGGATAACGCTACTGCAGCAGCCACTGTGAATAACAATCCTTTGCTTGTGTCTCACCAGCGTCATCACCATCCCCACCACAACCACCACCACCACCACCACCATGACCAGTCCGATTCAGACGACCAGAAGCCCCACATAGTAGCGCCTCCAATGGCGCCCACAGTAGCAAGCTTTCGTCATTACAATGGCATGGGCTTGAGCTTCTCCGGTCAACACCACCAGAGTCATGCGCTGGGCATGCTGAATTCGTCGGGGATGCGGTCCTTTGGGGATTCCAACGGTGGCCTTCCCACGTCTTCCTCGTCCTTTCATCAGAGCTTGCTCTATCCTGAAATGCCCAGTTTTGCTTACGGAGGCTGCGATTCCAGATCCCAATTGGCGCAAATGATGAGCATTCAGAACCACCACCATAAGCACGGCGCCGGCGCTGGGACCGCTGTTTTTCATGATATAGTGAAACGGGAAGACCTCGAGTACCAGGCCACAATGCTGAATCTGGGCCACAGAGCTTATTTTTCTTCCGAGGATTCCGCTGTTAGCAGGCTTTACAAACGCTCGCGTGCGCTTCCTCCGTCTTCGCAAGCACCCCGCTGCCAAGCCGAGGGCTGCAAGGCAGACTTAACCAATGCCAAGCACTACCACCGCCGCCACAAAGTCTGTGAATTCCACTCAAAAGCCGCCACTGTCATCACCGGAAGCGTCCACCAACGTTTCTGCCAACAGTGCAGCAGGTATACAAGCATATATATGTATATATATTTACTGCCTGTAACATTCGCCTTGCCTGTTTGTGTGTGTATACATTCATTTTATATACACACATATAAGCTGTCAGCTTTGTTTCTGTTGTTGTTAAGTTGTGTAGGTTTTAAGTCTTTCAATTCCATAATTTGTTGAAAGAATTGTATACAAAAAATGGTTTTCATGAGCCAAGTTTCAGGCTACGGTTTCTAACTCGGAAAAGGCTCAGTGTTCTCTGTCATGTTTTTCATCACAAATACATGTGTGGAAGATTAAAATCTCTACTTATAATTCAGCAGCAACTGGGGGCTGTTAGAATATTATATCCAATCAACCTTCACACAAAGTGTTATTGGTTGATCTTAGTGCAAGTTATATTCTTCTGATGACATTCTGAGACTGTCTTGGACACAGTCTTGTAATTAATAACGTGGGTACCGCATGATCAACATTGTATTAGTATCTTCTAACTAATAATCAGTTCCTTAGAGCTTTCACATGTCAAAATTAGGAAAAAGTATTGCAGTTTTTGATGTGTAGAGATATGAACCACAGAAAATTTCAAATGTTCACAAGCCAAATTCTAGGTTTAGAAATTCTTTCATTTCTTTGACAATTGAATGAGTGGTGGTGAACTACAGTACTTTCAGTCCCACTGGGCTGGGCGGGCAATTAGTAATCTATATGGACGTTAATACAATTTATTTCAATCTGAAGCAGAAGGATGGTAATTAGAGTACGAATTTTGCTGTGAAAAACAGATTCCACGCATTGTCGGAATTCGACGAGGCGAAGCGGAGTTGCAGGAAGCGTCTGGCCGATCACAACAGGCGGAGGCGCAAACCGCAGCCAAACGCAGTTTCTTCTAATACGGAAACACCCACACCGGCCCTTAAAGTCGAAGACGATGAGCACAGCAATAAAAATGGATCAGGCAGCAGCGACACAACAAGAGGTGAGCCAAAACCATAGCCCAAAATAACATTTCTTTTTTCTTTTTTCAACAACACAAGTTTTGAGGATGTGGGTTTTAAGCTATGGTATAGAAACGCGTGTGGGTGTGTGTGTGCGGTGATTTTTCCAGGTGTACAGGTTGCGCCGCCTGGGAGAACAGAATCACAAGCCTTGATGAGCGCAATGTCTCTTCCACTGATGCTCCAAAACAGCAAAGGACAGATTAGCCCTAATCCGAACGCCTCCGCCAATTGCAAAGCTAATCCGAACCCCAATGCTGCGCTGCAACAGCATTCTCACAAGGACTGCCAGCAGCAGTACAGTCAAAGCGGCCCAAATTTATCTATGGGGCTGTGCAACCAGAGAACGCAACCGCAACAGGAATACAGCGGGCTGGAGCTGGCGCTGCCATGGCTGAGACCTGGTTCAGAATACAACTCCTCGCATCATCACAGGCCATCGCCTCCCATGGATATTCTGCAGCCTATTATGTCTGAAAAGTCCGATGTAGAAGGCTATTCTTCCTCTATTCAGAACTTTCTGCCTCTGAGCACATCGAGCTCTCGAGACATTGGAGGAAGCTCTCAGTGGATGGTAGGCAATAGTGATCATGAAAGTGGGCACGAGCAGGAGCAGCAGATGTTCAACCTGTTGGAATCCCCGGCAGCAGTGAGAACGGAAGAGGATTCGTCTGCTGCAGTGGAGTATTTATCGCACCGTCGTCATCATCATCACCAAGGGGGTTTGGGTTTGAACTCCAAAGATGCAACCATGCAGTCGCTCAGACCGTTCGGGCAGTCTATTTACGACTCTACTTTGTGAGACTCCAACAGCAGACATCATCAGATCTCTGTATTGTAAGCAGCTTTCGGCCCTTGCCATACTAAACAGTCCTGCAAATCATCCAAGTGTAAGGCATTGATAAGAAAAACAAATACCGTGGTACGTTTTTCCTAATTCCAGTCTAATTCGTCACAAAACATGCAGTAGCGTGTCATCATTCTCTTCCGGCAAGTTTTTCAAAGAATTGTTGTTATGGTTTAACGTATAACCGCTTCCGTTCAAGGCTTTTAGTTAAACAGCCTACAATAAAATGTTTGAGCCACTCTCGATGATGACCGTCTGTCATTTCTAGGCCAATTCCTTTCTGTTTTTAACTCTACATTTCAGCAGAGCATTTTGAACTTGTAACCACCGCAGTTTGAATGAAGCTATAAAGCTCATCTCTTGTTTACCCATATTAATAAGCAAATTGTTGATTAGTGCGCATATTTGTTTTCTGTATGTTGGGCACGTTAATTTTATCTGACAATTTGTTTGCACTGATTGAAGCCTTTTATTGAATATAAAAACAAACACACACTAATCCATGTATAGCAACGGATCGAAAGCCTTACTGGGGCATATCAGTCCTCTGTACGTCTGTTATTAAATGAATGAATGAATGAAAGATTTTAATGACGTCCACGAGACTAAACAGCCTATGGGACTGAGACACTCAACAACTTAGTTTGTCTCCAGACTCTTCCCCAGATCAGATCTCCTGCTATTAATTTTGACTAGGAGGCTAGCCGTCTGATTTATCTTATCCTCCTCAAATAACTGCTGCATATTGCCCACATCTGAAATACTTGAGTACTGATTACGGATATTTTCGTATGCTGTGCATTCCATGACGAAGTGCCACTCCGTTTCCACCACTCCCTTATTACAAAATAAGCACGTTCTTTCTTACAAAATGAACCACTGTTTCAAGGTAAGATTTCACAGCATCCATTTTTGGTTTTTTGGCTTCACTTGTGGTATAACAAAATTAAACAAAAATCGAGTGTGCGGGTGAAAGTTGGCACTCTCGCGAAGTAGGGTTTAAGAAGCACAAGTTTCTCTTTAAGCCCAAATGCATTTGCTGTCTTTCTAATGGTGAATGAGATAGTGAAAAATAATAGTAGCGAACATTTCTGGATTTAACTGTATATACTGTTTTGAATCGATGTTTCAAACCACACTCAGTGATTCATCATTAGAAAGAGGATAATAGATTGTTGGAGAATGTTTATGATAAAAACTCAGAATTTTTAAAACAATGTTTAGATCACAGTGGTAATCTATTATAGAAAGAAGAAAACAAATGGAATTTCTTCTTTCTGATAATAGATCATTGAATGTATTTTTAAATGTTGATTAAGAAATTAACACAATTTATGGAGTGTATTCTTAAATGTTGATTGAGAAATTAACATAATT
>VDFB02086081.1:89662690-89700160 GCA_007258455.2 Sequoia sempervirens
GCCTCAAAAGATGCCACTCTTCATAATTTTTCTAATATTTCCAATTGAGAAAAGATAGTGGAAGCCCCAAAAGTGCAATAATAGATTTTGGTTGTCTCACCTAGTGTGTCTTTATTTGAAAGGGTTGAATTTGGATATCATGATTTCATGCTAAAGTAGGATTTGTCTTAAGCCCAAGGACCCCATTGAAGTTGTGTATCCCTATCCTCGAGAAAGTCACATATGACATAAAAAACCTTTAGCACAAGGGTTGATGTAGAGTTTTCCTTCTAATATAGGTTGTGGTATTTTTAGATCCATTCATTAAGGTTTGCCCAAAAAATATTGAAGTAAAAAAGAAACGTATGTTTTGTGTAATGCTTCATCCTTCAAAGTGTTCATCACCAAGAGTGATTCTAGGTGTCTCTCCTCTCAGGATTGTGGGAAAAGACTTTCCCAATGTTTTATGTGCTTCCATCTACTGATCAATAAGTAGATGAAAATCCTAACCAACTTTTTGACATGTCTAATGGATGATATTTTAACACTAGTAAGGAACAAACCATTTGGATAATGTGAGCTATTGACATCTCATATTTTATTCATTGGGATACATTAGTGGTTGTTGCCAATTTCCGTACAACTCACATTACCCTCAAAGTTGTTTGACAATTTTTTGTCTAGGAGCTTGAAGTTGTTAGGGCATCCTTAAAGGATTATGAGGCATAATGAAAGGTATCATAAACTAGTAATAGGAAGAATAAGAATGCTTGGGGATATTGTGTGCAGGGGATTTGGATTCCCTCACATCATAACATCATCCATATAGTCCTTAGAGTCCCCCCTTGCTTGGGAAATCACCACCATTGTCGGATTTTAGATGCATAGATAGGAAAGTATATATATATATTGAAAAAGTATAACATTTTTCAAGAATGAAAATTATTTTTAAAAATGTCCCCCTTTTCTCCATATATCTTATTATTACTATTTTCTTAATTTAATAATTTAATTTATTAAAATTTAAGAACTTTAAATATATATTTTAATAGGCAAGATGTTGTCTAAGGGGACAAATCCCTTCTATTAATATCAAAATAAAAATATTACATAGATACCAACTTTGGGCTAGAGCTAGATCAATTCATTTTGATACATAGCCCTTCAACTGTTATAGTGCAATAAAAACCAAAAACCTTCAATTAGCTCTTGAACTATTTTGAACTACTATTGGGAAAGCAAAGTGGGGTTTTTTTTCACCAATTTCTTGAAATAATATAGATTACACAACCTCAACCTTAATCATAAACAACCTCAAGCCCTCATGAAGTGTATTGTTGTTTAAAAGAGCCTCAATCTTAAAAAAACCTTAGGTCACCCATGTGTTTGTAATTTCATCAACATTTTTGTTAGTTTCCATCATGGTCTTATGGAATAGTCTTTGAACATAGTTAATAGTTTCCAACTTACAACATATTTTCCTTCCTAAAACATCTAAGATGTTTATTAGGAAGGTTTTGAGCACCAAATGATCATTGATATACCCCAACACTTAAAACAGTTGGATCAATGATTGTATTGAGGGCTTCTTATATAAAAGTAGATCTAATGTAAAAATTCCTCTTCATTTTCTCCAATGCTTCCTTCTCCTTACACTCACATCCTTGATATTGATGGTTATTCTTTGCTCCACACTTTGGATGACAACTCCCTTACATTCCATCAAATATAGGCAATTGAGAAAAAAAATATATGTTGATTCTCTTACAACAAAATATAAAAGGCATCACGATGGCCCTTCAAAATTAGGTATTTTAAATATATTCCATGTTTTCTCCTTTTTCTCCACTTTATGGCCTAGTAGTCAGGACTCATTGTTAGTGTACATACATTACTCTCCAAGTTGCATTTAAGGAAAGGTTTTAGTGTAAATAGTGTATCTATCCATCTAGATAAGATACTACCTTTCTAGGATTGACCTATTCACACCTAGCTTAAGTTTACTTAGGGTATTTCATACTTTTGTCCCACTTATGAAGCTATTTGCTAAACTATGCTACAAATTTTCCCATTGCTCTATTTCCTATATGCTAATCATACCCAATTGATTACTCTATCAATCCAAGTGCTCCTTAGTTATATATTCTTGAAGGAAATTGAGGCCCTCATCAGGTGTCATTCCTAGGATTATCTTTAGGAACAAAGCACTCTTTTCAACAACTTAGCAATGTCGTGGAAGAGAGGAGTGCATAAAAGTGAAAACTAGAGGGAACCTCTTGACCTCCATTCCTCAATACTTTATTTCGAAGAAGTCCTTAGGGAGAGGGATTCCTTTGCCCTCAACTACCATTAATAACACATCCTCCATATCACCTAGAAATTGCTTCCTTATCAGCGTTCTACACAACTCCCCTATTGCGTCCATCGATTCTCCCAAATCTATGAGAGAGGCCAAAAACATGGATGAGATGTTAGACCCTATACCTATGGTTTGGTTTCATGAAAGCCTCACCCAACACTCCCTTTATTGCATGCAAAATCAACCTGTGGTGGGTTTCAAACACACATTTTAGCCTCTTCTCCTTGATTTCTCCTAAGAAGGTCATCTGCATATGAGAGTTGTTGAGGCAGTTTGGAGTGTCCATGCCTCCCTTCTCAAGAACACAACTATTGCATAATGACCTCTCAATTTCATTGTTAATAGGATTTTATTCTTTTGAGGTAGCTCACACACACTTGTTATTAATGATTTTAAGGGAGGGGTTTTCTCTCTTAGATTGCAATAAGTATTTGTTGATGTAGGACTGATCCCTAGACATAACACTTTCTTATCTTTGTGGCTTATTTTTTCCAACCCTATTTTTTCCAAAATAAACATTTTCCTTCAAAATATTTGATAAAAATTTATTGGTGCTTCTCAAATTTGTGACCCTAACACATCTACCAACTCATTATTTGCCTCATAAAAGTTTGAGTTTGCTTCCTCCAAATCTCATCTTCACTTGGATGTGTCTCAAGGGGCATGATATCAAGATTTGAAATAATCATTAAGCATAAAGTAAAAGCTAGAGGCATCTCATTTAAAGAAAAATAGGCATTGGCACTCGCATTGTTTTTGATAAAAGGGTAAAACAGGTTTTACAGGGACCCGAAACCACAACGTTTACATTAAATAAGAGAGGGCACAAAAGTCCATCCAAAAAGACCAGCTGCCCGAGAAAAGATCAACAACAACCACATGAAACAGACCAGAAAGGTCAAACCAAAAGGAACAGCAAAATAAACACAAAATCCGCAGCTGTTAACTCAGAGTCTTGAGGACAGATTCCGTATCTGCCTCCAAATTCTGCATATCATTGACTCCCTTTTTAAAAATTTGAATCATCTTCGAAGTAGGGGGGACCTTGCGCTTCAGATTGGCTCTGGTTCTTTTGGAAATGCCCGCATCCGTATCCTGGCTTTTGTCCTCAGTTTCCTCTAGATCCACCACCAGAGACCCCTGTTAGGCTTTATCAAGCTTTTCTATCATCGCGTTAATGATAATGGCGTTGTGTCTTGCCATTCGGTTGTTTTGCTTAGCAATAGTTTTGATGGTATTCCTCATATTCTCAACCTTGGAGTCTATATTTCTGTTAATGTGACCTTGAACCCCACTATCCACATCTTTCTTTTCAATCTCTGCAATCTTAGCACCCAACTCTTCAATCTTGCTTTGAAGGGCCCAATTTTTTATTTTCAACTCATTAATTTCGATGAAAGTCCATTCCAAGAGTTTGAAGTGGGACTTAGAGTTGGTTTTGGCAAGGTTCAGAACATCTAGAGAGGGCTCCTTACCAGTATTAGGACTAGTATTCTCAGGGTTAGGAATAACAGGGGAGTCATCTTTAGCATGTTTATCCGGCAGAGGTTCAGTGCAAAACTCAGTTTTGTTGGCATCAGACTCCTCCAAATCAGAGGGATCTTCATAGTAAGAAACAAGGCTTTTGGCCTGGGGTTTCTTGTCAATAGAACTGTTCTTAAGGGAGGGGCTATCAGGCTCAAGCTCAGCACAGGCTTTACTAGAAATGGGAGTAGGGTTTTTGTTCCCAGAAGGGACATCATGCAAGCTAAGGACATTTCTAGCTAGACTAGAGTTAGGCAGATACTCTGAACCACTGGGCTCAATGTCATCACTCTCAGAATCAGGGATAGTTTCCAGACTAGCGGGGGCAGGCATTTTTTGGAAATGTTCAACAATCAACCATATTAGCCCAGTGTGCAGGATGGGGAATCTTTTAGGGTTTTTCTTATTATCCTCAAGCTTTTCTTCAAGGAACAGAAAAGATAATAGGGGAAAGAGACCCTAACCTTGTAGCGGAAGTGGTTGAGAAGAGCAAAGTGGTAGCCATAGACTCTGGTGAAGCGTCCGTCCACCGTAATGTACTCCATGATGACCCGCAAAACCTTTCTCCAAATAACCTTTATGGTGTCTACTTCGAAGTAGTTGTTTGCAATTTTAACAAGACTTAGCCTTTCTTTGTCCTTTTTAGGAAATCTAATCACGGATTCATCAGAAAAAGCCCTGTCCTTGAAGAACTTCTTCCCTTCAGTAGATAAGCCAGTAACATCAGTGATTAAATTTTCGTTGAGCTCCACATTCCTACCAAACAGGGTCAAGTTTCCATTATTCCAATTTTTAACAAAGAGGTCTGTAGCCTCTTGGTTAGAGCCATGGAGCTTCTCCAGGAAAGGAAGCAATCCTCCGCTTTTAACCTTATTCCAAGCCTTGGCATTTTTCATGTGTGTATCATAGTTGTCCGGCTCAATTCGCTTTCTGTCTCCTCCCATTTCAACCGACACAATGGGGTAGATCCAAGTGAAATCTTTACTAAAATTGGCCCCGCCAAATCTAAGAGCCCACAAAGCGTACAGAGCTTTCTTGCAGATTAAGCAGCTGGGCTGATTCCCACACAATCTAATGATTATGATGTGAAAGATCCAACCTGTCCTCATTAAAGGGAAAACACGTCACTTTTCCATGTGATTTATCATAATTTAATAGGGCACAGACATTAGAATTTAGATCACTAATATTAAGCCAGGTGCGCACATCTTTACTCCTAACTCCTTCATTAGTGAAGAAATCTGCAACAGCATTGGCTTCTCTATAAGCATGTGATATTTTGACTTTATCAAATTTAGCTAAAGTCAATATGGCATCCTCAACCCATGATTTAATGGTCCACGAGGGGGGAGACTTGCCACAGAGGCAGTCGATTATATTTTTGGAATCTCCTTCAAGCCAAAGATTTTTAATGTTAAGACTTTGGGCTAAATTTATGATGTGAAAAGCTCCAGGAGCCTCCGCCAGATGATTAGTCTGGGAACCAAGAGGAGAGGTCGTCGCACCAATGAAATTACCAAAGGAGTCCCTTATGACTCCACCACGGCCCACCGCCCCCGGATTACCTTTAGCTGCACTGTCAAAGTTAGCTTTGATCTAACCGTTTGGCGGAAAAGACCAGCAAACACCTTCTCTATCCTTCTTGGCTTTCATAGTGGTTCTAGGAAAATCTAGACTTATGTTCCAATCCTTAGCAACAATAAGGTCATAGAGTGAATGCTCCACTTTCATGGACCTACTATCCTTCTGAACCAAGGCATTGAAATTTTCCTTCAAAAATCTGACAATTTTATCAAAGACAATATCCACAGAGGCTTCTTTGCCTCTATAAATTCTATTGTTGAGTTCTTTCCAGAGGCCCCAAGCAACATGAGGGAAGGATAAATCCCAAAGAATCCTAAGCATAGGATTTCTAGTCAAGGCTTTCCATTGAGTGAAAAAGTCTTTAATGGACAAAGGGAAAACCCAAGGAAGGTGCCATAACCTGATAATTTTTTCCCAAATAGAAGCAGCAAATGAGCAATGAAGGAATAAATGATGCACAGATTCGGCCTCCATCTTACATAGAAAACATCTATTAGGAATTTGAAATCCACGTTTGCACAGGTTATCGATTGTGAGCACCTTGTTTTGGAGAAGGATTCAGAAAAAGATATTGATTTTCTATATCAAGTGTTTGAACCAAGCTTTAGACCAGAAGGGAGGACAGTCCAGAGAAGAAGTAATCCCGGCAAAGGCAGATGACATAGAAAAATTTCCAGAGGGTTCATCTATCCAAACCGCACGATTATCCAACTGCTCAGAACTAAGTCTAACTGCCAGTAGAGAAGACTAGATAAGAGCCAAAGCCTGACTAACACTACACAAGTCCACCCAATTACCTTTCACTCTGTAATCTTTCACATAAGTTCCAAATCGTACCTTACAAATCTCTTCCCATTCACTGAAGGAATTGATTTTTATAATGGGCTCCTTAAAAATCCATCTATCCTCCCAAAATCTAGTATGATAACCATTTCTCACTTGCCATCCAATACCATCATCCACAATTTTTTTTCCATTGATTATATTATTCCAGCATGTTGACCCTCTAGGGAGGAGATGGGGGTCCTTAATAATAGAGGAGCAATTGTTTTCTAAATATTTGCTAGACAGAATATCAATCTACTCCCCAAAAGAAGAAGAGATTCTCCATATTTGTTTAGCTAGGACGATTTTGTTAACTATTCTGATTCTTCTTAAACCTAGTCCTCAGGCCTTTTTGGGTCTACAAACCAGATTCCAGCCAATTAAGGGAAGTCTTTTTTTTTCCTCAACACCTGACCATAGAAATCTTTTTTGAATTTTTTCAATGGCATTAGCAAATTTAGCAGGAATCTTAAATAGGCTCAGGGCATAGATAGGCAGATTCTGGAGAGAGGCTTTAAGGAGCTGAAGTTTTTCGGCTTGACTTAGCAGGGCTCCTTTCCAGTCCGCAAGCTTCTTGTTGAATCTTTCAACCAGCGAGAGCCAAAAAGACTCAGGAGGTTTCAAGCTTAAGGGTAAACCAAGGTAGGTGGCAGGAAAGGAGTCCACCCTGCAACCCAGAATTCTGGCAATTTTAGCCTGTCTATGATCCAGAGTGTTGAAGAAGAATAGAGAGCTTTTTTTA
This sequence comes from Sequoia sempervirens, assembly GCA_007258455.2. Classification (NCBI taxonomy): domain Eukaryota; kingdom Viridiplantae; phylum Streptophyta; class Pinopsida; order Cupressales; family Cupressaceae; genus Sequoia; species Sequoia sempervirens. The sequence goes on from VDFB02086081.1 coordinate 89,669,704, forward strand.
TTGTTGATCAACTGTCTTGAGGCTCTCCCGTATTTGTCGAGCAACTGTTTTATAGTTTTGCCTTCAGACACCATAGCTTTACCCATAAGCATAGTGTCATCAACGAATTGTTGATGGGAGCACACCAGATTGCCCGAGGAAGGTTTGAGACCAAAAAGAGATTTAAAGTCAACCAATTTTTTCAGATTCCTGCCTAAACTTTCTGCCATTATAGTGAATAAAATAGGAGAAATAGGATCACCCTGCCTTAGACCTCTGGTGCTCTAGAAGAAAGAGGTGGGGGATCCATTGACCATAATCGATATGGAAGCCGTGGACACAAGTTGTTCCACCATTTGTATAACCCTGTTACAAAAACCAAAAGCCTTTAAAATTTTAAATAAGAAAGTCTAGTCAACTCCATCATAGGCTTTTGAAATATCAAGCTTTAATAAAAAGCCTTCAGTCTTCGACTCAGCTAGGGAGTGAATATTCTCATGAACCGTAACAATAGACTCAAGAATTTTTCTACCAGGGACAAAGCCATTCTATTGAGGAGAAATCAAGGAAGGCGAAAGAGTTAACAATCTAGAGGTTAAGACCTTAGAGATGATTTTGTATACGAAATTACAGAGACTTATTGGCCTAAAAGCCTCAAAATTCTTAGCTCCAGGTTTCTTGGGGATAAGAACCAAGAAGGTAGCATTTAATTATTTTAGAAGACTTCTGGATCCAAAAAATTCTTTAACATCATTAACCACATCTTCTTCAACAATCTCCCAAAGCCTTTGAAAGAAAAATAAAGGGAAACCATCAGGACCCGGAGCTTTACTCCCATCAAAGGAAAAGACAGCCCGCTTGACTTCCTCATTGGTGGGGATAGCAGTCAAAAAAGAGTTGTTTTCTTGGTTGATAATACTAGGTATAGCTTCAACTAACTGATCCTACTCATTTTGGTTTATTTCATCGCTTGCAGAGAGAAGATGTTTAAAGGAGCTCGCCTGCTTTCTAATATCCTCCTTCGCCTCATACCTAGTTCCGTTCGCTTCTATTTGAGATATTCTATTTATAGCTCTGTGTTTTGAGGCCGATAGATGAAAGTACCTGTTGTTTCTGTCTCCTGCAGATAACCAAAGAGCTCTTGATCTTTGTCTCCAGAACTCCTCCTCCTTTCCAATTATATCATGCATCTTCGTAAGGAGCTCATTCTCCTTTTCCTTAGTGTCATTCAAATAACCCTCCTTCTGTATTTTAAATTGAATTTCTCCCAAGTCCATCTGGAGATCAGACTTAATCCTAAAGATGTTCCCAAAAGATTCCTTTTTCCATTTTTTTAAATTAAATTTCACTTCCCTTAATTTTTTAGCTACTCTGAACATAGCAGTTCCTTGAATTCTTATATTCCACCATTTCCTTATTTCCTCTTTAAGAGCGGGATGAGAGATCCACATTTTTTCAAATTTGAAAGGAATGTTCTTTTTTATTGGATCCACAGTGAAATTGATAGGAAAATGATCAGAACCAATTCTTGTAAGAGCTTTAAGGGAGCAATAATAATCAAAATAGCAATGATTGGATATTAAAGATCTATCTAATCTGACCTGTATGAGATCCAACCCCTTTCTACGATTAGACCAGGTAAAGGAAGCACCATGTAGATCCAGATCAATCAACCCTTGATTATCAATGAAATTCTGAAGATCCTCTTTTCTCTCCAAGTTGATCTGGGATCCCCCAAATTTTTCTCCATTCATTAAGGGTGTGTTAAAATCCCCCATAACAATCCAAGCTTCTCTATCAAAAATCCTCCTAAAGGCAGCTAATTCCAACCAAAAAGATTTTCTCATTCCTTTTCCATTAGGAGCATATATATTCACTTGAATCCAGCTAAAATGATCTCTTATATGAGTAAATATAGTGGCTATATGATTCGTACCTTCCAAGATTGGATCACCTTTGATTATGTGGCTATTCCAGAAAGTCGCAATGCCTCCAGAAGTGCCATTCGAATTATTACCATGGTTACTATAATATTGGAAAAGTTTCATCTTTTCCGTTTTCTCCTTTGACATTTTAGTTTCCTGAATTAAAAGAATATCCGGCTTGTGATCTCTAACAAAGTTGCGAAGAACATCTTGCTTATGGGGCTATTGAGTCCCCTGATATTCTAGGACATAATCTTCATTAGATACCAGGGGAGTTAAGACATTCCGGGATGGTTTTCTGAGAACCATCCGCAATATCCTGAAAGCTATTTTGCTCTCTTTTCTTTTTCGAAGACTTTTTACCTCTTGAGTTCTTTACAACTCCACAATCTGCCTTGACTCTTGATCTGGTAGAAATGCCACTTGGGGTCTTCCATTGTTTGTTTTTTTCTTTCTTCTTCTTTGATATATTCTCATCTTTATCAGTCTCTTCTTGGCTATCTGTCTCTCTACTGGACTCCCAGTCCTTATCAGTTGGGATCCTTTGTTCCCAAGGTAAAGTGTCCATATTAACATTGTTAAGAATATGAACATTTTTGGTACTGTGGAGATTGAGATCCAATAGTTTTTACCCATCTTTGTTTTGGTTTATACTTTGCTACCATAGGGCAGTCACATAAGTAGTGTTTCTGACTCCCAAATCCCACACAAGAATTTATTATCTTCAATTTTTCTTATTGAAACTAGTCACCATCTTTAGTTCTTATTATTAATTCATGGGAATTTTGTGAATTTAAATAATGTGGATCCTTGCGTATAGCATGAAGTTACTATTCATTATTTCCTTGTCTATAGCCACAAGGTTCATTAATTTGTTGTTGTTTTAAGATAACCCATCCATGACTCAAATTGGAAGTTAGACTCACAATAGTGTGTCCCAATTGTGAGACAAAATAAAATTGCATGGTTGAGGAGAAAAAATAACAAGCACCTTCATTTGAAGATTATTCAGATTTTTAATATTTTAATTTCTTATTGGCCATATCAAGGACCTTTATTTTAAGATATCTTCAAATGAAGGTCCTTGGATGGGTATTTTTGTCTTGGTGCTCATATTTTTCTCAAAAACTATGTTTGAAACCTTAGGTTGGACCAACAAATGAAATCAACATGACTAGATAGTTTGCAAGATCATAGCCCTTAAAATAAGTTTTCCAAAAAAATATTATTTTAAATATATTTAATATCTATTATATTTATTTTTTATTTCCTTCTGAACATAGGGCATTCACCAAACATCAAGGTCCTTTATTCCACACACATGGAAAAATAGAAAAGTAGATATTTTAAAAAAATATCTATACACTAAGTTTGATGTCCTATTTTCAATTAAAAAATGTTTAACTTGTATATATATATATATAGAAAATTATGCAATATGAAATAAACCTATGTTTAAATTATAACTAATCTTACTTTAAAAATTAATAAAAAAAATAAAATACCCAAAAAAATTATGAAAAAATATATGCACACTAGATAGTGTTGTTACCAATCTATGTTTAAAATTTTATCATTTAATCCTTTCTGTAAATTAAGTTATGCAACATGGAACAAATACCATTTAAAAAATTAATGCTAACTATAAAAACCAAGTAATTAAAACACATGTAAAAAATTTCACAAATTATTTTTAAAATAAAAAATACTCTTATAATTTACACACAAAATTTTAAAAATCATTAGTTCACATCATCTTCAAAATTTTAATAGTGTAATTAATTGACATAATGTGAAAATTTAGGTAAAAAATATTGATTTCAATGTCCCATTTTGGCAAAAATGTTGGACACACTATCGTGAGATCAACCTCTAAGGGAGGTTGTATAATTAAAGCCATAGTTGAATTCAACTTAAGAGAAATTCAAAGTGTTGAAGAAGGAATGGAAATACATTTCTCATTATCCACCCTCATTTGTTCGTAATTCAATCACCTCTAAGGGAGGTTGTATAGTTGAAACCATAGTTGGGATTTAGTTGAAGAGAAATCCAAAGTGTTAAAGTTAGGGCACCAACTTTGGAGGCATAGAAATGTGCTCCCCATTATCCACCCTCCTTGGTTGCTATTTTGATCCCTCCATGCTCTAGAATATAGTTGCAAAGAAGCTTCTAAGGAGAAAATGAACTAAAGGCATTGGGCTCTAGTTTTTAGCAACCTATTCCAAAATGCTTTTTCTTGACAACTAAACCACAATGAGTCTGCGAATGACCACTCAATCCTCTAGTAGTTTCTTTCTCCTCCTCATAGAATTGCCAATGATAGTGATTTTGATGATATGTGCTTCACTTTCATCATGTAAGGATGTTAGTACACCTTGTCAAAACCCTACCTTAATTTAAAATTTTGAAATATGAATTTTTTAGCATGATCCATTTTGTATTTTAAAATTAAAATATATTAAGAAAAAGGAGCTTGAAGTTGTTAGGATATACTGAAAGGATTCAGAGGTAGAATGAAAGGGCTTAGAAGTTAGCAATAGAAAGAAGAATACTTGGGGTCATTGTCTTGGATCTCAGTTGTGTTTATGGTTTGTCCTTGATGACAAAATCTCTTTCAGTTGGTTTCCTTCTCAGGATGGTTCTTTTTGCATATCACAGGTATTGGTTGTTTCTCATTCAGGCTTACACATATCGGCATGAGTATGGCAGGGTCTCCCCGATCCACTTTGAAATGTCTATGTTGCCTATCGGCAAGACATTTCTGATGTCATGTCGATTGAATTTATCATACAGGTTGCTGTCGGCAAGACTTCTCTTTTGTTTCAGCGACTGAAAAGGATTATATCGGTATATGTTATACAGTCGGTATGTGGTCACAACGAAATTGCTTTGTCTCACCGATCGGAGGTTGAATGGAAGTCTATCGGCATGAGTTTTGTTCACCGCTGAGAGGTCTTGCCGAATGAATCGGGTCTCACTGACTATTACATGAGATGGTTCATTAGTGTAAGTAATCCCTATCAGCATATTGTTTCATCGACTCTTTGTGTCTCGCTAACTGGCACATTAAAAGATTCACTTCAGCCAGACATATTACTTTCGGTGTGAAGTCATAGCGATTGTAAAAAGTCACACTGACCGGTGGTGGAAGGACATTTCAGTAAAAGCTAAGGTTTTCGGCGAGAGGTCTCGGCGAGTGACCTTTGGTCTCGCCGATGGAACATAAAAAGTCTTTGTCGGCATAAGTTCTGACCTGTCTCCGTGACTCACAAGATGGTGGGTGACTTTCGGTGAAACAAAATATTTTCGATTTGAAGTCTCCCCGAGAGTGCATTGTCATGGTGACATCATTATTCATGTGGTCTTTCGGTATGACACAGGATGCTCTACGAGAGGTCATCCCGACTATACTGTGTCTTAGCGAAGACGAATGATGATTTCATTTTGATGAAAGATACTTTTTGTTTCAACGATCAGAAGAATGTTATATGGCTCTCGGAAAAACATTATGAAGTCTACAAGAGGTCTCTCCGATATCATTTGGTCACAGTGATAGTAAATGAAACTAAAGGGCACCTCGGTGAGAAGTTTCCTTGTGTCTCAACGAATGTATAATACTCTAAGGAAGCCCATCGATGAGACATGATGTATTCGTTATGTCTTCTCCTCGACTCTGATGTGTCTCAGTGAAAGCGAATTGAACCAAGGGGACGACTAACGATTGAATTAGGGTTGAACGTCTGGCATTAAAGTTGCCTTCGGGATACCGTCACATCAATTGAAAAGAAAGTTACTTAGGGAAAAATTTGTGATTACTCTTTTTGACTGGATATGGAACCCTAGCCTAGCCGCCATTATGAGAAAGTTTCAGAAACTGTTCTTTACTATTGTTACTGGCTGTAACGGCATTGTCAGGATGAAATTCGTTTTTGGTTCAGAAATGAATGGTGTGGCTGATATGTTTGAAGTGCCTCTCTGGCTGGAAGCTCGACAGTGGTTGATGGATCCATGGGAGTTACAAATTTTTCTGGTATTTTTATTTATGCATTTCATGCTACACATACTAGTTTATAATCACCATTTTCTTTAACTGCTCTCTGCATCTCTGTTACTAATATGACAAAAGATGCCCTGACTGAGTATTGTCTTTCATACATTAGAAGTTATGATTTTCTGTGGTGGGAAGTTGTGCTTTCTATTCAAAGAAATGATCTCATAAGTTTCAAATTTGTTGAGGACGACTCTTAGCTGGGTTGGTTGTTCTTCCGTTACTCCTGAAGACAATTACCTATCTGGCAGATGTATAAATAGAAGCAGAAAACTCTTTTTTATTGCTGTTGTAATTCTGAGATTGTCATTCCTTGGCTGTATGAAAATGTATGGATAAACTTTGCAATAAAATCTGAATAACAAGATGTAGAGATTGTAAATTTATTCTCTATGTAGTATTTTAGGGATTCAATTATTGAATCTTTAAGGTATTCTGTAGATGAGAAAACAGAGAAATATGTGCTTAATTGAAAACAGAGAAATCCTCTGAGTTAATATTGTTGTTCAAATCATAATTTGAGGGGTTGGTACTCCTTGAGATAAATATCTCAAAACGAGGGGTTGGTGCTCCTTGAGTGGGTGCTCAAAAATCAGCCTATAAGGTATTGTGATCAGTTGATTAAAAGATTAAGGCTGGAAGGCATTTCGGGAGTGGTTTTTATACCCCAGGAGGGTTTTCCACTCTGCAAATTTTTGTGTCTCTTTGTTCTTCTGTGTTCTCACTGCTTTATAGTGTTGTTGTTTCAGTTCACTATTGGGATTATCACTGTTCTCAATTCTGTTTATGAATGATTACATTCAACTCATGAATGCATTAATCAGAGTAATATTGAGATCAAATGTGAGCTATGTTTTGAAATTTTGAAAATTGGTCAAATCTGTTATGTCACTGATTCACCCCCCCCTCTCAGTGTCATTTTAACTCCAACAATTGGTATCAGAGTGTAGGGTCCTCTGATAGGTTTTAGTCACCTTGGATTGATCTTGGTCTTGGAGTTTGTTTTTTATGGAACATTCTCAAGACGGTGCCTCTATAACCAGAGCTCCGTTATTTGATGGAATAGATTATGTGTTCTGGAAAATCAGAATGGAAGCTTTTCTTATTTCTTTTGATGTTGATGTTTGGAGCATGGTTATAAATGCTTACAATGTACCAGCTGAAAAAAAGAGGTATGAAACAAATGCCAGAGCTATGCATGCCATCTTGTGTGGGTTAACTAAAGATGTGTTCATTAAAGTCATGCATTGCAAATCTGCTGATGATATCTGGGAAAAACTTGAAACTATATATCAAGGGAATGAGAAGTCAAACTGTCAAAATCATTACACTCAAACATCAGTTTGAGGAGTTGAAAATGAAGGATGATGAAAAAGTCGTTGAATATTTCCTAAGAGTTGATGAAGTTGTCAATGCAATGAAAGGTCCAGGTCAAGATGTTAATGAATTTGATGTGGTCACAAAGGTAGTTAGAACCTTACCATCCAAATTTGAATCTAAGGTTTCAGCCCTATAAGAAAAGAAACACTTTGATCAACTTACCTTAGACAGCCTGCAAGGAATACTTACTGCCTATGAAATGAGAACTAGCAAAAACAATTCAATAGGAAAAGAAACTACTTTTAACACTGAAAATAAAGAAAAATTCGAAGTCAGTGAATCAGAGTTGTCAGATTCTAAAGAATCCCATTTTGTTAGAAGATTTAAAAAGGGATCAGGAAAATATAAGGGAAAACTTCCCTTTAAATGTTTTAACTGTGGCAAAATAGGTCACTTTGTTGCAAAGTGTCCCTATGATGATCAAATCTATGACAACAAAACAACTGAAAAATTGCCTAAGAAGAAGGCTTTCAAACCTAAACAAAACTTCAATTTCAAAAAGAAGAAAAGTCTATTTAATAAGGATGAATCTGATATTGAGTCTGAAGATTCACCAGCTGAAGAAGATGAAACCTTGTTCATGGCTGAAATTACTCAGCAAAATGATTCAAACACTATTGATGTTGAAGAAGGTGTAGTAGATCTTGAAAGTGAGCTGAAATGTGCTTTACAAGAGGTCAGAAAACTCAAAAAACAAGTTCTTGCTCAAGAACATAAACTAGATCAAGAATTGGTCTCTCTGAAAACTCAGCTTGAAGAAGCTAAAAGAGTTGAAGACTATCTTCGAGAGACTGTAAGCTGCAAAGATCAAGAAATTCTAAAACTGGAATAGTCTGTCTTAGGAAGGAAATTGAAAAATATGAAAGCACTTTAAAACGGAATGAGATGCTCAGCAAGCAGAAGATGTATAAAGATAAAACTGGTGTTGGTTTTGAAAAGGGTGAATGCTAAACTGACAATGCAAAACAAAACCCCTCTTGTGAAATCAAAGGTTCAGGTTCAAATCACTCAGAATTTGGTAAGGATCATGTTCAATCTTTGAGGTAATAGATCTTCATACAGAGTCAATCCTTTCTTCTATGGTTATTGTTTTTTCTGCAACAAATTTGGCCATAAGGTGAGCACTTGTAGACTTATGAATCCTAGAATGCCTAGGTTTGGTCTTAGGCAACACTATGGTTTTGTTAGACAGATTAGATGTTTTAAATGCAATACTTTGGGACATTCTGTTAAATAATACAAAACTGATATGCAATTGAAACAGCGGAAAATTAAAAAGGTTTGGAAACCTAAGACTGTCAACAACATTGAACAAACTATGTTGGTTCAAACTACTTTTCATTCCAAGAAAAAGGACTTATGGGTCCTAGATAGTGGATGTTCAAACCATATGACTGGCGACAAGGATAAGTTTACAAATCTTGAAGATTATGTAGGTGGTTATGTTAAGTTTGGTGATAACTCTGGTATTCAAATTAAAGGTAGAGGTTCACTTCTTCTGAATGAAGACACTCCTATCTATAATGTGTACTATGTGGAAGGTCTCAGGCACAATCTTCTAAGTGTTAGTCAAATCTGTGATAGTGGTTATCATGTTCTTTTCACTTCATAGGGATGTGAGATTAAGAACAAGCTTGGAAAGGCTGTTGTAGCTGGAAGTAGGACAAAAGGAAATGTGTACAATCTTCTCAACACATCAAACAATGACAATAATCAAGGTATGTGTTTAATGGGCCAAATTGAAGAGAACTGGTTATGGCATAAAATATTAGGACACAAACTTTGAAAATCTGGTTAGAATTAGTAAAAATCAGAATGTTAGAGGTCTACCAGTTCTTAGCAAGCCAAAAAACTCTGTGTGCAAAGAATGCTTAAGTGGTAAACAAACTAAAATCAGCTTCAAGACAAAAGAACATTCTTCTTCAAAACCTTTACAACTTGTGCATATTGATTTATGTGGACCAACCAGAACAAGGTCTATTAATGGTGAAAGGTACTTTATGCTGTTTGTGGATGATTATACTAGAATGGTTTGGGTCCCATTTCTTAAGCACAAATCAGAAGCCTTTGAAAGGTTTAAAATCTTTCGTAAATTGGTTGAGAAGGAATTTGATTTGAAACTCAAATGCCTTCGATCAGACAAAGGAGGTGAGTTCACCTCTCAAGAGTTTATTGATTACTATGAACAACATGGTATTAAAAGGCAATATGTTGCAACTAAAACACCTCAACAAAATGGGGTAGTTGAATGTAAAAACAGAACTGTAAAAGAAATGGCTAGAACCATGCTAGATGAAGCTAAGTTGTCTAATATGTATTGGAAATAAGTTGTTCATATAGCTGTATACATTTTGAATAGAGTGCAGCTTAGGGTGAAATCTAAACACACCCCTTATGAACTTTGGTATGGAAAAACTGCTTCTGTTAAATACTTTAAAATTTTTGGAAGTAAGTGTTTTATCAAGAAAGATGATGATAACCTTGGGAGCTTTCAATCAAAGAGTGATGAGGGTATCTTTTTGGGATACTCAACTCACAACAAAGCTTATAAATGCCTTAACAAAAGGCTTAATACGATTGTTGAAGTTGTTAATGTAAAATTTGATGAAAGACCACATTTGATTGCTGAATCTTTGTAGGATAATGATGAAGAAGAACTTGAATTTGAAATAATTTCAGAAGGAGCTGAAACAGCAAAGTCTGTTGCTAAATCAGCAAGCCCTAAAAATGAAAAAGAAAGTCCTGAAAAGGTTGCATCAAAAGCTCCTTCGAAAACTCTAGCTATATATCACCCCAAAGATCAGATTATTAGGGATAAATATGCAGGAGTTCAAACTAGAAGAAAGGCGGCATAATTTGATGAAAAGGTACAAATTGCTTTATGTCTAGTTACTCAGTTTGAGCCTAAATTTTTTAATGAAGCTCTCACAGACTCATGTTGGCTTAATGCTATGCAGGAAGAAATTGATCAAATTGAGAAAAATCAGACTTGGGAGTTAGTCCCAAGACCAGATGACAAGAATGTCATTGGAGGAAAATGGATTTATAGAAACAGGGTTGATGAAAATGGTAATGTTATTTGCAACAAAGCAAGATTTGTTTGCAAAGGCTATGCTCAATAGGAAGGTATTGATTTTGGTGAAACCTTTGCACCTGTTGCTAGATTAGAATCTATCAGAATATTCTTGGCTTATTCTGTTTATAAAGACTTTACTGTTTATCAAATGGATGTCAAAACTACTTTTTAAAATGGCTATTTAGATGAAGAGGTCTATGTTGAATATCCTAAAGGATTTATTTGCAAAGATAAGCCTGATCATGTTTACAAATTGAAAAAGGCCCTCTATGGCTTAAAACAAGCACCTAGAGCTTGGTACTCTAGGCTAGACAGTCATTTAATCTCTAATGGATTTGTTAGAGGAGGTGTAGACAGTAATCTTTATGTTAAAACTGAAGGTTATGATAGTTTGGTTGTTGAAATTTACGTTGATGACACTATCTTTGGCTACAACAATGCTACATTGAGTAAAAATTCTCTCATATAATGGATTCTAAATTTGAAATGTTAATGTTAGGAGAATTAAATTTCTTCTTGGGTCCGCAAATCTCTCAATGTGAAAATGGAATATTTCTTTCTCAAACCAAGTATGCTAAAGAGATGCTTAAGAAATTTTAGATGGATGAATGCCATCCAGTTAGCACTCCAATGATTATTGGATGCAAACTTACTAAGGTTGATGATTCTCCTGATACAAATCAAACTGAATATAGATCATGATTGGCAGTCTATTATATTTAACTGCTTCTCGACCTGACATTATGCAGGCAGTTTGCACTATTGCATGGTTTCAGGCATCACCTAAAGAATCCCATGTCACTGCTGTTAAAAGGATTTTTAAATATATTCAGGGCACTCTTGATTATGGTCTTTGGTATCCTAGGAGCAATGATTTCTCTTTGATTGCTTATACTGATGCTGACTGGGCTAGTTGTTTGGATGATATGAAAAGCACAAGTGGTGCTGCATTCTTTCTTGGTGATTGTTTAGTGGCATGGCACAGTAAGAAACAAGTATCTATTTCTCTCTCTACTGCTGAAGCATAATACATTGCTGCCACTTCATGCTGTACTCAAGTACTGTGGATGAGTCAGACTCTTTCAGATATGGGTATTGATGTTTCTAAACCTATTTCCATTCTTTGTGATAACACTAGTGCGATAAATATTTCAAAAAATCCTATTATGCACTCTCGCACTAAACATATTGCTATCAAGTTTCACTTTCTTCGAGAAAAGGTTTTTGGCTAATGAAGTCTGCTTACAGTTTGTTGGATCTCAAGATCAGGTGGCTGATATTTTTACTAAGCCCTTAGCAAAAGAGTTATTTGAAAGGCTGAGACTTCAATTGGGAGTTATCTCTCAATCATTACTTCACTGAATCTCCAAGCTACTGCTTAGGGGGAGCAAGTCAAATATTTTTCATTCACTTACAGCTCTCCTACAATCTTGGTTGTTGCACTACTATTTTTTTTGCAGCTATTTGTCATGATATTTTGGTTGGCTTCTCAGTTGTGTTTCATGGCAATGCACATTCTTCTCTTCTATTCTTTGTCATTGAGGCAAAAAGGGGGAGAGTCATTTGTGTTTTTCCATCAAGGACAAAGGGGGAGTTTGTTGGATCTCAGTTGTGTATATGGTTTGTCCTTGATGTCAAAATCTCTTTCAGTTGGTTTCCTTGTCAGGATGGTTCTTTTTGCATATCACAGGTATTGGTTGTTTCTCATTCAGGCTTACACATATCAACATGAGTATGGCAGAGTCTCCCCGATCCACTTTGAAATGTCTATGTTGCCTATCGGCAAGACATTTATGATGTCATGTCAATTGAATTTATCATATAGGCTGCTGTCGGCAAGACTTCTTTTTTGTTTCGGCGACTAAAAAGGATCATATCGGTATATGTTATACAGTCGGTATGTGGTCACAGCGAAATTGCTTTGTCTCACCGATCGAAGGTTGAATGGAAGTTTATCGACATGGGTTTTGTTCACCGCTGAGAGGTCTTACCGAATGAGTCGGGTCTCACCGACTATTACATGAGATGGTTCATCGGTGTAAGTAATCCCTATCGGCATATTGTTTCATCGACTCTTTGTGTCTCACTGACTGGCACATTAAAAGATTCACTTCGGCTAGACACATTACTTTCGGTGTGAAGTCATAGCGATTGTAAAAAGTCACACCGACCGGTGGTGGAAGGACATTTTGGTAAAAGCTAGGGTTTTTGGTGAGAGGTCTCGGCGAGTGACCTTTGGTCTTGCCGATGGAACATAAAAAGTCTTTGTCAGCATAAGTTTTGACCTGTCTCTGCGACTCACAAGATGGTGGGTGACTTTCGGTGAAACACAATCTTTTCGATTTGAAGTCTCCCTGAGAGTGCATTGTCACGGCGACAGAGTTATTCACGTGGTCTTTCGGTATGACACAGGATGCTCTATGAGAGGTCACCCCGACTATACTGTGTCTTAGCAAAGACGAATGATGATTTCATTTCGATGAAAGATACTTTTTTTTTCAATGATCAGAAGAATGTTATATGGCTCTCGACAAAACATTATGAAGTCTATAAGAGGTCTCTCCGATATTGTTTGGTCACAACGATAGTAAATGAAACTAAAGGGCACCTTGGTGAGAAGTTTCCTTGTGTCTCAACGAATGTATAATACTCTAAGGAAGCCCATCGATGAGACATGATGGATTCGTTATGTCTTCTCCCCGACTCTGATGTGTCTCAGCGAAAGTGAATTGAACCAAGGGGACGACTAACGATTGAATTAGGGTTGAACGTCTGGCGTTAAAGTTTCCTTCGGCATACCGTCGCATCGATTGAAAAGAAAGTTACTTAGGGAAAAATTTGTGATTATTCTTTTTGACTGGGTATGGAACCCTAGCCTGGCCGCCATCATGAGAAAGTTTCAAAAACTGTTCTTTACTATTGTTGCTGGCTATAACGGCATTGTCAGGATGAAATTCATTTTTGGTTCAGAAATGAATGGTATGGATGATATGTTTGAAGTGCCTCTCTGGCTGGAAGCTCGACAGTGGTTGATGGGGCCATGGGAGTTACAGATTTTTCTGGTATTTTTATTTATGTGTTTCATGTTGCACATACTGGTTTATAATCACCATTTTCTTTAACTGCTCTCTGCATCTCTATTACTAATATGACAAAAGATGCCCTGACTGAGTATTGTCTTTCATACATTAGAAGTTATGATTTTCTGTGGTGGGCAGTTGTGCTTTCTATGCAGAAAAATGATCTCATAAGTTTCAGACTTGTTGAGGATGACTCTTAGCTGAGTTGGTTGTTTTGCTGTTACTCCAGAAGAAAGTTACCTATCTGGCAGATGTATAAATAGAAGCATAAAACTCTTTTCTGTTGCTGTTGTTGTAATTCTGAGATTATCATTCCTTGGTTGTATGAAAATGTATGGATAAACTCTGCAATAAAATCTCAATAACAAGATGCAGAGATTGTAAATTTCTTCTCTATGTAGTATTTTAGGGATTAAATTATTGAATCTTTAAGGTATTATGTAGACAAGAAAGCAGAGAAATATGTGCTTAATTGAAAACAGAGAAATCCTCTGAGTTGATATTGTTGTTCAAATCATAATTTGAGGGGTTGGTACTCCTTGAGATAGATATATCAAAACGAGGGGTTGGTGCTCCTTGAGTGGGTGATCAAAAATCAGCCTATAAGGCATTGTGATTAGTTGATTAAAAGATTAAGCCTAGAAGGCATTTCAGGAGTGGTTTTTATACCCCATGAGGGTTTTCCACTCGACAAATTTTTGTGTCTCTTTGTTCTTCTGTGTTCTCACTGCTTTACAGTGTTGTTGTTTCAGTTCACTGTTGGGATTATCATTGTTCTCAATTCTGTTTATGAATGATTACATTCAACTCATGAATGCATTAATCAGAGTAATATAGAGATCAAATGTGAGCTATGTTTTGAAATTTTGAAAATTGGTCAAATCTGTTATGTCACTGATTCACCCCCCCTCTCAGTGTCATTTTAACTCCAACACATTGTGTGTAGGTGATTTGGATGTCATAGCATAAGAACATCATTTGCAGAGTCTCCTTGCTTAGGCAATCATCATCATTATTGGGTTTTAGATACCAAATAAGAGAGTAGATAAACATTTAGGAAGTATACAATTTTTTAGAAACATCATACTTCCTTTACAAAATATCCTCTTTTCTATTATATATCATTAATTAGTACTATTATTTTAATTTATTAAAATTTTAACTATATAAAATTAAAATTTATTATAAGAATAAATCAAATGATAATTTTTAAGATAGTTTACTTCCAAATTTTTTTTATTATTAAAAATAACTCTATATTTTTAAACACGATCTTAAATACATAAGATGGACAAATAAGTTGAGAATATTATTTCATATTTTTTAATTTTTGATCATTAAATTTTTATTTTTAATGTAATTTTAATATTTTTAATAAAAAATCAAAATATAGGAATTAGTTAGTATGATTATTTGTTTTATCTACATCTTTATTAAAAGATTTTTTGGGGTGACTAATTTGTTCGAGGTAATTATTACAATCATTTGAAATTATTCTAAAGGTAATTTAACATAACTTTCTTATTAAGATTTAGATTGTATTTAAAAGGAGTTTTTTTCCTTCTAACTTTTAATTTATAAATTTTTTTTGGTTATAAATTAGTTTCTTATATACTATTAAGTATTCCTTAAGAATATTTAATTTTTCAATATCCAATTTTTAAATATAATTATAAAGTAAAGTTGAATATATTATGTAAACTTTAAATTGAAGTAGTAAAAATAAATAAAAAATAATTGTAAAGATATTTTTTAAATAATTTGAATTCTTTTACTTAAATTTTTATAATTATTGTTGTTTAAAAATATATTTTAAGAATTTAATCAATTTTACTATAGTATTTTAAATTAATTTTTATAAATTTTAATTTAATTTTTAAATATTTTGTAGACTCTTAAGTTTGTTCATACCCGACCACATTTGATTTTATTCTATCATATACATTAGTTAAATAAATAATAATAATTTATTTATTTAATTCATTCATTTTTTACCTTTATCTTCACCCTTAAATAAATTTATAATCTCATTCCTCAAATCCTCCAATTAAATCAATTAATTAATTTACCTACTTAATTAATTGATTTATACTAATTAATTTTTATCAACACTTCCTTTAATATTTAAATCCACATCATCTTTAACCTTTTTCCATTTAATTCAATTAGAGGAGAAAGAAGAGAAACATAGTAAGATATTCCATTATTTCTTTAAATATTTTATTTTCTTCATCCTTGCTTATTTTCATATCTTCACATTTATCTTTCAATCTATAGTCTTTTACTTTTAAGGGGATATACCTCACATAAAAATTTAATTTAATTAAACGAATAATTAGTTTAGATATAAGTATTTGGGTTTGATGTTAAAATCAAATATGAAATTTTAGAGAGAGAAAGAGATGCACCAACTAATGATTGATTATTCCCACTCATCCTATCTATTTTAGTTAGTCAATTAAGAGAGCAAGGAGAGGTTGATACACTAGAATCCTAACTTTAATTCCGCACAAAAAAATTGATACACACAAATATATACATATATGTACATATGCCTATAATATATATATTCTCTTGTAATAATTATATATGTATATATTCTCTTACTTGGGCCTTAATCAATTCTAAGGAATATGGTGTTTATTATTAACATCATATTTAACTAAGGTAGATTTGCAAACACTTTCATGTTCAATGTCTTCATACTATTTGATTCTAGTGCAAATAGATAAACTAGTTTTACCAACTTAAAGGGATATCATAAAAGCACTAAATTTTATAGGCACTAGAATTAAGAACTGGTTCTCTATGATGTACTTGGGAAGGAGCATACTCTTTACTTTCCTATGCATTAAAAATATGCTATTGGTGTGATATTGAATTCATCGAACCTCTGGTGATTGGTGTGACTCCTCTTAGTGATTTTAAATACCTAGAGATATGTTTGTTCATATACACATTTATTTTGAAAACCTTGGTTAAGTGAGGTTCTATAGTTGATATATTCATTTCCAAGGGTCCAAAAGCTCTAGTAGTAAGAGTTTTTATGAAATCTAGATTATTTTGGATGGATGGTGATGAGAAAACACATGAAGGTAGAGGTCAATATAAGTGTATTTTCTATAAATTTGTGAAGCTATAGAACTATTTGGTTTCTAGAAAAGAAAAATATTAAGAGAATGAACTCTTCCTCTAGGTTGAGGATGATACCATTGTATAATAAAATTAAATCTAACAATGCCTTTTACATGGATTGAAAATCCCCATTGCTAAATTGTGCATTAGTTTTCACTTATGAAACTAACAACCATTTCCCTCATAAGGATATAATATATTGTTTCTCTAAATGAGGTAAAAAATGAAGATCATTTTATATGTAAGTGTTTAATCTATTATTGCTATGCCCTTAAACCTAGATAGTATGCTTAGAGTTATGAATAGTCAGTTTGTGGCTACCTTAAATCTTTATTATGTTATGATAATTAGTATATACTTATTTAGGTAATAAAGTTTTCCTATATGTTATCTAAGTTGGCTTGGGTGGTAGTGAAGGCATAATTAGGGTATATATATAAGAGCTAGTCATAAATTCTAAACTTTGTCTTCAAGAGTGCAGAATGTTATACAAAAAAATTGAAGGAATTTTTCCTAGGGTGTTTAAAGGACCACATCAATTATGAGTTAAACATGTTATATCCAAATTATATGTCTCAAGCAATGATTATGGCAAGGAAAGTCGAAGATATTTTTGTAGAAGGGAGGAAATCCCTAGAAAGAGAGATTGGAGGACCCCTACATCATCAATTTCTCAACCTATGGGATTGACACCACAACAGATTGAAGAAAAAAAAGGAAAAGGGTTTATGTTTCAACTATGATGGAAAATATAGTAAAGGACACAAATGTGTTAAGAATAAATAATTTTGCATTGAGGCTGTCTATGATGAAGAAAAGGATGAGAAAGAAGAAATATCAATATTAAAGACTAAGATGATATGCAACTATCTCTTACCATACTTTGTCAAGTATTAGTAGCTTGCAAAGCCTTAAGGTATTATGTTCCCTTAAAATTCAAAAGGTAACATTATTAAATGAATTAGGGACTACTCATAACTTCATCAACAATAAGTTGGTATAAATAATTAAACTATTTTCTTATCCAATCATAATATTTTAGGTTTTAATTACATATGAAGGTATACTTAGTTGTTAAGGGAAATACCATAGCATTAAACTCGCCATGGGATATTATGATGTAGGAGCATTTCGGGCTTATGGTACTCAACATCAATCAAATTGATTGATTTCTAGACACAAAACATGATTCAAATGATAAAATTTTGAAAAAAAAAACTTGTAAAGACATGCAAATTAGAGAGATAAGATTGAACAAAAGAAAAGTTCATTATTTACAAGATTAGCAGGTTGTGATCTTGATCTCGATGGTTGACACCAACAACAAGTATATGCATGAGCACATGCTACAATTTTGCGAACAAAATATTTCCAAAAGTCCAAAAGCATGCTAGTTATGCATTGGCACACATTGCTTAAGGGAGGTTGCTTGGTCTGATTTAAGAAGGAAATTGGAAGATTTTAATTAAATAGTGAATTGCAGGTTGGAGGTGAATGTGAGGGGTCGCACTGCAAGTAAAAGCCACGCCTGCCTATCATAAGATAATTAAAGATGCAAAATGAATAAAGGAGTGAGGCTGCATATGAGTAGAGGAGGCGTGCCAGTCATTTGGCAGAACTGAAACTAAGGTTTAAATATCCATGCAAAGGGACTGAAGGAGGCGCTGCATGGGGAGAAGGGTTGTCAAAAGAAATGCAAGCAATTAGCACTGATGGGGACTGCGAAGAAAGTGGGAGTGTTGCGCTTGCCAGAGGAATTAAGGGGAGGCGTGAGAAAGGGTGCATAAGATTTTTTTTAGATTATATTAAATCAAAAGGAATTTGAAAGGGGCGACGCTGTCAAAAGAGAACAGGGCACGCCAAGTTTGAAGAGGCTGCGTGCAAAGGTGAAGAGCCATGGGGTTGAGTTTTAAAAAGAATAGATAGTGTAATGTTCTCGTTATTGCAATATGAATTTGGATATTTAAATTCAATTTGCTTGCAATCATTCATTGTACGTTAATTTGAGCTATAATTTGAACTTGATTGATAAATGAAATTATCAAATTCTAAATAGTTATGTAATTGTGCAATTTTGTAATTGGTGAAATTGAATGAAAGAGTGTTTGTGGCTGCAAGTAATCTAGGCGGAGTACCACTTGTTGGTTATTGTGAGTTGTGGACAACAGAGGGGAGTACCCTCTTGCATCAATTTTTATTAGAGCCTGTGATCCTAAGTATGTGGAGATATCTTCAAACATGAGGTAGTCTACGTTAGGATTTGCAAGTAAAGAAGAGTGAAAAAGCGGTAGAGAAGAAGATCGTGAGGGTTGTTGAAGGTAAGATGAGTCCTGAGCAGCGAGAGAGCATAGTATTGGGAGAAAGTAGAGAATGAGAAGTATGAGAAGATGGGATAGATGGTCCGTGAGGAAGTGGGAAAGATTGAGGTGAGAATCGAGAAATTGGAAAAAAATGTTGGGAAACGTGAGAGGAAAGTGGTAAATAAGAGCAAGAAGAAGACTAAGGACAACAACCTGAGATGGAAGGAGGAAGATGTAGCCTCTACCAAAGAAGTTGCAATGAAGACATACCATGAGAAAGGCATGGAGGAAAAGGAAGAAAAGAAGGAAGTGAGCAATGAAGAAGTCGTGGTGAATGATGAAGGTGAAGAAGATCTGTTGACATAAATGTTGGTGATTGAAGAAGAGTGGATGTTGAAGCTTGTTGTTGCAGTGAAAGAGGAAGCAAAAGATGTTGGGACAATGAAGAATCATGAGGTAAATTTTGATTATAAATTCAATTTTGATGATTGTTTGTCTTCATTGATAAGAGAAGAGGAGGAGGTAGACCAAGATAAGGGTTCGTAAGTAGAAAATTTTAGTTTCCATGAAGTTGTAAAGGTAGATAGGTATGAGGATGCATATGTAGTTGCAGATTGGTGGATGGGTAATCCATTTTTGTAGGTAGAAACTATAGAGGATATTGCAAGTGGTGTTTGGTGGAGGTGGTCGATTAGAGGTGGGTTTGATCCCATGAAGGAAGAGAGGAGAGTGGAGAGTATTTGGAAGAGAAGGTCAGTCTGTGGTAGACATGAGTCCATGAGGAGGGAGAGAAGGTAGAGAATGTAGTGTAGTTGAGGAAAATGGTGTGTGTTCTGGAGAGGTGCTAAAAGAAGTGGAAGAAATAATTCTGGTGCACTTGATATAATGATGGAGTTCACTGTAGATTGTTCGCAATCTCGAAGGGTGATTCTATCACTCAACTCTACTATTGTGAGTCTATGCCCATAATCTTTCTACCTGACATGTTTGATGTAGGAGTATCTTGGGCTTATGATAATCAACATCAATCAAATTGGTTTCCAGGCATAAAACATAGTTCAAATGATGAAAAGTTTGCAAAAAAAATTGTCAAGACATGCAAATTAGAGGGCTAAGGTTAAACAAAAGAAAAATTCATTATTTGCAAGGTATATACATGGGCACATGCTATAATTATGTGAACACAAAATTGCCAAAGTCTAAAAACATGTTAGTTATGCATTGGCACACACTACTTAAGGGAGGCTACATAGTCTGATTAAGAAGGAAATTGGAAGATTTAAAGTAAATACTAATTTGCAGGTTGGAAGTGAATGTGAGGGGTCGCACTGCAAGTAAAAGCCACACTTATAATAAAATTAAGAAATTTAAAAATGTAATTTGGGAAGATAGAGGAACTACACCACATCTTGTGGCAAAGATTTAATAAAAAAAACTAAATTAAAAGGAGGTGAAGGGATGTACAGAGAAGGGGTGCATAAGCCATAGGAAGAAGAAATAGAGGGGTTGTGTAGCAGAGAGTGAGAGGAGGGTTGCACTGAAGTAATTGCAAAGAGGTCCAATCAAAAAGTAAAACAAAGAGGGGCCACATAGAAAATTGTGAGAGAATTGAATTGTTAGGAAATTAAATAGTAAAAGATGCAAATTGTACAAAAGGCTGATAAGGAATTATAGAGTGAGGTTGCATATGAGTAGAGGAGGTGTGCCATTCATTTGGCAAAACTAAAAATGAGGATTAAATATCCACACAAAGGGTTGGAGGATGCATTGTATAGTAAGAAGGGTGGTAAAAAGAAATGCAAGCAATTAGCATTGATAGGGACTTTGTGAATCAGAGGGGGAATACGAAGAAAGTGGGAGTGTTGTGCTTGCCAGAGGAATTAAGGGGAAGCATGAGAAATGATGCATAATTTTTTTTTTAGATTATATTAAATACATAAAGGAATTTGAAAGGGGCGACAATGTCAAAAGAGAATAGGGCAATGCCAAGTTTGAAGAGGTTGTGTGCAAAGGTGAAGAGCCACGGGATCGAGTTTCAAAGAGAACATATAGTGTAATGTTCTGGTTATTGCAATATGAATTTGGATATTTAAATTCAATTTGTTTGCAATCATTCATTGTGCGTTAATCTAAGCTATAATTTGAACTTGATTGACAAATGAAATTGTCAATTCAAGTAGTTATGTAATTGTGAATTTATACAATTTTGTAATTGGTGAAATTGAATGTAAGGGTGTTTGTGGCTGCAAGTAATCTGAGCAAAGTATTGTTTGTTGGTTATTATGAGTTGTGAACAATAGAGGGGAGTACCCTCTTGCATCATATTACATGGTTGATTTTCTTATGTTTGCTATCTCATAACTAGAAGAGACATTGTATTGGTAGTCAGGCACTATGAAGGAATAATTGAGAGGAACTTCCAAAACCTATTCATGTAGCTTCACTGTGGGGCTAAAATATTTGTGGTGTTGTTTCTTCCCAAAGGGAGAATGATGTTCAATTATCATGGATCATCTACAGAATCCAATGTCGAGCATCTACCAACACTATATCTACATCATTTTGAGGGAGGTTGCATGGCTACTCTTCTACTATCAATTTTGGGAGGAAGAATTTCCTCACATGGAGTTCATTACTTCACATTTTTTGGGGGGGTCACAGACCTTCTTTCTTTTCTCTCCTGTCGAAGGAACATGGACATTATACTTATGTGATAGAAGTAGTCCTTGGGGGGTCATGATGATTTCCTCATCTATCACTTATCTTCTTCACTTGTACATTTTATTGTATTTGTATCATTTCTCTTTTGGAGAGGAGTTATATTTCCCAATAAATTTTCTCCTTTTTCTCCACTTTATGGCCTAGTAGTCAGGACTCATTCATGTATACATTACTCCCTAAGTTGAACTTAAGTGTGGTGTTAATGTACAGTGTCTTTATCCATCTAGATAGGATATAACCTTTCTAGGATTGACCTATTCACACCTAGCTAAGTTTACTTAGGCTATTTCATACTTTTTTCTCATGTCATAGCATTGAGACATGTGTCCTCATCACTTGAGACACATATTGCATTCATACTTACCGCTTGCTCACACACTTGCCAAGCGAGCTCACAAGTGTTGCACATTTGGAGGGTTGGTCAGTTGTTTAGTTCTACCTTCATACCTAATCTATATTGCCTATATATGCAAGACCTCATTGTATAATTTACGCACTCTTCATATTATATGATAGATATCCTATTGTGTTTATTGTTTCACTTGCGGGTGATTATCAATGAACATGCTTTTTGATCTTGGCATTCTCCAACAATTTCACCTAGTTTATAATATTTTCGTAATCAATCATCACTTCTCATCAACACATAAAAAAGGGACCAAAACCTTGTCTAGCTATTTTTCTCTCCCTAGAGGACATTAGCCAAATCGTTTCTATTGGTTACTTTTGTGTCCCCCAATTTTGGTGGTGGAGTGTGTGAGTTAGGTTAAGTGTTTACTCTAGATCCCATTTCACCATCTCACAGATATATGATAGGTAACTGCTCCCATTATATTATTAAAACAAAGTTTTACATACTTTCTAGTTTAGCCATGGCCATTTCTGCCTCCCAAGATATATAAATATCAAAATTGGGAGCCTTACATGCTATCCCTTATATTCTACTATCTACATATATATATATCTTGCTCCCAAAGTATACAAAATGAAGCTATTTGTTAAACTATGCTAGTATTTTTCTTGTTGCTCTATTTCTTATATGCTAATCATACATGATCAGTTACTCTATCAATCCAAGTGCTCCTTGGTTATATATATTTTTGAAGGAAATTGAGGCCCTTAGTAAATGCCATTCCTAGGATTATCTTCAGGAACAAAGCACTCTTTTCAACAACTTGGTAGTGTCATGGAAGAGAAGAGTGCATAAAAGTGAAAACAAGAGGGAACCTCTTGTTCTCCATTCCTCAATATTTTATTTTGAATAAATCCTCAAGGAGATGGATTCCTTTTCCCTTGACTACCATTAATAACACATCCTCCATATCACCTAGAAATTGCTTCCTTATTAACCTTCAACACAACTCCCTTGTCGCATCCATCAATTCTCCCAAATATATGAGAGAGGCCAAAAACATGGATGAGATGTTAGCATTAACCCTATACCTATAGTTTGGTTCCATGAAAGCCTCACCCAACACTCCATTACATGTAAATTCAACCCGTGGTGTGTTTCAAACACACATTTTAGCCTCTTCTTCTTGATTTCTCCTAAGGTCATATGTCTATGAGAGTTGGTGAGGCAGTTTGGAGTGTCCATACCTCCCTTCTCAAGAACATAACTATTACATAATGACCCCTCAATTTCATTGTTAATTGGAATTTATTCTTTTTGAGGTAGCTCACACACACTTGTTATTAATGATTTTAAGTGTCTTCATGAATTCGTCTTAAACCATCTCCAAACACTACTTTGAGTGATCCTGAAATGATTACTCACTAGAGCTTAACTTTCTTTTCCTATTAATAGTTATTTTCTAATAAAGATGGTTGCTCAAAAGTTCTAACTGTTTTGTCCCATCAATCACCAAGTTAACAAGTTCGTTGGCCACTACATTGACCTCACAATAAACATGATTTATTGGAAAGTTCTCCAACTTGCCTACCACATTGGTTATCTTTTCCAATACATCTCTAAGCTTCTAGCTGTGAATTGAATTTGTTCTTACCGCATTGACCACGATCATGGAATCCCCCTCTATTTTAACTCTTTTTAAATTTAATTTTATAGATGATTGCAAACCAAGGAGTAATGCTTCTAATTCTACCTCGTTGTTGATCTCGTTTGGTAGTCTTCTAAACAAACAACCAACTGTTTCCTTCCTATTATCAAATGATACAACCAACACTTGACAATCCGAGTTCCCTCGAGATGCACCATCAAAATTAAGCTTGAACCACCCCTTCAGTGGTGGTTCCCATTTGGCTTCTTTGTGTAACCTCTAGGCCTCAACACCACTGACCCCATTAACGAGGGTCGAACTCATATTTTATTATTGTCATATTGATTCTTATAATTTAGCTATGTTTTAATTAAATTTTAATTTATAATTATTCTTTTTACTCAATCATAAAATCATGTATTTTGTAATTATACTTGCATATTTTTTAATTTATAAATAAGTGTCTATATTGTACTTACATATCTATTTATGTCTATTTTGATTATTTTTAATTTTTTTTTTTATCATTTTTAAGATTTAATCTAAGAATCAATTCACTATTTTGGATTAAAGGATAAAAAGGTATTACAAAGATCTTAGAATCTAATTATAACAAAACGACGAAATAGAATAATTGACCCAAAACAAAACATCAAACAACCAATACTAAAATTCAAATTAAACATGAGATTAATTCATTGTTAATGATAAAAGCGAATTCATTATTAATGATTATTATGTAATTTATTTTGGCCCAACACTCTCAAGTGTGTAAAAATAAAAAGTTTTTGTTTTCAAGCACTTTTTAATAGAAGCTGAGATTTCATTCCTACCCATTTCATGCTTTTTAACTTTTGTTTCACATGTTTTTGAAGTGCTTGGAATTACATTCCCTGTCAATTGTACGGCGTGCTCAAATATTCCGAAAACGTCAATTCTATTAAGTGTAATTTCATACAATGTTTTTAATTTTGCATACAAAATGAAGTTAAATAATGCGTAACTGTACGGAATGCGAAAAATCACAATTTTCAGTTGACGGTTAATCAAAATGTTTCGTCACCGTCAAATTTTGTACAAAGGCGGTGAAGTGGCCATCAAATCTAACCGCGGTTGCAATTCAAATGGCGATTTAGAAAACAAACAAATAAATAAATATTCTCGTATTTAATATAAATTCAAAGCAAAATCTAATGTATAAAATATTCTCGTAGACAATTTCTTTTAAGAGAATATGATAAGTTCTTTTTGGAAAGTATATACACAAGTGCAGTACTATAAAGGGAAAAGTGCATATTTCTATATCTATGTATATATATTATTTTAGGTTGTTGTTTTTATGTATGATTATAGTATAGAATTTGGTTTTTAAGTATGTTTTTGGATTTTAAAATTTGAATTTAGTATTCTGATATGTAGTATGTTTTTGAGTTGGTAATTTGTTTGATCTAACTTTTAGTATTCTTTTTATTTTGAATTGGCCCACACATGCAATTTTATTCTTTGGATTAGATTGTGGGTGGGATTGCACCTCCTTTTTCTCATATTTAATTGTTTTATTTTTAAGGTCAACATTTCTTAGACCTAACAATCATTTGTCTTTCATGGGTATCAATCATAGGACAACCACACATCATCATATCACAAGAATAACATATTGAAAGACCATAAAAGTTTTTCTCCCTTCTTAGGAACTAGTCATTAATGCCCATATGCTTATACCAAGCTTAAAACTGAATGATAATAACAATCCACAAATTGACATTAGATTTCTTTGATATAACAATTAATCGTTTCTTTGGGCTTCAACAAGATATCAACGATCAACTTTGCAATAGCCATTGTCACCATACCTTGACATAGTCCATTACTACACTTTATATCTCTTTTACCACTATTAGCTCACTTTCATAGTCAAGCTAAGCTACAAGGAAGTCTTGAGCTTCAATCCTTCATAGTAGGCGTCATGGTGCTTGTTAGTATCACCACATTTTCCTTACTTTAAACACACATATTGTGAAGTTTTGAAAGTACTAAGGGTCTCACTCTATTGAAGATAAAATCAACCATTTAGACAACACAATTCTACCTTGTAAGATTACAAGCACAATCATATCCTATAGATGCTCTATTTAATAGATTTCATTATTCTTATATGATCTATAATCTAGTTCTAGATATGAGTCCTATCAATCTCCTATCTCAATGTGACATTAACAAAATCCACATTTGACTAATTTCAAGTATACAACCCAAAATCGTCTCATTTATATTTTAACACATGTCTAATTTATATCTTAGCTAATTCACTCCAATCAATTTATCATACTCAACTCCTTTATATATATCTATTTTTATTTTCTTATAATATTTTGAATTAGACACCCATAATGCCACAAAAAATGACATGAAATTAATAGATTATAATAACCCAATAATTGACTAAATCCCTTTCGATTATTTCTCATCAAATTAAAAAATCCTACCTACCCACAAGAAACCAAAATTTATTATTCAAAAAATTTCAACAAAAATTTAAACCCAACCTTAAACCCAAATCTATAACCCAAAAGTTTAAACCCCCAAATTATAACTATAATCAAAACGAAAGGGGTGGGGTAGAAACTACACTAAAACCCTAAATATTTAGGGATCTTTAGTTTATCATCTATGTAACTTCATATGGGGAGCCCTTTAAAAGACTGATCACAACAAATCCTCCTTTTAATCATATCAACAATGGAAAGCCTAGGAATAAGGAAAAAAAAGCAATTTATTCTAAACCTATGGATAGTTAACCTAGGTTTTCCAGCAATAGATGAAGGTTATGCAGATTCCTTAGATAGTTGTGTCCTTCCTGCTATTGCACATCAGCAATATCCTTTTTTAAGCAAGAAAAAAGATGCAGCCATTGACAACACAAAAGCACAGCTTAAGCTGTGTTGTGTGCCACGTTAAAAATATTGCGTCGCCCCAGTGATTGTATGGGATCCAACAACAAATCATCCATTGCAACACAAATGTTAACCGTCGGACTTCCATCCATTTCTTTAGGCAAAGGTCACATTCGAAATACCCACATTCTCATGCAAGATTAGTAATCTCTTGCATGATCTAATCATTAAAATTCACCAAAACTGTAGCTACATTTAAAACCAGTCTCTCAATGATTCCTCTCTTTCCTTTGCCCCAAACACCATCGTACAATACCCCCTTCTCCTTCTTCTTCTCAGAGAACCCCTAATGGATACCGGAGACTGCCATATGCTCAACTTAAAAGATAACTCTACATGCTTCACCATCACAAATTCCTTAGCTTTTACAAGCTTGAGCACTTGTGGTTTCTTTCACAGAAGGCCTGTGCTGCCTTGCCAACAATTCCCTATACAAAGGATTTAATGGAAGATTTAGAGATCGATGGATACCCTTTTATTAATGAATATCAATAATTATCTCTAAGATTTTAAATTCCATTTTGTTTAGACAATTAGATTTATTAGACATTTTATAGGGTGTATTTTTATCCTATAAATATGCAATGGATTTATGGGATTATGACTGTTTATAATTTCATCTTATTAATTTTTAAGTATCTTTTCTCCTAGGTTTTGATCCATTCATCATTGTCATCAACAAGTTTTGAGGAAATCATAATGGATTTGGCTGCTAGTTCATCCATCTAGCTTAGGCTCACATAATTTCCCAATAGCCATGAAAAAAGGATTTTGAGAATCCATACTCATGGATCTAGATGAATATTAGTGTCCCTCTCTCTCTCCAATCCTTGGGAAAATGGAGCAAATACCTACACAACACCCACCATAACAATCTTTGAGCTTGGCATGCAAAAATCTAAGAAAAAACATATTCTTCTACTTGAATTTCCCCAAACCCTAGCCTTTTCTCATACCCTTCTTCTTTGCCTTCTAATTAACTCAAACTAGTAGGGCTAGGTTGTAACTTTAACCAAAATATCTCCTAATTAAACAAACTAAATGGTCAAGCTTCTATTATCACAAAGAGGGACATTTGACAAGACATTTTCCTATCTACAAACCAAAAAACTCCATCCCTATATTGAATCCAAACCTCTCCACCAATTTTGTTTTACCTCCTTGTGAATGGTGTCCATTGAGCCTTGACCCTCTCTCTTAATCCTTCATTCACCCATCCCATCACCCTAACCATCTACCCCCTAAATCACCTCTACTAGCTTCATCTTCAAGATTTTTTTTGTATAAATAGGCCCTATCATTAAGAAGGATCAAGAATGATTAAGAAAATGAAGGAAATATCAAACCATCATATAGGTGAATAGGGTCATATAGAAATCAATTACAGGTATTCCTAGAGATAGATTTCCCTCTCTAGGTCTTCTTAGACAAAGATTTGGATCCCCTGCTAAGGACCTCTAGGACAATAATTCCACTTTGACAATATAAATCTTCATTGGAGAATCAATTCAAAGTTCTAGATTCAAAGGAAATAGAAACCCTCCTCTAATACCAATGAAGAATTCAATATTGTCATGGAATGTTAAGGGTCTAGATCTATTCCTTGAGAAAAGAATACATTATTAAAGATTTACAAATTCACAAAATTGATTTCATCTTTCTACAAGAGATCAAAATTAGAAGAAATCACTTCTAACTCCCCCTCCAATATATATGGAAAGATGGTTGGTTTAAACCTAAAAAAATGAAGGAAATGAGGTTGTAATGATAGGAATTGCACCCTATTTAGCTATGTTTTTCATCTCTTTATGAGTAGATCCCCTCAATAATTGTGCTTGATACTACTAGATAAGGATAATATTTTGGTGTTGGATCTATTTATGCTCCCATTGAATCATCATCTTGAATAAAGTTATAATAATTAATGGTTAATTCCCTCCCCATGGTTGAATTGATTTGGGGACATGACTTTAACATGGTGAAAAAAGCCAAGATAAAAGTTGGTATTACTTTCTCAAGCACAAGCTAAAAAATAATTCAATGCTTAGATCCTAACTAGAAATATCATGGTGATTTCTAAACCCATGATTTAAAATAAAATTTACTCACACTCAACATTGACTCACTTGGTCCAACTCAAGATAAGGTAGGGAATTAAGTTTTATTGATATTTTTCTTAATATATTCTCTTTTTATCATTCCATCTTTGTAAAACAACCTCGTTAAAGTAGATTATGCTATCCCTCTCATACCCCATCAATATTTTTTTTACCTATCACCTTTCAAATGATTCCTTAGACCATAATACCCTACCCTTCAATCTAAATACTTCCCACCTCAATTAGCCTAATTTACTTGCATCCCTAATCTCCCTTTGGAATGATGCTCTTAGAATTGACAAAGATAGTAGTTGGATACAATGGTGGAAAGATGCAATTAAGCACATCACTTCCTTCCTAAGATCTCATGGAAAGGGGATGGTTAGAAATAGATTTAAAATGGAAAAAAATTAAGAAACCAAATAGAAAAAAAATAGGGATCTTCTGGATTCAACACTTACTAATAGTTCCTTACAATGAGTGTTTGTTTCTTATGAAATAAAAGAAGATTTTATATTTAATGTGATAGAGACACTTGATTAAATTCTAGGTTGTATTAGATGAATGAAGGATATAGGGTACACAATTCATCTTAAACTATCTCTAACATAAACAATATCAGATTAAATAATCTCTATTACAAACCAATATGAGTAGGCCCATGCCAACCTTGATGATATTAAGTCAATTTTCCTCTAGGAATAAAAATAATTGTTTATTGACCTAGTAAAGGATATTCACTTCAAGATATAACTAAGGAATTTGTTGGCTCTTTCATACCTATTAAGATTGATCTTGACCAACAATTCTACTTAGATTGTCTATTCACCCTTGAGGAGTTTGATACTACCTTGAAGGATATGACTAACTCTAAAGGCCTTGGAATATATGGTCCACTTGTAGAATTCTATAAAACCATGTGGCCATTCATCAAGGAAAACTTCTGGAAGGTTTACAATGAATCCTTAAGAAAAGGATCCATCCATCCTTTTATTAATCAAGAGTTGATAAAGGGAAAAAATGATTAGGTTGGAGAACTATTACTTTTAATAACTCCTCCAATATTTTAGCTAAGGCCATAGTTGAAATAATTAGATAGAGGGCTCTAAAAATCATAAATATTGAACAAACTAATTTTTTAGGAGGGGGATTTCTATTAGACAACTTAGAAATAGTTGAATGAGCTCACTAAAGAGGACAAATTACTTTCTCAATAAAATTGGATTTTGACAAGACAAATGACAAAATAAGGCAGCAATTCATCCTAAAAATGTTTAAATGGTTAAGCTTTGATCCCGAACTCACATCCTACATTAACTCCTCTTTGTTGATGCTAATGCCTGCATAACTAGTAATGGTTCATAACTCAAACTTATTCTCCTTAAAGGTCAATAACACAACTTTATGCTTTGGCATCATTCCTTTATGTTCCCATTGTTGATTCTCTTAAATACTTACTAAACTATAATAAAAATTTGAATCTAATAAGTGGCATTTCTCTACTTAGAAATGAAGTGGTTTTTAATAGTTTACTATTCATTCAAAATTCTCAAGAAGAGTTAAACAATGCCTTGGATGTTATAGACTTGTTTTACAATTGACTCTCAACTCTCTTTTAATAAAATAAAATTTTATTCATTTCAATAGTTAGCTAAGACATAGATTCGATAGAAAGAAATTGGTAGAATCCAAAGAGGGGCTTATATATTCAATACTTCTTATTTCCCTTCTCACTTTTTATGCAAATGGAGAACAGACTT
>VDFB02086081.1:89700260-89775346 GCA_007258455.2 Sequoia sempervirens
AAGGAAGAAAAGAAGGAAGTGAGCAATGAAGAAGTCGTGGTGAATGATGAAGGTGAAGAAGATCTGTTGACATAAATGTTGGTGATTGAAGAAGAGTGGATGTTGAAGCTTGTTGTTGCAGTGAAAGAGGAAGCAAAAGATGTTGGGACAATGAAGAATCATGAGGTAAATTTTGATTATAAATTCAATTTTGATGATTGTTTGTCTTCATTGATAAGAGAAGAGGAGGAGGTAGACCAAGATAAGGGTTCGTAAGTAGAAAATTTTAGTTTCCATGAAGTTGTAAAGGTAGATAGGTATGAGGATGCATATGTAGTTGCAGATTGGTGGATGGGTAATCCATTTTTGTAGGTAGAAACTATAGAGGATATTGCAAGTGGTGTTTGGTGGAGGTGGTCGATTAGAGGTGGGTTTGATCCCATGAAGGAAGAGAGGAGAGTGGAGAGTATTTGGAAGAGAAGGTCAGTCTGTGGTAGACATGAGTCCATGAGGAGGGAGAGAAGGTAGAGAATGTAGTGTAGTTGAGGAAAATGGTGTGTGTTCTGGAGAGGTGCTAAAAGAAGTGGAAGAAATAATTCTGGTGCACTTGATATAATGATGGAGTTCACTGTAGATTGTTCGCAATCTCGAAGGGTGATTCTATCACTCAACTCTACTATTGTGAGTCTATGCCCATAATCTTTCTACCTGACATGTTTGATGTAGGAGTATCTTGGGCTTATGATAATCAACATCAATCAAATTGGTTTCCAGGCATAAAACATAGTTCAAATGATGAAAAGTTTGCAAAAAAAATTGTCAAGACATGCAAATTAGAGGGCTAAGGTTAAACAAAAGAAAAATTCATTATTTGCAAGGTATATACATGGGCACATGCTATAATTATGTGAACACAAAATTGCCAAAGTCTAAAAACATGTTAGTTATGCATTGGCACACACTACTTAAGGGAGGCTACATAGTCTGATTAAGAAGGAAATTGGAAGATTTAAAGTAAATACTAATTTGCAGGTTGGAAGTGAATGTGAGGGGTCGCACTGCAAGTAAAAGCCACACTTATAATAAAATTAAGAAATTTAAAAATGTAATTTGGGAAGATAGAGGAACTACACCACATCTTGTGGCAAAGATTTAATAAAAAAAACTAAATTAAAAGGAGGTGAAGGGATGTACAGAGAAGGGGTGCATAAGCCATAGGAAGAAGAAATAGAGGGGTTGTGTAGCAGAGAGTGAGAGGAGGGTTGCACTGAAGTAATTGCAAAGAGGTCCAATCAAAAAGTAAAACAAAGAGGGGCCACATAGAAAATTGTGAGAGAATTGAATTGTTAGGAAATTAAATAGTAAAAGATGCAAATTGTACAAAAGGCTGATAAGGAATTATAGAGTGAGGTTGCATATGAGTAGAGGAGGTGTGCCATTCATTTGGCAAAACTAAAAATGAGGATTAAATATCCACACAAAGGGTTGGAGGATGCATTGTATAGTAAGAAGGGTGGTAAAAAGAAATGCAAGCAATTAGCATTGATAGGGACTTTGTGAATCAGAGGGGGAATACGAAGAAAGTGGGAGTGTTGTGCTTGCCAGAGGAATTAAGGGGAAGCATGAGAAATGATGCATAATTTTTTTTTTAGATTATATTAAATACATAAAGGAATTTGAAAGGGGCGACAATGTCAAAAGAGAATAGGGCAATGCCAAGTTTGAAGAGGTTGTGTGCAAAGGTGAAGAGCCACGGGATCGAGTTTCAAAGAGAACATATAGTGTAATGTTCTGGTTATTGCAATATGAATTTGGATATTTAAATTCAATTTGTTTGCAATCATTCATTGTGCGTTAATCTAAGCTATAATTTGAACTTGATTGACAAATGAAATTGTCAATTCAAGTAGTTATGTAATTGTGAATTTATACAATTTTGTAATTGGTGAAATTGAATGTAAGGGTGTTTGTGGCTGCAAGTAATCTGAGCAAAGTATTGTTTGTTGGTTATTATGAGTTGTGAACAATAGAGGGGAGTACCCTCTTGCATCATATTACATGGTTGATTTTCTTATGTTTGCTATCTCATAACTAGAAGAGACATTGTATTGGTAGTCAGGCACTATGAAGGAATAATTGAGAGGAACTTCCAAAACCTATTCATGTAGCTTCACTGTGGGGCTAAAATATTTGTGGTGTTGTTTCTTCCCAAAGGGAGAATGATGTTCAATTATCATGGATCATCTACAGAATCCAATGTCGAGCATCTACCAACACTATATCTACATCATTTTGAGGGAGGTTGCATGGCTACTCTTCTACTATCAATTTTGGGAGGAAGAATTTCCTCACATGGAGTTCATTACTTCACATTTTTTGGGGGGGTCACAGACCTTCTTTCTTTTCTCTCCTGTCGAAGGAACATGGACATTATACTTATGTGATAGAAGTAGTCCTTGGGGGGTCATGATGATTTCCTCATCTATCACTTATCTTCTTCACTTGTACATTTTATTGTATTTGTATCATTTCTCTTTTGGAGAGGAGTTATATTTCCCAATAAATTTTCTCCTTTTTCTCCACTTTATGGCCTAGTAGTCAGGACTCATTCATGTATACATTACTCCCTAAGTTGAACTTAAGTGTGGTGTTAATGTACAGTGTCTTTATCCATCTAGATAGGATATAACCTTTCTAGGATTGACCTATTCACACCTAGCTAAGTTTACTTAGGCTATTTCATACTTTTTTCTCATGTCATAGCATTGAGACATGTGTCCTCATCACTTGAGACACATATTGCATTCATACTTACCGCTTGCTCACACACTTGCCAAGCGAGCTCACAAGTGTTGCACATTTGGAGGGTTGGTCAGTTGTTTAGTTCTACCTTCATACCTAATCTATATTGCCTATATATGCAAGACCTCATTGTATAATTTACGCACTCTTCATATTATATGATAGATATCCTATTGTGTTTATTGTTTCACTTGCGGGTGATTATCAATGAACATGCTTTTTGATCTTGGCATTCTCCAACAATTTCACCTAGTTTATAATATTTTCGTAATCAATCATCACTTCTCATCAACACATAAAAAAGGGACCAAAACCTTGTCTAGCTATTTTTCTCTCCCTAGAGGACATTAGCCAAATCGTTTCTATTGGTTACTTTTGTGTCCCCCAATTTTGGTGGTGGAGTGTGTGAGTTAGGTTAAGTGTTTACTCTAGATCCCATTTCACCATCTCACAGATATATGATAGGTAACTGCTCCCATTATATTATTAAAACAAAGTTTTACATACTTTCTAGTTTAGCCATGGCCATTTCTGCCTCCCAAGATATATAAATATCAAAATTGGGAGCCTTACATGCTATCCCTTATATTCTACTATCTACACACACACACACACACACACACACACACACACACACACACACACACACACACACACACACACACACACACATATATATATATCTTGCTCCCAAAGTATACAAAATGAAGCTATTTGTTAAACTATGCTAGTATTTTTCTTGTTGCTCTATTTCTTATATGCTAATCATACATGATCAGTTACTCTATCAATCCAAGTGCTCCTTGGTTATATATATTTTTGAAGGAAATTGAGGCCCTTAGTAAATGCCATTCCTAGGATTATCTTCAGGAACAAAGCACTCTTTTCAACAACTTGGTAGTGTCATGGAAGAGAAGAGTGCATAAAAGTGAAAACAAGAGGGAACCTCTTGTTCTCCATTCCTCAATATTTTATTTTGAATAAATCCTCAAGGAGATGGATTCCTTTTCCCTTGACTACCATTAATAACACATCCTCCATATCACCTAGAAATTGCTTCCTTATTAACCTTCAACACAACTCCCTTGTCGCATCCATCAATTCTCCCAAATATATGAGAGAGGCCAAAAACATGGATGAGATGTTAGCATTAACCCTATACCTATAGTTTGGTTCCATGAAAGCCTCACCCAACACTCCATTACATGTAAATTCAACCCGTGGTGTGTTTCAAACACACATTTTAGCCTCTTCTTCTTGATTTCTCCTAAGGTCATATGTCTATGAGAGTTGGTGAGGCAGTTTGGAGTGTCCATACCTCCCTTCTCAAGAACATAACTATTACATAATGACCCCTCAATTTCATTGTTAATTGGAATTTATTCTTTTTGAGGTAGCTCACACACACTTGTTATTAATGATTTTAAGTGTCTTCATGAATTCGTCTTAAACCATCTCCAAACACTACTTTGAGTGATCCTGAAATGATTACTCACTAGAGCTTAACTTTCTTTTCCTATTAATAGTTATTTTCTAATAAAGATGGTTGCTCAAAAGTTCTAACTGTTTTGTCCCATCAATCACCAAGTTAACAAGTTCGTTGGCCACTACATTGACCTCACAATAAACATGATTTATTGGAAAGTTCTCCAACTTGCCTACCACATTGGTTATCTTTTCCAATACATCTCTAAGCTTCTAGCTGTGAATTGAATTTGTTCTTACCGCATTGACCACGATCATGGAATCCCCCTCTATTTTAACTCTTTTTAAATTTAATTTTATAGATGATTGCAAACCAAGGAGTAATGCTTCTAATTCTACCTCGTTGTTGATCTCGTTTGGTAGTCTTCTAAACAAACAACCAACTGTTTCCTTCCTATTATCAAATGATACAACCAACACTTGACAATCCGAGTTCCCTCGAGATGCACCATCAAAATTAAGCTTGAACCACCCCTTCAGTGGTGGTTCCCATTTGGCTTCTTTGTGTAACCTCTAGGCCTCAACACCACTGACCCCATTAACGAGGGTCGAACTCATATTTTATTATTGTCATATTGATTCTTATAATTTAGCTATGTTTTAATTAAATTTTAATTTATAATTATTCTTTTTACTCAATCATAAAATCATGTATTTTGTAATTATACTTGCATATTTTTTAATTTATAAATAAGTGTCTATATTGTACTTACATATCTATTTATGTCTATTTTGATTATTTTTAATTTTTTTTTTTATCATTTTTAAGATTTAATCTAAGAATCAATTCACTATTTTGGATTAAAGGATAAAAAGGTATTACAAAGATCTTAGAATCTAATTATAACAAAACGACGAAATAGAATAATTGACCCAAAACAAAACATCAAACAACCAATACTAAAATTCAAATTAAACATGAGATTAATTCATTGTTAATGATAAAAGCGAATTCATTATTAATGATTATTATGTAATTTATTTTGGCCCAACACTCTCAAGTGTGTAAAAATAAAAAGTTTTTGTTTTCAAGCACTTTTTAATAGAAGCTGAGATTTCATTCCTACCCATTTCATGCTTTTTAACTTTTGTTTCACATGTTTTTGAAGTGCTTGGAATTACATTCCCTGTCAATTGTACGGCGTGCTCAAATATTCCGAAAACGTCAATTCTTTTAAGTGTAATTTCATACAATGTTTTTAATTTTGCATACAAAATGAAGTTAAATAATGCGTAACTGTACGGAATGCGAAAAATCACAATTTACAGTTGACGGTTAATCAAAATGTTTCGTCACCGTCAAATTTTGTACAGAGGCGGTGAAGTGGCCATCAAATCTAACCGCGGTTGCAATTCAAATGGCGATTTAGAAAACAAACAAATAAATAAATACTCTCGTATTTAATATAAATTCAAAGCAATATCTAATGTATAAAATATTCTCGTAGACAATTTCTTTAAAGAGAATATGATAAGTTCTTTTTGGAAAGTATATACACAAGTGCAGTACTATAAAGGTAAAAGTGCATATTTCTATATCTATGTATATATATTATCTTAGGGTGTTGTTTTTATGTATGATTATAGTATAGAATTTGGTTTTTAAGTATGTTTTTGGATTTTAAAATTTGAATTTAGTATTCTGATATGTAGTATGTTTTTGAGTTGGTAATTTGTTTGATCTAACTTTTAGTATTCTTTTTATTTTGAATTGGCCCACACATGCAATTTTATTCTTTGGATTAGATTGTGGGTGGGATTGCACCTCCTTTTTCTCATATTTAATTGCTTTATTTTTAAGGTCAACATTTCTTAGACCTAACAATCATTTGTCTTTCATGGGTATCAATCATAGGACAACCACACATCATCATATCAC
The DNA here is from genome assembly GCA_007258455.2 of Sequoia sempervirens. Classification (NCBI taxonomy): domain Eukaryota; kingdom Viridiplantae; phylum Streptophyta; class Pinopsida; order Cupressales; family Cupressaceae; genus Sequoia; species Sequoia sempervirens. The sequence continues at coordinate 89,706,406 of VDFB02086081.1, forward strand.
AAGAATAACATATTGAAAGACCATAAAAGGTTTTCTCCCTTCTTAGGAACTAGTCATTAATGCCCACATGCTTACACCAGGCATAAAACTGAATGACAATAATGATCCACAAATTGACATTAGATTTCTTTGATATAACAATTAATCTTTTCTTTGGGCTTCAACAAGATATCAACGATCAACTTTGCAATAGCCATTGTCACCATACCTTGACATAGTCCATTACTACACTTTATATCTCTTTTACCACTATTAGCTCACTTTCATAGTCAAGCTAAGCTACAAGGAAGTCTTGAGCTTCAATCCTTCATAGTAGGCGTCATGGTGCTTGTTAGTATCACCACATTTTCCTTACTTTAAACACACATATTGTGAAGTTTTGAAAGTACTAAGGGTCTCACTCTATTGAAGATAAAATCAACCATTTAGACAACACAATTCTACCTTGTAAGATTACAAGCACAATCATATCCTATAGATGCTCTATTTAATAGATTTCATTATTCTTATATGATCTATAATCTAGTTCTAGATATGAGTCCTATCAATCTCCTATCTCAATGTGACATTAACAAAATCCACATTTGACTAATTTCAAGTATACAACCCAAAATCGTCTCATTTATATTTTAACACATGTCTAATTTATATCTTAGCTAATTCACTCCAATCAATTTATCATACTCAACTCCTTTATATATATCTATTTTTATTTTCTTATAATATTTTGAATTAGACACCCATAATGCCACAAAAAATGACATGAAATTAATAGATTATAATAACCCAATAATTGACTAAATCCCTTTCGATTATTTCTCATCAAATTAAAAAATCCTACCTACCCACAAGAAACCAAAATTTATTATTCAAAAAATTTCAACAAAAATTTAAACCCAACCTTAAACCCAAATCTATAACCCAAAAGTTTAAACCCCCAAATTATAACTATAATCAAAACGAAAGGGGTGGGGTAGAAACTACACTAAAACCCTAAATATTTAGGGATCTTTAGTTTATCATCTATGTATCTTCATGTGGGGAGCCCTTTAAAAGACTGGTCACAACAAATCCTCCTTTTAATCATAACAACAATGGAAAGCCTAGGAATAAGGAAAAAAAAGCAATTTATTCTAAACCTATGGATAGTTAACCTAGGTTTTCTAGCAATAGATGAAGGTTATGCAGATTCCTTAGATAGTTGTGTCCTTCCTGCTATTGCACATCAGCAATATCCTTTTTCAAAGCAAGAAAAAAGATGCAGCCATTGACAACACAAAAGCACAGCTTAAGCTGTGTTGTGCGCCACGTTAAAAATATTGCGTCGCCCCAGTGATTGTATGGGATCCAACAACAAATCATCCATTGCAACACAAATGTTAACCGTCAGGCTTCCATCCATTTCTTTAGGCAAAGGTCGCATTCGAAATACCCACATTCGCATGCAAGATTAGTAATCTCTTGCATGATCTAATCATTAAAATTCACCAAAACTGTAGCTACATTTAAAACCAGTCTCTCAGTGATTCCTCTCTTTCCTTTGCCCCAAACACCATCGTACAATACCCCCTTCTTCTTCTTCTTCTTCTTCTTCTTAGAGAACCCCTAATGGATACCGGAGACTGCCATATTAAAAGATAACTCTACATGCTTCACCATCACAAATTCCTTAGCTTTTACAAGCTTGAGCACTCATGGTTTCTTTCACAGAAGGCCTGTGCTGCCTTGCCAACAATTCCCTATACAAAGGATTTAATGGAAGATTTAGAGATCGATGGATACCCTTTTATTAATGAATAATGACTATTTATAATTTCATCTTATTAATTTTTAAGTATCTTTTCTCCTAGGTTTTGATCCATTCATCATTGTCATCAACAAGTTTTGAGGAAATCATAATCGATTTGGCTGCTAGTTCATCCATCTAGCTTAGGCTCACATAATTTCCCAATAGCCAGGAAAAAAGGATTTTGAGAATCCATACTCATGGATCTAGATGAATATTAGTGTCCCTCTCTCTCTTCAATCCTTGGGAAAATGGAGCAAATACCTACACAACACGCACCATAACAATCTTTGAGCTTGGCATGCAAAAATTTAAGAAAAAACATATTCTTCTACTTGAATTTCCCCAAACCCTAGCCTTTTCTCATACCCTTCTTCTTTTCCTTCTAATTAACTCAAACTAGTAGGGCTAGGTTGTAACTTTAACCAAAATATCTCCTAATTAAACAAACTAAATGGTCAAGCTTCTATGATCACAAAGAGGGACATTTGATAAGACATTTTCCTATCTACAAACCAAAAAACTCCATCCCTATATTGAATCCAAACCTCTCCACCAATTTTGTTTTACCTCCTCATGAATGGTGTCCATTGAGCCTTGACCCTCTCTCTTAATCCTTCATTCACCCATCCCATCACCCTAATCATCTAGCCCCTAAATCACCTCTACTAGCTTCATCTTCAAGATTTTTTTTTGTATAAATAGGCTATCATTAAGGAAGGATCAAGAATGATTAAGAAAATGAAGGAAATATCAAACCATCAAATAGGTCAACAAGGTCATATAGAAATCAATTATCTATTCCTAGAGATAGATTTCCCTCTCTAGGTCTTCTTAGACAAAGATCTAGATCCCTTGCTAAGGACCTCTGTAGGACAATAATCCCACTCTAACAACATGGATCTTCATTGGAGAATCAATTCAAAGTTCTAGATTCAAAGGAAATAGAAACCCTCCCCTAATACCAATGAAGAATTCAATATTGTCATGCAATGTGAAGGGTCTAGACCTATTCCTCAAGAAAAGAATACATTAGGAAAGATCTACAAATTCACAAAAATGATTTCATCTTTCTACAAGAGGTCAAAATTAGAGGAAATCACCTCTAACTTCCTCTCCAATATATATGGAAATATGGTTGGTTTAAACCATAAAAAAATGAAGGAAGTGGGGTTGTAATGCTAGGAATTGCACCCTTGTTAGCTATTTTTTTCATCTCTTTATGAGTAGATCCCCTTAATAGTTGTGCTTGATGCTACTCTAAGGATAATATTTTGGTGTTGGATCCATTTAGGCTCCCGTTGAATCATCATCTTGGATAAAGTTATGATAATTAATGGTTAATTCCCTCCTTATGGTTGAATTGATTTGGGGAGATGACTTTAACATGGTGAAAAAACACCAAGATAGAAGTTTACATATTACTTTCTCAAGCACTCTAAAAAATAATTCAATGCTTAGATCCTAACTAGAAATATCATAGTGATTTCTAAACCCATTTTAAATAAAAATTACTCACACTCAACATTGACTCACTTGGTCCAACTCAAGATAAGGTAGGGAATTAAGTTGTATTGATATTTTTCTTAGTATATTCTCTTTCTATCATTTAATCTCTATAAAACAACCTCGTTCAAGTAGATTATGCTATCCCTCTCATACCACATTAACATGTTTTTACCTAGCACATTTCAAATGATTTCTTAGACCATAATACCCTACCCTTCAATCTAAATACTTCCCACCTCAATTATCCTAATTTACTTGCATCCCTAATCTCCCTTTAGAATGATGCTCTTAGAATTGACAAACATAGTAGTTGGATACAATGGTGGAAAGATGCAATTAACCACATCACTTCCTTCCTAAGATCTCATGGAAAGGGGATGGTTATAAATAGATTTAAAATGGAAAAAAAAAGAAACCAAATAGAAAAAAATAGGGATCTTTTGGCTTCAACACTAACTAACAGTTCCTTACAACAAGTGTTTGCTTCTTATGAAATAAAAGAAGATTTTATATTTAATGTGATAGAGGCACTTGATTAAATTCTAGGTTGTAGTAGATGAATGAAGGATACAAGGTACCAAATTCATCTTAAACTATCTCAAACATAAATAATATTAGGTTGGATAATTTCTATTACAAACCAATATGAGGGCCCATGCCAACCTTGATGATATTTAGTCATTTTTCTTCTAGCAATAAAAATAATTGTTTATTGACCTAGTAAAGGATATTCACTTCAAGATATAACTAAGGATTTTGTTGGCTCTTTCATACCTATTAAGATTGATCTTGACCGACAAACTACTTAGATCACCTATTTACCCTTGAGGAGTTTGATACTACCTTGAAGGATATGACTAACTCTAAAGGCCTTGGAATAAATGGTCCACTCGTAGAATTATATAAAACCATATGGCCATTCATCAATGAAAGCTTCTAGAAGGTTTACAATGAATCCTTAAGAAAAGGATCCCTCCATCGTTTTATTAATCAAGGGTTAATAAAGTTAATTTTCTTAAGGGAAAAAATGAAAATAGTGTCTTATGTTGGAAAACTATTACTCTTAATAACTCCTATAAGATTTTAGATAAGGCCTTAGTTGAAATAATTAGATAGAGGTCTCTAAAAATCATAAATATTGAATAAACTAATTTTTTAGGAGGGATATTTCTATTAGACAACTTAGCATTTTCTTGAGAAATAGTTGAATGAGCTCAATAAAGAAGAAAAAAATACTTTTCTAATAAAATTGGATTTTGACAAGACATATGACAAAATAAGACAACAATTCATCCTAAAAATGTTTAAATGATTAGTCTTTGATCCCAAGCTCATTTTCTACATTAACTTCTCTTTGCTGATGCTAATGTCTACATAGCTAGTAATGGCTCATCACTCAAACTTATTCTCCTTAAAAGTCAATAACACAAGTTTATGCTTTGGCATCATTTCTTTATGTTCCCATTGTTGATGCTATTAAATACATACTAAACTATAATAGAAATTTGAATCTAATAAGTGTCATTTCCCTACTTAAAAATGAAGTGGTTTTTAATACTCACTTTGTTGATGATAGTTTACTATTCATTCAAAATTCTCAAGAGTTGAACAATACCTTGGATGTTATAGACTTGTTTTACAATTGACTCTCAACTCTCTTTTAATAAAATAAAATTTTGTTCATTTCAAGGCCTCTAGGGGAGAGGGGCCCATAATGGAGCAGGGTCCAATAGTGGAGATAAAAGTAGTCCTTAATGGGCCCCATAGTGGAGCACTTTAATATCCAATTGCAAAACACTTTTTTATCCATAAAGTATGAAAAGTGAACAATCATGTGATGCCACATCAGCGCACTAATAAAACATGACTTAGTGCACCACTATCGGTCTCACTTTTTTTTTGGGCTTTTTTGGATACCTCAACAAAAAGCATGCTGATGTGGCATCATATTTGATGATGTGGCCCTAAAACGAAATATAGAAGCACATGGGTTGTCAAATAAACTATTGTACAGAATTGAGAGTGATTTGAAATTTCCATGTAGGATTTTGAGCAACGCGAAGTTAGGGTGCTCCACTATGGACCCCTCTCCCCTAGTTTGCTAAGAAATAGATTTGATAGAAATTGGTAGAATCCAAGGAGGGGCTTATATATTCAATACTCCTTATTTCCCTTCTCAGTTTTTATGCAAATGGAGAACAAACTTGCTAACAGAAGGATTTCGCTGCTTTCTAGCAACTGAGAGTAAAAGGACTTTGAATCCTGTTTTCCTGATAACACTAGTGTTGTCTTTATCCTTCAATCAAATTTTATTGAGAAAGCCATTCGAAGGGTAATTGGAAAGAAAATTCTGATTGGTTATCCCTTGAGGTTACATAGTAACACAGCAATGCCTATTTTCCTCTCCAAATTAGTGGATATAATTTAAGCTAGAGTTTTTGTTAACATGTTGTCTCAGACTTATGTTCAAAAGGACTTCATTCCTAAATAAAAAATGTACTTCGCTATTAATCTCTATGACGCCAGTATTGGTGAAGATTATGTTGCAGGTCTCTTTTCATACGATGGTCTAATTAAGAAATCGAAACAAGATGGTCTAATTATTTACTTTGCCAAGGATTTCAAGGCGGATCTGCTGGTCAAAAGAATTTATTTTCTCATGAAGAGCGCAAATAAGGAATGGAGGAAAAAAAAAAGGAAAGATCAAAAGTTGAAGTCGACCAAGTAAATGTTAAATCTGATGTTTTAAGATCTTTGGCAGAAGTTCTCAGTTTTTTTTTTCTGGTCCTCTCTCTCTAATGTTCTAGGTATTATGAATGCATATTTGTGTAAAATTCTCCCTCTATAGCTTACTATTTTGATCTCTTGAGAAATTTGGACATAGTTTGGCTTTGTGTGTGATCAAAATGTATTGTAAAATACAATCTCTTGTTCAATAGAAAAACTACTCACTTTGTCATGGGTTCAACTTCTCTTCATTATCAACCTAGTGGAGTATACTAGGTTGATATACTGCTATACTTAAATAATCAACCTTTGGCTCTTAGTAATCAACAACATAATAGGATTCTATTTAGAAGGGGAATTCAGGAATTTAGGTACATTTGGGACTTCTCAACCTTAACTTAGAAAAGTGATATGAAACTCGAACATGATTATAATTTTTTAATGCTCATATCAATAGTATCCATAATGATTAATCTTTAATTCCTTCAAATTTATAGCTAAAAGTTTGAACTACCATCTCATGCAATTTTTTTAAAGATTGAAGATGGTTTTCACAATATAATATTGAGAGATTCCTTGTCAAGCTAATCTAATTACAAATTATTTCTCCAATCCACATTCAATCAAGGTTTAATATAAATGGACAATAAATTGGTCAAAGTCTAGGTGGTTCAACTTGAGCCTTTTTATTTAGAAATCAATAGTAGAGGCTAAGGAACAATTTCTAGCTTAGAGGATTATACACTATAAAATTAATGTGAGAGAACACATTACTTTCCTTACCACTCAAGTTGTCAAGTGTCCATTCTACCACAAAATAAAGACTATAAAACATGACTTCTGGACAATAACCATTATGCATATTTTTTGGCAAACTATCATGATTTCATTCCTTGCTATGCTTAACAAAAAACCTAAGCTAGAAGTATAAAAAATTTAAGGTCATTTTGTTTAGAAAATAAGATATCAAAATTCTTTTGTCAATGTATTTTAATGTACATATGAATGATCAAATGTAAATTAACATTTCTAAAGTCTTCCCACCAACATGAGTGATAATGCATGGTCTTTGAACTCTAATACTATTTTAAAACTACCAATACTTATTAAGGAACTAATGGGGGTGGTAAAAAGTAATGTTGAACTCAAGACTCAAGTAATCAATGGAAAATCCCAACTAGAAGCTCTTGCCAAAGATAAAAAATGTCTTTCTCATAAACTTAACAATATTACCATGGAAGTTCAACTTCTATACACTCTTGAGAAACTATACATAATCTCTTATATTAATTTATAATTTACCTTTTGGAGTTATTTCTTGTTTGAAATCTTCATAGTTCATTGATTATGACTGTCTTATTTTTGTTAAAAGATGCAAGACAACTGAGAGGGGGGGGGGGGTGGTGAATTAGTTGTCACAAAATTCAAACTTAAAAAGTACAACACATATCAATTCCACAACCACACTATCTGTTATTAAGTATGAGCATGAAACATAGACAACATAAAGTAATTTAACACAATAAACACCATATTTTTACGTGGAAAACCCGAGGGAAAAACCACGGTGAGGATTAACTCACAATATAAAGTAGTTTCAAACTGAAAATAAAAAGGCTCACTGCCCTGAAAGGACTCACTGTCCTGATACAAAAGCTCACTACTTACATGAGAGGCTCACTTCCTACAAAATATTTACAAAATTGGGCTTTACAACCAAAATGAACTAAGAATAGTGCACCTAACAAGTGCTGATGCAGTTATGGTGATGCTCAATAGATTGATTTGACACGTGCTTCATCCTTTCCACTCACTTCTAACTTTTCTTTCACAACTGCCTCATTGATTGTGCATATACAAATACTCTTCTATTTTTTTCTCTGTCACAATTAAAACTGTCCAACATGTTCATTTATATACCTGATCCTTTCTGCAAGCATCAATTAGATCGGCCTAATTAGATGCATTTCATATTTACCAAAAATAATAACTGTCGACTCCAATCATTCACAAAATATTTCCAAGAAAGTAATTCAAACCTCCAACATGCTACATTATGTCAGCATAGACCTAAAATAGGTCACACATATATCCACATAATAAAAAAAAATTCACTGTATCACGATTACCCCAAGAAGTCGGCTAGGAATAGATTTCAATGCAAAAAGTAATAAACATTATGTTGGTTTCCACAACACTGTACGAGAACTAGAGCATGTAATATTTTGAACATGCATGCCTTCAACAACCATAAACAATTTATCAAAACCATAAGCATCAATAATCAACTGCGGAGGAATGCAGACTAGAATATTAGAGAGTGCAGCTTGAATACTGGTTCAGATACTGGACCAAAATACTGGATCAAGCACTATCTTAAGCTTGTAGTCACAACATGGTGGCATCAATGACAACACAAAACTGTAGAGATAGTCAATCTTCTTCGTTTTTCCAACAATCTCCCCCTTTGTCATTGATGGCAACATGTAAAAAAAAAATTCTCCTTCAAACTCTCCCAACATTTCAAATCTCTCCCCATACTCTAACTCTGTTCTAACTCTCTCCCCCTTTGACATCAATGGAAAAGGGCAGACAAAAAATGATGCAAACAAAGGCTTAAACATGGTGACATCAAAAGAAAAAAGATTGAATTCTTCAAAAACTTCCAGCCATCCAAAAGTTTCAAACATTAATTCAATTAACTTCTTTTTCTTCCTTTTCTTCTTCTCCACAACAAAAACAATAGAAATTGAACACTCAAGATTCAAGTAAAGATGACACTCTTCACCTGAAACACTTTCTTGTATCTTTCCTCAAGAATTGGATGCAATTTATTCCAATTAAATGTAGCCGAATCCATTCTTGTGCAGATGCTTTCTAATAAGCTTAATAGAGTAAAAGATGATGACCAATATGAACACTATCTTTCAACATCTTCTATGTCAATAAGTATTCCGGAAAGATGATCTAACCGGACCTCAACAACCTCCTTAAGGAGCCAGAAGGTTTTTATTACATCATCTCTCTGTATTTGTACAATGACCACTTAAACTTGTAATTCACCAACTCTCAATCTTTGCTTCCCTTCTTTATCTTCAAAGATGCCAAAATTCTTTCCAATGTTGTTCACTTCATATTCAATTGCTTCAATTCTACTTATGAAATTATCTACCGTAGCAGGCCATCTGAGACAATACTTGTAAATATCAGATATTTCTTTAATGCATTTCTTTTTTTCCACGACCAGTTCAGATAATATCCCCTTAGCTTTAACACACCTCTTTTCAACCAAAGCTTCAAACTTACGTCCTTCCAGACCTTCAAGCAACATTCTTTCTTCAACAATCTCAACTAGATTTTTCGGCAAGGAATAAAAAAAATTGATACTCCAATACCTTTCCATAGTAGATATTCTACCAAAGCATCATCAATCTTCAGTCTATCAATAGGAGAGGCTGCATTCCATAATTCACCAATTTTTTTCATCTTTCCCTTAACCATCATAGACTAGATGACATTATGATTAGGGGATCTGGATCTAGTCAGGGATTCTTTCTCCTTTTCTTTTGAAATGTCAATGATATCTTCAGTTATAACTTTTCTCTTCTTTAATTCTAGAGGAGAATCACTAATAACAACTTCCAATTTCTCTATGGAATGAAAGCTCTCATTGTTCCTATATAGTCTAAAATCAGATATATAATTCATGTCCTTTAAACTAAAATACTTGCAAAACTATTCATTGTATGAGTTAAATTTCATTTTGAAATTTATTCCCCATCAAATGGAGAAAACAATGTTTAAAATAAAAATTGTATTACTATAAACAAATAACTATTTTAAACACTCCTACTCATCGTTAGCTTAAAATATTTCTCAAATATTTTAGTGTTAGGTGGTTATCTTTCCTTCCAAATACCTTGGATTACCCCTCTTTGTTAACAGAGTGCCAAATTCCTTTTGGTTAGAATTTTTGGAGGAATTTTAATTCAAGATGGCTAGATAGAAAGGAATTCTATTGTCATAATTCAATTTTTAAAGTCCACCTTGCAAAACCTTCCTATTTATGCTATTATCCCATTTAAAATTCTTGGGGTTTTTTGAGAAAATGGAAAAAGTTTAGAATACTTTTCTATGGTCTGGTTTGGAGGATATAAAGAGGCTTTTGTTAGTGGTGTGGAAAAAAGTGTGCAAATCCAAGAGGTAGAGGGGTTTAGGGATTAGAAAAATTAAAGAGTTCAACTCAGTCATGTTAGTCAAAATAGCTTGGCAAATCATGAAGGATAATAATGAATGGATTGAGACTTTTAATAAAAAATACCTTTCACATCATAGGTGTTTGAAATAATTTCTAAGCAGCATGGACCTTCTTTCTAGCTCTAGTATTTAGAAAAAAATATCTCACAAAGTAGAAGTCTTATTAATAAAGGGGTGAAGTGGAAATTGAGAGACAATGATTTTATGAATATTTGGGATGAGAAGTGGATTATGGATATTCCTCTTTTAGAATGTGATTGAGTTACACCTTTGAAAGATCCTTGTATGAGATTCTTTTGGGATAGGGTGGTGGATTATATTGAAGAAGGATTTTAGAATAATGTTGTTGTTAATCCTTCATCTTTGGGAAACTCTAGGCTTCAATCCCAATTTTTTCAGTTTGATATTCCTCGTACTCCAAGAGTAGATGAAATGGTTTGGTGTAATAACCATCATGGTGCTTATTCTATTGCTTTGATTTTTTCCTCTATTATAAAATTTGAAGACAACCCTCCTTTCTGGGCTAGCTCATGGTTGCTTGAACTCCTAAAATAAACATATTCTTCTTGATATCATCCCAAAAAAAGGTCCTAACATATGAAAACCTTTGAAAATGAGGTTTTTATTTCCCCAATAGATGCACATTTTGTGAGAATGATTTGGAGGATGCTTTCCATTTTCTAATTGGATGCACATTTTCAGAGCTATTCGGGAGAAGATGTTAAACCTTTAGAATCTTAGTTGGATCTTTCCTAATCCCATTAAATGTTTTTTGGACCAATAGATCCCCACTTCCTCCAACTCATTCGTAATTTTTTGGTGGTCTCTTATCTTTCCCTACACTTCTTGGGGATAGTGGAAGGGGAGAAATAATTGAATTTTTAGAGAAAAAGTGGGTCTGAGAAGACACAGTGGAATTTTTTTATTGTATATATTAAATAGAATTATAGGTCAAATATTTATATTAAAGTATACAAAGAAACTAAATTAGGGGTTTCTAATATTGATTTACAAATTGTAAAAGGGTGGAATTTACAATGTGACATTTTTGCACATTTCAAGAACATGAATAAACCAAGAGAGATGGTGTGTTGGAAACCTTCACCTATGGGGTGGATAAGATCAAATTTGATGAGATGGCCAAATATAACCTTGGGTCGGTGGGAGGTGGGAAATGTTGAAAAATGATAAAGGAAAGTTTATTTCAGCTATGATGCTCCTTTTGGGGTCTCAAACAAACCATTACACTGAAGTTTCTATAATATACAATAGTATGAGAATTTACCACTCCAAGGGACAAAAAATATTTGAGTTGAGGGGATCCCTTATATATTATCCAGTATCTAAATGGCATACAAACTCCTAGTTGGACCATTGAGTCCCTTATTAAATATGCAATCAAACTGGTGAAATAATTTGATGAGGTGAAATTATGACATATGTATTGTGAGGGAAATAAACTTGTCGACTCCTTTGCAAGCCTTAGGGTGGAATATGCCAATTTAATATTTTGGGAGGAGTATGTGATGTGCAAATTATGATGGAAGGGAAGCTCACACACTTTATGGGTATTTTTAGTTTCTTTCAGTAGACTTTTCTATAATTAATCTACTATAGATATAAAGATTTAGGGAAAAAAGGATGATCTATGAATAATGAAGAAGGTGGTTGGAGACATATGTTGGGAGAGCATAATAGAGTGAAACCCTCTAATTTTGTTGAGGTCGACCAAAATCCTTAGGTGTGGAATGTTTTGAAGTCCAAGGTAGTTTAGTTCCTTACATGTAAAAGATTCATGGCCATGACCTGATGATGACTGATGAGGTAAAAATAACCTCATCAATATAATGAACTAAATAATTAACCTCACATCTTCCAACCATCCTTACCTTGCCAATTAATTGTCATTAGGATAAGTAATTGCTTTCTTTTTGTGAGAAGGCATACAATCTTTATTTCTTGAAATTAATTGAAATAAGCTAACCCGCACTAACTTAATGGTTTATTTTTTGAGCATTATATCTAGGTTAATTACCACAATAGGTTATCATGCTAATCAAAGAGATTCAATGTAGAATTCAACACCATTGAAGACAAGTGTTGAAGAATGGGCTCCAAAACTTTAGGAGCATGCATGATGGATTGAGTTTTTGTAGTTTATGTTATTTTTAGTTTGAAGACTTTATGGCTCATTTCGAGCCCTTTAATGTTTTATGTCATGGGCTTTAAAGATCACTAGTTTGTTGAAAATCAGTTGAAGACTTTACCAACTGAAATGTAGGAGTTTGCTAGCTGTTCTTATATAAATATATAACTGTTGAAAGCAATGATATACAAAAGAATATCGTTATGCTGTCACTATGTTTTCTGAGTTACACTCTTATGAATAAAATGAGTTTTTCCCATCACCTTTGGAGTTACTGAGTAATGTGAATGAAGTTATTTTGAATGAATTAATTTTGGGTTATAAGTGTATGTGATTTGAATTAGGTGTAGGAGCACCTGAGAGTTGGCCACTCGAGGGACTGTAGATTAGATAGATAAGTAATTGTACTTTTTAATTTTATTACTTTCATTTAGTAAATGATAATTGGAATTAAAGTTTATTTTCATGTGTGTAGTTCTGCCAAGATTAATCCTACAGGTTGTCATTGAGTCTGTAATCTTTAAGTTCTATTGTCTAAAGTTTCAGAGTACCTCCTTTTAGTTGTTAGTTTCAGATTGTTAAATCGTTCTTTGTTAATTGTTAAGATTGTTATCTTTGTTAGATCAATGTTTCATAGTTTCTTTACAAGATTTTATTCTTCAGCAATTTACATGTTTCTTAGTGTAATCATTTCCATACTTTCTAGTTTAATTGTTATGTTTTTTAGGTTCCTAGTTTTCTGCTTTCTAGTTTAGTTATTTCCAGCTTTCTAGATAACTGATTTCCTGCTTTCTAAGTTTAGTGGCTTCTTAGTTTAGAGTTTCATTTCAGCCATTCCAACATTTAGAAAAACCCAAGAGAGATAGTCAAGATCTCTTCTATTGCCTATAACCTTCAAACACTACCTGGTCGATATATTAATTTATTCAACAACTAAAGTGTTAGGACCTAATGAAAACCTATCACTTTTATGCCCCGTTCTCGAGGAAGTCTTCTTTTTCTAGTGTTAGTAGGAGATACCTTGAATACCTCTTTTAGGAACAAAAATATTCCTCTGGCTTCTTTTTCTACATGGTCAGGAAACAAGGCCCCCACAGAAGACTCATACCAAAACCCCCCAGTCGACGTACCAACCACAAGTAGGGAGGGAGGAAACTTAGATAAAAAACTTATTGAGGAATTGACTGAGTAGGGTCAACCTGAGACCTTCCCACATACCCCAGAAAGACAACACATAGTTGTAGAGGAGCGTATTCCTTTGAAAACTCCAGAGCCTCACCCAACTGAGTGAATTTTTGAAGAGGATCACATCCCCTTCAACATCATGGGTGACCGTAGGAATTCCGCTAACAATAACCCTCCACCACCACACACATTCACTTATCCTATTGATATTGATGTAGATGGCGAAATGACCATGAAAAATATCTCACCAACCTTCTTGCCAACCTTTCAAGATTTGTCTACTGAGGACCTTGACTAGTTCCTATTTGAGTTTAAATTCTTGTGTTGGACATATTACTACAAGAGTGATAACCAAAAACTAAAGCTTTTTCCCTCTACTCTGAAAGGCTCAGCCATGTGCTAGTTTATGGGATTAGCTTCTCAGTTGCTAACCTCTTGGGATGAAATAGAAATACCAAAGTTACTGTAGGATCAATGATAGGAAAGAAGAACTGTTCAAAATAAGGAAAAATGAGGACGAAGTCTAGAGGATTACCTAGATAGGTTTATCGTCTTATCTAAGCAATGTGGTGAAGTCGTAAGTCTTGATATTCTTAAGACCCTATTCCTTAAGGATCTTGATGACGAAACTCAAAGGAGCTTGGATTTAATGGGAAAAGAAGATGTGTCCTAACTGGGGCTCGCTGATATTACTAAATTATGTTAGAATTTCTCTTGTACCCGAGGAGGTATCTGAAAGTCTACTTTCTTTAAAGGTTCCAATGAAATAGGAAAACTACATGAAGAGATAACCAACCTCAATACTGATATTCTTGCTCAGTTAAAAACCACGTTAGATGGAATATAGGCTAAAATGCGAAATCCTGAGACATTGTCCATTTATTGCCCCAGGTGCCAAAATAAACATTTGCTAAGGGAATTCCCTTTGGACAAAGTTGAAAAAATTGACATTTGTCAGGTTTGTGACAAGAGTCACCCCACTAATTAGTGTGAGCTTCTGAACGCCATCAAGAATTCTAAGAAAAGAACACCTCCGGTTGAGGAAGAGATCAACATTATAAATCAAAGAACTAGAGGGAATTTTTCCTATGGCCAGAATTTAAACCCTAACTAGAGACCTCAACCTAACTGGAATAATAATAAATCGATAGCACCTTGACCTTAGGAACCACCTCTAGTACCACCTAATTAGGGAACTTATCCTTGGGGACCACATGAACGGGAAAATCAATCTTGGGGAAATCCTAAGTGGCCTAACCAGTCTCAACAATAGTGGTATCCTCAAAATCCTGTTCCTCAGTGGAATCAACCTCAACATCAATTTTATACTAGTCCTAGAAGGATGCCTACTCAACAAAATAATCTTTTACCACCTCCCCAGAATACTCAACAAAATGAACAAGTTAACCAACTGCAACTTCTAGTGCAACCTATTTCAAACCCAAAGAACAATTGCCAAAATACTCTAGTGTATTCCACAGAACAAGATAATGTTACTGGACTTAACACAATACACTGTGGAAACTTGCAATTGAGGTTTGGGAAAGCACTTTCGTAGCTGACTATTGAAGAAATTATGGATGAACCTATTAAGAATTTTGTTGAGACAACTACAACAATTCCCACATCCATCAAAGAAGCCCCAAAAGATACTCAAAACAAGCCTGACCCGCCATATTTAGTTGGAGCTTTCAACCTACCTCAGGAGGAGGGGGGTCAGTCTCTAACTAATCCTTTAAAGGATTCCACTCCTAAAGAAGAAATTAAAGTTCCTTTTCTAGAGTGTCTGAAACCAATCACTGTGAAAGATACTCCAGAAATGACCACATCTACTAAAACTGCATTGATACAAGAAATTAAAAAGTTGTAGATTGAAGTTCCTTTTTCGCAAGTAATTAAGGAGATTCTTAAGTTGAATCAATTGATCAAAAAATTGTGTATCAAAACTCCATGGAGGAAACCAAAATGAATAAATGTTGTCCACCTAAACGGTTATCTAGCTGACTTGTTGGCTAGAACAACCATTGCTTCAAAATATGATGATCCAGACAGTCCTCTTATAACAGTAATAGTTAATGAGGTAGCAATAACTAATGCTTTGGTGGACCTTGGAGTAGCCATTAACGTAATGACTATTGATGTGACGGAAAAGTTGGGACTTATTGATTTACATCCCACAACTACAGTTTTGTAGATGGTAAATCAATCTATAGTTGTTCCTAAGGGAATAATTGAAAATGTTCTTGTTAAGGTGGATGGATGGGAATATCTAGTATATTTTCAAATAATTGAGTCCCTTACACCTAAAGATAGTTATCCAATAATTCTCAAAAGACCATGGCTAGCTACTATTGCATCCAAAATTGATTGCATAGAGGGAGGAATGACCATTTCACATGGTCCCAATAGAAAACATTTATTTTTGTATGCTCCTGCCAATCCTGTTGAACACAATAAAGTATGGGTTGATGAACCAAAAATTCCCAACAAACAAGAAAATTTGGCTTCACTAGCCATGGTAGTCATCAAACAATATGGTGAAGAATTAGAGGATGAATTGGAAAACATGGAAAATATTACTATGGATTTGAGTGGTGAGGAGATGATGGACGTAGAAGAGATCCTAGGAAACCCAATCAATGTAGATCACACAAAATTTGATAATTCCAATTTCATGGGATTACCTTGTCCTTTGATGAACTTAGTTCCAAAAACGCACCATTTCTTTGTAGACGTTGTCAGACTTCATAAAACCATACCTCATAGTTGTCCTCTTAACACCTTTTTAAGGCCCATGTACACTATCACATCCAACCATCCAGGAGTTAAAACCATTATGTTGCTGCTAGGAAAAACTTTGAACATTAACAGTTGGTTGACTAAGCTGGAAGAAAAAAATTTGTTTGATACTCTGGTGAATAGATCTAAATCTTTTGCTTGGGACTATACAAATATGAGGGGAATGCACCGAAGTGTGTGTACTCACCATATCTATACTGAGGATGTTTGACCTATTCACCAACCACAACGGAGACTCAATCTTTCCTTGAGAGATATCATTAAAACCAAAATTGAGAAACTCCTACAAGTGGGGTTTATTTATTTGATTTCTGATAGTAAGTGGGTGTCACCTTTGGTTGTGGTTCCAAAGAAAAATGGAAAGTGGAGAGTGTGTGTATACAATAGGGAACTTAATAAAGCAACACACAATGATTATTTTCCTCTACCATTTGTAGACCAGGTGTTGGATAACTTGGCTGGGAGGAAATATTTTTATTTCTAGACAAATTTAGTGGTTACAACTAGATATAGGTACCAGCAAAAGATCAAGATAAGACAACCTTTACCTGCCCTTGGGATACATTCACATATTGGGTTCTTCCTTTTGGGCTATGTAATACTCCTGCAACATTCTAGAGAACTATCTTGGCTATATTTGCTAAGTTGGTGAATGAGTGTGTGGAATTTTATATGGAAGACTTCACTATATATGGTTCAAACTTTGATGAGGCCCTCAAAAATTTAGATAAGGTGTTGAAGTGATGTGAGGATCATCATTTGTCCCTAAGCCACGAGAAATTTCTAATAATGGTAGAACAAGGAATAGTGTTGGGACACCATATTTCAGGTGAAGGGATTAAAGTTGATCCTAAGAAAATTGAAGTAATACAATAACTTGAGACCCCAAAAACCCAGATTGATGTCAGAAGTTTCTTAGGGCATGCTAGATACTATCGAAGATTCATAGAAAATTTTAGCAAGATTGCAACCCCTATGTTTTCCCTTCTTTAGAAGAATGTAGAGTTCATCTGGACACCTAAGTGTTAGTCATCATTTGAAATCATCAAGGAGAAACTCATCTCTGCTCCTGTCCTTTATGGACGTAATTGGAACCTTCCATTCCATATTTATGCTGATGCATCCGATGATGCCATTGGAGCGGTATTAGGAAAAGAAGATGAGAATGGGGGAAAATATGCCATATATTTCATTAGTAAGAATTTGACTCCAACAAAAAGGAATTATACCACAACGGAGAGGGAATTCTTGGTTGCAGTTCATGCAATTAAAAAATTTCAACATTATATCACATGATACAAAGTCACAATGTACATAGAGCACTCAACCATCAAGTACCTTATGAATAAACCAGAAGTAAATGCGAGGATAATTAGGTGGTTGCTTCTTCTCCAGGAATTCAACGTAACAATTATTGAAAAACCAAGGACGTCCAATGTAGTTGAGGATTTATTATTTTGAATTAAACATGATGGTGATTGTTCTCCCGTACAAGATGAGTTCCCAGATGAAGATATGTTCGCCATCTCTACTAAAACCCCTTGGTTTGTCGATATTGCAAACTACTTGGCCACTACAAAAGTAGCACCTCATTTTTCATCCAAACAAAATAAACGCCTTGTTAGAGAAAGTGCCCCCTTAAAATGGATTAATGGGATCCTATTTCGATGTGGACTTGATATGTTTCTACAACATTGTCTTAGGGAAGATGAGACCTATAGAATCATTAGAGCCTGTCATAATGATCCTTTTGGAGGGAATTATTCCGCCAAAAGGATAACCCACAATATTTTCGGAGCAGGATACTACTGGCCTTCTATGCATAAGGATATCAAGAAATATGTTCATAGATGTAATGAATGGAAAAGGGTAGGAAGACCAAGTGCATCTAATGAGATTCCCCTACAACCTTAGGTAGTCCTTGAACCATTTGAAAAATAGGGATTGGATTTTATTGACCTTATAGACCCTCCTTCATAAGGAAAACAATACATTTTGGTCTGTACTGACTACCTGACTAAGTGGGAAAAAGTACAAGCCTTATGAGTTGCTAGGGAGGAACAAGTAGCTGATTTAATTTACAACAAAATTTTCCTCAGATTCAGAGCCCCTAGGACAATCGTCATAGATCAATGCCCCCAGTTTATATCTAAAGTTCTATTAGCCTTCACCGATCATTTTTAGGTGAGCCATAAGAAGTCCTCACCCTACCACCCTTAGGTGAACGTACAAGTCGAAGTCACTAATAGAGAATTATAAAACATTTTAATAAAAATAGTTTCATCAGGAATGAAAGACTAGGCTCAGAAACTACCTGAAGTCATTTGGGCTTATAACACCACATGGAAATCAACTACCAGGTATAGTCCATATGAGTTAGTTTTTTGGAAGAAACCTCTCTTTCCCATTAAGGTTGAATTCCAAACCCTCAGGATAGCCATGGAGTTGGGTATAGATCTTAAACGAGCCCAGATAGAGAGAGTTGTACAGCTTAGTGAATTGGATGAACTCCATTTGGATGTCGGCCATCAAACTGAGTTGGTGCAACAATAACATAAGGTTTGGCATGATAAGCATATCAAGGAGAGATAATTCCATAATGGGGATTGGGCACTATTGTTTAATTCCAGATACAAGGATCACCAAGGAAAACTCATAATGCATTGGCTTGGGCCATATGAAATTTCTGAGGTATTTGTAAATGGTTTGGTTTAGCTGAAACCCCTTGATGGTGATACCCAAACTCTCCTAGTTAATGGAAACCGATTACACATCTACCATAAGCTTGTTAATAAAGAGAAATTTAAAAAAATGTTAGAAATGAAGGAGAAATCTAGTGCATTGACTATGCTATAGAATACTCAATATAGCTTTGATAATTAATTAAAAAAGAAAAGAAAAAAGAGCATGTGTATGGATTTACTTCATTTCAGAATATTTTTTTCAAATTCTTCATCGACTTCATCATTTGGATTTGGCTAAATTTTTTCTATATTTTTCAAGACTTCATTTTCTTTAGTAAACACAAATTCTGGCGTACCTTGCTGCGGTTCTTCGAAACTTGTTGGATTGATTGCTACGATGCTCTGGAACTTGTTGGCTCGGTTGCTTCTATGCTCTGGAACTTGTACAACTGACTTGTGTCATTCCTCATTTTGATCTTGCATTTTGATGCATCACACAACAATGCTTCAGGAAGTCAAATACCAAAATTCACATTCTTCTTCCTTCTGGCTACATCTTCCAGCGATGCTCCAAAATTTTTTTGTTTCTTCCTTTTGGATGCATCTTCCAGTGATGCTCCAAAATTATGCTATTTTTTTCTTTCCAGTGACATCTTTCGGCGATGCTACAAAATTTGTTCAGTTGTTGCTCCAATTGCATCTTTTGACGATGCTCCAAGAATTTTTGGTAGTTGCTCCGGCTGCATCTTTCGACGATGCTCCAAAAATTTTTGGTTGCTACTCCGATTGCATCTTTCGACGATGCTAAAATTTTTTTTGGTTGCTGCTCTAGCTACATCTTTTGATGATGCTATGGAATCTTCAATTTTGTTACTGGGTTCCAACGACATCTCTTAGCGATGCTCCAAAACTTTTTCTTCTTCTACCTCGACTGCATTTTTCAGCAATGCCTCAGATTTTTGTAAACTCTTTCCTTCTTCAGTATTTTGATTTTTCCTAAGTTCTGCACATGCCCATTATTAAAATTTTGTTACCACCTTGAGACCCACTCCTTAATTGTCATTTCACCATATCATATCAAATCCTTTCATAATAATTGAAATTATTATGACAACACTTATTGTCATAATAATTTTCGCCATCCCATCCATGTCATAATTATTCGCCGCCACCCTCGCCAAATTATGTAACTATCCTATCATGTCAGCAAAAGGTGAGTTCAATGTTCAATTTAATGATAAGACATAAGGTGCGTACGATTTTATTTGCTTAAAGTTAGTAATTATTTTGAATAGAGATTAATTAATTGGCATGAACCATTCCCTCTCAATTTTGAAAATTGTGCTATCGCATGATTGCTTGAAGTACAACAATAGTTGCACATTTTCCCATACAAAATTTATGTAGAATTTAGCAGAGCAACAAGGGAAGATACAATGGGAGGAGCCAAGAACAAGATTGAACTAGCCTTAGCAGCTCAATTGTTCGCATTGAGTAACATTGCAGGCCTATTTTAAAAAGTTGGGTGGCTTGAATTTATGAAATTTTTTGAGGGATATATGTTGGAATTGTGTGTCTCAATCCCACAGGATGAAACCTTTTGTGAGAAATTTTAGTGAGACTGAGGAGATGTCTGGCCGATCTGCTAGTTGATCTTGGACTGTCCTTATGACCTCCTGAATGTCTTGGCGATCGACATCTGAAACCTTCGGTGTAACCTTGGACTGTCAGAATGATGTCTTAGCGACAATAGGAAGTCTTGCCGATATCGGTGTGACCTTTGGTCTGTCTGGTCGATGTGGTAATCGACATGAATTGCACCTATCGATATGAAGTCTTGGCGACTGGGAGATGTTTGGCTGACAGGTTGGTGTCTAGCGGATGCCGGGGAGACCTATGGCAAAAGGAGTCATCAGTGTAACCCATTTGCTTCGGTAAGAAGTCTTACCGATTTGTGAATGTCTCACCAACAATGGGGATACTTGGAGTCTTCGTGGTAACTCAAAGACTTTAGCATGAAGTCTTGGCAATAGGAAGATGTCTCATCAATAGACAGATGGAGTCATCGGGGTAACGAAAGGGGTTCGCTATGACCTCTTGGTGATAGCGATATATCTGGCTGATAAAGCCACATGTGATCGGGTGTTTTCGGTGAGACTCTTAGCGAATGGAGTCATCGGAGAAACACGAGGACTTTGGTATGAAGTTTCAGCGAATGTGGAATGTCTGGCTGACTGTCTTCTTTAGTGTGACTCTTGGCGAACACTGAGGTCTTCAGGATGAAATATTGAACTCAGTGTGATGTCTTGGTAAAAGATGAATGTCTTTTCGACTATTATTTGGTGCTCAGTATGACTTGAGACTTTGGTGTGATGTCTCGGTGAAAGCGATAAGTCTTGTCAACTGTCGGATGCTTTAGTATAACATGAAGAGCTCGGTGTGATGTCTTGGCAAAAGATGATTGTCTCACCGAATGGAATACTCACATCGGCATGACTTGAAGACTTTGGTATGAAGTCTTGGCGAACTATGGGTGTCTTGCCGATGGAAAAGATAACATCGATATGACCTTTAAACTTCGGTATGATGTCTCATCGAATGGAGATTGTCTCACCGATGAGAATGCTGAGGTCGATGTGACTTGAAGACTTCGGTGTAATGTCTGGGTGAAGAGTGATAGTCTTTCCGACTGATGAACTCTTCAGAATACCTTGTGTTTTTCGGTGTGAGGTCTTGGCGACATGACGAAGTCTTAGCGATAGCTCTCTGGACTCGATGTAACCTCTTGCTGATAGGGATGACTCTTGGCGATATCGAATGTTGGCTGTGTTGGAATTAGAGAGACACAGTTAGTGTCTCATCGACATGAAAACACAGGTTGAACACCCTTGACCGTTTGAAGATTGTCCTACGTGGTGTGACCTGGACATATTATCTTCTATGCAAGGAAGTGGAAACATCTACGATGCTGAGCTGGTTGATTCGATAGTTGTGATCTGACAGTTGGAAGCAAACCGATTCATAGAAACCATTGAGAACGAATGCATATATGTATTCATTGGACATTCTGTGCAGGGGTTGAAGAGCTTAAGAGAAGAAGAGAGAGAGCCGAGTGGCTGGCTGAAAGGAAAACGCCATGAGGCCGAAGCAGAGGCAGGGTTATGGTACCGAACTCTCTCTTGTGTACTGAGTGATCAGTTGCTACTAGTTATATCTAGAATGAACAAGATGTAATCTCTGAAAAGGCTATGAGCCTGAAATTGTATTGTAACCGTTTGTTGTTGAATAATACAATGGCTCGATCTTTGGAGTGTGGGGATTTTTATCTGAAAGGATTTTCCCCACATAAATCTTTGTGTTTTGTTGTTTGTCTCATCTTTCATGTCTATATTGGTTTTGTTAGATAATCTGTTAATGCATGCTATTGACGTTACATGTGTTTTTCTTAGAAGGATCAATGTGGAAAATAAACTGTGTCTGTTTCCGCTTTAGGACATAGTTGTATGTGTCTTTGAGGCAACCTAATCGAAAGGAAAGTTACCGAAGGAACTACTATTCTTAGAGATTTCTCTGAGATGCTCCATTGATTTCCTTACAAGTGGTATCAGAGTCTTCTTCTGGTTGTTGGTTCTAGATTTTTCTCCTGTGATGATTTCTTAGCTTGAATAGGCTGGAAGAAATCTGGAGGAATGGACTGATGTATTGATACTTTGATGAGTGGAAGCCTTGTGGTATTATGAGACATCATGCAGTTTGAAGGATGGTCAAGATGGAAAAGGGAGTTGGTCATGTTGTGATCTGTGTCTCCTGGCTGGTAGCGGTATAACCTTGGAGTATGAGGTGGATTTCTTTGCTCTGTGGCTGTGTAGCAATAAAGCTTTCATATTGGGCATCTAGGTGTTAGGCTCCTAGGTGATATGGAGAAGCCTAGGTTGTTTCTTAGTCATGGAAGAGAGTGCTTATGCTAGGTGGTGGTTCCTGGTGTGGGAAGGCACTGTTTCCTATTAACCTCGAATGCTTGAAGGCTATGGAGTTAATCATTAGATGATTTGCAAGCTTCTGAAATAGCCTTTCTCTCTTTCTTGGATGCATGTACGTGTTGGTGGTTTTAGAGTTGGTCTGAAAGGAACCTGGATTCTCCTGAACTGCTGTTTTCCTTTCTAAGGATGTTTTGTACTTGCATGGCTATGTGGTTTTGCAGGTTTTACACGGTTAAGAAAAACTTGTGACCATGTGGAGTTGTTGTTAAGCTATTGTCTAGACACTGGCCTTTTGGGGTGTTGCTGGATGAGATAGTTGTAGTTTTGCATGCATGCTTGGTGCATGATTTGAGGAGGTATGATTTCTTCTTTGCATGGGAGTGCTAGTATGTGATTCGTCACTCAACATTCCTGTGGTGGTGCTTGTGGGTTCCTTGATTATGGTGCTCATTGTGGACATGATTGGAAAATTAGATTTGGCCTGATCTCGTGTTTGAGTCATGTTGTCTACGTGGTTATTCTCTTTGAGATCTCAGTTTTGCATTTCCAATGCGATAATGGGTTTGCACATTTATGTTGAATGGATCTACGGGTTGTGCAATGTTGTGGGCTGTCTTTACCTACATGTTTGCTGTGAGACAACTCGAAAGTGGACTGTCTATATCCATGAGGTTGATTCATTGTTGGTGCAAACTTGTTAGCTGGCCTTATCTATGGTAACTTGTGCATTAGTGTGGTGATTTGAGATGAGAGGATGGATACTATTGAGTACTTGAATAGTCAGTTATGGGAACTTGAAGCAGGTGGTCATGATGCTTGGAGAGCTCGGTTGTCACGTGTCAGTGGGAGCTTTAGCAGTGACTGTGGGTTCATCACATGGTGGTGAATGGTCTTCTTTAGTGTTACAGATTTTTCTTGGGAGAGCTCTTAGATACTGTTGATCCAGAAGGGTACTTACGCATTTGCATGGACTTTATTTGAAGATGTGCGACACTTGGAACCATGGAGGATGCTTGGAGTCTTTGGATGAGGTGTTGGTGGTGCTTCACAGGTGATGTTGGTTTTTTGAGTCTATTTGCTTTATGTCATGGTATACTCTTGTTTGTGTACTGGAGTTTTGGCATTGTGCATTGTACTTGAGACTATGGTGAAGTCACCTGAAGCATAGTATCTCCTAAGGGGATATGTAGATCATGGTGTCATGATAAGTTCTTGATTCAAATGATTGGAGCTTTGACAGTGGTCTAGTAATTCTTTGTGTATTGGGTGCTTTGATTATTTGCTTGATACTTCGTGATAGTGCAGTAATGCAATTGAAGTTTAGCATGAGATGATCGGTTGCTAGTACTCATGGATACATGAAGAATAAGGTGAGGCTCTTTTTCTCTTATGAGAGAAGTGTTGCTGATTGGTATTCCTGATGAAGTTTTTCAGCAGAAAGTCCGAGAAGCTGACACCTTGGTTGAACGTGAGTTCAATAAAAGACCTATGAGGAGATTTCTCTTGGATTAGTCATGATGACTTGCATATCTTGAAAGGAGTATTCTCGTTCCCACTCTTGGTCTACTCGGTAGTTTATTTGAAAGGTATTTGGCCCATTATATTTTTCAGATGTGTTTTATGTTCACTTTCTATGGATTTTGAATTGTTGTTTAATGGTTCTGGAGGATTCATGGTAGAAGATGTACAATTTTGTTTTATCTCCTTGTTGCTAATGAGAATTAGTAGGAGATGTTGTATGGACTGATTTCCTGAAATGGGGAATGAAGTAGTTTGATCTTCTTTAAGAAGCTTACATCCATGTTTTTTAAAGTCGGTTTGATCTTGGTGATTGAACGAATGGATGTTGTTAAGTTTTTTTTTTTTGGGATGTGAAGAAGATCATTCTTGACACAGCTGGCTATTAGAAGTGTATGTAGGAGGATGTTCTATAGGAAGATGATGTGCAGAGTTTCTCTCAGTGGCCGTGAAGGTTTGTGATGAGAGAAATGTTTCTTGTAGTGGGTTGTTGCAGGTTGTGCATATCATTGTGGATATTTCCTTGGTACTACATGATTACATTTTCTATGTGTCATTATTGGTAGACTTGTGATGTTTCTGGATTACTTAGGCAGTGGGAGTTCTTGTATGTGTCTTGTCTTCTTTGACTGGTTGACACTTGGAGCTTGTATTTGCTGTTAATGAGTTTGTTATGGATTGGCATAAGTTTACTAATGGTGATACCTGTGAGGTATATGAGATTGGATGGTATAACATGAGCTGTGGGTGCTATTTTCAATCGCATGGGTTTATCAGTTGGATGGGAGCAGTCATTCTAATTGTTGTTCTAGCTTGTGTTTTTTGTCTTATTTCTGGAGAATGACTTCACTATTGTGTTTTGTTTAAAGCTTTGAAGTTGATATTACTTCTGTATAGATGTTGAGCACAATGAAGTGGTAGCAGTATCTTGTTGATGGTATCACTGGGATCTCTTGCTTGTGTTCATTGGAATGGTGCTTATTCACCTTGGCTTGAATCTTTCTTCCACAGGTGGCATGTTGGAAGATGACAGGTTTTGTTACCTGAATGGTGGACATCTTGGATGTTGGTGCAGAATTCTTGATGGAGCATGAGAGCATGTTTGAGGTCTATGTGGTTTCCTGGAAGGATGTGATCGGTTGCTTTGTTGGACAGTGAGTTGCAGTTGGATGCCTTGTCTTGGTTGTAGATTATCTGGTGGACTGAATCTGTGGAATCCTGTTGATTGGGTGTCTCGAGTGTTGCGGGGTATGAACTAGTGGAGCTAGTGTGATCTTAGTTTTTGGTTGCTTTGGAGGTGCCTGTGTGATCTTCATCAAGTGGGAGATTGTTGGAATTGTGTGTCTCAATCCCACATGCTGAAACCTTTTGTGAGCAATTTTGGTGAGACTGAGGACATGCCTGGCCGATCTGCTAGTTGATCTTGGACTGTCGCTGTGACCTCCTGAATGTCTTGGCGATCAGCATCTAAAACCTTCGATGTAACCTTGGACTGTCGGAATGATGTCTTGGCGACAATAGGAAGTCTTGCTGATATTGGCGTGACCTTTGGTTTGTCTAGCCTATGTGGTAATCGGCATGACTTGCGCCTATCGATATGAAGTCTTGGCGACTGGGAGATTTCTGGCCGACAGGTTGGTGTCTAGCGGATGTTAGGGAGACCTGTGGTGAAAGGAATCATCGGTGTAACCCATTTTCTTCGGTAAGAAGTCTTACCGATGAGTGAATGTATCGCCGACAGTGGGGATACACTTGGAGTCTTCATGGTAACTCAAAGACTTTGGCGTGAAGTCTTGGCGACAAGAAGATGTCTCGCCGACAAACAGATGGAGTCATCGGGGTAACGAAAGGGGTTAGCTATGACCTCTTGGTGATAGCGGTATGTCTGGCCAACAAAGCCACATGTGATTGGGTGTTTTCAGTGAGACTCCTAGCGAATGGAGTCATCGAAGAAACACGAGGACTTCGGTATGAAGTCTCAGTGAATGTGGAATTTCTGGTCGATGGTCTTCTTTGGTGTGACTCTTGGTGAACACTGAGGTCTTCGGGATGACATTTTGAACTTGATGTGATGTCTTGGTGAAAGATGAATGTCTTGCCGACTATTATTTGGCGCTCGGTATGACTTGAGACTTCAGTGTGATGTCTCGGTGAAAGTGATAAGTCTCGCTGACTATCGAATGCTTCGGTATAACATGAAGAGCTCAGTGTGATGTCTTGGCGAAAGACGATTAGCTCACCGAATGGAATACTCACGTCGGCATGATTTGAAGACTTCGGTATGAAGTCTTGGCGAACTGCGGGTGTCTTGTCAATGGAAAAGCTAACATCGATATGACCTTTGAACTTCAGTATGATGTCTCATCGAATGGAGATTGTCTCGCCAATGAGAATGCTGAGGTCGATGTGACTTGAAGACTTCGGTGTAATGTCTGGGCGAAGAGCGATAGTCTTGCCAACTGATGAACTCTTCGGAATACCTTGTGTTTTTCGGTGTGAGTTCTTGGCGACATGACGAAGTCTTAGTGATAGCTCTTTGGACTCGATGTAACCTCTTGCCGATAGGGACGACTCTTGGCGATATCAAATGTTGGTTGTGTTGGCATCGGGGAGACATGGTTAGTGTCTCACCGATATGACAACACAGGTTGAACGCCCTTGACCATTTGAAGATTGTCCTATGTGGTGTGACCTGGATGTATTATCTTCTATGCAAGGAATTGGAAACATCTACGATGCTAAGCTGGTTGATTCGATAGTTGTGATCTGATAGTTGGAAGCAAACCGATTCACAGAGGCCGTTGAGAATGAATGCATATATGTATGCATTGGATGTTCTGTGCAGGGGTTGAAGAGCTGAAGAGAAGAAGAGAGAGAGCCGAGTGGCTGGCTGAAAGGCAAAGGCCATGAGGCTGAAGCAGAGGCAGGGTTATGCTGCCGAACTCTCTCTTGTGTACTGAGTGATCAGTTGCTACCAGTTGTATCCATAATGAACAAGATGTAATCTCTGAAAAGGCTATGAGCCTGAAATTGTATTGTAACCATTTGTTGCTGAATAATACAATGGCTCGATCTTTGGAGTGTGGGGCTTTTTATCCGAAAAGATTTTCCCCATGTAAATCTTTGTGTTCTATTGTTTGTCTCATCTTTCATGTCTGTATTTATTCTGTTAGAGAATCTGTTAATGCATGCTGTTGAATTTACATGTGTTTTTCTCAAAAGGATCAATGTGGAAAATAAACTGTCTGTTTCTGCTTTAGGACATAGTTGTACGTGTCTTTGAGGCAACCTAATCGAAAGGAAAGTTACCAAAGGCACTACTATTCTTAGAGATTTCTCTGAGATGCTCCATTGATTTCCTTACAATATATCGAGCATCTGGTAAGAGAATTCATAGAAAACTTTGCAGATGGACAAATTGTTGTGCGTGGCAAGCTTTTCTAGCTAAGTCCAAAAATTATTGTTCATCTCTCTGGTCTTGAGAATAGAGGCATTGATTTGATTGAAACTACCAACATTACCTATCAAAGAATGGTATAATTGTTCCATAGGGAGGGGGAGCCTTAACCTATAATCACCATAAGAACTAGGCGAAAAAAAAAGGTTTTCATATAATGTCTATCACAGAACCCTGGAGAACTACCATAGCCTGGATAATAAAATATTTTACTTTTGAAGGACAAATAACCACGGTAGTAGAATACCCTTTCCATTTGCTTATTCATTGCACCATGGTGTTGAAAACCATTCTCTTAGGGTTAATTTACTAGCATTTTTGCATCATTCAGTTACCACTATGATGGAAAAATATAAATTTGGGATAGGTCCACTCAAACAGCATGGCCTTATACAATTGATATGTAAATACTATTTTCGTAAAAATCCAGAAAAGTAATAGCAAAAAATTTTGTGAAAATTTAAAAAAGTGGAGTCCAAAAGACCTCTTGAGGAGGGTGAGTCATCTAAACAAAGAGACCAATCTTTAGAAGAACCATCCTTTGAAGCCTTAGATGCTCCTAAATCCCAATAGACTTCAATGGCTCATAGCGACGATGCATTGAATTTTTTTCCTGATTTATTAGAAACCCTAGGGTAGTCAAGGGATGTAGGAATTGTGCATTTTGGAGAAGGAGAAGAGCCTCATCATAAGAGGAAGAGGTAGACTAAAGTCACTTTCCAAACAACCCCTCCTCTACAGAGAAGCAAGTGGTTATTTGCTGAGTCTAGTGAAACTAAGGCCTATGATACGAGAAGTACCTCTAAAAAGAAAAAGCTCAGGACTCGAGCAAGAATATTGAAAATTGAAAATCAACCTAATGATGAGGAAATAAGTGAAATAGAGAAACAAGTTAATCAATCTCCCAAGGATGAAGAGAAGAGAATTCCATCTCCAATGGAACAAGAAGAGGGAAGAGTACAGTTGACACATGCTATGGATATTAAAGATGAACCTATGGGATGATTCTCCCTTTTTCTTGACAAAGTTGAAAATGTACCTAGTACTGAGGAAAATGTATTTCATATTGATATGGAAGTCCCTGATCCACATTTTTTTGTTAATGTAGGGGATGCAGAATCTAGTCAGAAAGGGGAAGAATTAGAAAATTTGGAAGAAAAAATCACTGAGTTAAAATTATGGTTATAGAGAAATGAAGAAAAAATCACCCAACAGTAAGAAGAAATATAGGGACATGCTGCGATTGTAAGTAAAAGGGATCAAGAGATTACAAAATTGACAATGCAGATGGAGCAAAAAGACAAGGTCATTGAGCAGTTGTAATATCAAATACAATAATGGAATCATGAAAGCAAGCAACATATGGTTGATTTGTCTGAGAAAGACAAGCACATCCAAGGTTTGAAAAATAATTTTATGCAAATGTTTAATGCTTTTGAAGAAGAAAGGAACAAGTAGAGAATTGAACTTAATGCTTCTGTGAGTAGAATTGTGGAGTTAGAATAAGACTTGCAGGAAAGTGACATCAAACTAATAATGGAATCTAATGGAACACAAACCGAACCGACTGTTTTAGAATGGTTCTAGGTATGTATCCCTCCATTATTAATGAAATGGATGGAGAGATGCTACTTCCCGAGAGATGTAAAATTTGAGAATTATAGGCTGAAAAAGGAGTTAGTACTATTAAAGGAATCATTTTACAAAGTGTATAGAGCCAAACAGGATGCTTGTCAAATAGGTGAGTTATTGTTGGCTTGTAGAAGACCATCTAGGTTGTATTCTATGTTCCTTAATGAACAACTCCTAGGATGGAAGTTACTTAGAATTTACAATAACCAGCCATATGATCTTGATGATAAAGAATTTTCTAGGATATTTGTTGAGTCAACTCCTGATCAACAAGGTTTATTATGTGAATTCTTTGTCCATATTTTTCTCTTGGAAAATTATAATTTTTTTTATGTTAACTTCTTTGTGGATGAAGTTCAGTTGAGATCATTCCTATCCACCATGCATAATTAGATTCAATGGCAGGATCAGTCAAGGTAGTATTCACATGTTGAGAAAACTATTGGATTACAAATGGGATACCTCCACATGAAGCCTTTCTATTTCAAGTTACAGTTCCTAGGTTTTCAACTCAAAGAGAATGTACAAAGAAAATATGACAATAACCTTCGGCTATGCCATAATAATTTTCAAGATCAAGGACCAAAGTTGATAGGGAAAGTTTGGCATACATGTGAAGAAAGGTATACTCCTCTTCCTCTGTATCTCAAGAAAAGAGAGGTAATTTCACCTCTTAATATTAGATGGTCCTATAGAAGGGTAGTAGCCTTGAGTGATATCCTTGAGCAATTAAAGGTTAACTAGATTGGAATGAGGTATAGACCTCCTCTACTTCTTTCACCGCTTCCTGCAATATATATCAACACATATTAGAGTGATGACAGTTTTGAAAGATGGGTAGAAAGAGTTGCTTTTCAATAGGGATGTCTAAAGGAACTTGAGGATTTGGATACAAAAGCAGATGATTTATATGATCTCAGTGATAGATATGAGGAGTTGAACAAGAATTGGGGAAATGAAGGGTAGGAAGCACAACAAAGAGAAAGAGGACCTGGTCGCACTTAGGAAGGGGAGAAAATGATGAGATAAAAATAACCTCATCAATATAACGAACTAAATACTTAACCTCACATCTTCTAGCCATCCTTACCCTACCAATTAATTGTCTTTAGGATAAGTAATTGCTTTCTTTTTGTGAAAATGCGTACAATCTTTATTTCTTGAAATTAATCGAAATAAGCTAACCCACACTGACTTAATGGTTTAGTTTTTGAGCATTGTATAGGTTTATTACCACAATTAGTTATCATGCTAGTCAAAGAGATTCAACACAGAATTCAACACCATTAAAGATAAGCAGTGAAGAATGGGTGTTGAAACTTTAGGAGCATGCATGATGGATTGAGTTTTTGTAGTTTTTGTTATTTTTAGTTTGAAGACTTTATGGATCGTTTCAAGCCCTTTAATATTTTATGTCATGGGATTTAAAGATTGTCGGTTTGGTGAAAATAAGTTGAAGACTTTACCAACTGAAATGTGGGATTTTGTTAGCTGTTCTTATATAAATATGTAACTATTGAAAGCAATGATATATAGAAGAATATCGTTATGCTGTCACTATGTTTTCTGAGTTACACTCTTATGAATAAAATGAGTTTTTCCCATCAGCTTTGGAGTTACTGAGTACTATGAATGACGCTATTTTGAATGAATTAATTTTGGGTTACCAGTGTATGTGATCTAAGTTAGGCGTAGGAGCACCCAAGAGCTAGCCACTCAAGGGACTATAGATTAGATAGATACGTATTCTACTTTTTAATTCTGTTACTTTCATTTAATAAATGATAATTGGAATTGAAGTTTATTTTCATATGTATAGTTCTATCAAGATTAATCTTGCAGGTTGTTGTTGAGTCTATAATCTTTAAGTTCTATTGTCTGAAGTTCTAGAGCACCTCCTTTCAGTTGTTAGTTTCAGATTGTTAAATTGTTTTCTATTAATTGTTAAGATTGTTATCTTTGTGAGATTGATTTTTCATAGTTTCTTTACAAGCTTTTCTTCTTCAGCAATTTACACATTTCTTAGTGTAATCATTTCCATGCTTTCTAGTTTAATTGTTATGCTTTTTAGGTTCATAGTTTTCTACTTTCTAGTTTAGTTATTTCCAGCTTTCTAGATAAATGATTTCTTGCTTTCTAAGTTTAGTGGCTTCTTAGTTTAGAGTTTCATTTCAGTCGTTCCAAAATTTAGAAAAACCTGAGAGAGATAGTCAAGATGTCTTCTATTGCATATAGCCTTCGAACACTACCCAGTTGATATATTAATGTATTCAACAACTAAAGTGTTAGGACCTAACAACAACCTATCAATGAATAAAGTATTTGTTAATGGGTGAAAAATATAAAGGTTTTACTATTTGGGTGGGGGATTACTATGAATGAGGAACTCATAGAATAGGTGTCTAGAATTTATATGTAAGGTAGAAATATTTTTAAAGACTAGAAGGTTGGAGAAGAGGCTTTGCAAATTTTCAAGGATGTAGGGAGAAAAGTAGGTTGAATAAATTACAATTAGGTCATGAATGCATCTCTATTAAACCTATTTGTGTTTTTGCGGAAACAAATGTGATGATATATGTGACTCTCAAATGGAGTTTCAAATTCATATACAAGTGTCATTTTACCCCACTAAACCATTTTAGACATAAATTGCATGTTTCTGTATAGGAGCGAATTTGAACCCCTTGTGTAAATTCCCCTTTTGGATCCCCTCACCTTAGAAAATCAAACCTGAAGGTGAAATTCCACACCACGTGTTTTCCTTCCATCCACTTGGCATTTGTCCTATGTGTTGGTGGGGGAATATTTGTTGAGGATGTGAGTGTGACATGCAAACATCTACATGGTGTGCTGCCATCCTTGGAAAATTCCTACCTCTGGAATCCGAAGGGATGTTATGTTCTTCCTTCAAATGCATAATTTTCACTCACTTCATCTATTTATTGTCTCTTTAGCATTCTACTTCATCTTCTTCACAATTCTAGCAACTTCATCGGATCTCTTGAGAATTTTCACAACTCCATTGAGCATTACAACAAGCTTGTTACTTCATCAACTTCATTTTCTTACGTGTTACTCTACCATAGAAGTTATGAGTTTGGAGTCTTGTGAAACCTCCCTTTGTCATCGCTACGACTATGTTGACTTTTCCAAGCTCATTGTCTTGCATTCTCCCTTCATTGGCCTTGAGAGCCTTTGGGTGGATGTGGTATTGCTTCATTTTCCTTTCCTTATTATGGTTTGATAGAGTAGCATTGTATCTTTTATAGTCTTCAATAATGTCCTTTCTATTTCCTTTATCACATTTTCTACTTCGTGGATTTCCTGGTTGTCCATGGAGGTGGAAACACCGAAGTGAGGGTTTGACTAAGGAAAACCTCTATATAACCCAACATTTTTCCCTCTCTTGACTGTGTGTAGGTTAACGTGTGCATGGAGCTTACTGGTGAACTAGAGCCTCAGTGAGTTTATATTTACCACCCTTATCTTCATCTACCTTCTTTATCATTTATGTAGCTATTTCTCGTATTTTATTATTTTGTTTATTTCATTAAAATTAGTTAGCTAGACAGTTAGTAGGTTTTCTTGTTTTCCATACTATATTTCATGTTTTTGGCCGTACAGATTCTTGCGTGCTAGACAGATGCTAGCATGCCACACTATTGTCCCAAACCTGCGCTACCGTCCTTGGGCAGAGAGTTGTCTAAGGTACAATTTGGACTCCAAAAATTGGCTCGTCTAGCCCTATTTAAGTTTTCAGATCTATAGAGTGATAGAAGTGTAGTTTAGTAAAATGCATACCCTTGCATTTTCACACTTGTTTGGGCCTGCCTTGCTTTATTTATGCTTCTTAAGGATTAATTGGTTGTATTTGCATCCACAAGCCTCTAATACTATATTTTTTTTATGGAAAATCCTAACAAACACCAAAAGATAAATGATGATTTAATGATTTTGTCTATGTGTCCTTGATTTTTGGATTGGGACTAAAATGCGACCTAGGGTGTTTTTTTCCTCCATGGGTCTTGGGACCCTGATTTTGAATATACCTCAAAAGGCCCCTTTTTGAAGTCTGTGCCCCGAGATTTAAGCCTTGGGACTAAGATGCTACCTAGGGTGTCTTAGTCCTCCTTGGCTTGTTTTTGGGATTCAATTTCAAATCTTAGCGAGATTTAGCCTCCTTTAATTAATGATTTCATATGTCAGCTTGTTTCGGTGTAATTTCAAGATATTAAGCATGAATAAGTATAAATACAAGGTTCCTTCTCTCATTTTCTCATAAGAAGATAACAAGCATTCAATTATTCATTCCTAAGGCAAGTTTATGCATTCAAGAGAAAAATTATCAAGCATTTGGAGACATTATCAAGATTCAAGCATCATATCAAAGAGTTTCTTGCATCATACATGTGTTGTGCTAACATTTGTGATGTAGGGTTTTGATTCAAGAAAAGTAATTCAAGATCATTCCTTTGGTTTAAGATCCATATCCATTGTAGCCATTGCACACAAGTTTGCAGAATTTATAAGGGTTTAGTGAGTTGTAGCATTGCATGCTGTTCATTCACCATTTCCTTCATTATTTCTATTTTATTTCAAGGTTTAATTACCAGCAAGGGGTTTGAACAAGGCAAACCTCCATTTACTAACAAACAACAAGTTTTTCCCATCTTGCATATTTGTGATTGCAGATCTAGGATCATTTGGAGTGCAAAATTATAAAATTTGCAAAGTTGCATTAAACAAAGTTGTCATCTTCATGAAAACTCACCTATAGGTTGAATTCTAAAGTTTCAAAATTTGAGATTGGAAAGGAAGCAAGTGTAGACCTTGGAGCTTAGGATCACATTCAAAGTTTGCAGAAATTCAGAATGGGACTAATACGCCACCTTGGGCGTCTTAGTCTTCCTGAGCATATTTTTTAGAGATTCCTTCAGATCTAGTTTCGACATCCAAAGACCCCACATTTTCCCCAAAAAATAGTAGCGAGTCTAATACACCATCTTGGGTGTCTTAGTCCTCCATAGCACTTTTTGGAAATCTCTTTACATTTCTAGAATCCTCACAATATGTCCAGACTTCCCAGGTGCACATTTCCAATTTCATAGTTTTCTATTGCATTTTGTTTATTTTTCTAGGTCATTTAGTATTCATTTGCATATCACATTGTGTTTTCCAACATTTTCTTTTCCAAGTTTATACTTGGTGGTGAACCCCTTTAAAGCTGAGAAAGCCCCCTCCTAGGTCCTCCTCATTGTGAATTGACTCACCTTGTCAGGTTGTTAGTCAGTCCAATTAGTACTCCTAGGATATTATTGAATGATAATAGGAGAATAGTGGTGTTCTAGGACCTAGGTTATAAAGCATCCATTTTCCTATTGTTCAAGAAGCACTTGAGAGTGCTCTTCATTCTTGATTCTTGGACTCTAAATTACCATTAGCCTAAGGTAAGATAGGGCATCCCTTTGCTGTCAACTCTTTGTGACTTGGAGCCTTGGTGTGGTTGGTCCCCCTACCTTACATTTTGGTGAACCTGATGTGAACAACATCTATCATTCGCTTATGTTGAGAATTTTTCCTCACACCCAGTGACCATTGTAAACTTGAGTGTTGTGAAAATTTATGAGTATCACAACCGTGTCCACAAATTTTAGGTACGTTGTTAGGAGAAGTGTGTGAAACCTACCGATGGAAAAGATGAAGGTCACTTTTAGTTTCATCTCCAATTTTTCCATTAGTATGGCTATTGACCTTACCACTGGTTTTCCTAGAGGTTTTATTAACAAGATGGGTTTCATAGATGAGACCACTTATGCTCCTACTCCTCCAATATCCCCTATGGCTTCATCCGTGGATGAGGACAATGCTATGCATATCCCCGCGAAATTTTTTTTGGCATTGCATAATAGATTGACAGACCTTGTGAATCATTTGGAGAAAGAACCGAACATGGAAAGAGCCTCTAGGCTTGCAAGCGAGGTGAGATATTTGTTGGGAAAGGATCAGATAGGCATAGATTTCTTACGTGGCCTTACTGATCTAACCGAAGCTTATATTCCCTCGTACAAGACTAGATCGAGTACTACCCAGGGAGAGGTGCTCAATGCCTATGAAAGACAAATAGGCATTCCGATGCCTACCATATCTATATGCATTTCCTATATAGGAACTTTAATTAGCATTTCCTTTGCTTCTTAAGAGCCCCCTACTCTCAAGGTGAGTAGAATACCCCTTGGTTTTAGTTTCACCCCTCCTACTGCCTCTGGTGGTGGGGGCTCTGGTGGAATGAGTGGTGGTAGCTTTGGTAGCGGGGGTAGCACTAGAGGAGGTGGCTCTGGTGGAGGCCATGGTGGTGACTTTGATAGTGGAGGTGGCTCCGATGGAGGCCCTACTGGTGGTGGTGGCTTTGGTGGTGGTCACAACGGTGGATCTAGAGGTGGTTCTAGAGGTTTCACTGGGCCTTTGTCATCATCTGATCCTATTTTGAATCCTCTTCTTCAAATATGGGGGTATGTGTAGGATCATCATGGAAAAAATAGACCC
Organism: Sequoia sempervirens; assembly: GCA_007258455.2. Lineage (NCBI taxonomy): Eukaryota > Viridiplantae > Streptophyta > Pinopsida > Cupressales > Cupressaceae > Sequoia > Sequoia sempervirens. The sequence goes on from VDFB02086081.1 coordinate 89,742,629, forward strand.
TTAAGTGGCGAAAAATTCAAAAAAATTAGAGTTAGACAACTTGACGTAAAAATTTGAATAAGTTATCTATATTATTTCAAAAATATGTAAGAATAGAATATGTAGAAATTGAATGTAGTTTCTAAACTACTAGGTTTATTTAAAAAAGAAAATCTATTTGGTAAAAATTTGAAATTTCAATGCATTAGTACTTAAATTTTAGGGAAAAAATAAGAAGGTGTCATTCTGACCACCCTAACCACAATAAAATGATAATATTTTTTATAATATTTTAGATATAAGTAGAGGACCTATGTCCCGATATGATGCATATTTGTTTGTAATTTTTTTCCAAGTAAATAATTAATTATGAATTTTTTATTACAACTTTTAAAAAATATAAAAACTTGTATGTCTAACCACCTTAACTTGGTCAAAACTTCATGAAATTCAATTTTTTTTTTTCATCCTATATTATGTGAAGCATAGAATGTGACACATGTTTTAGATTCAAAAAATGTGATACTGTTTGAAAGCTACAAATGTTTTTCAATCAGCCTATCAATCAGGACTTTAGTCATAATTCAAATAGAAAATGAATAATAATTATTTATTAAATTCAAAGTAAAGCATAATTTATATTAGTGGAAAGCTGAGAATCTCCTTTAAAAACCATTTTCGTTTCATCAATTTTGGGTAAAAAAAGTCATCAGCCACATACCCTACACATAGCCATCATGATCCTGCACATACCCATGGGTTGGATGCAAAATCAGTTGGTGAGCCTTTCCTAAGCCTCCACCCAACCTATTTTTCAACCTTTCTTCCAACAACTTATTTTCGGTGGCAATTTTGAGTACTCCTTTCCGTCAGGGAATGAAGATTCTTAAGTTTGAAAAGTATGGTGGTAAAGGGGATCCATAGCCACATGTGTCAACTTTCAATGCCATGTGTACATATATTTTTCATCATGATGCTTTGATGGAAAAAATATTTCCTCGATCTCTCAAGGATACAACACTTTCAGAGTGGTATTGTTCCTTTCCTGGAAATTCCATATTCTCATTTGATCAACTTGTCAATCAGTTTCTCCATTAGTTTCAGGCTAACATTGGTCCAAAGATGACCTTCTCGAATCTCGTCTGATGTAAGTAGGGAGATAATGAGAAGATAACTGACTTCATAGTGTGATACCGAGCACTCTTTTCACATATCTTATACCCACTTCTTGACTCTGATGTGAAAAAGGTGTTCATAGGCAACCTATAGTGAGCCTAGTAGGAGAAGTTTTCCCCAATGAATTACTATTCCTTTGCGCATCTATGTACCATGTTGCGAGAGTATCAGAAAATGGTAGTTCAATTTGGGGGACCTTTATCACTTTCTCATTTAGAAGGAAATTCTATTATGTCCATCTCAAGAAAAAGGTAAAGTTGTTGCAAATGTAGTCACCACAACTAATGATCACAACCCTAGACACATCAGGAAGTTCATGAAGTTAGTAGAATCTCACTCTTCCATTTTGCAAAAATTGTTGAAGGATAAGATAATAACTTTGGAAAATCCTTGACCTCTAAAGGAACCTTATCCTAATTGGTATGATGTGAATGGTTTTTTCTAGTACCATCATGTCAATGGGCATGATACCGAGCATTGCACACACCTGCATCATGAGATACAAGATCACATCGATGACGGTACCATTTGTCTCAATGGGAGGAAACAAAACACAAATAAATCGATAGTGAAGGCCAATAGCGAGGTGAAGATTTACACGGACCTATTTCCATCTTATTCTGTGAACTTGATTATTGACCCTTCTGATACTTCTCCTCAACTCTCAACGTATGTTAACATGGTCTCAGTTACTTCTTCCCCACAACTTGTGACTGGTTCGCCAGATGTGACATCCACCTCATAGGAATTTCCCTTGAATAATAAGCCCTCTCCTCTATACATTCCTACTCGCCTCAATGGAAAAATTATGACAGGAGTCCTAGTTGGCCCTGTGAGCCAGGTAAGTGTTATCATAGAGGAGATGTTATGGTTAAATTCTTTGCAGAGGGAGGAATATGAAGAAACAAAGTCTACCATATGTATTCATGATGATCTCTCTCTTAAGAAATATGGCTCTATAACCCTTTCTGTCCTACTTGGACCTAGGGTTGTAGATAGAACCCTTGAAATTATTCCAAAATCTGATATGTTCAAGTTGAAGTTAGACATCTCGTGGCTATCTTCCATGAATGAAATTACTTCCGTTATTCACAAATTTTTAAAGTTCTCTCAAGAAGGTGTTGTGCACATAGTGCATGACACTAGATATCAACCATTGGTATCCTATGGGGTCATTCATTGGATATTTTTGGCCCACCCCAATCGGTTTGCTTCCCCCTAGAACAGACCTATTTTATAGAAACTACGTAAAGTAAAAAATTGGGGGAAAGAGACAACCAAAAGTGACCCCTCTAGTAGTGCATTAATAAGCTGCCTCCTCCTTTTGAAAGGGAAAGGAGAGGCCTACCCATTCTCAAGGCACCTCTTTGACCCCCCCTCTCTAAAGATGAGTTTTGGATGACTACTCTTGGATTTTGCCTAAGAAGTATGATGGTGCCTGCTTGATGTAAAGCCAAAATTCAAATATCAAACCTTCCTACTATGCCTCCTGGAACTTCGCCCTACCTATATGGCAAAAGGAAAGGTCCCCATAAGGAATCCTCAATGTCCCAACCTATGCAGCCCCCTACCACTCTTGCTTCTAAGGTAGTGAATGGGAAGAGGCCTGCCACCGAGGAGTTAGAGTTGACTCCCCCCACTATTGTTCCAACATCCTCTAAGTCTCTCTCTCCTGATCCTATCCAAGAGTCTATCCCTTCACCGAAAATAATTGTGATGGACACTCCAATGGCCAAGCAAGAGCCTTCTATTTCATCTCAGCTTCTGACCTCTAGCTCCTAGAGTTGTAGGAACTGCCTTGTGCCTGAGCGCAAGCGTTGGAAAAAGGCTCTAGCTGTTGTGTATAGCGCCCTGCAAAGGAAGGAAGGAGAGCCAACTTCCCTTGCTTTAGGGTCTACTATGGTATCCTCCTCTCTTGTCCCCTTTGCTTCAATTCAGAAAGCCCCTATGTTGCTTTTGGCCCCTGCTGCGAACGTAAACAATCTTGACTCTAAAAAGGTGTAGGTGTTTATTTCTCATTTGATCGACCCCCCCTCTCTTGATGTCCCTTCCAAACATCCCATCGTTCTTAAAGCCCACGAACATGCTGAACACCTCAATGGTGTCCACTGCAGTTTTCTCCTTCTCCTCCATGCCTTCTGCCTTGTCTATGGGGAACTTGCATCCTCTGACAAAGCAAAAGATGGAGGTTGGCCCCTCCAACAATGGGGGGTGTAAGAGGAGTCCACCTTCTTCAGAGGGTGGTATTGTGCTAGCAGGTGCCATCCTAGTGACAAAGCAAGTTCTGACATCCCTGGAGTTCGTCACTGCTCTCGAGTCACTCGACGAGCCTAGCAGTGAATCTCGAGTGCCACCTTCCTATAAAAATAACAAATTCTAAACAACTTAATGCAAATGAAATGATAACAAAATTATTATAATATTCCTAGAATAATAAATTCTAAACAACTTAATAAAAATGAAATGATAGTCAAAGGATACAAATATGGGTAGATAGTATGTAAAACCATATTGTATCAATCAAAACTAAACCAAACTTGATAGGAAAGATAGATGGGGACTCATTTGCACATTTAAAATCCAACAATTAGGAAAGGAATAAAAAAAATGGGTATGAAAGATATGATGATAGGAACGATAGATGGTAGGATGAGATATTGAGAAAATTGATGTTTTGTATTAAATTCCATGTAGTGAGAACTTAATTTGATTTAGCATGGAATACTATGCACCAGGGTATGAAGAAACAAGGTGACATTGTATCTCATGCATAGGTTTGACACAAAGAAAAAGGTTGGTCCAACATCACACAAAGTCACGAAGGGCTTTGGAGGTGCTAATACTATAAAACTAAAAACACAAGAGGATGCCCCAATGTAACACAAGATCATGATGGACCTTGGTGCTAAAACACAAGGAAACCAATAAAACATGATCACACAAATCAAATATATGCACCCCTATTTATATCAGTCAAAGAACAACTTGATATGATAAATCGTGGCAAACTTGGGTAGGTAGAGTAGGAAGCACAAAAAGATAAACAAAAATTCAAAAGCATCCAAAAAATAATAGAAGAACTAAAGTATCCTTCTTCATGAGGAAAATAGTTGGATTGATGTGGTTTGATGTGGGGATTAGTATATCCTATGAAGACCAAATATGGATAGGGTAGATTATAGGATTCCTACGACAAGGGATAATTAGGATGTTTGAAACCTTAGGAGGCTGAATTTTTTTGTAGAAGTGTTAGCATGATAGGGGATCTTGGAAACATAAGAGACATAGGGATGGGACATAATGACCAATATATACAATGATGAATCTAGATGAAAAGATAAGACTAACACTATGCACACTATATATAACCGATGAAAACTAACAAAATCCTAACCTATATAAGGATGCTAATTGTCAAGAATACATTAGAATCAAGTGTATGTACTCTAAAATAAATCAATGAAGCTCAGGGATTGGGATAATAGATCCAATGTGTCGAATGCTCAACCAAAATATAGCATGTAGTGGGTAAAAAGGTTGAGATGGATGAGATGGATAATATTTCAACTATGGATATGGATAGGACATATAGGATGACAAGTGAACAAATGGAAGTGGATGAAAAAAGGGGACACAAGGTGGATAATAGTTGAGCCCTTTATGAATGGAAAATTGTTGCTAATTTTTCACCAAATACATTAGTCCAAGGTGCCACTAAGGGTGGTTTTCACCATATGACTGCTAATTTCTCTTTACTATTTATTATAATGTTTTTGTGTTGCTTTTTTGACATTTCTTATTTTTTTAAATTATTTTATTTTGAAAAGGTGGGATAACATAGCTAGCCTAGGATTAGAACCTCTTAAGGTGGATGATGTTGATAGGTTCATCTAAAGGTTCACCATTAAGAGTAGCCAACTGATAAGCTCTTAAACCATACTTTATGGCAATGACATAGGAATCCAAGCAATTAGCCTCAAACTTTCCTTTCTTTTATTAGTCTTGTTAAGTTTGTTGATTCTCTTTGAGAAAAATATCACCAAGCGAAAATTGGTAAGGTCAAATATTCTTGTTATAGCTTCTCTTCAACCCATTATGATAAGATTGGAGATGATTGCAGGTATTGAGGCATCATACATCAAAAAGATCTAATTGACTCAAGCATGCAACCCAATATTCCTCATCATTGATAAGATTCTTTAATGAGATAGAAAGTGATGGGAGTTCAACTTCTATTGGAAAGATAGCTTTGGACCATATAAAAATGAATATGGAGTGGTGTTGGTAGGGGTATGGATGCTAGTGTGGTAGGCCCAAAGGGAAATATTTAGATGGAGATGCTAGTCATAACCAAATTTATTGACAACCATTTTAAGGATTTTGATTAAGGTTTTATTAGTTTCCTTATCTTGGCCATTACCTTGGGATAATATGGGGTAGGCCAACAATATTGGATGTGGAATTTTTCACATAGTTGTCATATGTGTTGATTTTTAAATGGTCTACCATTGTAAGTAATGATGGAAAAGGGGATACCATATCAAAAAAGGATATGATATAGGATGAATTTAGAAATTTGTAGGCCAATAATGAGGGTGAGTGGAATGGCTTCCACCCATTTGGTGAAATATTATGTGGTGGTAATGATAAAGGTGTGGCAATTGGATGAAGGAGGGTGGATCTTTCCAACAATATTGAAGCCCCATTATGAAAAGGGCTATATACAGAGGGGATAGGTTATAATTCTTGTGATGGTGCATGTATGAGATCTGCATGTTGCTGACAAGGAACACATTTCTTAATATACTCACAAGCGTTATTCTCCATAGTAGGCCAATAATAACTAGTTCAATGAAGCTTTTTGTAAGGACCATATAGCTAGTGTGTGCCCCATAAATACCACAATGTAGTTCATTTAATGCCAACTTAGCTTTCATAATATTTAAACACCATAGTAAATAACCATCATACCCTTTATGATATAATGTGTCTCCAAGGATAGTGTAATGAAATAAGCATTGGATGAATGATCAAAATTAATTGTGAGTGAGATTAGGTGGTAGGATGTTTTCATGGAGGAGTGCGCAAATATCATGATACCAAGGTGACTGGGGACCAACGATTTCACACACCATCTTGGTTTTTGGAAGATAATTTGCAGACATTAATAGTTGCTCAACCAAGAATTCACATTCATGGAAATCATGAGGCATGTCCAATAAGGATCCAATTGTAGCCATGGCATCTACTACTTTGTTCTAAATATGGGGCACTTTTTCAAACTAGATGTAGCCAAAATATTTCTTGAAATCATCAACCACACATTTTTAAGGAAGAATCTTATCATATTTAGTTTAAAATTCATTGTTGACTTGCTTGATGATGAGTTGGGAATCACCATAGACATGCAACTAACTGATATTCCATTGGACCACTTTCTTCATAATAACAATACGAGCCTCATACACTGCAATGTTGTTTATGCATGGGAAGGAAAATATGAATGATTTAGGAATGAAGTCACCTTGAGGGGTGACAAAAAGGAGGCCCACACCAGAATCATACCAAGTGAATGAGACATCAAAATATAAATTCCATGATTCTTGTTCATAAATAGTAAATACAAACTCATTTGGAAGCTCTATAAGCAATAGGTAAGCATCCACTAAAGGAGAATCTACTAATTAGTCTACAATAAATTTACCTTCAATTTCCTTTCAATCCATATACTGAATATCAAACTCACTAAGAAACATGACCCACTTAGCCATAAGATCTGTCAAAGATGTTCATGATAGTAAATACTTGGGAAGATCAACCTTGGAAATGGGTTTTATTGAATGTCTAGGCATGCAATGTATAAGTTTCCGAGAGCTAAAGACCATTGCTAAACATGCCTTTCTATAGGTGTGTAATTAATTCTATTGGTAAGGAAATTGATACTTGACTCACCCAATGGAAAATGGCAATGACACTCTAATAGTTGGAGAGATTATTGTGAAATGATGATCGTCCTCTATGTTTGAGAGGGGCAACTCCCTCATGTGATGGGGGTATTTTTAATTTTTGTGTACTTCTAACCTAAAAGTACATAAAGGAGAAAAGGAAAAGCTAAGGAAATAAAATTAAAAAAACCCCAATGGTAGACATACGAGTACTAATTGATATTTCAAAATTGATAACAACTTACAAATTGTTTAGCAAAAAATATTTTTTAATATGTAATAATGATGAAAGATAGATAATGTTCAAATTCCAATATACAAGGAAATACACCGCCTTATCACATTAAAACCAAGATACCAGAGTACGTACATGTCTCACCAAGCATATGCAAATGACCAATGGATTCCATAATTACACAAAAAGGGATTTCCAATTAACATATGAGAAATTGGCAATAATAATCTAGAAACACATTAGGACATATGAATGAAATACATTCTTGATTATCTTCACAAAATTATACAATATAAAAAACCCTTAGGTACAAAGTGTCAATTGAAAAGTCTTGATGCAATCTCCCTAAAAAATTCTCAAAGTTTTTCCCCCTCAGTAAGAGTCTCCCTTTACAAAAGATAAGCCTTATATTTCTAAGCTTTCCATGATAACTAACTAATAACACCTTTAGAAATATCTCCTAAATACCTTTGAAATACAATAACCTTACTTGTTTAGGATTTATGTCATTTTTCTAGAAATAAGGTTCATTTTCTAAATTTTGGTTACAATAAGTGACATTAGTCACTTTTACAAAATGGTTACCAACAACTCATGAGTTTGAAGAAAGACAAAGTTATTGATCTTGTCGAGGTAGTTTTCCATATCCATCTACTTTATCTTTGATACTTTCGGAAGATATTCCTTGCATAAGAATTTCCTATGTTATCTTATTTAACATTTTTAGAAAGAAATAAACATCATAATATAGAAGAAATTCTCTGAGATGATTTGCATCAAGAAACATGTACTTAAAATCTACAACATTCAATGTGTTGAGAATATTGGTCTACTATGTAGCACTTAGTTTCCCATAATCTAGAAAAATTTCATGCAACCATAATAGAAAAATACAAGATTCATTCGCTAGATCCCTTATAGAATCAATAATATCTTTAAATTTGTTCTCTTTTGGCTCCCTTCTCATCGAAATATTGAATGCACTATAAAAATATTTTGCACCTATTTTCAAAATAACATTGAAATCCATTTGATATTGTGCAGTATCTAAAGAAATAATAGTTCAAAATTCTCTTTTCAATGGCTTCCATTCCTCTTTCTTTACCCTTCCTATAAAGTCATTAATAAGGTTACCCTCCTCATCATGAATCTTAATAACTTCACATCCATGTACACACTAAAATACCTAGATTTAAGGAATCTTGACTATTAAGTGGTTATAATAATGAGAATATGAATAGTGAAAAGGGATCATCATTTTATTTGAGTGTATCTTATTTAAATATTATATGTAACCTCTCCTACATGGAATCTAGATCCATAATAACCTCCTATGATAAAAAAATGAAGATTAGATCTAGTATTTATAAAATCTAGTTTCAGCTTTATTTATTTTCCACTTTGATCACAAGGTTCCCATTTTAAATCTAAATCCTTCAAAATTATGCCTTCATCTCTATTTTCAACAATATCTTGGAAAGGCCTTCCTTTGGTCTCTTATTCTACCTCATGTTGCTTGAGGTATTTGGTTTGAAAGAAATAACAAAATTTTTAGGGATGTTTTTCTTCCCCCTCTCAGGCTTTCTTTTAAGATTTGTGTTGCTATAAAGGAAAATTTTCTCTCTTAGGTGACTTTTTAGAATGGGCCTCAAGTTTTTGTCCCTACTTGTGACTTTCTTGTCTCCCAGAATTGGAAAAATTCCTACGATATTTCTCTCCCCTTGAAGAAAGGTAAGTCTTCTAGAGATGATGTCTTTGGAAATCTCTTCCCTCTTATTAGGTTAAAGTCAATTTTGATGGAGCCACAAAAGGGAATCTGAGACTTACTGGTTGTGGGGGAGTGTCGTGCAACTCTAATGGTAGGTTTATTTCCATGGTGGTGCTCCCTTTGGGAACCCAAAAAAACACTTTGCAAAAGCTTCAAAATCCTATCATGGTATAAAACTTGCTTAGTCTAAAGGCTTTAGGAAGGTTTGTCTTGAAGGTGATTCATTAAATGTCATCAATTTCATTAAGAAGATTAATCCTCCTTGTTTGTATATTGAGCCTATCATTTTTTATTCTATTTATATTGAGCAATGTTTTATCTCTCACATTTATTGTGAGGGTAATGGGTTAGCTGATAAGTTTGATAATGTTGGGGTTCTTGAACCTAGAGTTTAGGATTGGTTAGATCCTGTTCCCATCGATATTCAAACCATTGTTAATTATAAAATGTAGACTATGTAGGGAGGGGGTTTCTATAAAGATTATTTTATGTCACATTTAGAATGTTATTGCCAATATCAGGTCACAATGTGATAATTTTGTGGGGAGATTGACTCTCATTAATGATTTTGAAGTTGTTCAAAAGGTCCTACATTTAAAGATAATGATGGTCTTCAACCTTTTTGATACTTTCTCCACATGGATTGTGGGTTTTTGTAGAGCACTTTTCTTCTCAAGGCTTCTCCATCTTTGCATTTTTCTCCTGCATTTGCTATGGCTCTGGTTTGCATTCAATATGGGGGGTGAAAGGAACAAAATTGAGCCTGTTTCTAGTGATGCCACAAGAAGCAATAAGAAGATTTGGGGTTTTTTGGAGGAGGGTGGTGTTACCCCTTTCATAAAAAATATTCACGACTTTGATTCTATGGTGTCTTAGGCCTTTTTCAATGGCTAGCAGAATAAGGTGCTACAAGTGTTTGGTTTGGAACTTAACTATTGGAAGAATGAATAAGAAGCCCTCTGGTGTGTTTTCATTGATGTCAAGATTGGTTGGTAACACTTATATCAATCCAAAAAAACCTATGTTTCTATTATTTTGATCCAATAATTTGGTTCAGAAATGCTTTCAGTTGAAATTCACTCCTTGAGATTTTAATATGATGATAAGGACTATTATTTTCATTTCTACACAAGTTTTTCATTGGTTTTTGTTGAAAGAAATGAAAGTTATGAATGAGAGAGTTTGACTTACAATATCATGCTCAGTATTTGTGCAATTGGCATGAGTTCTCTTCTGTACAACACCAATAAGTGGTGATTGCTTTGTTGGTGATTTAAAGAGTTCCTTATTAGGTCTAGTCCGACCTAAGTTATTCTTTGCATGTTTTGTTTTGATGAAAAGGTGTTTCGGGTTAAGTCGACAAGCTACATTTTAAATTAAGTATGTCTACATCCAATTAGGTTGACCTAATTGATGTATGAAGTTGTAATAGTGTATATATATGAAACATCTTTTTGTATTGAAAGAGATACACATATAGATAGGTAAATGTATGCAGTGTGTGACATATGAAACGGTGATAAGCAGTGATGTGTGACTATTGTGCGAAGTTGTGTACATTTGATGTATTTACTGTGTACCTACAAACAATACAAGATTTAGTATTCCAGAGCCTAATTGGAACTAAACTTAGCACACAAAAGGTGTATTTCAATAGTTCATCATTTTGGCAGTGAGCCACACTCCTTTTTTTGTATTTACTTTAGGCTATGAGCTGTTCAAAGATAGTAAGTCCTAGCAGTGTGCCTTGTAATATCATAACCGGTTATAACATATTGTGAGCTCATCCTCATTGTGGTTTTTCCCATTTTTATTTTTCCACGTAAAAATTTTGGCGTTCATTTGTTATGTGGTGTTATGCTTCATTTCATGTTCTTTTTTATAGTTGTAGCTATATATGTTTTGATTATTGAATGGTTAACAGTTAAATGGTTCAGAAAAAATCTTAGTATTTTGGGTGTTCAACAATTGGTTTTAGAGCTTGGTTACTTTTGAAAAGATTAACAGCTTAAGGAAGATCTTTAAGTTTGAACACATGGCTGAAAAAAGGTATCTTGTTCCTCTGGAATAAATTTATGCAGCTAAAGAAATCCATGCTGCTCTTGAAGACTTGGAATAAAGTGAAAATGAGAAAGAAAATCTAATAGAAAATGTGAAAGAAGCAAATGAATGCATCAGAAAGTTGAGAGAGAAAATCAAGAAGTTCAAAGAAAGGCATAAAGAAGTCAGTGATCATTTGAAGAAAGCTAATGAAGATATCACCAGACGGAAGGTAAAAGTGGAAGAAAAGAAAATAATTGAAGAATGTTAGAAAGTTGAAATTCAGAACAAAATTGATGAATGTACAAAGCTCAAATAAGAAGTGGTGACTCTAAGATCTGACTTGGAGAAAGCAAGAGATCATGAAGAAAAATTCAAAACAAGTACTACAATGCTTGATGAATTGATTGCATTCTAGAAACCCTCTAAAGAAATAGGTGGTTTAGGACTTGAAGAAGGATAAGGTTCAAAGGAAAATTGGATTCCCAACAAATTTGACAGTCAAAAGAAGACTCAAGGCAGTAATAGATAGTTCAACAACCAAAGAAGCTATACCAGAAGAACTCCCATCCATCAACCAAATGCACAAATGTACCCGTCTTCGATGGTATTTTTTTTCATGCAATAAATTTGGTCATAGGGAAAGAAAATGTAGAAGTAGAATGAATGAAAATGTTGGACTCTTCTCTAGATAATGTTTTTCTTGCAAAAAATTTGGACATAGAGCTACTGAGTGCAAAAGTCAAAATAATGATGAATAGATTCAATACTAGTAGAATGGCTCAATCTTTTCAAGGTTATTGCTACACATGTTATGATTTTGGACATAAAACTAACCAGTGCAGATTAAGGATAAATTCAAATCAGTTCGGTCACAAAAATGTTGTGCTACACTTGCAATAAACCAAGGCATATCTCAAAATTCTGCAAAAGCAAAAATGGAAAGAAACCTGATCCAGAACAAAATAAAAAATCTATGAATAAAGTGGATCCTACTAAAGTAAGAAAGGAAATAGAAAAGATTTGGAGGAAAAAGGAAGAACTTGAGAATAAGGATGAATCAAATGCATTTGTACCCATAACTGGTGCTGATGCTTCTTCTAAAAATTGAACCCAGTAATGGTTTCAAGGGGAGCAGTTACAGAGATATCTAACAAATCCCCAATATAAGAATTGTCAAGTAGTGACACAAAGATATTTGATGTAGAGTGGCATTCTAAAGCCGTTGAAAAAGATTATGGTAGAAAAAGTGCAAATTTGGAAGTTTGTGGAGCTTTTTAGGGTTTATAGTGTGCTTCGCAAGTGTCTATCAACTTTTTGAAGTAGAATGCATTTAATGCGAATTAGGATAAATCAGTTAAGCATAAAGTGAAAGATCAAGTTGAATCAAATAACTTTTACAGACTCGAAAGAAACCATAGCGAGCTAAAGCAAGGTTTTTAGAGTAAATGGTTTTTACCATTTACCCGCTTAAGTTTACTTAGGAAAAATAGTTTATTAGTGCATTTAATCTCCTGAGTGGTTTTTTCTCATGTGGGTAGTTTTCCCACTCCTCACCTACTTTTATGCCTTTATAAGGCACTTTGTACAATATGTAAATCATCTCATTTTCATTCTCTCTTCTGGTAAATTAGCATAGTGCTCCTCTCTATCTCATGAAGGTTTATTCTATAGTTGATTTTCCTGGGTGCTTTTCTCTAACAAAGGTGAAGGTGTTTTAGTGTACTTGACATCAAACCCTAATTTCATCAAAGCTTGAAAGAGGTATTTATAGTTTCTAATACTCTGTTGGATTGAATTGGAAGCAATTCTCACAAGTATATTCAGAAGAATTAAGGAAATATGGCTGCACCAACTGTTGTTGAGACTCTGAGAAACCCCAACCTAGGTTCAAAAGATATTCATGGAAAGTTTACAAAATGGACCCCATGGGTGCATTTTCACAAATCCCAAGAAGTGTTTTACCTACTGAAGATAACAAGACCAACATTCATACAAAACTGGAAGAATTTGACCATCAAAAACTCATGAATCAATGGGAAAAGGAATTGTCAAGAGATGGTTACTTCGTGAAGCCAAAATATGAAAACCTAGTATAGAAGAAACTAGATGTATGGAATAGGTTCCCAAAATTTTGTGGTGATATGTTCACAAAATTTGTGAGGATGGAATTTAGTAGCTCATGCACAACAAATTTGTATGGACAAGTGCTGGTGGAGTGATTACTAAGAAGTAATTAGGGCCGTAACTGGTCTCTATGACACTAGACCTATACCAATGTTGAAAGTTGTAAAGAATGATGTGGTCATGAAGCTGAGTAGTGCCACATATGATGGAAGAGAACTGACAAAAAATCCCATCACAAACCCGCTTGTGAGGTACACTGCTGTTATGATTGGTTAGAAAATATATTTTACAAACTGAGGCAATTTGGTGTCAGCTACAACAATTCATACTGCATATGAAATGGTGGTTAATGGAAGGCATTTTGATTTGTGTGAGTTGCTTCGACAAAAACTTATGGATAACCTAAACCAGACTAAAATAAATAAATATCCTTTCAATTTTGGCTCAATGGTGGTTTGTTTGTTATATTACTTCTTGAGGGAGCTTCTTGGAAGGAAGAATATCACAAGGGATAGCAATAGACCGGTACAACATTATATTTTTGAACATTTGCATAGTATTGGAGACTACAAGGCACAAATTAATGCTCTTACTACATTCTTTGTAGTTTTTCAGAAAAAATATGTATGAGAGAGATAGAGTTCCAAGAAGCCTGGTGAAGAAATATGTAAAAGATATAACCTTTCTACTGTCTACTAGTGAATGTATTATTGAAGTAGTAGAACTAAGGACTCTGTGGATAGCTCCTGTTGGATATGAAATAGAGGAACAAGTAGCTGAAGGACTAATTGAAATATTATTGAATAGTCCTAAGGATCCTACACAACATCGATATGGTACTTATGAAGAGAAGTCTGTTGAAGTGCATTTGGAGACTTTAGCATTGCAAAGGGATAAAAGGGTGAACAAAAAAGTTAAGGCATATGTCTATCTACATACATTGTCTAAGGATGATGTTGATAAGTTAAGGGGACTTGCAGATGAAATAAGGGCTAGATTAGTTGATGTCCCCTCCAAACCTAGGAGATCAGGAAGAGAATCTTCCACCACTTCGTCTACATTACCAAAAACTCTTGGTGCAACTGCTATAGTGAAAGGAAAGTAGGTAGTTGACATTTTCCCTACAACAGTTAAGATAACTACCTCCTTTGGACCCAACACTAGGGCCTCTAAGAAAATGGATGTACCCTTGTTGTACCATCTACCACCCCCAAAAAGAGTAAAGCAAAAGGATAGTAGGAAAATAAATTTGAATGATGCAATGCAAGAAGAAATAGAACTTTGAGTAGAAGAAGAAAGTCAGTTGAAGAGAAAAAGGAGCAGTTCCTCCACAAGCATTGAAGAAGTTGAAACCAGAGATAAGGTTGAGATCTTATCTGATGATGAAGAGACAAACAATGAAATGGAGGCATTCAAAATCCATGTGCATCAGAAGAAAGGATGAAGGAACATCAAGACCTATGGAGGACATACCCAACTCTTCTATGGTAAGAGATAACTCTCCTTTGGAAATGGCAACCCTAGTTAATAACATGGTAGATTTTGAGGATTTGCTAGCTAGTACTAGATTATTTGATTAAGTTGATAAAAAGGATAAGGAAATAATTATAGATGCTTTTGTTCAATATATGGTTATCTTTAATGAGCCTATGGAATCTATAAGGAAGAAGGTGACTGACAATGTGTGGGAAGAATTAGTTCATAGAAGGCATGAAGCTATAACCATTGAAGAAAAATTCAAATATAATGCCTTAAACACATATGGATCCTCCTTGTCTGAGGAAGATGCTGCTTCCTTGCTCAAAGAATGTTCCCAGTTGTTTAGGGTCAAATAGAGAGTCACTACCCTAATGACTAAAGAAAAGGAAAGTACTAAGAAATTGAGGCAAGAAACCCTTGAAATAATTAGAAAAATGGAAAAGAATTATGGGATGAAAACTAGCTCATCTTATACAACTCAAGCACAGGAGCCTACCAATATTATAGAAACAAAAGACCATCCTATTATGGAAAGATTGGTGAAACACATGTTGTTTCAGAGACATCTGTTCCTCCAAATGACACAGAAGAAATAACTAGTAAACATTACTGAAGAATAGCAAAAAGGTGACACTAGTAACAATCCAAGAGAACATAATGAGGATACCAAAAATAGAGAAGAAGACAAGAATGATAATGAAGGAAACAAAGGTGAAAAGAAAGATGATGGTATAGATGATGAAGATAAGAAGGTAGAAGAAAATAAAAAATAGAACTTCAGAAAAATCCTTTGAAAAATAATAAGAAGAGGAAAAGAAGGAAGAAAATAAGGAAGATACAAAAGTTGGAAGAAGTGAAGAAGAGATGTCCAAGACTGCTGAGCCATAAAAGCCTCCTGGAGAATCATCCATAAATATTCTTAAGAACTTGTTGACAAGGAAATCATAGATCCAGCCCGTGTTGCAACCACGGTTGATTCAACTTCCTTCACATCTAGGGTATGTGGATCTGAGAAAGACCTCACCAGTTGAAAGTGTAAAAATTTGTGGAACTTCTCTTAACTCTTGTACAAAAGAAATGATTGAAATCTTTCAGAAAATAGATATGTTAATAAATGGTGCTATTAAGGCTTTACAAGAGTTAGTACCTAGTGCTACTATTGATACCTCCTTAGCCCCTGTTGAGAACCTGAAGCTTCTAGTTGATTCCATCAAATAATACTCCTTTGGTCTTAAGCTCTAAACTAAGAAATAAGAAAAATCAAGAATTTTAGAGAAAAGGCTATTTGAGCTATAGGATACATGTGCAGCTGCACATAGAAAAGTGTTGTAAAGTCTAAAAGAGAGAAAGGACTGTGAAGAGGAAGCACAAATATTGTTTGTATACTGCATGTGGTGGCCTGATGCCACTAGAGGCATCAAATATTTAATGGACTCAATAAAGTCTCAACTATAGCATTCCTTTGGAGCCTACAAAATTTCAAATGAAAAAAATTATATTGCTTGGAATTCTATTACAAACTTACATAACAAGTTCTGCACTATATAGAAGTGCAAAAAGATGATGCAATAAGACGGTTTGGTTAGCTCAGAGATCTTGTTATGTCCTAACATATTCCTGTATCATATGCTCTTGTGGATATAGAAAATCTTGACAAGATAAAAATTAACCCATCCACTATGGAAGGAGAAAAATGTTTGGTTGAACTAGAATCACTACACAAAACACTAGTCAAAGTGAAAGGGATCTAGGATGAAGGAAAAATGACTTATAGGAAGCTATTCTAAAAGAATTGGATGGCGCCCCTAGCTCTAGTTAAATGCTTTCTACATTTCTTTTATTTTATTTTTGAGTTTATCATTGGGACACTCGTTGTCCTTGATGTCAAGGGGGGAGAATATGTGTGGAAAGTATATAATATTTGTTTTTATCATGAAGAAGTTTTTGCTTAGTTTGTACAGTTGAAAGGGGGAGTAAAGTCAGTTTTTTTTGGTGATCCAATTTTTGGTGCATATTTCCATCAATGAAAAAGGGGGAGATTATTGGAAGAAGGAAGAAGAATCCCTCTAGTGTGTTGTCATTGATGCCAACATTGGTTGGTAACACTTTTGTCAATCCAAAAAAAACTATGTTTCTATTATTTTGATATGGTAATTTGGTCTGGAAATGCTTTCAGTTGAAAATCGCTCCATGAGATTTTAATATGATGGTAAGGACTATTAGTTGCATCTCTGTAGAAGTTTTCAATGGTTTTTGTTGAAAGGAATGAAAGTTATGAATGAAAAAGTTCAAATTATAGTATTTTTCTCAATATTTGTGCAATTGGCATGAGTTCTCTTCTAGCAGACAAAGATAAGTGGTGTACACTTCGTTGGTGATTTAAAGAGTTCCTTATTAGGTCTAGTATGACCTAAGTTATGCTTTGCACATTTTATTTTGGTGAAAAGGTGTTCTAGGTTAAGCCAACAAGCTACATTTTAAATTAAGTATGTCTACATCCAATTAGGTCCACCTAATTGATGTATGAAGTTGTAATAGTGTATATATATGAAACATCTTTTTGTATTGAAAGGGATACACATATAGATAGGTAGATGTATGTAGTTTGTGACATGCAAAAGAGTAATAAGAAGTGATGTGCGAATATTGTGCAAAGTTGTGTACATTTGATGTATTTGTTGTGTACCTACAAACCAATACAAGGTTTTGTATTCTAGAGCCTAATTGGAACTGAACTCAACACAACGAAGGTGTATTTCAATAGTTCATCAATTTAGAAATGAGCCACACTCCCTTTTTTATATTTTATTTAGGCTACGAGCCTTTCAAGGATAGTGAGTCCTGACAGTGTTCCCTGTAATAACTTATAAGCAATTATAACATATTGTGAGCTAATCCTCACTGTGGTTTTTCCCCTTTTTGGTTTTCCATGTAAAAATCTTGGTGTTCATTTGTTATGTGGTGTTATACTTCCTTTAATGTTCTTGTTTACAATTGGATCTAGATATGTTTTGATTATTGAATGGTTACTAAATAAATGGTTCAACAAAATACTGATTCACACCCCCCCTAGTATTTTGGGCATTCAACATCAACATCATTGAGGAGTTGATTGGTATTATTACAGGCTTGCCTATTCATGGAAGAAAAGTGTACAAGGATGTAAAAGCTCGTCTAATGTGGCTATTGTGATGTTCTTCAAGAGGAAGGAAAGGGACCAGTTGCAGAAGATAAAATGTGGTGTCTTTGATCAAAATTCCATCAAACCCATCTAGACTGGCCTAGTTGTGGAGATTATGAGGTATATAACCCTTGACAATAGATTTTTCCTCTTTTGTTGCCATTTCAAGCATAAAAAGAGGGTGTCTTTTTTGTATTATTTGTTGGTTTCATTAGAAAATG
This sequence comes from Sequoia sempervirens, assembly GCA_007258455.2. Taxonomy (NCBI): domain Eukaryota; kingdom Viridiplantae; phylum Streptophyta; class Pinopsida; order Cupressales; family Cupressaceae; genus Sequoia; species Sequoia sempervirens. The sequence goes on from VDFB02086081.1 coordinate 89,760,780, forward strand.
AGATTAAGGACTTTAAGAGGAACCCTAAGAATCCTATTTTGCATGAGGGTTTAATCTTTTGATCATGGATTATGCTAAATATTTTTCTATTCTGGATGAACTTAAGAAAATTGCCAAGAGTCATTTGAAACATGTGAAGTTAGGTTATGCCATAGGTTTTGATTTTAAGGAAGCTGAAGGGATGTTGAAGGGTTTGATGAATCTAGATGGAGGTGCTCTCAGAGCCCCTTGAAGAATTTAATCCTAAGCAGAAAAAGAAGGTGCAAAAGACTCAACATGCCACCTGGTCTAAAGGGTACCTAATTGGCAATGAGGAGGATGAGATCCTTGCTATTTTTTCTAAGGTCTAAAAGGTGAAGAAGAGGAAATTCCTGACCCTTATTTTGGAGAGGAAAAATAAGTTGATGGCTAAGAGTGAGGACCATTATTCTGCTATGAAGAAGTTGTCTCCGACTGCTGAAGATGAAGCTTGTGTTGAGGTCGATTCCCCTATTTTGGAGTGAAAAAGGAAGACTTGTTTGCATTGTGGTAATAGTTAGAAGAAGGCCAAGGGTAAGGAGTAGTCTGCTGGTAGGAAGAAATAGTCTCTAGAGGAATAATTCTAGTGATGACTTGGATGGGTTGTGGTTGGAGGAGATTTTGAGTGGTGAACATCGGTTGTTTGTTGATAAAGGTTTTGAGGTGGATAAGGAGTTGTGAAATTATGATGGTCATTTTGTTCTTGCTGAGGTGGAGAATCCTAAGCTTAGAAAATCAAAGTCCTTAATGGTGACTATGCTCGCAACAAAGGTAAAAAGGTTTTTCAAGATGTACAAGAGACCCACACTACTTTTGAGGATAATTTGATTGATGAAAGAGATATTTTTAATTACAATTGTGAAGAGTTATCTAATATTTTGGGTATGGAGAAGGATGGTTCGATAATTTTCTTTAGAATCTTTAAATGGTTGTTCAGGGAGTTAAACCTTACCAATGTTAAGGTTTGGTCCTTGATTAACAATGTTGAGGTTAATACGAATTCTCATGAGTCTTCTATTCTAGCCCAATTAATCAATTGTTTGATATCTTGAAGACAATTAAGTTGATGAAATACTGAAAATAAAGGACTTTGAGTATAAAGTCTCTGGGCCCTGGAAGAAAAAATGACCAAAGCCTTTGAAAATCTTGATATTGTGGTCAAAGTTAGTCATTCTACTCTATACAATAATTTTGAGGGTCTTCAATTTCTTAATGAAAAGTCCAAATTGTGGAAAGGTGAGTCTTTTGGTGCATTGAAGGAAGCTATTAGTATGGTTGATCTCCCTAAAGACAAGAAGCGGGGGCGGGGGGAGAGGAAGCAGAGGGGTGGGGAGAATGATAAGGGCCCCTGCACCCGAACTCATAACAAGACTAAAGGGAACTTGGGGGTTCCTGATAATGAGATTGTCGAGGTGGTGGAAGTGCACAAGAAGATTATTACTCATGATCTTGAAGCGACTAATATTTTGAAAAGTCTATAGTTGCTTATTGGTTCTATTTTGCATTTTTGCTAGTTTTTTGCTGATGGTTGGCTACTTGTTATGTTTTTTATTATTTTTAAAGAAGTGGTTTTTTTGTACTGGGTTTTGGGGCCCTTTCAAAACCTGCTTTTCCTATAATCAAATATAATTTTGTGAATTTTTTTTTACAACATCTTTTGCACCATGGGCTACAAATGACCAACAATGTTCACCTTGAAATAACAACTTGGGTCTCAAGTATGCAATGTTAGTGTAACCCTTTTCTCTTAGCAATGGAATAGGATACAATAAAGTTGTTGATTGGTTTTTGCTCCATCCCTAACAACCTTTGCTATATCTTGATTTGTTTCGAAGTCTACATTTGAACTAATTTCTACCCTTATCCCAAACTAGCATTTTTCCATCAAGTATACATTTGTCCACTTGAACATTTTGGAGGATAACACTTGACATCACATCTTCATACTATTTGTGATAAAAAAAATCCTTGAAATGAAGTGAAATTCCCTTCTATCATTATGCACTTAGAACCACTTTCTTGCCATGTAACTTTTTCTTTGTACAGCCTCAACATCTGGCACTCTAGAGGCTAATTGTGGGTGCATATGTTTCCCCCACCTCAATGTCTTGTCTTTTGTACCTTTTATTTTGATCTTTAAGATTTTCAAAAATCATCTTTTAAGTCACAAATCACATTAAACATATATTCTACATCTAGATAAAACTAATGGAACAAACTTTTCCTTCCCATACCCAACTTCATTTCCTTGAGATTATCATTAAAATCCACTTCGTTTCAAAGGAATTTGTTTTTCTGATAAGCTCTTGAAGAATTGTTGTCCTTTCCTCCCTTCTTTCAACTGCTTCCAATCAGTCAAGAAGATTATTTACATCCTTAATCTATAGACCACCAAATTTAACTCTTTTCCTTTGATGTAAAGCCTTGTCTATGTGTCATATTTTGCATGCATGCCATGCAAATTGCATTTTCTCAAAACTTTGGAAAGGATTTTCATCGAATTCATTTTGTGCATGTTTTTCCATCATGGTATTTGATGAAACCACATTTCTTTGAGGCAATTTTATGAAATAATTCACATGTCAACCTCTACTGCATTTGCATGCATAAGATGACAACTCTTTGAAGCATGGGAGTCAAACCACTCATGATACTTTTATTTGTGTCCACATTGTGTATGCTTCAAGACTCCCACTTTGGTGCAGATAGGGAGAACACCTACAAAGGGTATACAATTCATCTTTACTTCTACCACTTGCATTGGGCTCTAGGAAAAATCATTGTCAACAATTCACCATCAAAAAATTCACCTCCAACAATTCATCCCCATGATAAATTCATATTGTTGGTGGTGAATTTCCCACGAGATGAATTTGTCATGGCAATGAACTATTGATGATGAATTGTTGGAGGTGAATTTGTTGATGGTAAATTTACCCCTTACATTGACAATATCAATGCTTTATGTATATCACCAAATAGATTCACGTGCGTTTTCTATGCTTTCACACTTACATGCAGGTCTACCAGTGCAGTCGCAACTTCAACATGTAACAAAAATGCATTTTTCATTATGCTTTGAAATTTGACTTATATGCTATCCAGACATAGTTGCAAGGCTTCCATTTTGGTGTAGAACAAGGAGGATGATGGCAAAGGTTGTGGAAGTTGGCGTTGCACTTGCAAACTGCATGCTCTTGAAAGTTTTGAAAGCCTTTTAAACATATTTGTCATTGCATGAGTTCACGAGCATTGTCTATGCTTCCACATACACACCGGCCAGAGCAGTTGCGACTACAACATCCAATAAATGTTCATGTTGTGCTAAAGATTTTAATCACCTGTAATGATGATGACAGACTTAATATCTTGATGAAAGACATGGTAGTTATAATAACTACCAAATACAGAGGTTATGACCCCTCACAAAATTCTTCATGGACTTTCTTGATAGGTGTTATATAAATGGTTGGTAACGTGGACATAATTGTCTATAAGACTGAGCTCATTCTTATCATCGAAACTTTGAAATGGGTTATAAAATTACATAAAATTACCAATTAAACTAACACCATTGATAGTTGAAAAGGAATTGGCAACTAGCATGAACATGCTGACAACATTTAATTTGTTTTTGATCGACATTTCACATTCATTTCACATCTTGCATCAGTGATGTGGATCAAGTTGTTAAATTGTGTAGAATTGTTATTGACTATTAACTTTCTTTTATTTTGCATTTGAAGAGTGGTTTTTAACTAACACAAGATTGGCAACATGGAGAGGGTTATTTAAGTTTTATGAAGGTGTCGTCAAGTCTTATTTTCTCTTGTTATTGACGTTGTGAATGAGATTAAGAACATCTATGAAAATGGTGATTAAATAAGACTTTGTAAGCTTTTGCTTATCCCTTGGCCTTGAGAAAGGAGTTACTAACTTGGATACACTGGCTAATAATTATTTATAACAAAACTTAATCTCCCTATTGGCCTTATTAATGGTATTAAGAGCTATTTAATCATTTTATCAAGGCTTTGATAGTGTAAATATGAGCCTCCTAAAAATTCCTTTGCAACTTGTACAAAATTGTCGATGAAGTCTTGTTCTACACTTTTATTTCATAACTTCAAATCTTAACTTAAAACAGCTTTCAAGTTTAGAAACTTTAAACTCCACAACCTTTTAACTGCATAAAATTAGTTCATCAAGCTTGTAAACATGGTGCAGAAAAAATGACATAACCTTTGAATGGATTAAAATTTTATGGTGAAAGCTGACCACATTGCCAATAATAATGCCATAAACCTCCCCGCCAAACCACTTTTCTCTATCCTTTATGAAACTTTAAATTTAGGTGTTTCCTTAACTCGTGTCATGAAAAATTGAAGTTTTAATATCTTATAACCCGAAAAGAATTTGGATTTGAAAATTGGCTACGTTGTTGACCTAGGAGTTTATGGTAAACTCCTCAACACTCCAGGATCACCTACAAGATGAAATAAATTTCACAAGAGAGATGGAAAAAATATTATGCTATGATTGTGGATGCAAGATTGTCAGAATGAACTTGATTATTGTTCATAGATTGATGCTTGAATTGATTGAATATGTACATATGAAGTCTTTCTTATATAGGCAAGGGTGATGATGTACCAACATTAAATGAGTGTGTCAAGATTAAATTTCATAGCTCAATATTAAATAACCTAGGACATACACATTAAATAAAATTCAAATAGATAAGATATGATAAGATTTTAACTAAACAACTAAGACTTCTAGAAAAAGCAACTAGGACCTAATATGAATTAACAATGGAAATAAGACCTACTAATGACTAGATAGGTAAAACACCTATTTGCACCAACACCCCTCATTAAGTACAACTTAGGAAATACTTATGCAAAGGTGGGTCCCAGCTATGAGGCCATGTTAGGTATCCATGTAAAAATGTGATGCAATCTCTCCCAAATGGAGAAAAGTAGAAAACCAAGTGGGAAAAACTCCTCCCCTAAAGAGAAAAAATGCTCTCAATGATGCATGAGAAGAAAAAAACCCCATTCAAGGAAAAATTTCCCCCCATAATAGAGAAGATACACAATGCAGCCCCCCCTCAATATAGAGTCTCCTCTAAGGATGATAGATGTGTGACAATGAATGCTGAAGATGATCCATGATAATTGAACAACATTCCTCCCCTTAGGAAGAAACAAAACCAAGATGGTATACAGGATGTCTTCCCAGTCTTGAAAGGAAGATGTGGGAAGAAGGATGATGGATGATGTCCTTGAAGAATGCTTAAGTGTCTCCATGTCAATGCTGAAAGGTGGCATACTCCAAACACATGTTCTAGGCTGCAATGTAGAAGAAGACAATCTAGAATCTCCTAGAAATGATTATAGAACATGTAGTGACATAAATTGTACTCCTTTCTTGGAGATGGTACAATTTCTCACTTAATTTTGAACTATTTTTGTACCCTTGCATTCATGACCCATTTAAATCATCATTAATAGGCCCCTAAGACTATTTATTTTGGATCTCAAGGCTTATTTCAACTAAAATCTAGACAAAATAAACAAAAGCATTAAATTTTCTAACAACCCATCATTGGCCCACCCCAAAAATCTAGGGTGGGACTCATACACCACCTTGGGCGTATGAGTCCCCCTAGGTGGGACCCATACACCACAAGTGGCATATAAGTCCCGTGTGGCCCCTTTTAAGGGTTTGAGTGGGAAATTCAAGTTTTTGATTCAAATATTTTGGTTTATGTCGGCATTTGAGATATAATAAATGGTAAATTAGGTAAAGGGCCTATATAGGAAAGCTTCTAAGTCATTATTTTCATCTAGAGAAAGTAATTCAAGATCTAAGCACCCACAAACATTCAAATTTTTTTTTACAAGAGCATTCAAGAGAAAGTAGCAAGCAAAGTTAAAGTCTTGGAGCAGCATAATAGTGTTTTTGTAGGTCTTCAAGCTCACTTTCATTCAAGATCTAGCATTGTCAAATATTGATGATGGTTGTCTATGGTGAATCATGATGGATTCTAGGCTGAGGAGATGCAACTAACCATCAAGCCAAGCCTAATGAATTATTTCCTAAGTGATTCCATCCTCCATTATCATTCTACTTTCATCCTAAGGGAAGGTATATGCATTATTATGACTTATCAGGGTGATAGAAATCTCCCAATGTGAGTCATCCATTTTCATGCTTCATTCATGCATCTCATTCTAGCACATTAGAATAGGGTTGCATTGCATTTCAGATCTCCTAAAGTGAGATACACTCAAGGTTAGGGTTTGCATTCACATTTACTTTCAAGATCCATTGTTTCTATCAAGGTTTAATTAACAAACTAAGGGTTTGACCAAGGAAAACCCCCCATAAGCAAATCAACAATATATTCTATTTTGTAGGTCTTTTTATAGGTTCAAATCTAGAAATCAAATCAGGAAGAAAGAGCAGAGATTGAAGAGTAGATTCAAACTTTTACTTTTTGAAAAAGTAGAACAAGACTGATATGCCACTTGTGACGTATGAGTCCGAGTACAATGATTTTTCTAGATTTCAGAAGTTTCAGATTTGTCACTGCCAGATTTATGTTCCTGCCTAGAATCCCTAATATGGGGACTCAATCGCCCAGCTTGGCGTATGGGTCCCAGTGTGCATTAATTCAAACATTTTCAAAATTTCAGACCTTGTTTCAAGCTGCTACAGTTTTCCAAGTGCACCTCTATGATTTCTCAATTTTTTGTTATGATTTGCATTCATTTGATTTTTACATAGCATTAGGTTTTGTCATTAGATCTTGCATGTTACTAATCTTTCTAAGCCCTAGCTTGGTGGTGAACTCCCTTTTAATCTTTTAACCATACCCTAGGATACCCTATTACAAATTTCTCTCTCATTCTATCATTGGATTGAGATCTCTAAGGTATCATTGAGTGAAACTTGAGCGAAATAGGTCCTAACCATAGTGTTCCATCTCCTAAAATGTGGAGCACCCTATTTCCATTGTTTTAGAACATAATCCAAAGAAAAAGATACCTCCTCTGAAGACAAATAAACCTCCTCTAAATGATGTCCAAAATAATCCACACACATGTCAAACTATGAAGGATGATCATGTAGAGAATGAACAAGAGGGTCAAAGTGTTCTCTCACAACAACTGAATAAGGATCATCTCCATCAAAGAGAAGATGAATGAAATCAATGATGTCTCCAAAATATTAAATGCGGGACTCACAAAGCAAACTAGCAATGTCTGTCAAGTAATCCCAAGTAGCGAACTTTGGAAGACAATAAATGTCCTATTGCACAAAATCACAAGGATCCAAATCTATGGAATTCTAAGCATTATTAGGTACAATAGTAGATGAAGGAGATGATATCTTAGTCCATGTCATTCGATTACACTTATCATCCCCCATTATTTCCTCATCATTAAGAATGCTAGATGATTCTGTCAATGTTGGATTACAAGAGTCCTCAACCTCAAGATGTGAACTCATAGATGAAGAAGATGAACCCTCTAAATCCATATTAAGAGCCATAGAAATTGAAGTCTCAATAGAAGTCTTGATAGGGGGAGAAGAAGAAGGTTTTCAATCATCAAAACTACCAAACCTTTCATAATGAGCAAGCATAACAACTGTTTTATCATCAATAGGTCAAAAACATACAAGTGGAACACGAAAATCTACAATAGGATCCACTAGGAATGGAAGTTCATTCAAGTCTCCATACATCTCCCAAAGTTTGGCCATAAGGTCATGGGGGATCTCAATACCATCAATGGTCATTTTTGTATTAATATCACAACTACAACAAATTACTCCCAAGATATGTTCTATTTTTATGTCCCACACAAGTCTCTTCCACTTTGATGAAGGTTTAGGAACTAGTCCATAAAGATATGGAAATAGATTAAGCCACCTACAATTTATTAGGATTCCATCTCACCAAGAAATAAAGTTCCATCAATTTAACCTAATTACAATAGTATGCTTTTTAATGCTCATATTAAACTCCTTAATTTTAGTCACACAATAGACCAATCAAGAGACATAAGAAAAACAAAGAAAAAGATTACCCCCCAAATTACTCAATAATGAAACCCCAAAGCAAGACATGAGGTTATCTCTTTATGCAAGTATTGCAAGTATAAATGCGACTTGCCAACAACAGTGAAGTGAGCTTGTCCTTAGTGCATGCAAAATGTTTGGCCATAAGCTCAAAGTAAAAATTTTATGCAAGATGAGATAAATATGATCATAGGTCAATACAAATTATGTAAGAAACTATGCACTTTTTAAAAATATTCATTTTAAAATGTTACCGTAGGAGAGAGAATAGAGCCTTAGAAGTTTTCATAATGAGAATGGTTCAACAACACTTGTGAGAATCTATAATTTCTAGAAAATAAGGCATCAAAATTAAAAACCAACTACACCATTGTGTAGAGCGTGAAATTATACCCTAAATAAAAAAAAGTACTGAAAAAGGAGTTTGTATGACCAAGTTATAAGCCTTTGAATTTTGCCTCCAAAACGAAAACTACCGATATAGAGGGGGTCCAATTGGAGCAACCTACTGACGACCGTTTGGCCATCAAATTTAAGAAAAATAATTTTGATGGTCGTTTAGATGCCAAATTTAACATAGTGTCAGAGGATGGTCATTTGGCCATCAACTTTAACATAGTGTTTTCTAATGCTCATTTAGCTATCAAATTTTAGATAGTCAAGTGAAAAAAGATGATTTTTTTTTTGCACCAAAACATAAAGTATTTTTGGGCCTTCTGGTTGCAATGAAAAGGACAATTTTGGACCAAAGTGCTCCAAAAATTTAGATACCTTATGGATCTAATAACCCTTGTCCAAGTTGAAACCCTCATAAATAAAGTAATATTTGATAAAATTTGATGAAACAAAATCCAAAACTGACTTTATCTAATGCCTTGGATTGAATGGAAAGATAAAAAAACCCCAAATTATAGCCAGCAAAAATTTCATACCATGATTGGTCGCTTAGATTTTGGAAGAAGTCTATAGCACAAAATCTCTAATACAATTTAGGAGTTGATAGATAGCTTTGCTACTATGTAGGAGTTTATGGTGAACTCCTCAACACTCCAAGATCACGTATAAGATGAAATAGCTTCCATAAAAGAGATGTTAAAAATATTATTCTATGATTTGGGATGCAAGATTGCTTGAATGAACTTAATTGTTGTTTATAGATTGATGCTTGAATTGATTGAATATGTACATATGAAGTCTTGATTATATAGGCAAGGGTGATGATGTACCAACATTAAATTATTGTGTCATGATTAAATGACATAACTCAATATTAAATTACCTAGGACACATGCATTAAATAGAAGCCAAATAGATAAGGTATGCTAAGATCTTATCTAGACAACTAAGACTTCTAGAAAAATAAACTAGGACCTAAGTGGACTTAACAATGTAAATAGGACCTACTAGTTACTAGATAGGTAAAGCACGTATTTACACCAATAGTTGATAGAGGCATTGCAACAAAAATCCAAAAATATAATTCTATTTTGACTGAATGAAACCTCAGATTTAATAGTCTCCATAATCTGATCAAGACAAAAATCAAAGCCTTAATATCTAAGAAACTGGGAAGTGGGTTGGTATTGAAATAGGCCATGTTTGATGTGACATCATCAAGATTATCCCCATAATTTTTTTTTTACTGAGCCTTCATAGTTTTTGAAATTTAATTTATTTCATATTTTTGCCAATCCACATCACTGCTTGTGAGGCTTCTGATTGAGACAAATGATGATTTCACTTTCAAATGGAAATAGGCCCAACATTTATGGGAGATTTGGAATAATTTTGAATAGGAGGTTCTTAGTACAACGATTTTTACTCAAAAGTTTAAATTTTTTCAAGTTTATGAATAGGGCTAACAAGTTCATATACAACAAGTGTGCGACTTATGTAGTGCACTGCTCTTTCTTTCTCGTTCTCATCATGCTAAGAAAATAGTGCCCCTAGTGCCACTAAAGTAGAAAAAATATATAAAAACAATGGCTTGACTAATATAGGAGGCAAGAGAATGGGTAGTGTATGACTGAAAATAAGTTTAAAAACAAGAATCATAAACAACAAACACAAAACTATTAAATTCAAGAAAAATATTCTAATCTAACAATGAAGAAAAAAGTGACATAAGAAATTAAGAAATTGAAATAATCAAAGTAATACCTTCTCACATTAACATTGAATCACCTTCATTGTTCTTCAAAAAATTTCTTTGTAAGCTATGTTGATCCTAGATTTTTATGTGTGAACAATGAAAATAAGATCAAATGAATATGATAGAAAAATATGAAAGATTGTGGTTCCTTTCAAAACAGGATGAATTCCTAATTTTATAGAAATTGAAGATTGGATGAATAGTGAGGATTTGAGGAAGAACTAAAAAGATCGATGGTGGAGAATTGTTGAGATGAATTGATTGATTAGTTAACTGACTACATGATTCGATGAATTGAGTGCATGACTTAGTAAACTATTTGCATTATTTAGTTAAGAGATTTGATTGAATTGTTAACATAGACTGAGTGTCAGTGGACTAGTTGCATGAGGAGTGATGGAACTTGAAATTTTTTTATGTTCCATCTCAAAATCTTGTCACATTTTGAATATTGGGTTGGTATATGAAGGCTTAGGGTTCTACTTGTCATCACTATTGAAGCTTTTTTGTGTCAAGCTTGGAATCGTTCCTTAAGAAACCCTTAGCTCTAAATGCTTGCAAGGTTCTAATTTTTTTTTGACCTTCTATTTCCCATTGCTAGTCACATTAAAACATCTTACGTCGTGGGGTAACTGGTCCCTCATGCCTAAGTCAGAGTTTCATGTTATTTTTATATATAAGGTTGAAATGAGGGCCTTTCTGGCCTTTACATCCTTTGCATTTTATGACTTAGATGCTTTTGAGCCCCTTTTCTCGCATCATCCTAGAGGGTCCCCTTCATTAGAACAACTTTTGGGAACGTGCTTAAAATTTTTCACTTAAGTCCCATTGGCCACATCTCTTTATCGCTTATCGTTGATTACTTTTGGAGTGTATGTTTTGAATCAGAGATAAGTGATGAGCTGTATTGTTTTAGCTTCACTCATCATAGATAGATTTGAGAGATCTTAATCTGAAATAGCGATGGGCGATACTCTTTCCTCTCCTTATAGTGATTGATTTTTTGCTTATCGTTAATGGATTTTTACCCTTGAATATTGTATTAGCGATTGGCGATGACCTTAAGGCCTATTGTTTTTCCTTCATCACTCATCGTGGATGGTGATGTAATGGTAATATTTCAAATAGTGATGAGTGATATGTGATATGTCATGTGTTTCATGCATCGTAGATTGGTTTTGAATGTCAATTTGTGTATAAGAGATATGCGATGCAATCGCTGGGATCTCTCATCACTAATTTCTTGCAAAATGTATGGGGAGAATTAGCAATGAGCGATGGCCCTAATGCTTTTCTATTATCTTTAATCGCTCATCATGGATTCATTCCTAATCTTAAGTTTCAAAATAGCGATGAGTGATCGGGTTATCTATTCAAGTTTCTTTTGCTAATTTGAATAGATCTTATGTGCGATGTCTATTGTATCATTAATTCTCATGCAGGTGCACATGTATTAATCTGGCCTCTTCACCTTATCTCCTATTGCTAATGTGATCCAGAGTTCGAAGTATGAATCAACAATGCGCAATGGTAAGGTGAACGTGATCAAGGATGGGCCATAGATCCAAGGGCTAAGATTTCATCACTTGGATGTTGACATCACTGATAGAACTAGTAAGGGGTGAAATATATTAGCAATAAGTGATGACTATTGAATGAAAAGGCAATGTGAAAGTATCCTGAGGACATCGTATAAAGGAAAAAAGAAAGTAGCAAGGTGAATTGAGAATCATTGATATGGTTTTAAAACAGAGTGATCAGTAGCTAGGGTTTGAACGTGAATGACCAAATGTCAGTTTGCTCATGCGAACCTACTATCAAACATTAATGGTAGCATGCCCATCTCTCGGCCATAAAGAAGGTAGATACCTAGTTGGTCATGCATTTAGAGTTTCTTGGAAGCAAAGAGGAATACCAAAAGCTGAAGAAATTGTGTGGGAAGCTTCGGTGAATTATTACGTAGAAAATGTGTCGATCATTCAACTGGGTAAGAAAATTGTATATCTCCTCATAGTTGAAATACTAAATTGCACTATTCTAGAAAGGTGATAGGGAATTGGGGAGATAATGTGCTTGTCTATTTGTAATATCTTCAATTTGGTAATAAATACTGGGTCAAATTGGGAAATATTTTGTTCTATAAGTGGTCCTTTGATTTTTTGTACCTAAGAGGGTCTTTTTGATTGCAAGAAATTGTAAACCCTATTTCTCATGCATTGCAAACATGAGTGAACTGGAGCCTAGTGAATCTAGTATTAGACCTAAGAGAAAACCAAAAGAAAAAAGGGTTAAAAGGCTTAAAACTTAGGATGTTTCATCTGAGGTTAAGCCTGAACCACCTACAATATCTAACCCTACACCAAGTACTCCTGCAACATCTACTAAGTCCAGAAGTGCAAAGAAGAAAAAGAAAAGGTTTGTGCAGGAGGCCACTGGAGATATAAAGGAAGGAGGGTCACAAATTGGCAAGAGACCTATGGGTCAAGTTGTCATGACTTCCAAGATAATTTATGGTGCCAGTGAAATTGGTGAGTTGGCCTAGCCTTAGAGCAGGTGGCAACTATTCTAGTATTCTTTTAATAGGTAGTATTCTAGTAAGCTTGGTGTTACTTTTGGGGGCTAAACCTTGGAAAGTTGGTGGTGCAGAATGTGTTTGTAGAGGTGGACTTGATGATGGAACTAGCCAGGCACTATCATCCCATTGACAAGAAAATTGGGAGTGAAAATCGTGATGTGGTCAGGTTGAAGTGACAAAGGAGAGGATTGTGGAGATATTTGGGTTAAATCCCAATTACACTATGAAATCTAAGTGTGTAGAGCTATATGATGAATATGAGAATAATAGATTTGCATATAGAAATAGACTGCTTGTTCGACATAGAAAGAGCAAGGAGAGATTTCTCCCTAAGGAAGCTAAGCCTTTTGAATGTGAGGAGTTTGTGGATTATTTCAAGAACACTTAGTATTTCCTAAATAAAGTGTTGGTCCAAAATTTTGAGGTGAGGATAGCCCCTGACTTATTGGTGATGGTGGCGGATATACAGAGTCATAATCAGGACACTGGTTTTGATTAAATGCCAACTATTTTTCTAAACAAATGCATCAGGATTTTCTCAATTTAAAGGAGGTTCTCCCTTTGCATTTCCCTTATTATTCTTTGCTAATGTATATGCCCTTATTTGAAGGTGATTATGGATGAAAAAGGAAGTTGAAATTGAGATTAAGAGATGATGAAAGTAATGTTTAAATTCTAGTACAAATGTGGACACACATTTAGGATTAGGATTATCCCAATTCCAATTATCCCATTGTAGACACGTAAAATATACTGATTGACATTGTGCATCTGATCCTGACTCACTAACACTATTTCTTCCTGAATCATCCCTCGGTCTAACCCTTTAATCAAATCCCCCTATCTGATTAAACTCATCAATATTCCACTCTTGAATAAATAAATCATTTTATCTAATCAAGTCAATCTCTTTTGTTAATTAAATCAATCCATCTGATCTAATTATCCCTATTTAATTAAAAAATCAATTTATTTGATTAAATATATAAAGTATGTCCATTAAATTAAATAAATTAAAACCTTATTTGATTTAATCTAACACCATCTCTTTTAATTAAATAAATCAAAATCCTTATTTAATTAATCTCTTGTCATATTCCTCTCTTATTTGATTTAAATTAATCCATAAATTTGAGTCAAATAGGTCACATCATCTAACCTCTCATTAAATTAATTAAACCTTGATTAATTTAACCTCATCTCATGTCCCATCCTTTAGATAATGCAAGTTGCACATGAAAATAGATTTAATTCATTTATTAAATCCCTATTTTCCTCACAAGACATCTTTGGAATATTCTCTCAATTTGAATTCAAAAATTCCAAGTCAACATGTACATCCAACAAGGCATTTAAAATCTCTTACATGTCCTTTTCCTTGAGCCAAGTGGCATTTATTGCATTTTCTCTTCCCTCTTGCATGTCATTTCAACAAATTTGAATTTCAAATATTGGCATTTATTGGCACAAACCCCAAATCTTGCACAACCATCATCCATTCATGGCTTGACAAGTGGCATCATATCATTGGATGAATGTTAGTCCCACATTGCTGAAATTTGGACATTCATCCATATTGAAATCCTATAAATAAGGAAACAATATCTGATTTCATCATCCACAGTCAGAGCAAAGTTACCATGCTCAAATATCTCTTGAATTTTAAATTCATTATCATTGAGTCATAGCTGGGTTTTTGTAGATTTTGGCTTGGAGTCTCACCATTAT